>OY725342.1:19895812-21145812 GCA_963243735.1 Neocrepidodera transversa | reverse complement strand
AGTCATAACAATCTGAAAATCTATTTGGGAGCTATTCAAGGTATGCTGAGTTTGTCTCCCCTTCTTTTCGTTTTTGAGTTATTAATGCGGACAGACAGACAGACGGACAGACAGACAGAGCCGTTTTATAAGATTTCTCTACACTTTGGGGTTTAGAAGTCTAAAAGCTTACGACGATCTTGTAAAATGGTGTTGGGGAAAAGAAAATTGAAGACTGTACTACCGAAAATTGTCTCCTACACTCCTTTGTGAAAGTATTTGACAGTTCTGAATTAAATTAGGTGGCTTGTTTCAATTGATTTTATTTGGGGGGACTAAAAAATTATAGTCCTTGGGATTAATTGTCCTTTGGGAGTAAAAGTGACACTTTAGTTCCGCAAATGCAGGACTAAGGTACTAATTTCACTCCCCGCAGTGTAAAAACAATATTGTTGTACCGATTTTGAAAATATATAATCGACTCTTGATAAAATGATAATAAAATCGACGAAATTTTCGTTTTATTTTTAAGCGGAATTTAAAAGTTTCATAGTACACCACATACCAAGTTAATTTTGGAAATAATTAAAACAGAAAATGAACATTCTTAATGTTTGATAACGCTTAAAGTCTGACAAGTGCAACAAAGTAATTTGTCGCTCAAGTTATTTAATAACTTTCTTGACGCGACGTGTTCACTATTTTTTCTCATATTAGTTATGGTAATACATTTTATATAATATCTATGTTCGTCATCCGTAAAATAAATGTTTTGTGCAAAACCTCGGTTTGTCATTCCAGATATTTCATTCAGCATGGCAAACTTATATCTTATAGACAAATATTTTAATCCACATACGTAAACGTTCGGTATTTTATTTAGCAGAACAGATAAGGTAAAACCTGTAAGTTACAGTCGATGGAACCGATATTTAAGATTGACTTATTCATATTTTACGAGGGTTTATGAGGATTTTTACTGTTTTATATACAGTTGTTTCATTAATTTGTGTTAATTTTTATTGAAATAAAACAAAGATAGATACAGATGCAGTAGAATTGAGTATAAAAAACACAACTACATAACTCAATATTAATACAGGTACATATTTACAACAAAAAAATAGTTATAATGAAGTAAAAACATAGAGGTTTAATAAATCGATTTCTGATTAAGTGCTAATGATTTGGTCTTAATTCTTTATAATCCAACTAAATTACCTAAAGTTTTCATTTTGTCAATTATTTATTTTTGTTGCTTAATAATTATTTATATTTAAAATATGATATTGTAAATAAATAACATGCCTCCTTTATTTGAGAAAAACAAAACAATTGATATGTACATCATTTTAATTTTAAAAAAATTGAGTTTAAGCTAAAAAAACTGTATTTGCTGAAAAGTCATGCGTTTTAATTACTTTATAATCGACCCTATCTAATTTTCTACAAAATTAAAATTACAGTTTTTTGTTGGAAAATAATAGATCCATAACAGTTAATACCATATGATTTAAGAATAGGTCAATACCTATTATTTTAAAAACAAAATTTGTAGGACCAGAGAGGTGTCTATTATAGTCGACCTTTATATTGAATCTAAAATACGAATTCCAACGACTATAATCATCTATATTTTCAATGACCACCAAAAGGAATACTTTTTTCAAGACAAATTATTGAAAAATAATATGGATCTCAAGCTTATATCCCAATTATTTTTTTTTAAATTCCTTCCTAATAATAATAATTATTTTACGAATATCAAAAAAATATTTCAACTTTAAATTATTTATTTCTTTTTTGACCACTTAAAATATATTTCATGTTGGTTTAAAATTCAATGGCATTTAAACAACTGTTAAATAATAAATGAACTGGTCATAAATGTAATCAGATATTAAAATAACAATATTTTATACATTAATGTGTTACATACCAGCCACAAGGAATGTGTTATATAATATGCTCTGTTATACTGAACTGTCTGAAACATTATGAAATATTTAGTGTTGAATGAATTTATAATACATATATAGGGTGGTCTATGGTACATCATTCATATAATATTATATATTTAAGGATGACAGAAATGGTTACAAAATGTAATAATGATATTATGGGAGTACCTAAGTAGCCATCTAAAAAAGGCCAAATAAATTGACCTTTATTACAGGTACTGCAGTGCTCCAAGGAAAAATATTTTTAAATAAACTATATCTAAAATATTCTAAAATTATCATATTATATATTAGACTTTACAGTAAGAATGGCAAGAATGTACAAACTAACTTATTTACTGGAGGTGAAAGGAAAGTAAGGAAAAATGTACATACATATTACTCGTATTTATGTATGCTTATATTCATCAATATTATATGATTTCAACTATCACAAATATTGGTTTAATTGTTAAGAACAGTTTATTAGTTTTAAATATAATTGGAAGAAAATTGTAGTTTTATGCATGCAAACATAAAATGGACTTTTTTTAAGGCAAAGGGTCTATATTTTTGGTACTGATATACAACCCTATATATATAATATTATATTCAAAAGACATTCCGTAATTATATACATTATTTTTTTGTTAATTAGTTGTAGCTATATTAGTATCTAAAATAATATCATGATAGAATTTTTTTTTGATTAAAACGTTTAAACGATAACACCTTTGGTCCATGATGTGCGTTTATAAATAAAAGGCTTCAAATGACCAATCTATACCAAAGATAAAACATCTAATTTGGGTTTCCTCAATAGGTAATTGGTTTATGAATAAACTAATATTTTCAACTATGTCTTTTTTTATATAAGTAAAGATACACTTTACTAACTTCCACGCATTCTTTGAAAATCTAACTTTCATAATATATGTTGCCTTAGTAAATTATGTTCATTTTTCTATGTATTATGGACAGTTAATAGGATACAAAAGTTGTATTTAACACATTTTTGAATACAGTTCTTATTAATCGATCAAAAAATAAGGTAAATTTGATATCTTCACATTACATATTAGTAATCTGAGTGGAATGTAAAAGCAAAACATTCAAAAATCAAAAAGGATATTTTAAGTGATTAAACAATAAAACTTAAAACGTAATGTTAAGCAATAAAATTAAAAACAAACAAAACTTTCTCTAGAAATAAACTTTTTATGACCTGCATTTAAAAATATATTTATAAATGTTAAGTCTACCTACAATTTTTATTTCTAAAGATAATTTTTATTGTCAATAAAACTGAGAAGTTAATTACATCGCTTTTAATTATCTATTTGCAATCATCAATAATAGATTATATTTATAAAAATAAAAACAAACTATTGTTTTTTTGATGTAGTACGAAATTTGAATGTTTTTAAACGATTGTTAAAGAATTCAAAATATAATTATTTTTCAATCGTTTATTAACCATAATTAGGTAGTATAAATAAATAAATTACTTAAAGTATTAATGTGCATTTCAAAATTAGTTATTTAGAATATATGAAAATTTGTTAAAAAGCTGATATTTGTGCATTGTTTAAACAGGACGAACATCAATGCATATCCGGGATGTATTTAATAAAAAGATTTCTAAATGAATTCCACAGGATAATTTCCAAATAATTTTCGCCAAACGAAAAAATGGTACAATGACTAAAATGACTAGGTGTCAATTAAAAAATAACAACACATTGTACCTACCTCAAATCATTTAGTAGAAAATATCGCACGAACTAATATAAAAATTTTAGTTACTGAATTTTTTTTAACGAAAGGCACAAACTTTGACACTGCGAACACAATCAAAACGCCATTACACAAGTGACTGACAACAACAACTGACCACTGACGACTGACAGTCTGACATATCTAAAAACGAAAGGCCTCCTTCTTATAAATATTGTGCAATGTAGCCAACCAACCCAACAAAAAATTATTTAATACTATTAAACTTTAATAAACAGATCAATAAAAAAGAAGAATATACGTCCTAAGGGCCATTTGCACCGACTAAATTTAAACCCAGCTTTAGAGTAAGCCTCGCTTTAAATAAAAATTCATTTGTACAGCCAGACAAACTTGGTTTAAAGTGGTCTAAGCAGAGTTTAAGTTAAACCGTCAGAATTGAGGGTTTAATTTACAAAGCCTTATTTCATAACCAAACTTTTATGGTTTCCAGCCATTTGATCCAAATAACAAATTTTCTATAGTGTTGTTACTGCTTGATGTTTGTGTGACATTCTTATAATCTTTAGTACTTTTTTTATACCACATCTTTTGTATTAAAAATACAAAATGAATTTCGATGATATTTTTGAAGGCGATTTGGATGTTCTTCAAATAATTAATTTCGGTTTTCCAAGACAAATTTATATTCGAAATAATCCTTACGAAGAGCTAAGTGAACTAACTTTCCATATTTGGTTATTATATTTAATATAGTTGTTTTCTCTTCATTTGAAAAATTAGTGCTTCGCTGACGTTTTTCAATCATTTTGACACATGTAGATTACAGAAATAAGGCATGCGACATAAAATATATTATATTTTCACAGCCACTACACCGTTTTTGAATTTTTGTCAGGTTAGAATTTTTGTTATGAAGTTAGTCACAAAAGTGGTCACAACTATAAATAAACAAAATTACCATCAATAGTTCGCTTGTACTCGCTTAAGAAAGCTCGCTTTAAAAATGTGCGGTGCAATGATTTGGAAAATAAACTTCACTTAAATATTTAAGCGAGTTTTAAAAAACCAAGTTTAGATGTCGATCGGTGCAAATTAACCTAATATTTACAATAATATATGCTCGAAAATAAACGAAGAACTACATACGCAATGTTGCCGATCTGTGACAATTTATCCAATTTTTTCATAAGTTTATTACATTGTTGGTTACACCGTTACGCTAACTTCTAATATCAACATAGATTTAAATGTAATTTATAATATTTCTCGAGCGTACGTTGAAAACCGAAGAGTTGAAACGTGCTAGAGGAATGTGTTATAAAATTATTGAACATATATTTGTCGATGTACAAAGGGTTATTCGTTAGGACTCCTCTGCCGTTTTATTTCCGTCTGTTTCATATTTTCTGATGCAATAACAAAAACCGTAAATGTTTTTCATACAATTTGTTCCATAGTTTCAATATCATCCCAATAAAATTGCTGAAATATCACCACTGAACTGCACTTTAATAGAAAAACAAGTGAAAAACGACATCATTTTTACCGTAATTTCGAGTTTTCGAAAATAAATTTCTACATTAGGGATATACCATTACAGTATGTAGCGGAAAGTAAAAATAGGTCAAAGATTAATATCATTTTACGGGTTTTTACGGAACGACAAAACCATCTTATAAGAGTTTTTTTTCTTCTACAATTCTAATAACATCAATATTTTGCTTCATTAGCAGAGCTGCGGGGCGTTACTAACAAAGAAGTAACGCGTTACTTTACCGTTACTTTTGCTAAAAATTAACGCGTTAGATAAACGTTACCGTTACTTTTTTTAAAAAGTATCGATTTATTCGTTACTTTTGAAAACGCTTTACTTTTAAAGTAACGAAGTTACAATAACGGGTCACTTTTCTATATATTCTTCTTGTTCCATGTCTTCTCATTCTTTAACTGTCCATCTCACCATTTATCGTCGCACATACCAAACAAATTTTCAAATAAAAAGTTGTATAATTAATTTTTTAAAATGCTATCCCGAACACAGTAGTACGAGAAATCGACGGGGTACAAAAAAATAATAAAAAGATTTATTTGTCAGTAGATAGAACGTTCGTTAACTTTAACGGTTCTGTAACTAATGACAATGACGTTTAGATTGTGACAATTATACAAGAAATCAACTTGTAAAGTTTTATTCTAAACGTCATCGCCTTTACTTACTGAATGTTTAAAGATAATGGACGTTCTATCTACTGACAGATTAGTTAGTAATAGATAAAACAACAATGGAACTTATTAATGAATCAGTCGTCAAGTGTCAAAACCTAAATAATGTCTTTAGGGTAAAGTTTTCTAAAATTAACATTGCTTCGTAACGCAATTACCGTTACTTTTCGCCCATTTTAAAAAGTAACGAAATTACTAGTAACGCGTTACATTTGGTAACGCGTTACTGAAAAGTAACTTTTAGTTTCGTTATTCCCAGTTCTGTTCATTAGTAGGTAACATCTTGGGGAATGAAGAATTTATAATTGGGTAATTTTACCAATTCTAAATGGCAACACTGTAAATATGGCTGGAGGAGAAACGATAAGTGGCCATTTTAAGCAAGAGGATGATTTTGACAAAGATTTAAAAAGTTTGTTTGATTTCTTTTAATTTTATTCACAAATGATTTATCAAAAATGTTAATTCTTTTTCACTATGTAAGTATCTTAATTTTTCAAATTTTACAAAAAAGAAAGCGACAGAAATGTTTGGAAACAATTAAACAAAACCAAATAGCAGATTTAGAAAATACAGACATTGTTCCAATAGAAGACTTGGAAAATACTATAAAGTTTGATCCTCCAGTATATCGTCAAAGATATGCTGCCGTATATGAAACTCTAATAGACGAAAGATGGAGAACAAAAATAACTAAACTGTGTGATTTTGGCTGTGCTGAATTTGGTTTATTTATTTTTCTGAAATCTTTAAATAGACTTAACGATATATTATTTATTGATATTGACGAGGATATGTTGAAAGAGTACGTTAGAAGAATATATCCTTTAACTATAGAGTATCTAAAACGAAGAGATCAGCCACTTACTGTTAATGTGTTTGCTGGCAGTGTTGGTGATCCCGATTATCGAATCTTAAATACAGATGTCGTTACTGCCATTGAATTGTTAGTAATTTTTTTTATTTTTTATATAAGTTAATAGTTTTTAAATATTTATCCTTGTTAGTTCCTAAAAATATAAATTAAATGATGAAACGGAATTATTTCTCTTATAATTTCTTGTTAGAACTATGAAACCTAAATTTAAACCATATTAAATATGGATATAGATAAATGTCCAATATTAAAATTATTGTTTAATAAATTGTTTATTTGAGGAAGGAGTGAACTGCTAAGAATTAATTTTGGGAATACCTATTTTGAGATTTTTAAAATCATATATAATATTTCTTGTAGTGCTGAAATAACTACATTTCAGTTAACATAATGTAGTCACTTATAAAAGGAAAAGGGCTATTTGGAATAACTACCTTTCTAAAATAAACGATTCAAATATTAATTATAAAAATATAATTATTTATTTCACATATTTTTCAGGATCGAACATTTGTATCCTGATACCTTAGAAGCATTCCCTTACAATGTTTTTAACTATGCTGAACCAAAATTAGTTATAGTAACAACCCCTAATGCCGATTTTAACATTTTATTTTCCCAAAATCCAAAGAGATTTAGACATTATGACCACAAATTTGAATGGACAAGAGAACAATTCCAAGACTGGTAAAAACATAATAATTTAAGTTAACTACATATCTTGAGTACCTAATTTTTAGGGCCAACAACATAGTTACCCGTTTCTCAGATTACACAGTGACCTTTACGGGCATAGGAGAGGGTCCTGAAGGTACAGATCACTTTGGCCATTGCTCTCAAATGGCATTATTTATTCGAAAAGATGTCCTAAACGAAAAATACATGCTCAAAAAATATTTATTACTATGCCTTTGCTCTAGTAGCTCAATTTGTAAAGAAACAAACTCCTTAATTGCATCCTGCAATTGTATTTGCCCTGTTTGTTCACCTAAAGCATCTCATGGGATTTGTACTTACAGTAGTTATTCAAAACGGGTAATTGACTATGAGATACAGAATGTAGAACAAAATCCCTTATTAAATATATTTTATAAGGCTGTGGAAAAAGTAAGTTCCTTTTTTATTCATCCTTACTGTATATATGCAAAAAAAGATGATTAAAACGATATAGGAATTCTGTTTTTCTCTTCAGATTGAATATCCATTCGAAATAGACAATAGAACTGAAGACGAAAAAATGATTGACGAATTTAGATATAGAATAAATACATTTGGTCATTCAAATGGTAGATTTTTTGTGGAAGAACGTGAAAGATCTGAAATTCCCTTAAGAGATCTCTTATATGGACCAGATGTTGGATGTATAACTGAAAAAGAATTAATGTAAGTAAAGTAATTAAAAATATAAAAGCATCTCTTTAATGTAGTTAAATACAGAAAGTGTAGAAAGAATTTCCAATATTTATTTACACAAGTATGTGAATAGTACTAGAGTACACTTAACTTAAAATTGTTAGTTGCATACTATGTCCAATATTTCTTTTTTCTTCAAATGACAGACATGGAATTTTGTGTTAAAATATGTAGTGTATCTAACCAGGTTGGATGTATCTACTGGGCCAGTACCAAGTTTAAAAATTAATTATTTGAACATGATATACATACAAAATATAATTACAGTAATTTAGCATATTATAATCGATTACTAAATATTTATTATTCTGAAAAAAGCAGGAAAACTATGGAAAATTTAAAATATATTGTAATGAAATACTTCTTATGAGTTTTGTTTCAATTTTATACAACATCAAAGAGAGTCAGCAATAGAACAAATTCTAATACATCTGGACACATGTGGCCACTTTGTTTTCAAGAACAAATACACTGTCCCTATACATCAAAATAAAATAGTATTTTGGCCATTTTGATCACTGTGCAAAACTTCTGTTTTCAAAAAAAATACATAGGGGCGATGTAAGCAATATTGAAGTATTAGGCATAAAATTATTTAAAAAAAGCTACATTACTGATGAAATGGTCTCGAGAAGGAGTCAAGAGGTATTGCGACTTCCACCCTATTTTTGTGTGTTTAACCCAATTGAGTTAATTTGGGAACAAATGAAAAAAACAATTAGACGTTATAATGTGTTTCCCAAATTTGACCGGATGGTTGCAAATTTAATAACAGAAGAAATTGACAAAATTTCAGCTGATGATTATCAGAAAAAAATCAAACAGGTAATTAAAGAAGACAGTTTTTACCATAACATAATAATAATAATACTCGCCCTACATTTCACCCCATGAGTGAACCACAGAAGCCAAAGGGGAAGTGACAACTATTATTATTATTTGCCATGGCGCTCCGGGGCGACTTACTGATGATTGATGGCGCCATTTGGCTATAGGTGTACGAAAACCTGGAAACCTCACCACCATCAACATTTTCGACAAAATTTATAGTAAATGTTGATCACAATCAATCCGATGATGATGATGACTGAAATAGGGTATAAGTACGTTTAGTTAGTTTTTATTGTTTATGACTTTATTCACCATGTTTTTAATTATGAATAAAAATTTGGGAGACAATTTGAATAAGAAAGATATACCATAACGAGTGCAGATGCGGAGTCCACCATAGCTCAGAAAAAGAAGTAGTGGACCAGGTCGAATGGCCAACTCCTGTTTAAATCTAAAATGAGTTTTAAAAATTAAAATGTAATTGATATTAAAGAAAGTTGACATAAATAAAGAAATTTTGTCCCATTTATTCCTATTACTTTTTCGAGTTAACTTGTTTATCTGTATATTACATTTTTTATTGAATCTGCACAGTGATCCCAATCGCCAAAATATTATTTTATTTTGATATATAAGGACAGTATATTTGTTCTTGAAATTAAAATAGTACATGTGTCCAGATGTATTGGAATTTGTTCTATTGCCGACTTTCTTTGATGTTTTTATACCATTTTTTATTCTCGTAAAGTGATGAATTCTACTATACCTATAAAGAATCTTATTAGGTAGGTTTCCATATATGGAATCTACCTATTGTAATCGATTCAATGACGGGACCCAGACCCGGGAATAGGGACGCTACACCGTTTATGACCTGGAGAATAAGAATCAGTAAAAAAAAATATCGGTATATACCTATATATTGTAATGATATAATATTACCGAAATTACCCAGATCTCATTTTGGGGTGGGTTCTATAGATAAATAATAATAAACATTACAAGAATTATAAAAAAATATCAATTTATGTATGTTCTGCTACACTTCATCTTCTGTGCCTTTCTTATTGATATAATTAGTTCCAAACTCCCTCTATTCTTCCAAATAACTGCCTACTTCATTTTTTCCAATTTATCGATGCTTTCCCAGAATTTACCATGGTTATGATTTTAATCTTCCTCCAATTTCTTTACTACTAATATTTGATTTCTTCAACGACTTCCATTATAAATTTTATTTATTTCTTCATTAATTTGAAATTTTTTTTATTAAAACTATATTTTTCCAAGTATATTGATGTATAATTTTATTTTTCTTCACATTTGTTTACAATAATACCATTCAATAAGTCTTTATAAAAATGTTTGTTTATTATTATTTTTTCCACTATCTATTTCAAAAAATTGAAATTTTCTGTTTAAAGAATAATTTTTTTTTTAATCACTTTTAAGTATCTTGCCATTTACTTTTTGATTATAAAGCAAAAATTTCTTTTAATAGTCTCCCAAATTTAACTTTTTCTATTAAATTATTATATAGATAATAATCATTCATATATTATAATAATGATATAATAATAATACAAATAAGATTTTTTTTATACTCCACAATTGTTGATTTTAAATATTTTATACACCAATTACTCTCAATAAATTCTTTAAAATCAAACTTTTTTTAACAATAAACTCTGTTTATAAAATTCAAAACTCATAAAATTTATTTGATGCTATCAAACATTTTAACAATTAACTTATAAAAAAAACTCGTACAAAGTGTATCATTACATGTATATGTAAAATATGTATGTATGTGTAGACATTCCGTTCCGGCACGATAGAGGTCGCAATTTTTGTCCAATCGACTCAAGTTTGGTACAAAAATTCTTTGGGGCAATTATTCGTTGCGTATCGCAAATAGGCATTCTACTTTCAAGGGGGTGAGAATTGGAGGGGGTTGAAATCTCAAAAAATTCAGATCTCCACCATTTTTGAAGATATTAAAAAAAGGTCATGAGATCAGATCAGACCCACAGGAGTGGAGCTGGAGGGGATTTAAATTTAAAAAAAAATCATATCTTCGCTATTTTTGAAAAGATTAAAACAGCTCATTAGACTTTTTTCATGTCCTAATTATTATAAAATTTATTCGTTTGAAACTTTTTTCGATCTGACCGTATCGTGGGGTGGGGAAGGATGAAAGTCTCAAATTTAGACAAAAGAAATCTACCTTCTCCTGTCGACCCTACCGACAGAAGTTTTTTTATTTTTTGGCATTATTTTTATTATGGGGAAAAAAATTAAGTAAAAATGTAAAGGACAAGATTAAAATTTTTTTTATTAATCTAGTAAGAAAATTTTTAATTTGGGAGAAAAAAACAAATGAAAGGTGAAAAATAATAAAGAGAAAAGTAATTTTTTTGATATAAAAAAGAATTTTTTGAAAGCTTTAAAAAGATAATTAAGATAATAAGATAATTAAGAGAAGGAATTTGTACGAGATATTATAAAAACGATGGAAGCAAAAATGTATTAAAAAAACTACAGGAGGAATCAATTTATTCTAATGAAATAAAAAGAAAGAAGGAAGAAAATATACTAATACGAGTTAAATCAAATCAAAATTTTAAAGAAGTAAGGAGTTTTAGAAACAAAAGAATTCAAGTTGGAAAGTGGATAGTCAGAACTGGATCCGTTATTATGAACAAGACATGCCTATAAACTTAATTAATAATTATTTTGTATTTGTATTTTATTTTATTATTTTTCTCTAGTAACCCACCCCAAATTGAGATCACAAATCATTACAATATATACAGGGTGTTCCGATATTCGACCGACAACGCTTTACAGGTGATAGCCCTTGACAAATGATAAAAAATGAGCTAGGTACATAAACCCCTAAGATTCTTAGTTTGCGAGATACAGCTGGTTAAAGTTGATAAATTAAAATCATTTTTTTGCGATATTTCACGGAAAGTTTTAAATTTTTTGTTCAAACTTGGCAGTAGATTTACTTTTTAGATGCTTGAAAATTTAACAAAAAATATGGTTGGCGTACTTCATCCAGTGGCGCACAATAATGGGTAGTGGTAACTTTGGCCTCCCTATTTTTTACGACACTGTATAAATCGATTTTTTTTCATTTTATTTAAATACTTGGTTACTTATGTTACAAAAAGTTATTAACTTTTGTTGCGCTAAAATCAACAATTTTGGAGATATTTGACTTTAAAGAGAAGTCTACAATTCGTCTTTTCTATCGTCGATATTAAATATGGATTTGTTCATTTACAATAATACAGATGTCGGGACCTACTATTCACAATTCAAATATTTAGAAAATAGTTTTTCATTGGGCAGAAATTTTTGAAAAAATCATATCTTAAATATACAGGACCGTAATGTATTATTTGACAGGAAATGTCATTACCTGCATGTTTTTTGACTGGCATAAATACATATTTTAACGAAAGGAAATTTTATTATAATTAGTGAGGAATAAGAATACAAAAAACTGTTATACATTAAATTTATAGTAACTGTTTAAAATGTTGACCTTTTACTCCACAGCACTTCCTAAAACGTTTTCTCATGTCAAAACGCACTCATTGAAAAATTGTTGGGTCAAACTACATGAGGGCTGCAGAAAATATCGAGAGTTTTTCTGTAGTAATTGTTGTTTTTTGATTTTTTGCATCCTTCCTTTTAATTATTCAATTTTAAGTTTTCCTTGGTCTTTTCTCAATTCCAGCGTAACTTAAATAATAAGATATTTGGCAATTTAGGAAATTTTTGTTCAAACAACCTTCCATATAATAATAACATGTCGATCATTTTTCAAAGAGTTCGTTTTGACTTGAGAAAACGTTGTATGAAGTGCTGTGGAGTGAACGGTCAACGTTTTGAATAGTTACTAATATAAATTAAATATGTAACCGTTTTCTGTATTTTTTCCTCACTAATTATAATAAAATTTCCTTTCATTAAAATTTGTATTTATGCCAGTCAAAAAACATGCAGGTGCTGAAATTTAATGTCAAATTATAGAATACGGTCCAGACATTTGTTTATTGTAAATGAACAAATCCAGATTGAACATCGACGATAGAAAAGACAAATTGTAGACTTCTGTTCAAAGTCAAATATCTCCAAAATTGTCGATTTTAGCGCAATAAAAGTTAATAACTTTTTGTAACATAAATAACCAAAGATTTAAATAAAGTGAAAAAGAATTGATTTATACAGTGTAGTAAAAAATAGGGGGGCCGAAGTTACCACTACCCATGATTGTGCGCCACTGGATGAAGTACGCCAATCATATTTTTTGCTAAATTTTCAAGCATCTAAAAAGTAAATCGACTGCCAAAGTTTGAACAAAAAATTTAAAACTTTCGGTGAAATATCGCAAAATAATGATTTTAATTTTTCAACTTTAACCAGCTGTATCTCGCAAACTAAGAATCTTAGGGGCTTATGTACCTAGCTCATTTTTCATCATTTGTCAAGGGCTATCACCTGTAAAGCGTTATCGGTCGAATATCGGAACACCCTGTATTCTTCATTCTAACTTAAAATAATTCCAATAGACACTAACAGTTTTGACGGATTACTGACAAAATATTGCTAGAATTTGTATAGATTTAGTGGTTTTTCCCCAACTCAGCTGGGGATTGTCAAAAAGTTAAAAGATATATTGTATGGACTATATCTAGGGAAATATGTTATTTTTAACTTTTCATTTAATTTGCATTTCTAATATTTAAATCTTTCTCTCCCGTTTCTGTGCGATTGTTAATTTATCATATACACTCAATTCTTATTTGAGATATCATACAATTTGGATTTTATTAGCAGGTATACCTTAAAAACTATTTAGTAAATGTTTATTTACAATAATTTAGACTTCATTGCTACTACAGCCTTAATTATTTATTATTTCTCTGAAAAATTGCAGAAAAAGAAACGGTTGTAAGTCTTTTATCCAACTGTATAGGTATCTTAGGTACCTTGTATTGTCTTCTCTTTTTCTTGTTCTTGTTCTCTTCTATTTATCTACTATAAGGTACTCCAAATGGAAAGTGAAGGATTTATGCCATCTGTGTTTGTTGTCCCATCAGGCCTGCTTCAAGGATCTCATTTGATGCCATTACTCTTTAATAAATTTATTAATGACATCAAAGTTTGTTTCGATAACGCTGAGTTATCGTGATTTGCACATGACTTGAAAATATACAAATGTATAAACTCCTAAGATGATAGTATAGACCTTCATAAGGATTTTTATTATTATTATTAATATTAATGGACATACATTACAGGAAACACATCCTTATTAGTATGGAAACTTCAATTAAGTACGAGTTAAAATTATAAATAACTAACAATAATACACAACATAAAAAAAAAACAGAAATGCAACACAAACTCAATCACAGCCGACTTTCAAAGTTCTTTTAAGCGCTGGTAAGCTTATATTGAATAGGTCGCATTCCGAGTAAAACTTATAATTTAGGCAAATACGATCGTAGAAAACCCTTTGCCCATAGTTAGTCTGATGTTGCCTAATGTAAAACAGAGAAGTGTGACGTGTTCGCTTTGTAGAAGTGAGGAAGTTGATCTTTTCCAAAAGAAGGTCACACGAGATTACCCTATTAAGCAGTTTAAAAAGGAACAAGAGGAGGGAATGTTTTCTTTTTGCTGAGTCTGTAAGCTGCATAATAATTGCGTTTCGTATGGAATATCCTGGTAAGAGAAACAAAACTTGAACAGGAGATACTTGGCGAACTTTCGTTATACCCATTCAATTTTTGTGATGTGATAAGTGTAAATGAACATTCCGGTTACAGCAGAGTATTCAGGAATGCTTCTTACTAGACAGTTGTAGAGGAGCATATAATGGCTTTGGTATTGTAGATGTGTCGGGTGTGGCGTTTGATCAGGACGAGCATTCTAATTGCCTTGCATACAATCGAGTCTACATGTTGATTGAATGTCAGATCAGTGTCAAACGTGATACCAAGGTCGTTTATGGATGAGGTACTTTCTAATGTGACATCGTCTTTATTGACATTCCCGATGACGTGGCGAGATCTTGTAACATTTACGGACAAACGATTTCTTTCGCACCACTTAATAAATTGGTTCAGATCAGATTGTAAGGGAGTAAAAATTTTAGGTCGTCCGCAAACACAAGCAAGTGACTGTTTAAGAAACAACTTGTTAGGTCGTTAAAGAACAATATAAATAAATCTGGGCCAATGTGGGAGCCCTGAGGGACACCAAACTCTACTCATATGCCACGATAGACAGAGTTTTGAATAAGAACACGCTGAAAATGGTCAGTTAAGTAGGAGTAGATCCAGATTTTGATAATCTGGTTCAAGGGTGCTCGATTAATGATACGGAAATAAATCCTAACAAATGCCAAACAACTAACTTTAGTAGAAAACGTAATTCTATTGAATTCATGTATTATATCAATCAGGTACCACTTGGAACGATTTGGATATAACATTTGATGCTACTCTCTTATTTCTCGCTCACATTTTAATTTTAATTAACAAATCAATTGGAATGTTAGATTGTATGAAAAGAATAACATTTTGTGAATATTCAATGTCTTATAATCCTTTAGTGCTCTTTGCGTTTATCAAAACCACAAATGTGAACAAATTCAAAGAAAATTCCTCAGATTACTTGCATTCAAGTCGAGTATTGCTCCAATTAACTTTCACTATGACTATGACGAGTAACATATACACTGTCATCTAGATACTCTACAAACAAAAAGAGATCATAAGGATCTCAGAACCTTATTCAAGATTGTTAATTATTTGATAAACTGTCCCACTCTTCCATCCAGAATTGGATTTTCTGTACCATCCAGAGCTACAAGGAATGCCAATCTCTTTTTCCAGCACTATTGTAGGACTAAAATCAGAAATTTCTCATTTATACCTAGAACCCTAACTGTCAGTAGATAGAACGTCCATTAACTTTAAAGATTCAGTAAGTAAAGGTAATGACGTTTAGAATAAAACATAATTTGATTTCTTGTGCAATTGTCACAATCTAAACGTCATTGTCATTAGTTACAGAACCGTTAAAGTTAATGAACGTTCTATCTACTGACAGTAAGACTAGCTAATAGGTCTAACTTGGAATTCTTTGTCGCCTTTTCGGAGTTTTCCAAGCGGATGTAGGTGATATAAGAGTCATTTGAATTTACCATTTTATCTTTTCTATGATTGTATGTTTGTATGTATTTTGCTTTTTATTAGATTATTTTTACTTTCCCGGTCCCATCAAAGGGAAAGTATTGTGAACTAGCAAAAAAAATTCGAGATATCGATCGAAATATCCATTTTGAGGTTCCCCAAGAGGATTGAAACCATTTCCAGAGTAAGGTCTGTCTGTGTGTCTATGTGTAATCTTCTACGATAACTGTCGTATGAAGGGTTGGTGTGTGCCTCGAATGGGACCATTAGCTTTTGGTTTAAATTGGTATAGTTGAAGGTCCTCAAGACCGACATTGATTGAATACATAAGACTTTTTGCCCTTTTTTTAATGTTAAGGACAAATAATACACTTTACTGCAAAGTTTAAGAGCATATAATTTCCTATAATTTTTGTATCAAACTTTTTCTCGAATTTCTAATAGTAAGACCACTAGATGGGGCGAAAAAAATGTGCATGTAGGTTTTCCGTAGTTTTTTTAAATTTTGAGAACAATGCACTTTGATGCAAAATTTTCTAGGGCAAAGTTGTAAAGTACCAAACTTTTTTTTCGAATTAGGCTTTTTCCCTTTTTTTTTATTTTGAAGAAAATGGTTGCACTTTAGTGCCAAATATTCTACTGCAAAGTTGTAGAGCATAAAATTCCCGAATTCCCAATAGTTTTCACCCATGGGGGATCCTAATTGTAGCAGTGTGCTATATAATGTGTGCATGCGCCCGCTTAAGTCATTATCAACATTAAAATATCAATTCGGTAGACCTATTCACCATCAGCTTGCTATTTAAAATTTGTTCACTAAATTAATGTAATGCTTATTATTTTGTAATTAAAATAATCCTATTCTCTAAGCCGAGCCGGGAAAATTCTCAGGTGACACAGCCGTTTTTTTAACTTATATGTAATTTTGTCTATAACGACTTTTTGTAATTTTATATTTTTAATTTATGTATATTCTTAATGGATCTGTCCCGTAAGTAAATAAATAAATAAAATAAAGTAATTAAAAGTGATAACTAGGTTATTAGTTTACTAACAGAAATCCAGTAGTGTACTAGAAACGCTAAAATAGACTATAGGTGAATTTTCTAAACACACTAATCTAAACGGAAAATTACTATAATTATACAGGGTGTTTCATAGGTAAACCGACATAAGTTAACTGCTTAGGTGATTCCAAAAAACTAATATTTGATGGGTCTAATCCACCTCATAAGTGAGTTACAGGGTGTTTTGTCAAAATTTCTTATTTCTTCTAACCCTCGTTTCTTCGGAACCACCCTGTATATTTATTTCATATTTAGCAAGCTTGTTTAAGTCTATTAGTACATTACACTGACATAGTAAGCAAAATAAAAATCCAGGTCCGGCTTCAAAAAAAAAATACTAAAATTCTTTTCACGATGAACAACACTCTGTATATCAGAATTTTAAAAATTAGATAGCATATTCGAAAAGAGCGGAGAAAGTTAAGTAGGAATTCATGTTTTTTGTGACTGCACCTCTCATTTTGCTACTAAAACTTTTAACTCAAACTAAAAAATTGTTCATTTTCGTCGAATTCGTGCGATTTTGCTAGTTTTGAAGAGAAATAAATAATATTTTATTGGTATTTTTTCGGCAAATACATACAGTAAGTAAAGTTCGCACCATATGAAAAAAAATTTTTATTTTTTTTTCATTAAATTTTTATTATGGCTTAACACTACTTAATTAATATTTACGACTAAAACAAGCGAAAATTTTAAAACTTTAAAAAAATTGTTTCAGTCGTAAATATTAATAAGCATGTAGCCATTAAGTAGTGCTAAGCAATAATAGTAATTTAATAAAAAAAATAAATAAATATTTTTTTCCGTATGGTGCGGACTTTATTTACTGTATGTATTTATTTTCCTTCGAAAAATACCAATATGTTTATAATATTACTATTATTGAAACAATCTGTTCTTTTTTTAAGTAAAACAATAAATGTTACATCCTAAAATATTATTTATTTCTCTTCAAAACTAGGAGCACCATTACTAAACCAATTTCCCATATTAAGCAAAATCGCACGAATTCGACGAAAATGAACAATTTTTCAGTTTGAGTCAAAAGTTTTAGTAGCAAAATGAGAGGTGCAGTCTCAAAAAACATGAATTCCTACTTAACTTATTCCGCTCTTTTCGAATATACTATCCAATTGTTAAAATTCTGATATACAGTGTGTTGTTCATCGTCAAAATAATTTTGGTAATTTTTTTTGAAGCCGGACCTGGATTTTTATTTTGCAAACTATGTCAAGCTAATGTACTAATAGACTCAAACAATCTTGTTAAATATGAAATAAATATACAGGGTCGTTCCGAAGAAAAGAGGGTTAGAAGAAATAAGCAAATTTAACAAAACACCCTGTAACTCACTTATGAGGTGGGTTAGACCCATCAAATATTAGTTTTTTGGAATCACCCAAATGTGCTCTATTTGCAGTTAACCTATGTCAGTTTAACTATGAAACATCATGTATACATTTTGAAGATGTTCAAATTTTTATTGTACAATACGCCCCTGTATATAAGTCGTTTACAGTAAACCAAAATTCTTCATAAAAACTGTTAAAAACCCAAAATCCCTAAATATTGAAAATTGTCACATTGTCATAATGTCATTCACATAACACGTCGACGTCTAAAATTTTTAGTGCGAAATATTTATTTATAGCAATCTCTTGGCCAAACACGATTACCAAATTGAAAAATGCATCATACAAGAAACGAACGAACTTGAGACATGCGTTATTGTCGAACCATTAATGGACAACGTCACTAGTTCATCTGATCCCTCCGACTTTGACTCGAATTCAGGATATTTTCAATCTGTTAACGAATCTATATCCGATTGGGACGACGCAGACGCCGACGCTCAGACAGATCATAAAGAGGAAAAACCTGGTAGCAGCAATCAAGGTAAGTCTGTAACTAACCATATTGATTTTATTTACGAAAATGTTTTATATTTTTCAATCTTAAAGTGTTTTTTGTGAAATGTTTGCAGGTAAATATACATTTTTATTTTTAAACTTATTCAAATTTCTTATTTTCTGTGTTAATGTTCTTGTGCCAAGTATGAAAACACACATATATCAGTGTACCTTTTGATTCCATTATAGCATACTTTAATGTCAGTATTTCGTCCCCAACTTTAACCCCCTTCAAGTGACAGTTACCCTTTAATTTTTTTTTATTGGAAGTGCTGACGAGTGATATCTCGATTGAAAGGATTTAAAATTATCTATTTAACTTGGAACTTTTAAATTAATCAATAAAAATAAATAAATTTACATCTTTGAATAGGTATTCGATTTAGGCAAATAAATCACTACTGATACTTTTTTGACAAATGTCAAATACCAATTCAAAATATAGAGTTGGCTGAAGATAAGTTAATTTATTTTTAAAGATTAATTTTAAATTTTTAAAAATCTACCTCAACTGAATTTCAATTTATTTACACCATTGAATAGATAATTTAAAATCCTTTCAATCGAGGGATCACTCGTCTCTCCTTGGTGTTTAAAATAATTAAAGATGTATCTATCAATCAGATGCAGGATTAAAGTTGAGGTTGAAATTTTGGCATTAAAGTATTATATAATGGAATCAAGAATTGACGTATGCGAGTGTTTTTTAACACTGTATATATTATCTCCACTGTGCGCAAAAAAATAAAATTAAACCGTGTATTTTTATAAAATTACGAATTGGTCTTTAGAGATAAAATTGATAAAACACGTATATCCATAGTTACTAAAATTTTGTTTTCCTAGCAACAGATTAATAGAAATAAACTTTTTGTTAAATGCCATTCTAATTTTTAGTATTGGTATTTTTTAATGTCTCTTTTTTTTTAATTTAATACCAAAACGGGGGTTTATTTTAAATTTATTTCGGATGAATTGATGCAATAAAAATGACGGATCAAAAGCGGTTCGCATCGTTATCCTCTGAGAAATCCATCAAAGAAGACCATTTGAGACCGAGTTTGAATTCACATAATCCAGAAGAAAGAAAACTTGCAAGAAGGTTGAGAATAGAAAATAGATTGAAAGTGCTTGATAAAGATTCGAAAACAACAGTAGATTTGACGTCACCCGATGAAATAGCATTTCAGGTAGTAAACACGACACTTATAATAAAATCTTGTAATTAAATAAAACAAGGTTATTTTTATAGGTTGAAAAATGCGCCGATAATTTGGACAAATTCATACAGGAAGGCACTAACTACATAAACAACGTGAGCAAAGCTAATAATATTAGACAAGTAGAACGACAAAAATCTCACCGTAACAAAAAAGCAAAAATTATGGCGGAATTCCAAGTCCAAGCTATCGAAGCACAAAAAAAATTTGAAGAAATTACAAATAAGTGGATCTCATTGAAGAACCATAACGATCCCTTGGAAATCAATGAAGCCATCTTGCAACAAAAAGCGAAATGCGAGGAACTGATCCGTCATAAAGACGAATTTATCGGAAAATTAAAATCAGAAGTGGAATTAGTCGATAAACAATTTCAGATAGATTCAGAAAAGCAGCACGACGATATAGAAATTTTATCGGAGAGGATAGAAGAACAAATCAAACTGATGAGGAAAGCGTTCCAGAAACAATTCGGGATGATTTATAACGTTGTGAATACGGAAAGAGATAAATTCATCGAGCTACATGATGATATATGGAACGAACTGTATAGAAAATATGATGAAAGCGTATCGGATAGCGACGAATTTAAAATCCGTAAACGGGCAGAAATTAGGGAAAAAATTAACCATTTATACCTTAGATTCGAAGACGAAGTAATATATACTAGGGCTAGCCTATACCAGGACGTGCAATACGCTCAACTAGAGTTAGAAAGGATCAAGGCTTTGTTTGTTACTAATTTGCAAAAATTTGAGTACAATTTGCAATTGTACCAAAAACGTGAAAATGAAAACATAATTATTAGAGGTAAGAGAATATAATCGCCATTTCTAATTTCCCTATTGTTCTCCCAATTCCTTTTATTTAACTGTTATTTTCCATTATAATGACAAGCCATTTTTTAACTTTTATTATTTCTGATGAAGGGACCTGCTGCTTTTTCTGATCGATTCTTTCAATGTTTCAATGTAGTGTCTCTTATTTATTTTATATTTAGCGTTGTTATCAGTATGAATAGCAGAGATAATTAATTTTTATTAAAGCTGATCATAAAAGAAAAATGAACAAACTTAAAGATCACATGAGTCGTCTGAAGAAGCAATTGCATAATTACAAAACTACAACCGGAGACCAAATTAAGAAGTTAGTAGCCAACCTTAAAGCAATGTATAATAAAATATTGTCAGTAGAAGATAAAGCTGATCATTTAGCTATAGTCAATGATAAAAAGTTCCAGGAACTCTGGACCATGAACAGAAACCATGTATTGGGACTTCTTAATAAAATTTTTGCCACTGATCGAATTTTACAACAACAACACATGGGTATAAATTTTGTCTGTCATAAATAGAGCTAGTATGTTATTTATATATTTTTTGTTAGGTTTAAGAGGAGCCACACCTTCGTATAAATCAATAGATATGCATTTAATGCCAAGTTACGATCAAGCTTTTTATATTTTGCAAAATATGAATACATATAAGTCTTCAAGTATAACTACTAAAGACAGTCATAGTAAAACGACTCTCAAACCGTCTGCAAGTTCTACTAGTCAGGATATTAGGACAAAAAAACCTGATGCCTCGATGACTCCGACTTCAAGCGTTGAAATCATGGACTCTAACCCTAGTTATCGAAAATTAGCGAAGTATGTGTAATATACAAAATTAACATTAATTATGAGCCATTAAACTGGTGACTATTGGCGGAATTACTAAGGCGCATTCCAAACAATTAAAGTGGAAATATATGTAAATGCATTCACCTCACTATCTGCCTAAAGACAAATAAAAGAAACTTCGTCAATATTTGTCACCTGGACATCAGGTTTGTTCCAACAAGAAATCCATGACTAATCTCAATTTAATTTCGGATTGATTTATTGCGCATGCGTGACCATTACACTATTTGTGTATCTTTTTCTTACTGAAGGTTTGTTTTGGTTCTAATTTAAGAACAGTTCGAGCATGCGTATTAATTCCAGAGTGTTTTGGCTTTTTCAAAAACTGTTCGGAATCAGTCATCGCGTAGAATTCTGTGTTTTGGTTCGTCTGTAAAATTATTCCAGAATAGTTACCGAATCGTACAAACAGTTCTTGGTCGAGAGTGAGAATATTTTTAGGATTAGGTGGCACATGTAATGTAATATTGTAATTATGATTGTGGTGAAATGAAATAGAAAGCACTTAAATTAGGTTATACAGCCAAAAACAGATTTTTTTCTTAAAAAAAAAATTTTAGGGTTTGTTATAAAATTGTCTAGAAATATATAATCAGTTATATTTTTTAATGGAACATAATTTATACCCAATTAATAATAGAAAGAAAAGACTAGTAGCGAAGTAAACAGGGAAATAATAAAAAAAAATTATAACTGTTCGTTTTTACTCATTAGAATCAATTCGGAATCGGTTTATAAATATGTACCAGTACCCAACTTGTTCTGCACACTTCTAAAATAATTTGCGAACAGTTATAAATACAAAACCAAAACAAAGCTTGAGTCTTATTGGAACGCATTTCTGACTGTCCATGACACACATAGGTTGTCAAATGTTGCAGTTATAAATAAACCAAAACAAACAACCCGAAAAAGTATGCAGATTTGTGTCCTAATTATGAATAATTTAGAAGGTGATACATGTTATACAGTGTGTTACTTAATGATAGGCTGTAATTCCAAGGGCACATTCCGGAACCAAGTTCAAGTAGAAAAGTTCATAAATGGATTTCCTAAAAAGTCTGGTTTTCAAGATACAGGGTGTCAAAGTTTAAAAAATAGTTTTTTTTATTACTTCTCCAAAGATCCTTTGCCGGTTTGGTTAAAATTTGGCAATAATTTTCGTTTTTTTTCGTGGATGCTTCTAATTCTGCTAAATCATCTTCACTTGTAGATACCCTAATACAACACAAGTACATCCCCTGTACATTCCAGGGACGTCCTTGATTTGCAACTGAGAAGTCTGTGGGATATCCGTCGTCGGGACAATGGATGTACTATGGATATCCCAGGGACATCTACTTTCCAACAAAAAGGACATATATGGGATATCTTATTGGTACGTCCCAGGGATGTACCAAGTTCAGACAAAGGACATTAAAGGGACACTCTAGAAGTGTCTTTGATTCAAAAGAGTATATTTGATACCGTGAATATTATTATATCAACCTATTATTTCAATTTTGATAGTGTAAAAGATGAGTTCGGCTTGGATAGTCGTTTTACTCGTTTTACCCAGCTCTTGAACTATTAGTTTGGATACTGACAAAAATTCAGTTTATAGACGATACTCCAAATACTCACACTTTAGGTACTCCTAACGCTCCAAATTCTTCAAGCCGAACTAAGCTAAAATATACAACTTTAACTGATGAACAAAATAAAACAAAAATCGTCAATATAACGAATATTTTTACTATATATCATTTTACATCAAACAAAAATAATTATAGACAAGACGTGCACATTAGGCAAAGTAAAAAGTGAAGTTAACATTGTTGACAGATCACCAAACAATGTTGCCACAGTACAAAACTACAGAAACGAAAAGGAAATGAAATTTTGTTGAGATTTATGTATAATTTGTATCATTCTTAGAGATTTAGATTAAGGGTATGATATGCATTAACAATTTTGGCGTTTTGTTAATGGCCACACCCAGAAATTCCTGATTTTTTTTTCATTTTCTTTTTAAGAAATCCTAGATTTTCAAATAAAAATATCAACTTTAAATTTTAAATTAATATTTTGATGAATTTCTATGATTCATATGTCAATGGATATCAGAAATACCAGGGACATGAAAGGAAGAATCTATGGATATACCAGATGGGTCCTCTGGACAACCTTTGCAGGATATCCCCTGAATGTCACAATCATGTCCTTGTACCGCAGTACATATAAATAACATACCTAGGATATCCCTGTGTTGTTAGGGTAATTCAACATATTCAAAAGAATCGTCTGATGAAAAATCATTAATCATTTTATATAAAACTCGTATACAAATTATAAAGTAAACAATGAATATCGATCACGATCTCAAAACCAAAACAAATAAATGTAAACAATCTTCATCTGCGGATATGCGCAACTCAAACTGTTAATCCGAGAAAAGTTTACAAACTAGTCAGACAGTCATGTACGATTTTTTATTCTTGTTGGAACAAAACTAACGTCAACTAGACTGTAGCGTAACGTGTTGCCTAGTTTAAAAGGACTTCTTTTTATGTTCCTCTTTATAAATCACATATTTCAATCTAGCAAATTATCCATTATACAATTCCATTTTATTCTTTTGCTGATACATGACCACTAATCAAGTTTATTCTAAGTGACAGTAGATTATGAATTATTGGTTATCAACTTTCACATTCCTTTCAGTTTCTGCGATTCCTAGATAAGAGTTATTTGGATTTGCTAGTGTCTTTAGTTTTTTGTCTACACAAAGAATTCTTCTTTCAAATATTGCGTAATATGGCAACTCTGTTACACATTCCTAATATTATTTTACTAGCTATTAACAGTTTGCAGTAAAAGGCGAATGATCTTATTCCCATTTTGAAGAGAAGCCAGATGACCAAGCCTAACTCAGAGAATCCTCAAGTTTACAAAATCTTTAGGATTCTCTTTCCCTAAGATATAAAACAGTTTGCCGTCGATGTGTTTCATTTCTGTTTTTGTTGGGTCTTTGGTTAACGTAGGGCCATATTATGGGCCAGCGTTGGCCAGTTGCACTTGACAAATATTTGGCTCCACTTGGCCCCGCCCCCTTTGATTCGAGACCGAGGAATACTGGCTGTTTACACAATGGCCAAGGCTGGCCAAGTACATACAGTTCATTGGCAAATATTGATACATAAAAAGATACATAACCTGAATTTTATTATTCAAATTGTTATCAATGTTGAAAGATATCGTCACCACTAACCAAAACTACACTTTTTAACACTCCGCGTACGTTTCGCTATGTTAGCATCATCGCAAAAAAATATTTTTGAATTATTACGAACTTATTTATTTTGTAAGTACAGGGTTATTGGTTATAAATATTTGTTCTGTAATGCTTACAGATAAAAAAAAAGTTTTATACAAAATATGTAGGAGTATAAATTAATTTTAATAAAATATACTTTTCACACCAGTAGCGTCCATGCCTTACGGGATATACCATTTTTTTCTTTTAATACCCTGTATATTATGCCAGACTCGGATAGTGCTTTGTTCATACTGAAATTATGTATTTTTTGTTTGATAAAACTGATATAATGATAAATGTGATTTAAGCTCAATTCTTTTTATTATGGGTTATAGAATTTGAAATATATGGAAAAAGTAAAATATTGATTAAAAAAATATATATATATGGACGCCAGTCTAATTGAATTTTTGATGTATTTAGAAAAATGACAAAAAACCTATGATATATTTCAAAATCCGTCCTTTCTTTTTTATGGATTTTATGGATTCTTTTGAAGGACTTTTCTTTTTTCTTGGTTTCTTTCGAAAAAAAAAATTATCTTGTTTTTCTTTATCAGTCAGTTTCTTCCAGTTGTGTGTTTCTTAGCAGAAGATAATTTTCCAAATCAAACTCTTTAATCCGGGAGGAAAAAATGTTGGCAGGGTATTTTGTAGGACTTTGAACAATACTAATTACTTAGATAAACTGATTTAATAAGAACAAGAACAACAACATACATGTGTACAAAGAACTAGGTTATATATTGACACTGACATATGTCATGACTAAACCGAACTATTGCAACAAACAGAACTACACTAGGTTTGTTCTTTTAGATATACCATTTCAACAAAAAACGTTACTAATCCAAAAAGTAGGTTCTGGATCCGGGAGGAAAAACAAAACCCCTAAATGTTGAGGAGAAAAAAGAAATTTTCAATACACGATATAACCTATTAAAAGTTGATTATTCTGACTGATGAGGTAAAAAAGATTTTTAGCATGGGAAAGGCATTTTATAGTCAGTATCAAAAGGAGAGGGACATGAAGAGAAGTTGAGAAGGGACATGACACAAGGAAATTAAGAAGAGATATCAAGCGAGTCTGAAATTAAAATATACTACGCAGAAGAAGAATGGAAATGTAGGATGGCACAGGAAAAAAACGGAACAAAATAATTACACAAATTATAAACAAATTAAGTCAATTGCTCAAAATGACCGCCGTTATTTTCAATACAATGTTCATACCTTCTTCTTAAATTTTCTATACTGTTTGAAATTGCATTATTATTATTTTGATCGTTAAAAAGTCCTATTTCAGCTTCAATTTTCTTCCTAAGTATTGCAATACTGGTATTGAAAACTAAATTAATTTTTCTCTTAAATAGCCCCATAAGAAGCCATCTAAAGGCGTTAGATCAGGATTATTTGGAGCCCACCGAATCGTTCCAGTATTACTTATCCAAATGCGAAATGCTTATCTCGCACTTCACTTACATATTTACTCTCCATTATTTTTGAACGTGTAAGAGCTAGAACTATAATAGTAGATTCTGTAACAAGGTTAGAATGAAAAATTCGACACGAGTGAAAAATTCCGAACGCGAGCGAAAGCGAGTGTGAGGAACCACGAGTGTCGAATTTTTTCATTCTGACCGAGTAACAGACTATATTTTCTCCACGATCAACAAGTATAAATCAAAATTAAATTAAATCTGAACACAAGTTATTTGTTGACATATTTGTATTACATTGTATTAATATTTATAGTGCTGTGGTACACTTACCGATATTAAAATCTGGTGCATTGGTGTTTTTTTCATAATTTTCAATTTCAGATATTATTAAATTCTATATCTACTTCACTTGATTTTTCACTCATTATTTTGTTTAAGAGGGGCGTCGAAACGGGCTGTCACCATTTCAGTTGGCAATACTGAAATTGACGAGAAAAATTGACGATTTTGTAGAATACAAATCTCGAGAACGAAAGTTTTGTTTGTAGAAATATTTATACCTATAATAGCTTACACATTGGAATAGGACATCTCCTTTTTTGAACTAAATCTAAGCAGTAATAAAGAAGATATCAATCATTTAGTGAAGGTGTGTTTTTGACATTTTTGACAATTTGTGATCACCAATTTTAACGTGAAAAGGAGATGTCCTAAATGAGGCATCCAGTATTAATTTCTGAAAATATTAAATCTCAAAAATTTATATTTCTCGAGATTTGTATTCTAGAAAAAAAAACTTATGCAACTTGCGGTACACAAGTTCAGGCATTTTCTGCGTGAAAAGTGGCGCTTTTTGGTTAGCATTTTTAACAATTTATACAACCAAGATTACAAATGAAAATTAAAAATATGACCTGCCATAGTGTTATTGTCATTATCAGCTGACTGTTTTGTTAGGTTATAGAATCATGTCGTTTATTTTGCAACATATTTTAAACTATTTAAACAAAACAAATTAGAATTAACTAAAACCAGTTCTTCAGTTTCAAGCATTTTTATTAAGTTGAATCGTGCGAATTAAAACAAACGTGATCAAAATACGTTTTGACAAGTGGGACTTTGGTGATTGTTACAGTAATCTTACGAAAATGTGCAGTTCAAATAATAATACATATTGTGATGTGCATTGTGTAGTGTATAAAAATCGACTCTTACTAATAAACTACAGAAGAGGTGTTTCTTACTACATTACTAGAAAAATCTTATCTTTTAAACAATATGTATTGGCGATCTTATATTAACATTTGGCATAATTTCCTTGAATTTTTCATCATACTTATTACATTAAATATGTCACCAAGGAGAAAGAACAACGAACCTTTATATGCCCGTATCAGATGCATTAAAAATTAGTGTTAGTGGTTTTAAGCGAATAAAACAAGAAAGTACTACGGTAATAGAAATTGTAATGAATGTCCAGTTGCACAATGTACTCAAAAGAAAGACTGATAATATAAGTGATTTTAAATTCGGGTATAACTCACAACAGTACTGAGCAGCCCTGTGCACTGGTATTTCACTTCTGCCTACTTATTTTGTATGAATATGTGAACGTAAAACTCGAACACGCCGAAAAAGACTGTAATAAAGGTAATTAGTAATACAAATCTTATATTAATTGTTAAAATAAATATTTTGTATGTACTGAAAAGAAATAAAAGATTTGGTTTAAAGTTAATTATTAAATTTATTTTTTTACAAATACTAATTTTACAATCATGCTAATGTTAAGAAAAATATATACAATAAAATAGTAACAATATTTCAAAATATGAACAAGAAAGTGATTAAGGGAATTTATGATCCAATACTAAAAATCTGAAAGATACTAAAAGAACTTTGTATGAATAAGATTGAAGCCTTAAAATATAAGAATCTGAAAGAGACGTTTTATTAGTAAATGAAATAACAAAAAAAAAAGGTTGTAATCCCACCCACCTTTTTGAACACTCCTAGTAAAGTAATTGTTTAATCAATTCTGATAAAAATTTTAATGAATATTTTTAATATTCTCTAAAATTATTAGTACACGAGATACAAACAAAAAAGTTATTTTGAAATCATACATACTCTTATATCCTGTATATCTTTGATATCAATTTATTAAGTTCATTAGATTTAGAAACTTTTATCAAGTGTGAAATTTTCTGTAAAATTAATAGTATAAGATGTACAAACAACAGTTATTTTATAATAATTTAAAATTATGAAACATTTCATACGCATCCAAAAATAACTCTATTATGACAAAAATTTGCTATAAATCTATTAACACGTTTAAATGTTATAGGGGTAGCCCATGACCCATTTACACAAGATATAAAAAATTAAAACATTTTTTGAATGATTTTAAAATCAATAAGTAATTCATATTTCATTCAATTTTATTCAAAACGCGAAGCAGAGCTTTTTTTTAGATTTTCTGGATCAAAATGCATAAATAAAGTTAGTTTGAAAAACTAAAAAAAATCTAATTTTTTGTCAAAACTTTTTACATTTTTGACTTTTACTTCTACAAATAATATTTTAAAATTATGAAAAAAAATTATTTGTTTTATACTTTTTGATAAAACAAAATTACAAAAATTTAAAAAAAAACATTTTTTGAAAGGTGAGAATCCCATTTTAATATCTTTAATGTTTTTAAAGTTATTCAATTTAGTTTAAAATCATAATACAATTTAAAATATTTTTTAAAAAATCCTACATCATGCTAAAAATGGTATAAATGGATTCAGGTGACCTCAAAACGTAAAGATCCGTTAACATCTGGGTATGGCTAAAAAATCATGATTGCAATACTTTCCTTCGATAAAACTTTGTTGGGTTCGGCAATTAATAAAAGTTCCAATTAGAAATTTAATGAAATAAAATTGAAAAGGACTTTATATTATTTGTTAGTCTCAAAAACCTGTTAATTTTTTTTATTGTTAATTGTATACATTAATGGAAATTTGTTACAAATATTATTTATTGACATAATAAAAAACAGTTAAGTTGAAATAAATAAACAGTTAAAATAATACTTAATTTTTAGGTCACTTAATAAATTACATAAGGCATCAAACACTTTTGGATCGGGTAAACCTGTATTATTATCATCTTTTATAAAATCATAATCAAAATGTAGTCTTATGTTTTGTTGAATAATTTCAAGTTAGTTGCTTTTAAAAAGTAATTTTGTTTTTGACTTAAGAATTTCCTTAAGATATGTTGGTTCTTTCAAAGTTTATGGAACTTCTGCATCTTGTACATCTTCACTCGTTAAACAATAACTAAAAGACAAAATACAACAATAAAGTCCATTCATTTAGTTTACACCGATATTCAATTAAGAACTGAAATAAGCTGCAAACTACTTATTCTCGTTTATTTTTTCTTGTTCAAAATGAGACAGGCAGTGAGAGGCTTCTATTAGGTCAAGTCTGAGCTATACCTCTTAATTGAATATCGGTATAAACTAAATGAATGGGCTTAACCAATTTTCATTGATTTGGTAACATCACTTACGAAGTACTTGGTTGTTTATCATTTGAGATTAAGGATTCATTCTCCTTTTCTTAACTGATGAAGTAGGTTAGCTCCCTTTGTAGCTGCTGTCTTATATTCAATACTTTCAGATGGCCCTGCTACCTCTGAGTTCAAAGCAGAGACGAAACTGTCATCAACATTTTTTATCTTTGCAGTTCGTTTACTAAAAAGAAACATAATTATAAATATAATAAATAATCATCTTTTTTCATGTCTAATTAATGTAATATTATAACATACGGTCTTTCTGGAGATTCAAAGTTCGCTTCACACTAAAATCGAATAAAGTTTGTTTATTTTTTCTATCCATATTAATGAAATGGCAACTGTTAACTAAGCAATGTTTCAACAGTTCTCTATCTTGTCTCCTTTTTCTCTCAGCTGGGTTTGTTGCAAACACAAAAAACTTACATGTCTTTTATTCAATTAATGTTTACATTACAATCAGGAACAAAACACATAACCATAGTTACACCAGTTCGAAAATCTGAAACAAAAGTAAAATAGTCAAAACGCAAAAAATATGAAGATAAAGTCGATAAATTAATAATTCACAATTATTTCTCTAAAATACAACTGATAATTGTTATACATAACCTCAAACTACAAATGAAAATATATCTTACCTTTCGTTTGCGTCCTGCTTGAGAAATATGCTAAACCCGAAGGCCGAAAGTCGAGTCGAAACAAAAATTCACTTGGAAGAAATAAAATAAATAAAGCACTAAAGCAGGTACTCTTGAGTCTGGTCAAACAAAAACAAAATAACATCTGTTTCTGTTTTGTGGTCGACCTTGGGTTGAAGTGGGTATCCGATCGGAAAATACGAAAATTCTCAAAATATATTTTAACTGAGAAATTAATATTTTAATACTGCTAGCGCCACCTGGTACACAGAAGATTAAATAATTTTAATAATTTCGTCTTTCTGTTTGTATATATGAAACACAGTGCACCTCTTTTATTATTGCTGAAAGACAGTGATAGACTGATGAGACTGACAACTCGAGTAACACAACAGAACTTTGATTTTGCACATGGTGCTTGGAATTTTAGTGTTGTCAGTTTGGTGTACCTGTTAAGATCCCCCTCTTAAATTAAAACTTGTTTGAAAATAATTATTACCGTCGCCATTTTATATCTGACAGTGACACTTTTGAAATCCAGGGCAATCCATATTGTTAATTTGGATTACAGAAAATCCATTCTTTACCTTGATAAAGAATGAAAATACATGCAAAATGCATAAGAGGCAAGTATTATAGAATAAATATTCAGACTCTAGAGTGTGAATGTTTACATTCTATTATTAAAAATGATTTCAGAATTTATACATTCAGTAATGGTCGTGGAGAAAAGATAATTAAATGTCAAGAACTATTACTGACAATAAAAAAATTAGTCCATTATTTCTTCTGCATCTAATTCTGTTTCCGAAGAAGATGGCACATCATCTTCTTCAAAAATGTTTATGACCGTAGGTTCAATATTCATTATATCCAGTGTATTTTCCGATTTTAATGCATTATCAATGACTTTTTCTGAATGACTGACGTAATTTTCCCAGTGTATATTTTGGTACATTTCTACCACATTATTCCAGATTTTTAGAATTTCATTTCATTGCTTCTGATCAAATTTTCTTTTGCAATCCGACCATACCATTTCAATAGGATTAAAATGGCAATGGTAAGGAGGCAATCTAAGAACCACATGCCCGTGACTTTCTGCGAGTAATAGGTGTTTCCGTTTTTTTTTTTGTCCTGTACTTTGTTCCAGATGGCGTTTTTAGGTAGACCTCTATCAACAACAACATTTTTTTCTTCAAGCCATTAGCATTACATGCGTGAACAATGATGTATAGTGCCCACTAACAGTTTTTCTATATGAAATGGATTTCCTACTATCTTGCCAAAGCTTTCTATCTGCAACTAAAAGTCCGCGTTTCGTCAATCTATTCCGGCTTATATAAGCTTTTTATTTCTATTAGAAAATTTAACCTTTTAATCCTAACATTAGGTAATTCTATAGCTATTTGTGTATTAAGAGCGGAAAGTGATACTTTGCCGCTTGAGGCATAGAGTTGCCCGCGCGACGCGTAGCGGAGCGCGGGCAATCTGCCGAAAGCGGCAAAGCACTTTCTGCTCGAATTGCACACAAGATTTTTTCTACGATCACATTATTTTTAGTCAAATAATTAAAAAAAAAAAACTTTAAAAAATATTATATTGTTTTTCATATTTATCTCTAGATTTAGTCGGCAGAAGATTCAGAGAAATATTTTTAGCAAAATCTGTTACATCTGGAGATGTGCTTGAAAATTCACATTCACTCTCACTCTCCATTTTTCAAATAGCTTTTTCATAAACTAAAAATGAAATATTGACGTTTCATTAATTTCATAGTCTACTATTTGCACAAAATAGTAAGTAGGTACTTAAATATGCAATCACTATTGCATATAGGTGTACCTAGGTGTATCTAGGTGTACCTTCTGACTGTTATATTTTTACTAGATAAATTTTATAAAATAAAGTTTAATTTCGTTCGAAATATCTTCAAATATTAATATTTCAACTAAAATATTCAGACTGCCCTACATTTTGTTTTAATATACCTATTATTTACTACCTTTCATTAGTTTATTGTAAATGAAAACAGGCGAGCGGAAAAGTACGCGCTAGAGCGACAATAATGTCAAATTATTACAGATCACGGAAAACATCAACTTTGCGTTTAGATTTGAGTGTGCAAAAGCCTACTTTGGGTAGTGATCGTAGGAAAATAAGTTTTATTGAGATTCCTGCTTTTTTAAATAAAATCCCATTTTATTCATCCCAATATTGATATACATTATATAAATAACTTCCCTACTTTCATGTAAAAACGGTTCAGTTAGCTTATTTTTTACACTGGTTACTTTCATTTGCATATTAAATTTGAACTCTTAATTTTTTTCACGATTTGGATCTTGTAATTTGTAAATTTTACTACGAACAACTTTAAGGATGTCACAAGTAACTTTAATTCCTGCTCATTAGCAGGGCGGCTAGAACCCTTAAGGCGCAGTCTGTATTATTAAAGGACCTTAATCAGTAAGCCCTAACTAACTTGTTTTGACATTAATCCTTTGCAAAGTTATTAAAACAACTATTTAATTTAACGATTTTAATTAAATAAATACCAAAAAATACTAAACCTAAAAAAATATAAATTTAAACCGCATGGCAGTTCAAATACTTATAACTATAGAGAATATACAATTATAAAGTAAATATTAACCATGATCTAATGATTTTTGACCAACTCTAATAATACTGCAAGCCAGCTGAATGTACTATAGCACAGTAAATACAAAAGCAAAGCGTAGGCAGCAATCAGTTTTTAAATTGTGGGAATCTTGTAGCTCGGGATTCAGGTTCTTTTCTTTGACAGAGAGATTCCGTTTTATAAGAGAAATGTTCAAAGAGAGTAATATGACAGTGATTTTTAAAGAAGTGACAATTATATTTTTTTATTTATTTTTTGTCTTTTTTTTAAACTAAGTTTACTACGTAGTAAATATTGTTCATCAAGGCCGCAACCAATCGGAACCATGTTCGAAGGTTTCACAAACAACAAGTTTTTTTGAATAGCCTTGTTGCGAGATCCTAGCTAATTTTGAAATCAATGAAAATCAATGTTTTCGTATCGACGGAATATCTCTTCATGATGAAAACACCTTTTAATTATTTTAGTGACACTGACATTGACAATTTAGTTTGACAAAAACAAATTAATAAAACGACTGGATCAGGAGTACATATTAAACGAATAAACTTGGAAAGGAGAGTACTACTATGTCAAAATAAAACACACATAAAATAAACAAATGAAAATCTTAAAAATTAATTAAAACCTTGAAATGGTTAACAATTTCAAGTGTTGAACCATGATAAACATTTTTTAAATAACAATAATTATTGTTTTAAGTCGAAAGTTACTTAAACAGGTTAGAAAACCCTCGTGGTGAAAATAAGTCAGTAACTTTCGGGTTAAAACAATAATTATTGTTATTTAAAAATTGTTTATCATGGTTCAACACTTGAAATTGTTAACTATTTCAAGGTTTTAATTATTTTTTGAGATTTTAATTTGTTTATTTTAGGTGACACTGCTGTTATCTCCATTTGTGTTTTTTAGTGGAAGGTATGTCCCTCTGTGACGAACATGGTCGTTGACCGAAATCTGCTAATGTGCTCCACAACTTAACATAATCTTTTTTTATGAAATAGATAACATTTTTTATTGATTTGAGGATTTTTTCTCCATAAATTCAATGAGTCTTTTTTGTTGAGGAGACATTGGAGAACTTCTTCTTTTATCTTCCATTATATATTTTATAGCTACTGTTACTCTAAAGGTTAACAGAATTACTAAGTTCGAAGTTGTATCAAAATGACAAATTCAATATGTCAATCACGTTTTTGTTTACGACGTTGCCAAAAGGTTTTTATCGTTTAAATGAGCTAGCTCGTTCGGAGGAACGAAAATGTTCGAGAATTGCATTTGTCGCTCAACACCTGAAAAATATTCGTACGCGAACGTCTTCGTTCCGTCACCGAACATTTAGAATTGACCCCCTGCATATTTGTCGAGCAGGTCGGCAAATATTGCCCACCTTCCAGATAAGTCAAAGGAGTCGCCATATTTGGCAAAGTGTCTTTTGCACCTGGCTACGCTGGTGGTCCAGCTTTCAAACGAAGGTTACACATTTCCAGATTATAATTTTAAAAATGTTTCGTGTATCAGTGAATATGATACTTTATACAATACAACAACAATTGATAACAATTTGAACAGTAAAATTCAGGTTATGTTTCAATATTTGCCAATGCCCATTGTATAGACAGCCAGTATTCCTCGGTATCCAATCAAAGGGGGCGGGGTCAAGTGGAACCAAATATTTGTCAAGTGTTACTGGCCAAGACTGGTTCATAGTGTGGCTTTACCTTTACTACACTAAGTATTAAATGGTTTTAAAAAAATTGTCCGCTAACAACTAATTATTTCGCCTTTCTGCAATGCTTTCATTCTTCACTATACAATTTTACCTTCTAATTTCGGTATACTATTGACTGTTCTTTACTGAGCAGTATGATTTATTTTTTTATAGGCATTTACTGACCATCCTCTCTGATAAAAGCGGGTTCTTGACAGAGAATCGTTTAAAAAAAATAATAACTCATTTCGAAGATGACGAATGCACCCTAGTCAAGCTGAGCAACGTTTTCGAATCGCTTGAAATTGAAAGAAACGAAGATGTGAACATATTAATCAATTACCTTTTGGCTTACTGTTACTGTCCGACTTGTGCGGAGCAATGTTATGGTTGGTATAAAAAACAGTTCAAAGAGCACTGATGATGTGATGAGTTTTATTAATTGTCTATTATTAAGAGCGAATTTAAACGGGACCAGTTACTTTATTGACAGTTGGCCACTCTACTTGCTACCAGCTAGTTGATGGTCATATCTCAGTATGTTGTTTTTGTTTATCGGAAAATGGCTTTAAGTGACCTTTCGTCGGCTGACTATTCAAAGATCCATGAACTTCAAATCTAGTGAAAAGATTGTCTAATTAGGTTTTGATCAATTATAGTTCTTCCATTCTCAGTTTGAGAACACGTGCTACTATAAAAGTCACGAATGATTGTGGGCGGCATGCCGACAACGGGCGTTCATATAAAAATAAAATCAAATCATTCCTTATGCAAAAAAATTGTACAGTTTCTTATAAGACAAATAATAATTTAGGTAAATACATTAAAAATAATGTTTCACATGGTCGCCAAAACGCCATTCTGATTATACAAACCTTAATAAACTAGTATTAACACACACTACCCGACTTGAGGGTGACACTGTTCGTAGAAAAGTTATGGTCAATTTTTCCAAGAAGTGGTTTTACGATAGCAACAAACCCTTAGAAACTACTGTTTAAAAGATTTATAACCCATTGTATTTATCCGCAAAGACCGGCTGTTGCCAAGTTACCAAAATTTTCATGCATAAGGCGAATTTTTATATTTAAGGTGAATTTTATCATTGGTGGAACTAATTAATTATAATATAACACTAATACACTTATATCTATATATTTACAAAAAAATACACTATCTGTCTAACAGCGTCATTAACTAAAATTTTACTCGAATAACAAGAACATTTTTATAGTAAGGCTAAGAAAGAATTTTAGAAAATAAATGTGACAATCTCGATTGATTTCAGCCTCCTCAAACTGAGAATGGAAAAACTATACCAAAATTGGAATTTTTCTTGTTTATTTTTTTCAAAAGCATATCGAAATATTGAAAATAACTCCAATAAACTCAAAACATATGGAATTTGTACTAAACTCAAAGGGCGAATGGTACTTTTTATGGAACTTCTAATTCTGACCACCAGAGAGCAGATGAGTCGCTCTTTTATTGTACGAAAAGGCTGCGCAATTTTTATCAACACTGTCGTATTGTTTAGTTGATCATCCGCGATTGAGATGATTACAAACTGTTTTTTAGAAAAACTGTCGCATTTCAGTGCATGTTAAAACGTGATATCCCAAAATTCACATTTTTTGAGTTGCTATTTAAGGGTCCGTCACTGCTAGTCATTTTGCAAGTGTTTTGAAATAACTTTTTTTTGAGAATGGTATAAGGTACTAGTCTAAAATAAAAACAGACATGAAGGAAAATGCTAAGCCTACGGCTCTATCGTAATGCAATTTTAAACTTTGGTTCCTACTTTTTCAAAAATCAGTTAGAACTTTGTGACATATTTTATCTTTTTTTGCGTGTTTTTTAAAAAATTGTACAGTGCAAACTACAAAACTAACAAAAAGTGTATTTCAATGCGACTGCAGTCTTGTCCTTAATCATTCATTTGGCATTAAGATTAAAATAATTAGTTAGTTTTTAACCAAAATTTTAAGTATTCTTTTGTACCTTTCGTAAATTTTGCCTGGAGTGCAACTATATAGAATGGGTTTCCTACGTCTTCTACAGATTTAATAAATTTTGCAAATGCCGAGAATTCATCATAACAGAAAGTAACTCAGTCATATTGTTGTTATTAGAGTGTAGTTGTGATTTCGGCATAGACATGTTTAGGGAGTTTTGATCTGTTTTGTAGATTTTAGATCAGGGCCAATCATTTTTAAAACAAAAAAAATTTAGTGTAAGTTATAAGTAAATTAAGAAAAATTAAGACGACTCAGTAAAAGTTCCGGAAGGGGATGGGGAGGTAAATATGCGTTTTGATGGTTGGATATTGGTTTTTTGCCAATTTGTGATTGAAATATGCGTCGGATCAAAAAAAGTTTAGTGTAGGTAATTAAAAAATCTAAAACATTTGTATTGCTCTTTTTTCACAAATTATCGAGAAAAACGTTTAAAACTGTTTTTTTTTCGTTTTTAATTTGCATCTTCAGCAACAATATAATTTTTTTTATTCTTAAACTTAAGTGAAATTGTTCTTTTCTGTGATTTAAATAAGCTGTAATTGTTTCAAAGTAAAATATTTTTCGATCTTAAATAAATTTAAATAAAAAAGCTTACAGATTTAAAAAAAATTTTACTTTATCTGGTGCAAATTTTCTTCCTTGAAACTTGACATTAGATGGTATAAAAAATATATTGTTTGAATGATGACGTTAAAATGCAAAAAAAATAAAAGAACAACTTTTTCCAAATCGATTTTTTAGTTAATCGTAAGAATTTTTTATTTTTTACTGCAAATAAGCGTTGAAAATGATGAAAAAGATGAATTTTCATGTAATCTTATTGTTTTTTTTCCATATCAGAAATTTTTGATATTAAAAATGGTATTATGTAAGTCACTAAGGGCTACATTTTTAAAATATTTGAAATATACAAGGTGCTCCAAAAAGTGTTATAACAAGGTTATAATTTTTTTAAATAAAAATTAAAGCCTCGTATTCGCTCAGAAAAAATAAAAAGGTGTAATTAACCTTATTAAATCTTAAGGGTGAAAATTACCCCTAATAAAAAAGTACTTGCACTAAATAATGAATTAATAACGTCTATCAGCTTTTGCTCACGGGCTGAATACCTCTACTGTTAAAACCACGCCTCTCAGAGGTCTAAAAATTTCTAGGTTAGGTAAACTTGCGCGCGTCAAAACGCGTTGATGGACTCTTAAGAACATAAACTTTATTATGAAAAGTGTTAGAGAGATTTTTGTTGTTTTTGTTTGATCTGGTACCGTTTTAATTCGAATTATTGAACTACTGTTTAAAAAAAAGCAATATTTAAAACAATTATTTTGATAATCTTCATCACTGTTAGTGCAACTTTGTTCGAGTCTTTGAGCCACTATCTTAATTATATTATATTAGGGGGAACTCCATCACCATACAGTCCAATGGAGCCGAATAAGGCATATTCGGGGATGACAAAAAGCGAAGTGTCGCATACAGCTAACTTATTTATTGCCGAACTAGAAAACGCCTTTGAGGCAATACAACAACCTGATGAAGTTATCGAGGATTTGGTATTAGAGGTTAACAATTTATTTTATCTAATTATATTGACATTATTTTGATTTAGTTATAGTTATCGTTCGCAAAGACATCCACACAAACAGACTTTTTTTTTCGCGGAAAATCAATTTTCTCCACGTTTCATGGCATTTTAAGTCATTTAGAGCAAAAACAATGTTTGAGATTTTTGCACGATTTCAATACTACGGTTTGCCCAACTGCACCAAAGGTGAAGTGTGGGCGAGCCGTAGTAAAATAAATTTTAAACCCTGTTCACCTCCTCTTCTTTATACCCCTCCAACAAATCCAACTTCAACTCTTGCAACACTCTTCCTTTTTCGATTCAACTTAGTCTATTTATTTCTTCAATCTTTATCCTATCTTCCTTCCTTAAAATCCTTCTTAAAATGCTTCTTTTGACACTAATTTATTTTAAACTATCTCCATCATATTACTCAGCCTCGTTTATCTTTTCCAAAAAAAAAAACTTGTTTTAAACCATTGAAAATCGTTTTATTTTAAACTTTTTCGCTATTTTAACTTTAACAATAGTCCTTTTTTTAGTGGTACATAATTTCTTTTTTTATAATGTTTTATTAACAACTTTGAATAAATACTTGGGACATTCTATTTTTAAAAGATTTTCTCTGACATGCCTGTTTATATTCTTTTTTTCTGTTCATATGTTTCTTCAAAATAACAATTTTTCTTACTTGATTAATAAAAAAGTTTTTTAAATCTTACACTTTACCTAATTACTTAAATTTTCTTTTAATACCATTCCCAAAGTTTTTTTATTTTTTTTTATTTTCAAATTAATAATAATTAGAATGATGTGCCAAAAATAAAAATAAAATTCTTGTTAAAGCTAAAATAGCGAAAAAGTTTAAAATAAAACTATTTTCAAAGGTTTAAAAGAAGCAATTTAAGAAGGATTTTGAAGAAATAAGATAGGATAAAGATTGGAGAAATAAATAAACTAGATTCGAAGAATGAAGAGTGTTGAAAGAGTTGAAGTTGGATTTGTTGGAGGGGTCTAAAGAAGAGGAGGTGAACAGGGTTTAAAATTTATTTTTATATGTGGTTTCCTTTTGTAATGTTTGTGATTTTTTTTATAGAAACCATCCCAAAAGTGGGATTTGTTTTCTATGAGTAAATCATTACAATACATTTTCTTTTGTTATTTTATTTTTTGTAGAAATAATTTTATATGTGGTAATTTTTATTTTTGTGCTATTGTATTATCTTTATTATAATAAAACATTTTTATTTTCCCCATAATGGTACAAGTTTCCTCCATTTATTAGTCCTAATTTGTTTTTATTTTTTTTTATTTCAACACCATAGTTGCCTGTAATCGTCAATTGATCTAATTGATCTAACACTTCTAATACTTTTTTGATAATTTGTTTCTTCTACTGGTTCTTTTAATTTCTTCTTTTACTGAATTTTTTTACGTTCGTCTAGATCTTGTTTTCCTGTTCCATATTTTATTTTTCAAATGTTTAGTTTATATTGTGGTGTCCAAAACACATTAAATTTTATCACCAGCACATTTTCTGCTATTCTGACTTTTGATTAATTCTTTGAGTCATTTTATTTCGTTTGTAGCATAGCTCAGTGCAGTTTAACTTCGGCCACAATGTAGCAATCAGCTACAGGAGGGATCTGAATATTTTCTGATCAACTCGAATAATTATTTATCAATATAGTGCCTAGAAAGTGAGTTTGCATTAGCAGATTGGCAGACTCTATAGTTTATCTGAAAACGCATGATAGCACATTTTTGATGGCAAATGTCTATATACAGGATTGTTCAAAGCAGAAAAAAGTAAATACTTATATAGTTCATCCATTCTCAGTTTGAGGATACGTGCTACTATAAAAGTCACAAATGATTGTGGGCGGCATGCCGACAACGGGCGTGCATATAAAATTTGTATAGGGAGAAAAATGAAGTAATAAAATAAAATCATTCCTTATACAAAAAAATTATACAGTTTCTTATAAGACAAATAATAATTTAGGTAAATACAATAAAAATAATAAAACAAACTCAAATAATTCAAAAGTCAGGTGTTTATATGAACTAAATTGTGCAGATTGTCTAAAACGTTCATCGGGAGAAGGTATGGAAATTTCAAAACTCGTATTTCACAATTAAACAATAAAACAGATTCTAGTTATTCCAATCATTTAATAGAAGAAAATCACTCGTTTGATCCAAACTTTGAAATTTTACATACAGAAAGAAAGGGGCTGAAATTAAATTATTTAGAAGCATTAAAATTCAACAAACGAAAAAAACTCCAACAATTTGCACACACACACACTTAAATGACCCCGAGCCAAGGGGATATTGTACCTAATCGGCACTTTATCCCCAAGTCCCCTGCCAAGCCACCCCCAGGTTCTCCCCCCGACATGTCCGCTATTGTGGACATATCGCGAGTTCGCATTTAAGGCCCGAGGTCCCCTGGTCGTCATTTATCATCACTTTCTTACGTACGCCGTATTCCACATAATTATTACAAAAAATAATAGGTATAAATTCAAACAGCGAACTTTACTTGGGTAGAATCTGAAATAAAATAGTTTTTTTGTTGGAGCGAGCTTCGTTTTTTTGTTTTTATATTATTTTTTTTTTGTGGAACGAGCTCCTTTTTTATATTTTTTTGGTGTGTGTGCTCGTCTGTCTGTCTAGTATTGTAGTCATACATTGTTATTGTTTGTCGTCGCCGTAAAGTCCGCCCTAAAATTTTTTTGTGTTTTTATTTTTCATACATAACGATACATGAAACGGAAATTATATGTCAGCATCTTCTGATTCTGAAGTAGAGTCGTTTCCAGGTTGTATAACTACTGGTGGTTTAGGCGGTAAAACATGGAAGTCATTTCCGTCTGTATAACATGAGTAACGCAATTTTTCCACACATCGCTATTAACGTCACTTATTATTTGTCGGATATTGTCAAGGACCGTTGCGCTTAAAGTTGGTGACTGATTGCATTTCCGTAAACGCTTTTTTACAGTACCCCAAACCATTTCGATTTAATTGAAGATACAATAGTATGGGGGTAATCGCAAAAGAGTTTGACCGTGGCTGCTGCAAATAGTATCAATAACGTACTCATTTTGAAAATTTTTACTTTTTATCATATCCATTAATACAGCCTTTTTCGGAATTTTCGCGGGAATATTCATATGTTTCTTTTTCATAAATTTTACGATTTCGTCCTTTTTCGTGTTCATGTTAGGTATTTTATTTAATATTCGCGAATGATACGACGCATTGCCCATTACAATAACTGAATTCGGTGGAACGTTAGGCAAAAGCTGTTCGACAAACCATTTTTCAAGCAGATCAGCTGTCATATCTTCGTGATAATCGGCAGAAGACTTTGATATATTTTTGGCCGATAATAGCTACGCGTTAGGTACAAAGCCGTCTTTACTTCCAGCATGAAGGATAATAACGCGTTTGCCTCTCGAACAAGGTGTACTTAAAGCACAATTATTTTTGTTGTCAACCCAACCGTACTTGACAACATCATGCGTATCGAGCCAAGTTTCGTCTAAATAAATTATAACTCTGTTTGAATTGCGGTAACCTTTTATTTTACGCAAATACTCTTGTCTAAGTTGAACGATACGCTGAGATTCCATTATAACCATTCTATTATCTAACCTTTTATGTTTAAAACCTAAAGTTAATAAAACCGAACGCAATGTCTCTAAAGATTTATAAGTATATTCAAGAAAATCGCGTAATTTATCATGAATCATTTCTAAAGTTGGTACTATATTATCTTTATAAAACCCGTAAATAATCCGTCGAATAAAATTTTCTGTAGCTTTATCGACTCTATGCAATTTTTGATTTGGTCGTTTTCGCTTTAAACAATGATCTGTAACAGTGCCTAATTTAATTACATTATATATCGTCGTAAATCCAAATTTCGTTAATTGGTGAATTCTCGCGATAACCTCATTATCCGTAATTCCAACTTTTTCTTTTTTCAAACACGCGTACATATTTAAAACAACACGTTGACACTGGACATGTAAATCTTTGTTTTTAAATTCGGCATCATCAATATTATCATCCGTATTATTTGGTTCTAATTCATTTGGCAGTGCCAATTCAATTTCCGGCGCTATTTCAATACATTCCACCATTACATCATTTCGAAATGCTGTTTCAAATGGTCGCTAAAACGCCATTCTGATTATACAAACCTTAATAAACTAGTATTAATACACACTACCCCTATAATACCCGACTTGAGGGTTACACTGTTCGTAGAAAAGTTATGGTCAATTTTTTCAAGAAGTGGTTTTACGATAGCAACAATCCCTTAAAAACCACTGTTTAAAAGATTTATAACCCATTGTATTTATCCGCAAAGACCGGCTGTTGCCAAGTTACCATACTTTTCATGCATAAGTCCAATTTTATATTTAACGTGAATTTTATCATTGGTGGAACTAATTAATTATAATATAACACTAATACACTTATATCTATATATTTACAAAAAAAAAAACACTATCTGTCTAACAGCGTCACTAACTAAAATTTTACTGGAATAACGAGAACATTTTTATAGTAAGGATAAGAATGAATTTTAGAAAATAAATGTGACAACCTCGATTGATTTCAGCCTCCTCAAACTGAGAATGGAAAAACTATACTTTCTTATCTGAATTTTCACAAGATTTTAGTATGACCACCCCGAAAAACGTCGAATACCATACATCATAAAATGTAAATGAGCTTTCCCAAAGGGATTAACCAATAATTCTATACCTCAGTGACACGAAATTACTTTAATATAAAAAATAGTAAACTGTCAATATTAAGTATACCCACATTTATTTTTATAAAAATAGTATACTAGATATTAGGTTAGGATATTTCCTTAAAATCTATAATATAAGGGGCAAAGTCCTGACTGATTGACTGACTGACTGACTAACATAGAATCAACGTAGAGCTAAATCTACTTAACCCAGAGACTTAAAATTTCGAGAATATGTTCTGTTTATATCACAGTTACCCACTAAGAAAGGATTTTGTGAAATTTTGATTTTAAGGGGTAGAAAAACGTGAAAAACTGTGGCTTATATAGAATAAGTATATCTATATGTTGACGCACTTACTCGAGCGGGTAATAATAGTAGGGAAAAGTAGATATGAATAGGAAAAAAATAGGGAAAGTAGGGAAAAATAGCGAAAAATAGAAAAAATGAAAAACATAGAAAATGGAGAAAAATAGAGAAAAACAAGGAAAAATTGGAAAGATAGGGGAAAAAAGGTAAAAATAGGAAATTATATAGAAAAAAAAGAAAAATGTGGACAAATGGGGAAAATAGCAAAAATAGCAGAAACTAGGGAAAAAAGGGAAAAACATCAAAAATAGGAAAAAAAATGGCGATTGTGAAAAATAGTGAAAAAACAGGAAAAATAAGAGCAAAATAGGGAAAAACATGAAAAAACATGAGGAAATCGAAAAAACCAATCAAAAACAAGGAAAAAAATAATAAAAAGCAGGATACAAATGGAAGAAATAGGGAAAGAAATGGAAAAAATACTGAAAATTTGTGAAAAAAAGGAACAAATTGGGCGGAAAAGAGAAAAATAGGGTAATTTGGTAAAAATGGTGAATAGTAGGGAATAGGAAGAAATTGGGTAAATTAGGAAATATTATAATAAAAATAGGTAAAATAAAGAAAAATACGGAAACTTATACGAAATTATAAAAAAATATTGGAAAATAAGGAATAGGGATAAATGGGGAAAAACTGAAAAATATGAAAAAATAGGAAAAGTATGGAGAATTGGAGAAAATTGGGGAAAAATTGGGAAACAGATTAAAATAGTTAAAAATAGGGAACAGTGGGCAAACAGGAAAAAAGAGAAAATAATATTGATAATTGGTAAAAAACGGAAAAAAGTAATGGAAAATAGGAAAAATACGGAGAAAGGAAAAAATATGGAAATATGGGGAACATAGTTAAAAATAGATAAAAAGTAGGGGGAAATAGGTAAACATATGTAAAAATAGCAAAAAATTGGGAAAATAAGGAAAAATAAGTACAAATGGTGACAAACAGGAGAAAAATTATAATAGGGGTAAATCATAAAAAATAGGAAAAACATTAAAAAATTGGGAAAAATATAAAAAATAGGGTAAAATAACTTGGAAAAATAGGAAAAAATCAGAAAATAGCGAAATTAGAGATGAATAGAGAAAGATCTGGAAAAATTGGGAATAATATGGGAAACTATAGTGAAGAATAGGGAAAATAAGGAAAGATAATAAAAAATGTAAAAACAGATAAAAATAGGTACAAATAGGGAAAAACAGGAAAAAATAATAAAATCCGGGAAAAATAGGAATAGAAAAAATAGGAAAAATAGAGAAAAATGAAGAAAAATACGGAAAAGTATAAAAAATAGAGAACGACAGGAAAAATAGGGGAAAATATAAAAATAGGGATAAAATAGGAAAAAATAAGGAGAAATGGTGAAAAATGGAGTAAAATAGAAGAAAATAAGGAAAAATAGTAAAAATGGGCAAAAATAGATAAAAACAGGGACAAATAGAGAAAAACATGAAAAATGGGAAAAGTAGGAAATAAAAGCAAAAATAGGAAAGTTAAGAAAAATATAAATAAATAGGGAAAGACAGGACAAATTTTAGGAAGAAAACCAAAGATTTTATTTTGGAACAAATAATGCTAAACATTTTTATTTTAGAAATTCTCTATCACTGATTTATGATGTTATATTGGGGTTTACCTACTGGGTCATAAAAGTTGTGCTATCAATCATTTTCAAATAGAATACAGTGAGTTGAAATTAAAATTTTCATTATATCTCTTTAATGAGACAGGTTGCCGATTGGAATCTTTTGATGGTTTTTTTTCCAATTTTTACGGATTTCTATGCTCTCACAGAAGATTTAGTGTAAGATTTATGATGATTATATTCAAATGGTTGCAATTGATTTTCCAGTCTTCTGGGCCCCTATTCTTGACGGATATAGAATAGGAAAGTCAAGAAAACGTGGGCGTATATCTACTCACATTAGCCAGTCGGTATTCTTGAACTCTCTTCTACTAAGAATTGATAGAGGGGCGATAGAACATGCTCCCCGATTTATTATATTGATGGTTATGAAGGGAACGATATGGGAAGGTCGCCATTTTACCTTTATAACCTTAAAAATTTGTCTTGTGTTTTAAGATGGATCTTCTCCAATTATTCCATTGTTTTCAGTCTTTGGCAGGACCTGTAGGCACGCTGTTCAATAAATTAGTTAATTTCATTCCATTTTTTAAAATTGTTTCCGTGGAATAGCTGGCCGTTAATTTTCCTGTGTACCTCTACTGTTTGAAATAAATTCAACTAGAATTTCGTTTTCCAGAGATATGATCCGATTTGATTTTTGTCGTTTGCCTGTGCTTGTATCCATTTTGATTCGGAGTATCTACACTTTTTAAGCAAATCAAAAACAATTTTAAAAATATTGGAAATGCAATGATAAAATAGAAACGTTAAACGTTAATCACGTGTCCAAAGGTACATTTGTGATTGGTAGACAATTCTGGCAACGCTGTCTCTTTATTCCTTGCTCTTTCATTCCCTTCCTAACGTTCAATAATACAGATTTATACTTCCGATAGAATAGTAGTAGAATTGAATCATGGAACGCTCCCTGTGCACCTATTCTCTAAAATCAGGGAGTAGAAATTAAAATAGAAATAGGCGTGGCTCCCTGAAATGTATAATAACCCTATTCTTGAAATATTTTGATGGAAATATGTGGGACTTTTATTCTCCCAGGGAGTATAAAATTTCTATTGGTCATTAGCGAGTGAAATTTGTAGGGAGTAGAAATTTATTTGAAACATTAACCTAACTATTTAATCTGTCGATCCGATTTATTTTGTTTGTATTTCGTGTCTTTATTTTTACGAGTCTTGCTGGGAAGTTTACTAATATAAAGGATAATATTAATGAATTATTGATATGAAATAATTTCATGAATGACAATGTGGAGGAAGAATTCATAATACTTTCCTCCAAGCTTCCCAGGTTTTATTGGCTCCCTCAGGCATACAATTTAAAATTATGGCCAGCTCAGACCAAAGGGCTTGGCACTGAGCCCGGTGAATGTGGGGGTAAAGGACTACGCACTTTTCTTATGGAAACGAGAGCACCGTCAAATTGTCTGAATTTTTATTATGTTGTAGTACTTGATGTCCTGATCAAAAGTCTCCATGGGCCCAATTCAATCCTATGGTTAGTTTTCGATATACAGTTCGTTGAAGTTCAATATCCCAAATTTTTTAAAATGCGTACCAAAAAGTCCCTTTTTAATATTTTTGAAAGTTTTTGGCTGATATATGGAGCCAAAATACATACTTAATGATCAAAATAAAAATATTGATAGTTAAAGGGTGATTCAAGATGTCACAGACCTCTTTTGGATAAAATATGTATTTTTACATTGCAAAAATAGGGCAAAATAACATTAAAAAAAAATCTCCGTCAAAGTTTCCGAATGTTTGATATAGGATACATCTTGATCTTCTCTTTCAAAATTCCTAATGGTAAAATTATATCATATGGCTACTTTTCGAAATATTAAACGTTTAGTCTATAAAATATCAATTTTTATAGTAACAAAAAATAATTACGAAGTAAGGGGAATCTTCATCCAAGAAGAACCTTTTTGTAGATTCTATAACGAGGCGGACGAATCAGCCTCTTACGTGATATTCAAATGTGAAGGACCAGATGGTGGAGATACAGACACATAAGAGCCTTAGAGTGACCATCCCACTGTTTCGAATCAAACCAACCAACCAACCAAGGGGAATGTTATAAATTAATTATTTCCACATACCCACTTGTAAGATGACAAAATCGACAAATCCACAAGAGATGCCAAATAATAGAAACTGGGTACATAATTACCTACTTACTTATTTTATAATAAAAAAAAAATCTTACGTTTCGATATGGTTTATTAATTGGGTTTTCATATTACCAGGCCATGGGTTGTTCAAATAATAATATAAAATCTTCGTTGTTTAAGAAATGAAACAGTGATTTAAAAAACCGCTAAACTAGCATACAGTTTAAGACTTAAATGTTATACCTTGTTGATTTTTTTGTCTCATTCACAATAAATGAAGGGTTTTATGAGTTTTATAAGAATTGTCATTTGCAGTGGCTTGTAATATTATAGAATAAGCAAGTAGGTAATTATGTAAATATTTTCTGTTATTTAGCATCTGTTGTGGATTTAGTCATCCTACAAGTGGAATCACCCTGTAAGTATGACTTTTTTTAGTCAACCTTTAAATACAAAAATAGTACCGTAATATTGCACAGTATGTGGAAATAATTAATTTATAATATTCCCCTTGGTTGGTTGGTTGGTTGGTTTGATTCGAAACAGCGGGATGGTCATTCTGAGGCTCCTGTATGTGTCTGCGTATCTCCACCATCTGGGACTTCACATTCGAATATCACGTAATAGGCTGATTCGTCCGCCTAATTACAGAATCTACAATTTATCATATTTATTTTTTCTTATTATAAAAATTGGTATTTTATAGACTAAACGTCTAATATTTCGAAAAGTAGCCATAGGATATAATTTTACCATTAGGAATTTTAAAAGAGAAGATCAAGATGTATCCTATATCAAATATTTAAAAACATTGACGGAGATTTTTTTTTAATGTTTATTTGCCCTATTTTTGTAATGTAAAAATACATATATATTTTATCCAAAAGAGGTCTGAGACATCTTGAATCACCCTGTAACTATCAATATTTTAATTTTGATCATTAAGTATGTATTTTGGCTCCATATATTAGCCAAAAACTTTCAAAAGGGACTTTTTGGTACGCATTTTAAAAAATTTGGGATATTGAACTTCAACGGCCTGTATATCGAAAACTAGCCATAGGATGGAATTGGGCCCCTGGAGACTTTTGATCAGGACATCAAATACTACAACATAATTAAAAATTCAGACAATTTGACGGTGCTCCCGTTTCCATAAGAAAAGTGCGTGGTCCTTTGCCCGAATACATCAGGACATCTATTCTGTATCGATGTGAAAGTTCGTTCTCATGAGAAAGTGGGCGGAGTTCTCTTAAAAACCTGAATAGTGTATTCTCTAACTATTTGAGCGCTCACTTCACGCGAAAATTTAGGAAACTTGCTTCTCTTGGTAAATTGCAGGAGAAGTGGATCACTTTGTGCATTTCAAATCGTCGCTGTCATTTAATTAATTGTGTTTTTTAGTTTAAGATTTAATTTTGTACTCGTTGCAAAATAAAGAAATTAATATTGCCAATCTATTAATTATTCATGAGATAGTAAGATAACTTTAGGAATCTGATCAAAAACAGCGACAACTGTTACCCAGAATCAATCCCTTCAATTTATCAAATTTACCATTTATAAAAAGATTTAGGGTTGCTCAATACGTTATTAATCTTTCACTCCATTTATGCGAGCACCACAAAAGTCTGGAATAGCAATTAAGGATAAAGTAAATGCATGCTTTACTGGCATCTCTTTTTTTAATTTTTTGTGTTAATTTCCCACTTAAAAGTAGTGGCAGTTTGTGTATATATCTCGTTAATAGGTTTTTTGTGCTCCGTTTATTGGATTCGATATCGATTTCAAAACAATTTTCTATATTCTAAAATGATTTGTTTAGAACTAAAAAGTTACGTCTAGATTGACATTAGATATTTTATGTTGACTTAAGATCTATCTACCTTTTCTGACTTTTCTATTGGCTCAAATATAGGAATAAACATTGGCAACTCTGCGAAGATCATATCACATCACCGCAGGTTCACTGTGATTGTAGAATAGCGTTTTTACATTACCTGAGAAGGGAATGTGATGTGAGCGTATTCCTCTCACTGTAAATGTTCACATTCACTGAAATTGCAGAATAGCCACCCAGTGGTCGTTGCGAAATGTAATCGACCAGCATTTCTTTTTCTGTTTTGTTAATGTTTTTTTTATTACGACACCGATCCATATCTAATACATTACAGTTATGTCAAAGAATACGATAGGTATTCTTTGGTTATGTCTTATGTCACATGGCTGTCAGAAATTTAACTGCAGCGATTGGATAAAATTGAATTTCAACACTTGGCAACTATGTGTGTATTTTCACTCACTCCTTTTTTTCAAGAATAAGGTATTTTTGTACCGAGAGAAAAAGTAGGAAGTAACTTTTCTCTTGATTTCAAGAATAGGTACGAACACTGGGGAATGTTCTATTCTATCGCCGTCAAGAATAGAGGCCCAGCAGTTAAAATTCTACTACATTTTTTAGAAAAGATATCAAATATTTCCTAGTTTAGAATAACGATTTTTTTATACTTAAAATGTCTTTAATTTATTCAATAATTTAATTTCCGACTGAAATTATTACTAATATTCATTGTTTTGGATTTTTTCTTTTATTTAAGAATGGATCTGTGTAACATTATTTTTTTTATGAATTTACAAAGACAATAATTCCATTTGCAAGTTTGTTTTTAGGTTGTAGTTGATTATATCCCATTCTCTAATTTTGTTTAACAAAGTTTAATTGTTTCATTCGTTATCCACATAAAAATAGTAGTATGTTTTCTTACCTGATTCCAGTTTTTGTGATAATTTTTTTATAGACATTAATGCATTCTCTTATCCTACTGTTCTACCATTTGTTCTTCTTATATGTATTTGTATTCAAAAGAGCATTCTATTTTACTTATTTATTTATCATCTCTGTTAATTTCTGATGGTTATCACTTTCTAAACCGTTATTCTCCATTCTTTCCATTCTGTTGTTTTCTCTCTCTACCTATTTAAATCTTCTAATGTTTTCCCATATCGAATGTTTTTTATCTTGGATTTATGTTAGCTAGTTTCTTTCTTTTGAATATCCCCATTTTTCGTTATTCTGATACGTTTTATTAATTTTTAATATTGATATTTCATTTATTAACTTTTAATTTTTGTAGCTAGCAGATTCGAATTTTTCCCTTGGAGAGCATGATAAAATGAACATAAGCGTGTCCGAAGACATTCTAAGCGGCCTACTGGATTATCACGCAGAAATAAAAGAAAAAAAAGCTGCGAAGAAAAGATTAATTTACCCAGAGGAAAAGCTCTTATGCAAATATAGGCACCCTCTTGTCATTAGCTCCATCTACATCATGCAAGCTTTAAAACAGTTTGTCATATTTTATTACAGTCATAAAAACAAAGCTCCCACTACAGGAGAAAGGATAAACCGACGAAGGTTTACCTTAACGCGTCTATTGAGTAACAGCGACATTAAAATGGTGTTTCAATTGCTTAAAAATGTTTATGGTGAAGAGCACACTAGAATTTGGAATGGGCTGCAGGAGGGTATAAAGAAGTACCACGATATTTTAACGAATAGAAAAATTCTAAGCGAAGAGGTGGTCGTTTTGAAACAGAAAAATAAAAAATTAAAGGAACTTTTGCGTATTTATATGGATCATAAAAATTTCATGCCAACTATATGTACTCGACGCTAAATTAACTAGTTTATTTTTTTAAATTAAGTAGTAAACTGCATTATGTAATACTGGTGGATAATAAATAAAAATCTTTAGTAAATCACGACTATTATTCGTATATATTATATTGTATGTATGTGCCTATTTGGTATATTTATCTGAAATGTGTGCTTTCTATATCACAGGTCTAAGTATACATACCACTTGTGTAAGATTATTTCATTATATTACATAATGAATTACGCATTATTAAAAACGTATTTTTTGTTTTAACACCGTATAATAATAAAATAGTTTCATTTCTAATTAATAATTGAGCAGCATAATTTGTTTTTCCACTACTAGTATTAGATGATACCATTACAAATGCAGTGTAGGCAGCATAGCCCAATGCATTTTAAACCTAACCTAACGAATCCCAGAGTCGTCTAAGCCACTTGATATGGTCCTGGCGTGCTCAACCTTTCGTTTTCTAACATGTCCGAAAAGACATAAGGAAATGTCAAATTATTGTGAAAATGATTGAATGTTCTAGTAGTGTAAAATATAGTAAATAAACCACGTTAGGCTGTGGTCTCCAATTTTTACGTCTTGCGTCAATTAACGTTGCATACGCCGCTCGTGACTTTGCGTGTTCTCCCATTGTTTCGTATGGTGGTCCGGTTCAGTGTTGTTCTAGATTTTGTGTCATTTTCTTCAGAAATGGATACCGAAACGATATTAAGCATTCTTTTGCTCGATGAAGACTAAGATGACGACCTTATAAAAATTTTACTGGCGAAACAAAGACGAAGAACACACAATTTATTAGTGAGACGGAGTACAGAAAGTTGTTTACTTACAAAGTAATGACATAAGTTTTTGGAATATTTTCGTTTATTGAAGGAACGATTTACAAGATTTCTAAAACTAATTAAAAACGATATATGTAAACAATCATCTAAAAGATATCGTTGGCCCAAAATTAGGTGTTACATTAAGGTGAGACATTGATTATTTGTTTAATTATTATTGTTTTATTACAATACTTTTTAATAAGAATTTTTTTAATTTTCTTTAACCACATATGGAATCATTACGCCTCGTTATGTGGTGTGGTCAGTTTTATTTCCGTTTCCGTTACTAGCTGATAAACTTTCAGTCGGATACCTCATGTTGTGGAAAGGAATTTTCAGCCATACTGTCAGTAGATAGAACGCCCATTAACCTCTTAAGGACGGGGATTTTTACGTAGAAATTGAACTTTTTTTTAGACGATATCTGAACATAAAATCGAAAAATTTGTCACGTCCAGTGCCCGATAAATTTGGTGGTCGAAATTTCGACCAGTCCCGTCCGGAACGGAAAGTCCAATGGTGAAAATTTCATTTGAGGAAAAACAGTGCATTTCTAAGTAATTGGATGCGCTGAATACGAAAAAGGTAATAAAAATGCCCAGACGACATCTCTGACCTTGACAATTGCATTTCAAGGTCAAATCCGTTGTTTTCTGTTCGAAATGATATCTCTAAATGTTTTTACGTTGGATACAAGAAATTAGTAACGTTTTTTATGTCATTTGCCATTTTTTCCATCAAATGATGGCCCCTTTTTGAAATTGGGCCTTATTTTTTAATTGAAAACCACGAGAAATTGGGACCGAATTTAGAAAAATTATACTAGAAAAAGCAAAAAAAAAACTTCCTCTGGTTCCGGGTGGACATCCTTGCCTCAGAGACCCGTTATTTCAATTTTTGCTCTCAGCATGACCCAGGATTAGGCTTGAGTTCGACCTCCTTCCACCACAACTCCTCCCGACATTTATCTGCATTTTAAATAATTTTATAGGAAAATTGGGAATTTCAAGTGGGGGAGGTGGAGGGGGGGGGGTCGATCTGGCTTAACAAGTGTACAGCTCTCCATGACCCCGAACTCGGCCATGTGTTCAAATCACTATTTCAAGGTCAAATATGCATTCTAAAATGGTTATTTTGCTATACGCAGTACTATTGGTTTATTCTTTTCGTATTCAGCGCATCAAAATACATAGGTATACCATTTTACATGTCGAAATACCAAATAAAAAATTCGACCTTGAAATCACTATTTATACCCTCTATCAAATATTCTATCTGATAAAAATGACATCAGCTTTCCATATTCTCAACTGATATTAATTCATTTCTAGCCAATCCCCAAATCTTTTGTCTTTTTCTTATAATGGTCATAGATACTTTTCCATCCTTTTCGTCATTCTTAAACTATTTTTTTTTCATTATAAAGTTTATATTTTGTTCCAGATACTTGGTAACTGGCGAAAGCATGCAGTCACTAGTTTTTTAATTTCCAATATCACATAACTATGTATCCATCATCATAAAAAGACTTTAAAAGCCTTATGCGGATACCTCCATCCAATACAGCTTGTAAAATATTTCTGCTTTACATAGGGAAATCTGTCGAGCGAAGAAAGTACATTCTGAAAATTATAACACTTGATTATTAATTTTCTATGGTGTGGTCTAATTTTTATCGAGAATATTAAATGCGTTTATTCTAAGCAAGGAGTTCATGCCTTATATGACATCCTTGCGTGTTCGCTGATATCTTAAGGCTAGTCAAGACCTACATTTGCCCGCAAACATTTAAACATCTCTATAAAAACTGTATAAAATCTGTTTAAAAACTTTGCAAACATTTGTTTAAAAACGTTTAAACAAATATTCAAATGTTTTTTGTTTTCCGCTCAGGATGAAAAACATTTGTTTTTATAATCGCAAACAACCAAGTCTGGGCAAATATTAATTATTTCGTTTGAAGTGACATTGGTAGCCGCACAATTTGGTGTTACAAAATGTGGAACCAAGAAAAAACTCTTTCTTTAATTGAAAACTTTCACAGCATGCAAACTAAGAAAACTTAACTGGAGATGATACGAATGCCACTGAAAATGCAATCGAATGACCTCCTGCTAATGATGAGGACAAGGAAGCAGACATCGACAAGCAGTCTAATACATTACCAGTAAAAAGAAAGGAATTTATTTTTCCATTATCAAGAAAATGGAGAAAAGCTGAAGCTTTTAAATGCATCAAAATGTTCACAGACACAATTACAAAATATGACGATATTGTTTATGTGGAAAGTACTGCTAATAAACTTAGAAACAGTGATTGATCAAAAATGAAAATTACAATTGCTCAGAATGCTATTGATAATTTTTGTTTTAAATTAACCGTGGTGTATTTAAATTCCGATGCATCTTCCTCTGCAACAAGCTCCTCTGCGTCAATCACTGCTTAACTTTTCACCATTTCCAGCTACTTCACCACAGCCTATCACAATATCACATTCTACAGGATTTTGCCATCAATCCACAAAAGTACAACCTAATACTTTCCCTTGTATTTCATCGCAACAAGCATGTTCCAACAACAATGTGTCACAGAATAACCAAAGCCTCAAATAACAGTCTAACTGTCAGTAGATAGAACGTTCATTAACTTTAAAGATTCAGTAAGTAAAGGTAATGACGTTTAGAATAAAACTTCACAAGTTCATATCTTGTACAATTGTCATAATCTAATCGTCATTGTCGTTAGTTACAGAACCTGTAAAGTTAATGAGCGTTCTATCTACTGACAGTCAGTCTGTATTATGACAATAGTAAGTGTTTCATATATCTATAGGAATAGTAGACATACTTTATTTAGTTACATAAATGTTTGTTTTTTTTTCGTTCGAATAAAGTTTTGATACGTAATATTTATTAATTTTAACTTTTGTATTTCACGGATTCATATGTTACTGCATTATGGTAAATGGCTAACATCTAAAGAAATAAAAAGGTGTTTCTATGGCTGCCCTATACTTTGAGTCTTCTTTACAAATAATAGGGCCAATCATTTGAAGCAGTATCTCAAAATCAGTAGGTGTCATTCTTTTAAAATTTTTAAATCCAAATCCAGCATTTAATTTTAGGTCTCGTAACAAGTTTAAAGAATGTTCTATCGCGTTTTGCAGAATTTCGCATATCCACCAACGTTTTTCTTTTCTTTTTTGAACTTATAAATATATAGACAGCACAAATTCCCGCCACTGCTTCACTACTTAGCGACATGTTTTTGCTTATGATCTGGACGCAACTGCAAACTACTAGATTTAAATGTTTTTCGAAACAAATGTTTTTACAAAAATGTATAGGCGCTTTGTTTGCGGGCAAATGTTTCTAATTGATTGTTGGAGGGGATTTCTATGGCATTTCTTGATCGTCACGACGACTGCCCTGTTGTCATATTGCTTACTCGAGACATCGCTATGCACAGTACAAAGATTTACAATCTATATCTACCAACAGTTGCTGAAGATATTTTGGTGAAAAGATTATATCAAGATGGAACTTTCCTTGCTGTGGTGCTATGAATCTATTTTAACTACAATTTTTTTCTCTATCGTTTTGTTAGCTATAGTATATATGGACATTGGGTCCTAGGAAAAGAAAGCGATAGCGGAATATTTTCTAAATCAGTAATTTGAAGTCAGATTGAAAGTGGCACCTTTCCATTTTCACCCGACAGAGAATTATCTGAGACAAATATATTTGGGCCTCAGTTTATAGTTGAAGATGGTGGATTTAAGTTGAGTCCCCGTTTATTAAAATCATACACCTTTGTCCGAAGAAGTCAAGCGAAGATGTAGGCAAAAGACAATTTAACTACCGATGTAGCAGAACCGTCGAATGTGCATTTGGATTTTTGGCAAACGTATTCAGAATGTATCACACCCATATGGAAACAGATACTATAGACATTCGTTATAATGGCTTCCTGTTGTCTACATAATATACTGATATCAGATAAAAATATTTCACATTTTAATAATAATTGAAACACCAGCAATAATGAATTGTCAAATCAAAATATGCGACCTTTGAGAAGAATGGGAGGAGCTGAAGTTGATTCAGCAGTATAAATGCACTAAAATAACACACTTGTTCACCGCAAGGAAGATTTGTTTGGGAAAATGGGAGTATTATATAAAATTTATAATACATTAGATTCAGTTATATATTTTATGTACAAAAATGTTAAGAATGGCAATGTAACAGTTGGGCATATTTTTTCCCAACAATTGGGTTTTACAGTATTGTTTTTATAGTTTTATCACTGGAATCAAATATTGTCCTATACCTTTTCACAGTTTAAATTAACAATGCTAACTGACTCAGCGGTTTTTATTCTGCGAGTGTTTGTCAAGTTTTCTAAATTGACAGCAGAATTGACATAACTAAAAATTACTATTCCCGAAATAATTTAGCTCTTAAAAAGTAATAGACCAAACGTATTGTATATTTCCTTTGATATTTATGTGCTGGTTCTCTACGTTTGTTGAGAAATGTTCATCTCGCGGCGAGTGTTTAGCAAAATATCACTTGGAAATGTTTAATAATCTAGTTTTCCTTCACCTAACAAGACGAACATCAGCAGCCATTAAAAATAAATTAATGAAATGGACTGCAGAAAAAGCAGAAACTACAGAGTTGCAAAAGCGGCTATTGAAAGAGGAACATAATTTAAAAATGAAGTTTATGGAAGAAAAGCACCAGAACGGAAACAAGGAACATCAACAAAAGATGAGACACAGACATGAAAGGCATAAACTAGAAATGAAATTAATGAAAAATGAGTTTGAATATAAAACGAAAAAAATGTGGCAATCAAAATAAATAATTATGACCAGTAGCAGATTAATGTAATAATGTAACATCTTAATTTTTACTTTATAATAAACTTTTAAAATACTCTTGAATTAATGGCTGTCTCACAATGGTATTCATAACAACGGGCGTAACATTTCCAATAAGTCCATCGTTAATCACAGCTTCTGAAAATTTATGTTCAGTTTCTGGATTAACATTTTCAGAAGTTACATCATGCATAGAACATGCAATATTGTGAAGAACAGCACAAGCTACTATTGCCTGGACCTCTTCATGTTTTAATAAACGGATACCAAGGGCCAAAATAGGAAACCTGCACTTCAAAAGTCCAAAACATAATACTAACCTTATCTAGTTATATTTCTCCTTCTTTTATAAAACGTTAACGAAGCTCTAAACGGACAAAATCCATGAGTCAATTAAACTTAATGGTGTAGTTCAAGTTTTAACTAGTGTTTGAACAAGTCGATTCTTAGTTAATACCGTGGTTACTAAGGATTTAAATTAACCTTACGGTAACCAACCGTTATACAAGTGGCCCTTAGTTAATGTTTATTATAATCTCTGGTTTTATTTTGTTTTAGCAGTATGCAATTGCTATTTTTTTATTATTTCGTTCTAGTTTGTTCTAGTCAAATTATTTATTCCATGCTTTTATATTAATCATATTTGATTTGGTTTATTTAATCATTAAAATGATCAATTTTTCAGACCCCACATCGGACTCTGACACCTTGCACGACGCCCTAAGCGAATCTGAAAGTCCACATCCTGTCGCCCAAAAACGCACCTCAGTAATTGTAAAATCTACTATAGTCGCCAAAACCGTTCAAAAACCACATATAGATGACCAGGAAGAAACGGATCTTTTCGAAGAAACACCCAGTACGCCAAGTTTGTCGAGTCAGGACAACAAAGTCCATCTGAAGAGAGCATCGAACGTTGAAAAACCCGGTGAGTATACATTATATAGGTCTCACATATTTTTCTTAATGATATTTAGATCTTTCTCTCTATAACCTATAAAATTGTAACCAAATCAAAAATATAAATTCTTGTAAAACAACTCTTCCATATCGGTGAGTGGAATTTGTAACTAATTATGAGGTTGTAAATATCGGATTCATCGTATATTTTGATCTTTGATTTTTTATCAACTTCTCAGAGATTTGGCCCCACTGTTGTACGCTGCTAGAAATCTCTTATATAATTTTCTCTATCCAATTTTTTTAAGATGCGCCAGTATCATATGTTATCTTACCTGGAATGGTTTTTGTACGAGTGCTACCTTATATAAAAGCGGTTTTCACCAGTCGATTCTGTATTTAATTGTTGAAAGCGTGTCTGTAGCAGTTTTTTGAAATTATTTTTAGTAATACGACTATCAACTTTTTTTCTAAAGATAAATTTGAAAAAAGTATCACAGAAACGCTCAATTAATTAGAATACAAGCACAGTTTCGTTGCGTTATTCTCTAAACGGCAACCACGCAAGTCAGTTAGTGTGCGGGTCTCTTAAAGGTAATGAAAAAATTGAAAAAAAGAATATTTTACCAGTTGATAGACAACTAATTTTCACCAAATTTGAAGTTGGTGTACATAGAAAAAACGGAATTTTCTATTTTACGAATTTCATTACCAATTTCTGAAACGAGATTCCTTTTTTTCTCGCTAAAAACACATAATTATTGGAAACTTAGTTATCCATTCTTACAAGAGGTTTAAATCATTCTTCTTCTGATTAATCAAAATAGTTTATCTCTAAGTTAAACTTTTGTTAGTATCTTTATTAACTTTATATACCGAAGCAGAAAGTTAATAGTGTCATCATCCCGTCTGTCTGTGAGGGTGTATATGTGTCTGTCGACACGATATTTTCCGTTCTAGACATCCGATTGACTTCATATTTGGTACACAGACACCTCCGGTCAAGACAATCTATGGAATTGATTTTCAGCCCCAGGGGTCACACCCGACTAGAGATATAGGGTTATAAGGTCATATGCGTTTTTAATGGCAATATGTTTTATTGTCGATTCTCACAGTACTTCATTTGCTGATCATTTCTATCGAAAGTTTTCACTTAGATTTTACATTCAGTTTCTTCTTAAACGGTTATTAATGTTACAATGAACAAAAAAATAACGTATTACTCCAATGTAGGTTTCATACCACACCCGCCTCCCCTTGACGTCAATAAAATGAAATTAGATTTTAATCGCATCAACGAGCTCGACCGCATCCACAACATCCCCCTAGGCAGAAATTTCTTCGGTCATCTCCTAAAACCGCAGTCGGAAAAATTGCGGAAAAGCTACCTGAAAGATCGGGACTGCCTGCCCGGTCCTTCGAACCTTCCTGCGAAAAAACGAAAGAAAATGAAAATTGCCGGTATGACGTCGGATTCAGAAGATGAGGTCAGTCCATTGGATGACATGAAATCCGTCACGAATTGTATCGTCGAGAATACGTTGAACAAATTGGATGTCGATGTGGTGAAAGCGAACAAAGATGACGTAATTGAGTTTAATACTGAACCTGCAAATGATATTGCTGAAAAAGACGATACGGGTAAAGCGGATGTTGAAATGAAAGATAGCGAAAATGATAACAATAATTCAAGGCGAGAAGGTACAGTATTAATACTTCGCGAATTATCAGGTTTCTTTTATGTTAAAAATTCTTCTCAATCACTTTTGTACTTTGTCCACAACTTTACTTGTTTTCTTCTTTAATGCCTCTTAGTTTATCTGCCTTTGTATTTATTTTAAAACATTGTTCAGTGTTTTGTTACGTTTCCATTGTATGTTACTCATTTATTAGCATTAAATTCTTTTCATATCTACTAGATAAATTTAATGTCTGTAATATTAGTTAGGTTCTCTGAAAACTTGTTCTAGAAAATCATTAATCCACAGTTAAATCATCTTGGTGGCGAAACTATTAAGGGACAATTGTAGAAGGGGCAAGAATCTACTAATGTTTTTAGGGAAGAGTAATATTTAAATTGGGTTAGAAGTAAAACTAAAAAAACAGTTTGTGCGTTCGAGGGATTCTCGTCAGGAACGAAGTTCCTTTCGTTATTTTTTCAACTATAAACGTGTTTTAATAGCTCTCTCTCTCTCTCCCTCTCTTTTCCTTTTTTTGCTATTTCTTTCTATTTTTCCTGTTTCTCATAATTTTATCAAATTTTCCCTATTTGTCCCTATTTTTCAATAATTTTCTAATTTTTCCCTAATTTTTCTATTATTTCCTATTTGTCCCTATTTCTTCTATATTTCTCCATTTTTCCTTATTTTTGCCCTCTTTTCTATATTTTTCTTATTTTTTCCTGTTTTTCATTTTTGCTATTTTCGCCTATTTTTTTCTTATATGTTCCTATTTCTATTTATTTTTCACTATTTTTCTACTTTTTCTACTTTTTCCTATTATTCCTTATTTTACCGTATTTTTCCCTATTTTTCTCTACGTTTTTGCTGAAAAGGGTGAGGGTGGATACATTTTTTTAAACCAAATTCCCATTAATCACTTCATCACGTTTTTTTTACGACCCTGCATATTTAAATTTACGCGCGTCCAAAGTGTAGCGTGTACAGCAACCTTGAAAGCGGAGGAGAATAAATATTTGCCGCTGAAATGCGAAAAAAAAGAATTCACCCCTTTCCAGGGCGAGTATTGGACGATGGAGGGGTTGGTAAGGATCGGACGCGATATCCAACACCAGAAGGGTTCGGAACCGAAATTTAACACCACCACCTGCTCGGCATCGTCGAAAACTTGGGGAAATTGTGTTTCTCTGCAGGGAAACCTCTTAAAGTACGTTTAATCCCTTTAGGGGGTGTTTTTTGGCCGTTTTGAGGGGTTGCTCAAAGAAATTCTAACGCCGCCATCGCGTTCAGCATCCTCGAAAACGGGGGGGGGAGATATTCTTGTTCCGGCTGAAAATATTTCCATGTTCGTCCGACTCACACAGGCTACTAATTGTTAAATGCCACCGCAAGCTGCGTTAAGGAATTTAGTTCCGAAAAACACAAAAACACAAAAAAGTAATAACCTAAAGGAGATATAGCAAAAAAACTAACTTCATATATAATTATTTTCCTGGGAAAGCCAAAGTTCTACAAAACTTAAAAGTTTCGCCACTGACTCATCTAAATTTTGCTTTTAGTCTTTTAAATTATTTAGTATGGCTGTTATTTCTAAAAAAATCAACATGCTCTAAAACTTTGGTTTGACAGTTCCATGTGTAATAGATAATCAAGATTTTTAACGATAAATTAAATTCCTAATAGAGGTTACTGAGTTTTATTTCATTGTAAATATTTCCTGTAAGCTCTAAAATTAGCTAAGGACTCTTGTAATATTTTTTTTAGTCTGTGATTATTTTTTTTTAATAATACTGTCAACTTTAAATATTTTATTCAACTTTTTAAAAAAAGTATTTCTTTAATGAAAAGTTTCGTATAAATGCAATTTTTAAATATTAATACATCATAACCTAAATCAGATCTGTCTTGAAGGTATCCCAATTTCCCAGACCCAATTAGTCGAAATTCGACCAGATACAGACCCTGAAAATTACACTCTACGATTGGCAATCGACTTATCTCCTATCGAAACCCATCCAGCGTTCAACGAAAATAATTATGCGTCTTCGCATAACGTACCAGTACCAGTAACCGTATTACCAAACGTCTCCGTCTTTCCTCACGCACCGATACCGATGTTTGCACCAGAAAATGTACCTCTACCGGATGAAATCCGCGATCAGGACGAAGTTATACAAGATTCGGATCAGAGATCCATAGCTAGAGCAAGTAGAGAAGCTATAGTCGATCCAAATTCTGTTCAAGACTTGCTAACTGATTATGACGCGGATGTTTCTATGGATGAATTAAACGGCGTTGATATAGTTGATTTGGGAAATATAATACTCGTTGGGATACATCCCTTACAGGACGCTATAGGTATTCATTTATATGTTATTCCTAAACGGATTAAACGAAAATAATTAATCTTTAAATATTAATAGAAAATGGTAAAAAATCCAAACTTTTTTTGTATCCAATACTTCATTCGGGATTGACACAAAAAGCAATAAATTCTCAAGATATGTACAGTATAATTCCACAATTGTAGAGAGTGACTCATGTTTTAAAAATATTTTATAGGCCAATCAAATTAGACGTCTACCCTGTGAAAAATAGTTGCATGATTGCAGCTCTCGACTTCGTCTCGAGCTGCAAACCATGCTTCGTGCAACAAATATGCACTTTTTGCACTAGTTACACACAACATTTTTTCTACGATCGAAATAAATATGACATTTTTAACAGTTTTCAAAAAAATAAAATTTGAACTGACAATTTGAAATTAATTGCAGAAACTATCACAATCAATCTGACAGTGACAGTTCAGGCCAGATCCATAGGTCAAATCGGTAGACATGAAACGATTTGCTTGTTGATCGTTTGTGATCTTATTTAAGATTGAATCCATTGAATCACGGATAATTTGAATAGTTTAGGTAATATACCTATATAGATACTTCGCTTTATATAAATTCATCAAATCAAAATGTATTCCTGAGAGTCCCTACTAATTTACTTTTATGCACTAGTGCACAAAAGTTATACTTTTAACACGGTAGATAGTGCAAAAAGTGGTCACTTTTTGCACGATCGTAGAAAAAAGTTGTTTTTGATGGTTGTTGATTTTTTGAATAACGACAAAAGGAGAAATATTCAGTATTAATTAATAAACAAATTAGTTGGTTATTCCAAAATACATTTAATATCTTACAAATTTACAAAAACCTATTTCTTCTATACTCACTCTTCAAAGGCTATACGTTCAGATAGTTTCAAGAACATTGAGAATATCGCTATGTTTATATATTTTGTGAATAACTAATTAATTTGTTCATTATTTACTTCCAGAACAGCTCTCATTTTGTTAAAATACTTTCAATAATTTTTAAACTGTTCAAATATTTTCGAAGCGATTAAGAGAGAGAGGTAAAATGGAACGTTGTCAGAGTCTATGATTCAACTTGAAGTTATTTGCATAGTTCCAGTTTATCTTTATCTAATGGTAGATAATGTCTGAGATCAAAACTGTCGACGCAGATTAAAGCGACGTTATTGGCAACAACGCCATTGATCAGGCGAGGCGGTTCCTTTCATGAATGTTTCAGAGGCGCGCTGACAGTGATTTTATAATAATAATTTTTTTATTTCTTACTGTTCAAACAGATTTACACACAACTATAGAACAGATGTAATAATCAAATTAAATTAACGTTAACAGGTATAACAGAATAAAATACATACAGAAAATAAAAAAATAACAGCTTAAATGACAGTATAAATAATTACATAACAGGGATAGTAAGGGCGGGTTGTATAAAACTCAGTTACCGGTTAATCCAAGTTTAACTACTCAAAGCGAGTTGTATAAAACGCGATTACCGTAAAACCCCGTTTAAGATGGTCAGTTTACCAAACGCCCAAAAATGAACGTTTAGGAGTTAACGATGATATTATAACCTAAAACTCAATTAGCTATCAAAAGGTTTATAAGCTACGGTTTTCAAGATTTTTATTATTTCCTTCTATACTTAAAATGGAATTAACAGATGATTACGATTTCAGCGAGTTAATAAATATGTATTTACATCCTCGAAATCCCAGGACTTTTAGAATGAGAACCAACCACTTTACTGAGTGGAGTGAAGAGGAATTTAGAGAGGTTAGTAGGTTTTTGGGTTATATCGAAAGAAGTTTTATTCAACAAAACATTTCTAGGAATAAAGCATTGATGGTGTCCGAAAAAATTCTAACGTTAAGATTTTTGGCCACGGGCTCAATTTTACAAGTTGTTAGTGATTTTTGTGGCATTGATAAGTCCATTGAAAGTAGAACTATTGACCAGTGTCTAATTGCTATTGCTAATCGTCGGCCACAATTTCTGATGATACCAGGTCTTATTTTTTTTCTGGTTGGAAATGGCATCAGTCCTTCGCACTCAATTTTATTGAAATATTTTTTGACTATTTCAACAAGAAGCCTCTCTTCCTTAGCAGAAAAATTCGGAGACCTTCTTTTTTCTCTTTTATTTACTTTTACCGTTTTCTAAACCGGCAATATACACAAAATTTTCAGACTGCAGACCATAGAGAAAGTATAAATACTGCAGACATCCCGAGTAGTCAGTCACAACTATTCTAAATTAAAATGTCCGTTTTAAGCCTCAATCGTTTCATATTTTAAAATAAACTGCAATTAAACTGCTCTATTCATGTTAACTACATGAAAGACATGGATTTATGTGTCTACCAGCGGCCATTTTGAATTTCATCTGACAGCATCTTGGATTGGTCTTTACTTATTTTAAATGTCAAAGCTAATAATTTTTCCTCCAGGTCTGAGAATGGCTTTACTGGAGCTTTATCTTTCCAGAAAACCTATTAGGTAATCATTTTATTTTTTCGTGGTTATTTTTGCAAGAGACATTAAAAATATATATTGCAATATAAAATATTGTAATATAAATATAAAACTACTTAACGGACACTTTACACTAACATTTTGAGGTTAAGCAGTAGAATATTTGTCTTCTTTTTTCTTTTTAACATGAATGTTGAACTACTATAAGTTCAAATGTTACCAATATCAATGTTGCCAAGTCTTGTAGACTCTTTTTAACGGTATCCTTTAAAATTATTTTTAACGGCCCTTTAAAATATACGTTTTTAATGGCCTTTTACATATTAAAGGAATAAATACAGAATAGACCCCATACTGTGACAAAAATTTGGCAAGATTTAAATATAAAAAATAAACATCAAGCTTTTGTAGATGGTTTATCGACAGGCTTTAAAGCCCCATCAGGAAAGGGTAAGCGCCTTATTATTACCCATATTGGTAGCGACTCAGAATTTGTTGAAGGAGGTTTAAACACGCATTTGTTTCCAAAAAGACTGGAGATTATCACGAGGAAATATTCTTTTAAAAACCGAACCAGGATCTGTTATTGTTATGGATAACGCTCCATACAACAGCCGTTACCAACCACCAATTGGAGAAAAGCTCAGATTGCAGATTGGCTTACTAAGAAAAATATTAAATTCAATGAACCAATTTTGAAAATCGAGTTGTCATAAAGATAAATATATCAAATATGTAGTAGATGAAATGGCGCGAGAACGAGGCGTAATTGTACTTCGATTGCCACCCTACCATTGTGAGTTAAACCCAATCGAACTTGTATGGGCTCAAATAAAAAATGAAGTAGCAAGGAGCAATGTTACTTTCAAATTAAACGACGTAAAAATTCTGCTTAATTGTGCCATCAGCAATGTGACGTCACAGTCGTGGATAAAATGTATCATACATGTAGTGAAAGAAGAGCAGAATATATGGAATATTGATAACTTCATTGAAATTACCATGGAACCTGTAGTTGTGGATCTCGGCAAAGATACTACTGATGAATCTGAAGATGACTCAGATTAGAATAAAGGTAATTTTTATCTGTTTATATTTTTTATATTTTATGGAAATATGTATTCAATTATGTTGAACTATTTATTAATATTACTATCATCCCAAAAGACTATTACAGTTTATAACAGAGATTGTCCAAGCGTTCGTAAATTTTATTGATTTATTTCCATCTTCAGGGAATATCTATGTGAGATTGAACCAATGTTGTTATAATTGATGAAGTAATGAAAATATAAATTTTAAAATTTTAAAACATAGTTTTTTTTATAATTAAATCTTGAGATACTAAAATTATTATGAATGATAGAAGATATTGACATAATCAAAAAATATTTCATGTCAATATCTTGTATCATTCATAATAATTTTAGTATCTCAAGAATTCGTTATAAAAAAAATTATATTTTTTAATTTAAGTTAATATATCTACATCTATTTTGAAATTATTTTAAAATTTATATTTTCATTAATTCATCAATTATACCAACATTAATAAAATTTCCGAAAGCTTGGACAATGTTTAAAGATTTTTCTTAACCTTTTTGCTGCTTTTCCCCTAAAATAGCCTTACATTTGAATTTATATATACTTATTCGATAATTATTATTATTATTGCCGGTTTTCCTCACCTTGGGCATATTTAAAATTAAATAACTTTTGTGACAACCAATTAATTCTAAAATGCTGAAGATTATTTATAATAATAACCGCACGTCTCGACTCGTCGATTTCCTTTCTACTCACACTCGCAAAGCTTTATGTTGAAAATATGAGTCACTCTCTACAATTGTGGTATAGGACTATAAGTTACATAATTCATTTTTAAATTTTTTAACTTATATTGAAATTTTTACTAAAATAATATTACAGTAATTATGCTTATTTCTAACATTATTTTGTTGTTAAATATTACACAAAGAATGAATAATTAAACTATATTGAGGAGTATTTTTTTCTCATGTTAAATTCGAAAATTAAATTAAACTTCCCCAAGCGAACTGAAAAATAAATGTCAGTAATAATATAAACAATAATAACGAATATTATGACTATATGCCTTTCCGGGTCTCGGTGAATTCATAAATTTTTAAATCCCCAATCCTATAATTTATTTAAAAATGAATGATAGCACAGTTTTTATGACCCAGTAGGTAAACCCCAATATAACAACATAAATCAGTGACGGAAAATTTCTAAAATAAAATGTTTAGCATTATTTGTTCCAAAATAAATCCTTTGGTTTTCTTCCTAAAATTTTTAAAAATACCAATTTATTTCAATTCTTGTCTTAAATTTTCTAGTCATTTTAACCGATAAAAATAAGGTAAGTATGTAATATCTACAGGTAGAAAATATTTACAATTCAAGATCAATTTAAGTAGCCCTCAACTTTCTTGGAAAGGATTTTTCTAATCGGCTGAAAGTGTTGCAGATTGTAAATTATTTTAGTTAAGATTTACATTTCTGTTTGTATAGTATTGTGACTGTGATTGTAACATGCAGAATTTGTTAGTTCTGTAATAATAGACGATAAAAAGCGATGTTGATCAAGTGCAATAAAAGTGGCCCAGACATCTAATTATACTCCTGTGAAATTAAAGTATTAAATGTACATGAATATTTCAATAGAACTGTTCGGAGTATAGTTTCCAAGTGTTCAAATATGACCGGAGTTGGAGAAGCAACCATTTATAGACTTTTGAAGCAACGAAAGGATGGAAGTATTACAGTAGCACATAAAACGTCAAATGGGAGAAAACCCATTCAAATAGTGCATTCATTATATTTACAAAAAAAAATACCTACTTTGAATAAACTATTGGTAGACTTTAATGGAAACGAAACTTTGCCGAAACTTTTAGTAGACATTAATGGAAACGAAACTTTGCCAAACGTTAAAATAGACAAATTGTGGAAAACTTTACATGAATTAGACTTCTTTTGGGAGAACAACGATAGAAAATTTGCGCTCATAGAGAAAGATGAAATTATTTGTTGAAGACTGCAATATTTAAGGGAAATTATAAAATTAAGAAGAGAAGACAAAAATATTTTTTATTTGGATGAAACGTGGATAAATGAAGGACATTTTGTAAAAAAAATTTGTCGAGATAAACTGGTTACAAATGCTCGCCAGGCACTTATAGAAAGTTTGTCTACTGGCTTAAAATTTCCAAATAGTAAAGGTCGCCATTTAATTATCACTCATATTGGAGGAGATAAAGAATTTGTTGATAGAGGCTTGTTAGAATCTGTTTCAAATTCTACGAAAGACTACCATGAAGACATGACTGCTGATGTTTTTGAGGAATATTTCAGTGAAATGGTAGATTTATTACCGACCAATTCTGTAATAGTTATGGACAATACCAGTTACAATTCAAATTAAAAGAACCGTTACCTAACACTAAATGGAAAAAGCAAGAACTCTTCGATTGGTTAATTACCAAAGAAATAGTGGCAGAAGAGGGATTACTCAAAAAGAGCTATTGCAGTTATATAAACAACATGGAATTAAAGTGTTGCGGTTACCACCTTATCACTGTGAACTTAACCCCATTAAAATAATCTGGGCTCAAATGAAGGAATATGTCGCGAGAAACAATACTCCATTTAAACTTTAAGATGTTCGTCAACTATTATATGTGACACCATATGAAAATTTTCACCGGACAATTGGCAAAACGCTATAAGACATGTCAAGAGAAATTCTGGAAACTTGATATGTTACTAGAGGAAACAATAGAACCAATTATTATTTCTGTGGAATCACCCCATATTTCTAAAAATTAAATATGAGTGTTTTATGAGAAAAGATTTTTTTGCAAAAATTTAATACGGGGTGATTCCATATAAATTTGGTTGTGTGTATATTTATTATTAAATTTGAAGGAAATGTCCTAATAATATTTTTAGAAAAATAAATGTGGCTACTTAATATTGACAGTTTACTATTTTTTATATTAAAGTAATTTCGTGTTCCCCGTCACTTTGGTTAATTCCTTATAGTTTACTCATTTACGTTTTATGAAGTTTTTCGGGGAGGTCATACTAAAATCTAGTGAAAATTTAGATAAGAAGGTATCAATATTTACTTCTTTTTGTGCTTTGAACAATCCTGTATATAAAAACTGTGCTATCCTGCATTTTCAAATAAACTATAATTACAAGTCAACTATAACCACTATACTCAGGTAAATTTGCTGAGACCCTTCGACCACGGGTTAATTCGTAACTGTAATCCGAATTTAATCCTTTCTCGATTCTAGAGGTACAAAACTGAAAAATACTAAAAAGCATCACAGAAGTGCACGATACAATTGATATAGTGTATCTCAAAGTATATCGTCATGATTTTTACCTCACTAAACGATTTATTTTCTTGACTGTAAAACCGGACTTGTAGGTATTTTATAACAGGGCATCAGTGGCGGACTTCAGGTAAAAATAATAATATAGCAATTTCTTTTCGAGGCATCAGTATTATTGTAAAGGTACATTACATTACAATTACTAGTATTTTAAAACTTTTCATCAATACTTATAACAATACAATAATTAAACTACATTTTAAAAGTTAAAACTTTTACATATGTATGTTACTATTTTACTATTTCTAATTATTCATTTTAATTCTCATAGTATACTAGCCGACGCATACCTGACCCAACCCTCGGTGGGCAGATAGGAATTTAAAACGTGTTTATCTAATAAGAAGGGATATAAAATATTAAATCGTTTAATGAGGTTAAAACCAAGACGATAAACTTTGAGATACACTATGCATTAATTCTTCTGACTGATCGCGGATATTGTTTTTGACTCGATAACGACCCTATTCATAACATAATTATTTTTTGTTGCAATTGCAACTTGAAATGTTTATGGAAATCTGAAACATTCTACATGGATGTTACTTTCACTTTTTTTCCGAACTATTTTTATCAGCTATTTTCTATCCACTGTCTCAAAAATAGACATTACAAGTACAGTCATTGTTAATTTCAAAGTAGGTATGTAGGTATTTCACAAAGCCGTCGGGTCCGTTTAGTCATTTGTAAAAATGTTTGGGTGTGTAGGTTTCATCTAACCCAATCTTGATTTCGCAAAATTCAAAGTTTAGGTCTGTCAGTAATATATAGAAAGAAAATAGTGAAGGTAGTAAATGTTACATAGTATTTTTGGTCTCTTGTTTCTTTCTCCAGACAGGGTAAGCAATTCTTTTGTTGAAAATTTCATGGCTAGTATTCCCGATATAGCAAATTAGTAGATTATATTGCAGACACTTATATCAGTGAATATTCTGTTTCCTCCTACCTAGCCACTAGAAATCATTCTATTCTCACTCCTCGTTTACTACAAACTAATATTTATATTATTATAACACAATCTATCACTAAAAAGAAGGCGGTTAGAGATACTGAAAAATGTATTGAGAATCTTCTCACACAGCTTTTTCTAAATAAAATTACGGAATACGATTTAATCCAACCCTTAAAATATTTTTCCTACGGCTGCTTAGAAAATACACAAAAACGCATTGTCAACTTGCCTCGAAAAACGTCAATTTCAAACAACGTGTGTAAACGTTTACGCACGCCGTGTGCAAAGTAAAATGATAATACAACTACTCATAATAACATAACATATATCAATGAATTGAGATGAAATCTAGCATGCGGACACTGTCACTACTGACAGTTCTCATTTCTTATTAAAATAAATTCAAATTTATTGCAACTTTAGAAAATAAAGTGGCAGCCGTAGGAAAAGTATAGTGTGTAACTCGTGTGAAAATACTATTTTCTACTACCGTGTGTAAATTACTAACTTTACACATACTTTGTCGTGTGTAAAGTACAACTTTACGCACTATAGTGCATAAAATCGTAAAATGAAATACTAGTGCGTAAAGTATTTTACGCACTAGTGCGTAAAGTAGATTGCTTATTTTCACTTAATACCTACATATTTTTTGGTAGAAAATAGTATATTGTTTAACAAGTGTTGAAAATAGCGCTTTTCACACGCATGTGACGGTTTGTGGCACGAGCCTGAAAGGCGAGTGCCACAAGTCACAAAGTGTGAAAAGTGCTTTTTCACACGAGTTACACACTATACTTTTCCTACGGCTGCCACTTTATTTTCTAAAGTTGCAATTTTGAATTTATTTTAATGAGAAATGAGAACTGTCAGTGGTGACAGTGTCCGCATGCTAGATTTCATCTCAATTCATTGATATATGTTGTTATTATGAGTAGTTGAACTGTCATTTTACTTTGCACAGTGCGTGTGTAAACGTTTACACACGCTGTTTGAAATTGACGTTTTTCAAGGCAAGTTGACAGTGCGTTTTTGTGTATTTTCTAAGCAGCCGTAGAAAAAATATTGTTTGCAACAAGTGTGTAAAGTGATACTTTTTCACGAATGTGAAAAAAGTATCACTTTACACACTTGTTGCATAAATAACTTTTGTAGCACCCACCTATTAGGCAACCACCACTGTGTACATATGTGCGTTGAATTGCCTGTCATTTATAACGACTCTGCCAGAGCCATGTGAAATCAAAGGGATTTTTAGGCAAAAGACAGCCTAACCTCGAATCAACGATTCTCTTTGTCGGTTGCTCCGTTGTTTTATTGTTTTTTACATGTTTAATGTTTTATGACTCGTTCGAAAGAATCGTCACTTCAATACTCTGTGCGTTTGGTTTGTTTCTTCTAGCGGTAATCCACGTGAAAAAATAACTTGTAGGGGAATGATATTACCGTTTCCGCTATACTCTTGGTTTACTTTTGTTGTGTATGATAATTGATATTTTGTAATACATGTAATTATTTACTTACAAGCTTCTAAAGTAAAATAAAATATTTCAATTATTTTGCTTTCTTACATCTTCAACCGACAGCAAAACGTTTCTAATGTTTATCTTATCATAATTAGGTACATATTTGTTTATACCGGGTGTCCCACTTAACTTTTCGGGGTTTTGATCGCTTATTACTCAAATAGTTTTAGGAATAGAAACATGCAGTTTTCGCCAGTTTTATTGAAATCTATAGAAGTTTTTTCTCAATAATGGGATATTTTATCGTAATGCCGGTTTGACCGGAAATTAACACGGTGATTTTTAGGGATAGGGCAACTTTGTTATTTTAACTAGAACACCCTGTATATTTTTAGCCTAACAGAAAGCTCAATATTTAAGCTTTGTAAACACATATAGTTTGTGCTACTTTTTTCGTAAATTATGGCTTAAAATTTAAGTTAAACAACTTTAAGCATTTTGTAAGGTAATTTATTATAAATGTCAATAAAATTAACAATTTTGAACGTAAAGACATTTAACAAAAAAAGTTGTTATAACAAATTTTCAAAATGGTGTCCTTGGACGTTTATACACATTCGCCATCTTTTAATTAAGTTTCGATAACTATACCCAGTAAACCAAATAACGCAATTTCAACGTTGTTACAATAATACATTGTGATTCCGTTACATTTAATTAAGATATATTTAATGTTACATTAACGTTGTTACAACTGCACTTTGTGCCGCTTTTTAATATTGAATTGTAAACGTTGTAAATTGAAATATTAGAAAAATGTTTAATGGATGTCACAAATACAACTTCTTAATATTTTATTAACAGTGCAGTGACGTTTAATTAATATTTATTTGTTATATTTAATTAATATTTATTGGTGATATTTAATTGATATTTATTTGTGATGTTTAATTAATATTTATCTGTGTTGTTTCATTAATGTTAATTTATGATATTTAATTAATATTTATTTGTGATGTTTATTTAATATTTATAATATTACATCAATTATACAGAATGGGTCATAATTAATGGGACAAAGAGTAACCAGACATGATCCAAAATATGATAATTGGACCAAATATGCCTTAATAAAATGTTGCTACAGAAAAAGATACAGTGTGTCACAACTTTTTATAAATTGTTAATAATTTTTTTGTCATAGAGGTGTATTACTTTAGGTAAGGAATATGATTTTATTTATTATTTAACATTTTGATATAAGGGCGCCACATGAGCGATACCTGATGATGAAATTAGGTCTTTACTTTTTTCACGAAACTTTTTGATAATTTTGACTAGAAAATATATGTAAATATTATTATGTAAATTTGTTATACCTTTTTGAACTCGTTAACTTCAACCGTTTTCGAGAAAAACGCCATTTATAATGGGCCACAAAATAACTGGAGAATCCTCATCTTAAAATATAAAGTTTTAACATAAAACCCATAGACAAAATGTGCTTTGTCTTACCGAGATACAGGGTGTTTTTTAATTTTGAAATTAAACACCCTGTATCTGTGTAAGGAAGCTTTTATCGTAAGTGATTTGAAAAAGGTTAAAGTTATCGAGTTTAAACAGATATAACATATTGTCACAATTCAAATTATCAGAACGTTTCGTTAAAAAAGTTCTGGCCTAATTTCGTCATCAGGTATTGCTAATATGGTGCCCCTATAAAATGTAAAATAATAAGTAAAATGATATTTCTTACCTAAATACCTCCCTGCCAAATTTGGTAACAATTTATAAAAAGTTGTGAAAATATTGGCAAAAATTAATTTTTTTCCACTTTGACACCCTGTATCTCTTTCCACAGCCAGATTTTATTGTGTCATATTTGGTCCAATCCTCATATTATGGTGCAAATGGTCTGTGGTTACTCTATGTTCCATTAGATATGGTCCACCCCGTTCAATAGGAAGTTATCACCGACTCGTCTCGTAACAATAACTGACTCCATAATATTGGTGATCTAAAAAGTACTTAAATAATAAAACTAATTTTATAATAATACTATTTTATATAAATAAAAATAACTTTTTTAAAACATACAATTTTTTTTAAATAAACTGCCTCATCCAGCAAAAAAACACATTAAAACATTTTCATTACACTTATTTTAACAGATTTCTTTTTAATCTTTGATTAGCAAATCGCAGCCCCTCCAACACTACTAATTCAAAACTTCTATCTGTGGTGCCAGGAAAATTCTGTCACAGCGCCTAAAAAGAAATTCAATAAAATATATAAGTACCTACTAAATAAAGTAATACATTAATAATATAAATATCACTCATTTTTTATTTTTCTGGTTATTTTAATGGCATTTAAATTTCTTTAAAATATCTAAGTTTAAACGGCAGTCATGCGCATTTGAAGAATTTCAATAGTTGTAGATAAAAATGGTCAATAAACATAAAACCATAAAAGTAGTATTGGGCATCATATAACCCAAGGGAAACAGAATTTGCTAAATCTTCTTAAGAAATAAACTTACTGGCAAAACTTTTCGTTATTGTTAAGTCTCCTACTTGAAAATTGTTTTTCTGGCCTGTCCACTAACACTTCATGGCAAGTTCGTCGGAAAACAATTGATTAAGACATCTCCTTATTAAATTCTTGTAATTAGATTCTCCAATGAAAACAAATTTCTTCTTCTGCAATCAATAAATAAGAAATATAATCTACATATATTTTGTTTCGACTTTCGGCCATTTTGCTGTGAATCTAGCTACATACACAACATAGACATAAAGTTTTCATGTTGATTTTAGAAATACAAATAATTATTTATTCACTTACTTTAGCTTCGCTCTGCCCAGAATCAGTAATTTTTAATGGATATAATACAATAAACCAAAACAACACAAATCATTACAGCTCACAACTCACAACCCAACTCCAAAATCCAAATTCAACTGCCATCGGCCAAGCCAAGCACCCGCACCCACCCACCATAAAAGAAAAATGCCACGAGGCAGACAAATGTAAGGTTAGGTTAAAAATAAAAAACTATTATTCATATTATTACCATATTAGAGTAACATTACATTGAAAACGTTAGAAAATTTACTTTCAAATAATATTAATATTATGTAGCATTTTTACAATGTTAATTAAGCTACATTACAAATACCTTCCATAAAAATAAAAATAAACGTTTGATTATCCATATTATTACTACATTATAGTAACATTATTTTGAGGACGTTACAAAATCTACTTCTAAATAATATTACATAATGTTGTTTACATGTAGCGTGTTTTTAATGTTATTTAAGCTACAATGCATATCTGTTCTCCAAACGTTAAGAAAAAATCTGATGTGGCCAGCACATGACCTCTCGCCATTTTTGAATCAAAAATTTACAGGTTGACACAAAAAAGTATGAAAAAAAATTATTTTTTTGTAAATCTGGCAACAATTGCAAAAGTTTCGAAAATTTTAATGAAATGAAAATAAACTATAGGGTATACAAAATATATGTGTAAAACTTTATTGCCGTTTTGTATAATAATGGCGTCATCACCCATAGCAACTGCCTCTTCCGGTTGTGCGATTGGCACCAAAATCTAATCAGATCTAATCTAGGGTATCAGAATCCTGTATGCAAAATTTCAAATATTTTTATTCAGTAGTTTTTGAGTTATCGTTACTACAACATCCATCCAAACACACACACACACTAACACACTAACACACACACACACTAACACACACACACACTAACACACACACACACAGACATCATCGCGAAAATATTAAAATCGTATTCTAGGTACCCCAAAACGTGTTTATCAATTGAAAACTCACTACCCAATTTTTAGCATGATTCCTATACCTCTCTTATCTGAAGGGCGAGAGGTAAAAACATTTGATTACTTACATTATAACTACCGTATAATAATATTAAATTGAAAACATTAAAAAATTTACTTCCAAATAATATTATATAATATTAGAGTTATGTAACGTGTTTACTGGGTAGCTATTAACATCTCTCTAGGAATACTTTCAATCACATTTATTATGTTGGTCTTTAATTCCTCCAAGGTTGTAGGGGGTGGGTTGTAACAGCGATCTTTGATGTAACCCCAAAAGAAAAAATCCGGTTAAATCAGGTGATCGCGGTGCCCACCCCACTGGACCTCCTCTTCCAATCCACCTTTCACCAAATGTTTCGTTTAAAAGATCTCTAGTGATCATTGCATAGTGTGGACTTGCACCATCCTGCTGAAAGTAACATGTTTGTAATAAGTTATCTTGCTGAAGTTGCGGAAAAAAGTACAGTTGTAGCATATCTACATAATTTACTGCGTTAACGATAGGTTTGCTAAAGAAAAATGGGCCATAAATTTTTGTAGAACTCATGACACACCATACAGTTACTTTGGGTGAATCTCTTACATATTCAGTAGTTCTGTGAGGGTTCTCTGAACCCCAAATGCGACAGTTGTGTCTATTTACTTGACCATTTAGGTGGAAGGTAGGTAGCCTCGTCAGACATAATAAGAAGATTTCTGTAATTAATTCTTGTAAATAATCTTAAACCTTGGCGACAAAAATTAACGCGCAGGGCATGGTCATTCTCTTTTAATTCTTGCACCAAGTGAAATTTGTAAGCCTTTAATTTTAAATGTTTTTTTAAAATCCTATGAAGTGTGCTCCTAGAAAGGCCCGTAGTGCTAACCATTTTTCCAACTGATGTTGTGGAATTTACTTCTACAGCTTCTTGAACTTGAATAACACTATTTAATAAATTGTCTTCGTTACGCTCTCTTTTTTGATGAGCAAATGTGCCTGTTTCCCATAACTGACGGTACCAACTTTTTATTGCATTATCACTAGGTGGTTGTTTATTAAACATTCTTCGAAATCTCCTTTGTGTCACCACAATTGACTTCGTTTCTGCAAAAATTATTACACACTTTCCTTTTTTTCGAAGAGAAATAAAAAAACTAATTGTGTTAAACTGACAGTTCGCGTGAAATAATTATTTGCTGTCACTAAGCAAAACCTACTTAAAAAATATATAAATCTACTTCCAAACTATGGAGCGTATAGAAGGAGGGCAATCTCTAATCGACAACACGTTTAAAAAGTGGTCAACATTTTATACGCAACTAATGGTACATAAAATAACCGACGCGCGGCGCTGACGATCGTATGTTGAAAAACTGTTTGTAGATTGATTAGATCCATAATCTCAAATAACGTTTTTTATTTAATGAGCCACACAATTTTTATAAAATACGTATCTTTTAAAAGTCTACGTAATGAATTAAAATTATTATTTGAAAAAAAGTCAAAGGAAATGTCAAAACTGGCTTAAACTGTCAGCAACAGTCGATCAACAGCGCCAACAACTGGGTTCCAAAATCGGGCCACTTTTTATAACGTTGAGATGTGCCTCCTCCTTCTATACCCTCCATATTATAAACACTTCGCTGGTTATCGAAATTTAATTAAAAGATGGCGAATGTGTATAAACGTCCAAGGACACCATTTTGAAAATTTGTTATAACAACTTTTTTTCTTAAATGTCTTTACGTTGTTAATTTTATTGACATTTATAATAAATTACCTTGCTTAAAGTTGTTTAACTTAAATTTTAAGCCATAATTTACGAAAAAAGTAGCACAAACTATATATGTTTAGAAAGCTTAAATATTGAGCTTTGTGTTAGGCTAAAAATATACAGTAGTTAAAATAACAAAGTTGCCCTATCCCTAAAAATCACCGTGTTAATTTCCGGTCTAACCGGCATTACGATAAAATATCCCATTATTGAGAAAAAAACTTCTATAGATTTCAATAAAAGTGGCGAAAACCGCATGTTTCTGTTCCCAAAACTATTTGTGTAATAAGCGATCAAAACCCCGAAAAGTTAAGTGGGACACCCGGTATTATTGGTTACGAATTCAACTTTCCAAAGTTACGAATTCACCGGTGTAGATATCTGAAGAGTTACGAATTGACCTGTCTACGTTTGGCTGTATGAACGGCAGGGATTAAAAGTTACGAATTGGCGCTTGCCCGCCTGCCCGACGTTGGTCCTTTATGCTGTTGTTTTTAGACGGACAAGTTGTAAACGGTTTTCCCAATTGGTTGCTTCAAATTCTCGGTACTCAGGTACCAATGTCAGAAGGTCCCATGGAAGGAACATTAGAAGAACCACATTATTATTGTCAAGGAGACGGTTTAGGTAAATCTTCGTTATAGAAAATATTTAAAAAAAAGAAGTTTTTTACTCTTGTAACTGTAGTATTTTTGTCCTGATCACAATACTAATAAAAAACCTAATTTTATTTTTAGGAAAAAATTTCTTTATTTTTATTTAATATAGAATGTATTATGGTTTTGTTAAAATATGAGTGAAATATTTTATCTAGGTGTGCATCCATCGGTGGTAGCAGTAGAAGTCGAGGACGACGACGATGCAGATCATTCGTCACAATCATCGAACAACACAACTACAACGGACTTTGCAGAAATCGATCCCAGAGTTTCGTCTCAAGATATGTCTTCACTTCCTGAAGACTCTTCGGTCATTACAACGAACGACAATCAAGATTCGTTCGAGGAGAACGGAGGCACTTCTTCATCCGTCCGAACGGATGCGAATTTTGAAGAACCGCCGAGTTCTTCCGATTCTGGGAAGGAAACGAGTAAGAGTTCGTAAGATCTTGTTTTTTGATGCGAGTTTTGTTTGTAATAAACGGTTTTTTATAACACTAGTTTAATTTTTAATCTAATCAATTTGTAGATAAATATTTTTATGCCTACAAATAATCCATTTTTTATTATTAGACAACAAAACTTTGGAAATTTATAATCGTTCTCTGTAAATGTAGAGTTTTATCTGACAAGTCTCAATATTAAATTTTATCCGCTACTTTTCAAATGAGACATTTTCTAATAACACGAGATTGTTATCTTTTTCTATCCCACTAGAAAATATTTGAACAGTCTTTCTACAACAGAACTAAAAATAACATTGATAGACATGAGTGTAATAACGTAACCTAACTTTATTTTTAATTTTAACACAATGAAATACAAATACGACTTTAACGGTTACAAACCAAAAAGAGAGTCAAATGAATGTAAATTGAATGACTTGGCTTGGCAACGTGGCTTTTCTGTGATTGGATATTGAGGAGAGCGGCTCTTAATATATTTTAAAATTAAAAAGGAATTATTTTGAAATATGCTTAATAACGGGAATAATTATTAGTAAATATGCTCTTCATTTAATGAGTTGTATATGACATTATTCTAAAATTCCGACCTGTAAATGTAGCCCATTGTATTAATGTGTTGTAAAATTTAAAGTAAGTTAATTATACCCGATTTTTGTTAGATCAAGAATTTTGGGATTTGACCCTATAGTAGGCCAAATTCCATAAATGGTGTAGCTTCTGCAGAAAGTTCCTTTTCGGCTTTAAGGAGGTTAAAAACGTGACTGAGGAACGTTTAGCAGGTCTTGCCCTTTTGCACATCCACCGAGATATTTTAATAGACAGAAAGAAATTTATATTATTTTAATCTTTTTACTAAGATATTGTTTATTTTACTTTTTTATTGAAATGTCTCACTAATATGGTTTAAATTTGCCTCTAGAAATACGATTTTAGTGAATGTTGCTCCTATATCGTTTCGTACTATTCGTATTGTTTATATTAACTATATACCAGTCTCTAATTTAAATTACACTCGTCCTTGAAACGGTACAAAAATCTCAAAATCTAATTTTTAGCACTTGTCCCCCCTCCCCCTATATGTTAAAAATAATTTAAGAATCAATCAATCAAGTTGAAAATTTAAACCTACATAATATTATACAATACACGTATTCCTAACCATATATTTTACTTTTTATGATCTCATAATGTATTCAGTGGCAAGTGCAAAATTATATTTATGATCATTCTTCAATAATTACGGAATATGCAATAACTGCTCTACATATTTTGTTATCATTGCCATGTACAACATGTACCGTACGCACTTTTAGTACTCTTGGTTGAGATCCACAACGACAGGGAATATATTAAGCGGCATTATTGTGCATGCTGAGTATACACCAGAAATTAGGTTCAGAAAAAAGAAACCATAAATAGAAGAAAAGATTTTGAACATATTGGCCGAAGATCCCAGACGTTTCGTTTTGCTATTAAGATAAATAATGTGTGTTTTCGTTTTTTTTTGTTTATTTCAATAAATACCTATTTAGTGACATGTAATTTGGGTTCAGGGAGAAGCTCAGTACGGAAGACGCAATTTCTTTACTGTCTAGGGAAATATATAAAAACTTAGATAACAGTGCTGCAACACTATGTATATTCCTCGATCTTGAAAAGGCATTCGTAACTGTGAGTCATCCTCATTTACTGGACTCTCTTTGAAAGCTATCTCACAAATCGGAAACAATTTGTCAAAATAGGTAAAAGTATCAGTAGAGAAAATTCGGTAGAGTATGGCGTTCCACAAGACACGGTTTTAGGACCAATACTATTTTCTATATATATTTAAATAATCTATTTCTAGTAAACTCCGTGGGAAGAATTATATCCTTTGCAGATGATACTGCAATTTTATATGATGCACAAAGTTGGAAAAGAGCTCGAGAAATTGCGGAGGCGGACTTATTAAAAATTGTTAATTGGTTTTCATATAATGTATTAACAGTTAATTACAAAAAAACTGTATTTATTCCCTTTACTTGTAACAAAAGTACATTACCGGACTTCAACACATTAAATATTAGTAACACAAATTGTATAATACATAGAGCGAAAAAAATAAAATATTTAGGCGTAGTCATAGATCAACATTTACGGTGGGATGATCATGTCACTAATATAGCTAATTCCTTAAGACCAATCTTATATAAAATAAAATACCTTTCTAAGATACTATCAATACACTCGTGTGAAGTTAGCGCCCGGAGCTAGCGTCCAAATGCAGCTCCCACCCCCCACTACCAAGCCAAACTCACACGATACACAAATCATAAAAGTAGAATATTAACAAATTATTTTCTCATTCAAAACAAGGTGTTCTGACATTGTCTTATATGACAGGAAAACAAATTATTTAGATGTCTAACTAGAATTAAAAACTCAATTCTGTAAGTGAGATAAAGGATAAAATAACCCTATTAACCATTAAACATTTTTTTTCTATCAAAACCAAGTTTTGTTACACCATCCAATATGGCACAAAAAATAATTTATAAATTTATCCATCTATAAAAAAACTCAAATCTCTAAGTAAGTGGGATCAAGGGTAAAACAACCCTAATAATTTTAAAATATTTTTTCTTCCAAAACCAAGTTTTGTGACACCATCTAATAATACACATAAAATAACTTATTAATATACCTATCTACAGAAAAAAAGACAAATCTCCAAGTGAGTGGGATCAAGGGTAAAACAACCCTAATTATTTTAAAATATTTTTTTCTTCCAAAACTAAGTTTTGTGACACCTTCTAATAATACACATAAAATAACTTATTAATATACCTATCTACAGAAAAAAAGACAAATCTCTAAGTGAGTGGGATCAATGGTAAAACAACCCTAATAATTTTAAAATATTTTTTTCTTCCAAAACTAAGTTTTGTGACACCTTCTAATAATACACATAAAATAACTTATAAATATACCTATCTACAGAAAAAAAGACAAATCTCTAAGTGAGTGGGATCAATGGTAAAACAACCCTAATAATTTTAAAATATTTTTTTCTTCCAAAACTAAGTTTTGTGACACCTTCTAATAATACACATAAAATAACTTATAAATATACCTATCTACAGAAAAAAAGACAAATCTCCAAGTGAGTGGGATCAAGGGTAAAACAACCCTAATTATTTTAAAATATTTTTTTTTCCAAAACTAAGTTTTGTGACACCTTCTAATAATACACATAAAATAACTTATAAATATACCTATCTACAGAAAAAAAGACAAATCTCTAAGTGAGTGGGATCAAGGGTAAAACAACCCTAATAATTTTAAAATATTTTTTTCTTCCAAAACTAAGTTTTGTGACACCTTCTAATAATACACATAAAATAACTTATTAATATACCTATCTACAGAAAAAAAGACAAATCTCTAAGTGAGTGGGATCAAGGGTAAAACAACCCTAATAATTTTAAAATATTTTTTTCTTCCAAAATAAGTTTTGTGACACCATCTAATAATACACATAAAATAACTTATTAATATACCTATCTACAGAAAAAAAGACAAATCTCCAAGTGAGTGGGATCAAGGGTAAAACAACCCTAATTATTTTAAAATATTTTTTTTTCCAAAACTAAGTTTTGTGACACCATCTAATAATACACATAAAATAACTTATTAATATACCTATCTACAGAAAAAAAGACAAATCTCCAAGTGAGTGGGATCAAGGGTAAAACAACCCTAATTATTTTAAAATATTTTTTTCTTCCAAAACTAAGTTTTGTGACACCTTCTAATAATACACATAAAATAACTTATTAATATACCTATCTACAGAAAAAAAGACAAATCTCTAAGTGAGTGGGATCAATGGTAAAACAACCCTAATAATTTTAAAATATTTTTTTCTTCCAAAACTAAGTTTTGTGACACCTTCTAATAATACACATAAAATAACTTATAAATATACCTATCTACAGAAAAAAAGACAAATCTCTAAGTGAGTGGGATCAATGGTAAAACAACCCTAATAATTTTAAAATATTTTTTTCTTCCAAAACTAAGTTTTGTGACACCTTCTAATAATACACATAAAATAACTTATAAATATACCTATCTACAGAAAAAAAGACAAATCTCCAAGTGAGTGGGATCAAGGGTAAAACAACCCTAATTATTTTAAAATATTTTTTTTTCCAAAACTAAGTTTTGTGACACCTTCTAATAATACACATAAAATAACTTATAAATATACCTATCTACAGAAAAAAAGACAAATCTCTAAGTGAGTGGGATCAAGGGTAAAACAACCCTAATTATTTTAAAATATTTTTTTCTTCCAAAACTAAGTTTTGTGACACCTTCTAATAATACACATAAAATAACTTATTAATATACCTATCTACAGAAAAAAAGACAAATCTCTAAGTGAGTGGGATCAAGGGTAAAACAACCCTAATAATTTTAAAATATTTTTTTCTTCCAAAACTAAGTTTTGTGACACCATCTAATAATACACATAAAATAACTTATTAATATACCTATCTACAGAAAAAAAGACAAATCTCCAAGTGAGTGGGATCAAGGGTAAAACAACCCTAATTATTTTAAAATATTTTTTTTTCCAAAACTAAGTTTTGTGACACCATCTAATAATACACATAAAATAACTTATTAATATACCTATCTACAGAAAAAAAGACAAATCTCCAAGTGAGTGGGATCAAGGGTAAAACAACCCTAATTATTTTAAAATATTTTTTTCTTCCAAAACTAAGTTTTGTGACACCTTCTAATAATACACATAAAATAACTTATTAATATACCTATCTACAGAAAAAAAGACAAATCTCTAAGTGAGTGGGATCAAGGGTAAAACAACCCTAATAATTTTAAAATATTTTTTTCTTCCAAAACTAAGTTTTGTGACACCATCTAATAATACACATAAAATAACTTATAAATATACCTATCTACAGAAAAAAAGACAAATCTCCAAGTGAGTGGGATCAAGGGTAAAACAACCCTAATAATTTTAAAATATTTTTTTCTTCCAAAACTAAGTTTTGTGACACCTTCTAATAATACACATAAAATAACTTATTAATATACCTATCTACAGAAAAAAAGACAAATCTCCAAGTGAGTGGAATCAAGGGTAAAACAACCCTAATAATTTTAAAATATTTTTTTCTTCCAAAACTAAGTTTTGTGACACCATCTAATAATGCACATAAAATAACTTGGTTTTGGAAGAAAAAAATATTTAAAAATTGTTGGGGTTTCTTTTACCCTTGATACCACTCACTTAGAGATTTGTCTTTTTTTCTGTGGATAGGTATGTTAATTAGTTATTTTATGTGTATTATTAGATGGTGTCACAAAACTTAGTTTTGGAAGAAAAAATATTTTAAAATTATTAGGGCTGTTTTACCCTTGATCCCACTACTTAGAGATTTGAGTTTTTTCCATAGATGGATAAATTTATAAATTATTTTTTGTGCCATATTGGATGGTGTAACAAAACTTGGTTTTGATAGAAAAAAATATTTTATGGTTAATAGAGTTATTTTATCCTTTATCTCCACTTACAGAATTGAGTTTTTAATTCTAGTTAGACATCTAAATAATTTGTTTTCCTGTCATATAAGACAATGTCAGAACACCTTGTTTTGAATGAGAAAATAATTTGTTAATATTCTACTTTTATGATTTGTGTATCGTGTGAGTTTGGCTTGGTAGTGGGGGGTGGGAGCTGCATTTGGGCGCTAGCTCCGGGCGCTAACTTCACACGAGTATCAATACAACAACTGAAAAACCCATTATATACAAGGTGGACCAAAATAGTCGAGCAATACTTCTAGGGGTGATAGAACAACTAAAAATAAGTCATGTTTGTCTAATGAGCCCATGTCCAAAAACGCTTATTAAGGGTGCAGCAACCCCTAGAAAGGGCTTAACGATAATTGGTTTTTCATGAATATTTTTAGAGAGGGGTACCATACAATATTCAAACTTTAGGTAGTACCTATAAGGATACTAAGAGACGCTATTTACGTATTTTGTCTTGATTCTTCGAATTCACTAAGGGTAGTTTTCAAGGGGTGAGTTACCCTTTTTTAGGCATATTTTTTTTGTTATCAACTGTTTTGGAAAATATATATAGAAATAATATTTCTCCACGACCATTATTGAATGTATGAATTCCGAGATCATTTTTAATAATAGAATGTAAACATTCACCATCTAGAGTATGATTATTTATTCTAAAACACTTGTTTCTTATGTATTTTGCATGTATTTTCATTCTTTATAAAGGTAAAGATTAGATTTTCTGTAATCGAAATAAACGATATGGGATTGCCATGGATTTCAAAAGTGTCAGTGTCAGATACAAAATGGCGACGATAATAATTATTTTCAAACAAGTTTTAATTTAAACAAAATAATGAGTGAAAAATCAAGTGAAGTAGATATAGAATTTAATAATATCTAAAATTGCAAATTATGAAAAAACATCAATGCACCAGATTTTAATTTCGGTAAGTGTACCATAACACTATAAATATTACTACAATGTAATACAAATATGTCAACAAATAACTTATGTTCAGATTTAATTTAATTTTGATTCATACTTTTTGATCGTGGAGAAAATATAGTCTGTTACTCGGTTATAATGAAAAAATTCGAAACTCGTGGTTCCTCACACTCGCTGACGCTCGCGTTCGGAATTTTCCACTCGTGTCGAATTTTTCATTCTAACCTTGTTACAGAATCTACTATTTCGGAAGTTGTTCTTGGAAAAAGCTACTCTTGATGTATATATCTTTGAACTCAAATTACACGAAAACGATTGATTTTTGGATGATACTTCAAGAGTACCTTTATTCAAAATAAAACTTCAGAAAACATTATTTTAATATACATTTTCCAAAATAGTTGATAACAAAAAAAGTATGTCTAAAAAATGGTAACTCCCCCCTGAAAACTACCCTTAGTGAATTCGAAAAAATTTGAATATTGTATGGTACCTCTCTCGAAAGATATTCATCAAAAACCAATATTGGTTAAGCCCATTCTAGGGGTTGTTGCACCCTTAATAAGCGGTTTTCGACATAGGTTCATTAGACAAACATTACTTATTTTTAGGTGTTCTATCACCCCTAGAAGTATTGCTCGACAATTTTGGTCCACCTTGTATATATATCATCTATATCATATGTACAGGGTGGGCCACCGGTAAAGCCTCGGTCCTGAGAAGCTAATTTCAGTAACCTGTTACACCTATATATTATAAATTAAATAGTTTTGAAATAAGATAGGGACATGTAAGCCGTTTTATCCGATTTTATGTCGTTTGGCTGGAGCAATCACTTAAGTTGAAAAAACGCGATTTTCATTTGTCTATAACCCATGGGGGTTACGTTTTCGGACCTCGCGCCCGTGGAGACTATCGGCGTCGATATTTAGATAACATCCCCGAGAGTATCAAACATTGCATACTACTTCAAAAAGATTTAATCAACATCTGGAACTGGAGCGTAGCAAATAAATTAATTTTTAATGTAAGCAAATGTTATATCGTGTCTATTTCTTGGAAAATGTAGGTAAGTTTTCGATTATTTAATTAATCAGATGGTTTTGAGGTATACTGAGGTCAAAGATTTGGGTGTTATGTATAACGACTTGTTTTCCTTTTCTTCACATACAAAATTGTTGACGCAAATTAATCAGAATGATTTTCCTATATAAAATAATAGCATATTTATTTACACACACAAAGTACCATCTAGAAATACACGTTTTCCATTATTATTTGGAAATATTAGATCTGTTTTTTCTCCATTAAAAGCCATGCCAAAACTTACAAATAACATTAATGTTAGTGAGATCGATTGGGCACTAACCTTAAATAATTTCAAGTGTCATTTTAAATTTAATAAATTATAGTGTATAACTGTTTTCCTTGAATTTACGATAAATGTAGTTTATTGATTTAACTTGATTATCCATTTATTATAATAAGTAAATACCATATACACTTTTAGGTTGTAAACCCGTCGAGATATTAAATATTAGGAAAAATTTCGTGTTTGTAGTTGTATTTTGTCCCAAACGGCGCCTCATACAGTTGGCATTTTCTCCAAAACCATTATAGAACTTTGTAACTCACAGCTACTACATGCACATATTTTTAATTCAGGGAAAACAAAAGCATGCATACATATCACGTGCGTACAGACGAGATTCAGTTGACATAGTCGGTTGCTAAGCAACAAGGGCAAATTCAAATTTTCAGGGGCGTAACAGCGCTATTCAAAATTTAATGTTTAATTTAGTTCAGAGTTTCGCCAAGACCACTTTTTTGAAGTTCAAACTGCGTATACTAAATTTTTTTTTGACAGTGTCTAGTATTAGTTAAATTTTTTGTGAAAGTGTATGTGTCTAGTATTAGGAATGTTTTTTTTTTAAGTGTGACAGTGTCTAGTATTAGTTAAATTATTTTGTGAAAGTGTCTAGTATTTAGTAGTAATACCAAGTGTTTGTTTATTTATTCCTAATTATGGATAAACGAAAAACGTTAGTTTTTCTTTTTCTGAAATCACTCAAGAATACCTACTTTCTCGGAGAAAATTCAGACCCCAAAATAGGCTATTCTAGTATTTTAGCCCGTTGCTAAGCAATGAACTTTCCCGGACCGACAAGTCCGGAAAAGTTTTTGCAGACGTATAAGCAGTGAATCTCTGACTCTTGTCATAACAATAATCGAACAGTGGTTGTCAAGGAAATGATTTCATAGACAGTAAGATGGTAATCAAAAATTATTATGCATTTATAAAAAATCCTTAATTTATGATAATTGCGATTTCAGAAAAAATAGTATGTTTACCTCGTAGTAAAAGCACATTCCCAGACTCCAATGCTTGTTGGCCTCTGTCTACAATTTACATTGTGCGGGAATGTATCGCTTTTATTACTAGATAAACAATGTACTATTCCCTAACATAATTCAAATATTCATATAATTCCAAACATAAATCCTTTGGGCAAGCTGTTAAAACGACTGCGACGTTTCACACAAAATATCGTATCTTGGAAACCGTTACCACTAGTGAAAATGTTTTTTCACCAAAAACTTTTCCACTCATTTTTCGTCCATTAATCATATCTGTCTTAAACCGTTCAAAAATTTTCTCGATGGTAAATTTTTCACCTCAGTTACCGCCACTCTTTTAAATAATCTGACAAATTATGAATAAAAAATAACTTTGTACATACGGTTGAAAATTAATGTCGGTAAAGCCAGCAGGCACTTGACGGCAGAACTACATGAAATATTTACCAAAATTATCGGCTATTTAAATGCCTAAAAAATAATTTTTCCGCTCCACTATTTTTTTTTATTTTTAAGGTTCTGCTAACTTTACCGTAAAGCTAGCATAACCGCAGAGAATTTTAAAAAGAATTATACCAAAATTATCGGCTTTTTATCAACTATTTAAATGCCCAAAAAATAATTTTTCCGCTCCACTATTTTTTTTTTCATTTTTAAGGTTCTACTAGCTTTACCGTCAAGCTAGCAGAACCGCAGAGAATGTTAAAAACAATTGTACCAAAATTATCGGCTATTTAAATGCCCAAAAATAATTTTTCCGCTTCAACATTTTCTGCTTCAGTATTTTTTTTATTTGTAAGGTTCTGCTAGCTTTACCGCGGAACCGCAGAGAATTTTAAAAAGAATTGTACCAAAATTATCGGCTATTTAAATGCCCAAAAAATAATTTTTCCGCTTCAACATTTTCTGCTCCAATATTTTTTTTATTTATAAGGTTCTGCTGTTTTATGAAAAACTATATTATAAGTTTCTTAAACTTCCTGGAGCTGTAATTTATTTATATAAAAAAATTATTAAAATGTCATTTTTATTATTATGTTGCTAAACTCAAACTCTCCTTTGAGTAAAAACTTATATGTAACTCAACGGAGTTGTCAAAATTACAGAAAAGTTTTCTTGCAATAATTGAAAAAGATTCGATATTTCGAATTTGAATTAGGCAATAAATTCTACTATATATAGGGTAGTACACCGTTTCTAACCAAATTATTATAACTTTTGCAATTCCGCGCAGATTTTGCCATGTGTACAGTTAGTATAAAATTCCATGCTAAAAAAAGTTATTTATCGAATACATTTATTTGCGTTGACATATAACTACAAACTCTCTTCATTTTACTGATAAAGCTAACAAAACCTTAAAAATAAAAAAATACTGGAGCAGAAAAAATGTTGAAGCGAAAAATTATTTGAATAACCGATAATTTTGGTACAATTGTTTTTAAAATTCTCTGCGTTTCTGCGGTAAAGCTAGCAGAACCTTATGAATAAAAAAAATACTATAGCAGAAAATGTTGAAGCGGAAAAATTATTTTTTGGGCATTTAAATAGCCGATAATTTTGGTATAATTGTTTTTAAAATTCTCTGCGGTTCTGCTAGCTTTACGGTAAAGCTAGCAGAACCTTAAAAATAAAAAAAATTAATGGAGCGGAAAAATTATTTTTTGGGCATTCAAATAGCCGATAATTTTGGTATAATTGTTTTTAAAATTCTCTGCGGTTCTGCTAGCTTTACGGTAAAGCTAGCAGAACCTTAAAAATAAAAAAAAGTAGTGGAGCGGAAAAATTTTGGGCATTTAAATAGCCGATAATTTTGGTAAATATTTCATGTAGTTCTGCCGTCAAGTGCCTGCTGGCTTTACCGACATTGAAAATTACAATGATTAGCCTTTCGAATGGTGACAGAATTTTGAAAAATGGTATCTCAATCGTACAAAAAAAAGTTTCTTAAAAGAAGTTCAAAATATTTTTTTGCAATTACGAATTTAATGGAACCCTCCGGATTTGAATCCGTAAGGTCATTCGTAAATTGTTTATCTTCGAATACAGTAGCTTATTCCAGACTATATATAATTTCGTGCACGGCACTGAATCGTCTCGAAGAAAGTGATCAGTTCGCGCAGATCTGTGACGTAGGTGTACCATTCTCTATTGGTGATATCTTTATCGAACTATTTGTTCTTGAAGTAGCTAGCTTTTTCAATTATTAGGATCTTTTCTCCACCATGCACCTTAATTAGGTTTCACATATTCTGCCCTATAGAATAAATTTGACAAACGCGTTTTTTTTTCTTCATAGGTATAGTGTTGGGAATGGTTGAAAATAGAACACGATTTTATTTTTTTTGTAATTGTAGTTTATTTCAAATTCAATGTCGCATAATGGACCTGAGCTTTTTTTATTTCAAATGAAGATTTAAATACATTGTCAATAAAAGTATTTAAAATACAAGGTAAATACATTTTTGAAAAGGTATTTGTATTTAAATACATTTTAAAAGTATTTTTAACAACACTGGACTCAGTTCTTTCCATTTATTATGTTCTCGCTGCATCCCGTTTCATTTCCATGCTTCTCGAGCTATATGAGTCATCAAGATTCTGTGTACAGAGCCGGTTTCGTTCCTCGTTACAATATGCTGCAAAAAGTAGCTGCTCTGTCTGTCACGTACCCCAGCTTGGGAATCACCAGTGTAGATGGTTAACTAGCATCTCTTAATCTCCTCAATAAGAATGGTTTACCTGAAACAAAATAAAAAACTAAGATCCTACCATAGTAAAAATAAATTCAATGTTAATGTACATAATTTAAAAGTCAGACTTATGGCGTGGTTCTCTTCATAAAAATAAGAGTGGTGCATGCCTATCATCATGTAAATATATTTTAATAATGGAATGTAATACTTTACAACTTTGCTCCTATTTATAAAATGCTACAGAGTCCAATTTCTACATTGTTATAACTCCCTCGTGTTTGCATCAGGAAATAAAATACAGAATTACTAATGAAATAGTTGTTTTATACGTTATGCTGATTGATAACAGTGCATGTACAATCAGACACCATTTATTCTTAATTATAATCAATGGTTAAATGGCTTTTTCATGACCAGAATTTATTGTATGTACCTAGTGCGCTAATTTTCGAATAAAAATAATCAATGATTAAGACAAGAAATTTAATTTTGATTTCTCAAAAAGAAAAAATCTGTGTATTTCCCGACTTTGGCAGGAGATCAAACATTGATTGGGTATATTTAAATATAGATTATGCACCATAAAAATAATGGGTACTCTATGAATTGGAGAATATAATGGCAGATAAAATTAGGATAGACACTAGAGACTTATTGCAAAGTGAAAAAAAGGTGACTTTATTAAAAGAAATTTTTATTCTTCGGTCATTCACAAGAAAGTATCACTCCGAAGAGGTCAAGTAAAAAGGATTATTGGTTAAGATTGTTAATTTTGACGTTACATTGGCAAAATATATCTACAAACGCCATAATTAAGGCGCTTTAAATTAAATGTTATAGCCTGTATTCAAATTAAATATAGATCGCCTGTATTTTATTTAAAAAATATTTAACGTTATTTTAATGCGCATGCGTACAAATCTAAGAAAGTATCAGCAAAACGGAAGGTGGAATAACTCTTTACTTCATTTAAAGCCTAAAGATTTTCGTTTTATTTGGATTCATATCCGAAAAAGAAATTACATTTTTTTGACAACTTAAAACGCCACATATTTTAAATAAGAGGTGCTAACTTACCAATATTCGATCAGTTTCAAATTTCTCTCCATTTTCCTTAGAATCTAAATAAAAAAAGGTATATTAAAAATCATTAAAATGAACAAAACTATATTTTTTAAATTAATTATTAATCAGATAGGAGCGAAAGACAAAAGTAAGTGTGTAATCACAAAAGTTCATTTGAACTATGCAATCATCATATAGTATTAAATGGTGGATTTTTTTTATCCCAAAAAATCTAAATACATAAATAATGTATCAATAGTTAGTAATTACCTTTTCAAGTATCGTGACATTTCCTCAAATGATCCTACCATTTCCTTAAGTGAATCCATCACTTCTAAGGTAGTGCATATTTATACCTAAAATAAAAGAATTATTTTTATTTAAGATAACTTAAAAACAAAGAATAGAGCTTGACTTTTAATTCAGATAGGAGCGAAAGACAATAATAGGGTGTGTAATCACAAAAGTTCATTTGAACTATGAATTCATCATCAATACTGAACATTTAAAAAATAAAATATAAACGAATAATTAAAATTCCCAAGTCATACCACAAAATTTATTAAAAGGTGAATTAAATTAGCCACATGTTTCGGCCAAACGATGGCCATCATCAGGCCTACAATACAAAAAATAAATTACAATAAGACATACTCAAACATAATGAAGAAATTGTACATGGTATTATGTTTGCAAATATCCCCTTTTGAGTGTTTTTTATTGTAAATTTTTTTTGTATTGTAGACCTGATGATGGCCATCGCCAATTTAATTCACTTTTAATAAAATTTGTGGTATGACTTGCGAGTTTTAATTAATCGTTGAATAATTTAACCACATTTGAGTTATGGATAATCTTCAGTTTTTTAATAAAATATAATTTAGTATTACCTTTTTTTATATGCAAGCAGACTTCATCTAACTTCCATCGCTCATTTCCATACTGTAATTAAATAAAAAATATATAAACAAACGTTTTTACAACATAATTATAATTAAAAAATATATAATATATTCAGTTGGTAGTGCATGTTGACAGAATCATTGTTACTCATATCTTGGTGATAAGTTATTCATCATAAAAAAATTTATATTGTTATACATAATTCAGAAATGGCTACAAAGAGCCAAGATAAATAAACGACCAGTTAATCCAAGAATAAATCTTGTTATATGAGTGTCCACTTATATTTCCCCCTTTTTTAATTGCCTATAACTTCCAAACGGTTCTGGACAGATATTAGCGGTTTTCAGTGAATTGTTTTATTTTGGTAAAGTTTTGCTTGAATAGATTAATTTTTATTATAGATTTTGATGAAGTCACAACAAATATGGCCATAAATAATTAAAAAATTACTCAAGTCATTTGCTAACCGGTTATCCTGCCCTTTACGGGCACGAGATTTGCGCCACTCGGTTGACGCACCAAAATGACAGGTATGTGCAAGCGTCGTTGCCAGACCGTTTTCATTCATTATACTGAACCTAAGTATATTACATTAATCAATTTTAAATGTTATTTTTGACTATTAACAAAGTTGTTAATTAAAATTGATATTATTTCAGGTATCATGTTTTAATAATATAAAAATTCTTAAGAAAAAGTCTTTATTAGAACAATTAAGCGTATAATCAACGAAAACGGTTTATATATAGTGAAAAATATGTTATATTTATATTTTTTTGTTTAAATAAACACTATCTTATGAATTCTTATTTTAATTATCAACTTTGTTAATGGTCAAAAACGGTTTATATATAGTGAAAAATTTGTTAAATTAATATTTTTTTCGTTTTAATACACTTTTTCTTAAGAATTTTTATATAATCAAAACATAAGATACCTGAAATAATATCATTTTTTATTTTAACAACTTTGTTAATAGACAAAAACAACATAATCCTACGTTCTGTGGTATAATGAAACGGTCTGACGTCGCTTGCAAATTAGTCATTCTGGTGCGCCCACATCTCGTGTCCCTAAAGTGCAGGATTACCTTTAGTGATAGTAGATATCGTGATTTCACAATCACGGTGTGAACCGTTACTGTGATTTTTTGATATCAGTGATTTTAAACTGTGACGTGATCACGACTTTATATTTATACCATGAAATATTGAGGAACGGTATTAAGATATATCTATCCGATTTGAAATTGACTTCGAAATTATAATTATACTGCAAAGAATGTTTTTTGAGATTTTTATATAGGTACATCTAATTTTTCATCAATCAGTTATTTTTTGCTTTTTACCAAGATAAACCTTTTAACTCGAAAAATTGATTTTTAGCTGATATCAGGGCACGGTGGAAAATGATGCGTTAAAATTAAAAATCGAGAAATAAAATTTTTTTAATTGTCAGTAGATAGAACGTTCGTTAACTTTAAAGGTTCTGTAACTAATGCCAATGACGTTTAGATTGTGACAATTATACAAGAGATCAACTAGCTAATAGATATTTTCTAAACTTGGCAATAATTTTACTTATTTAGAAAGTACATAATTATCAAAAAAAATTACTTGGCAAATATGGCTACACGATATTTTCACTCTTTGCAAAAGTTTCACTAATGATTTAAAAACAAAAAAAACTATTTTTCAAAAGAGTAAAAATTATTATAGTCAAAACATCTTTTATCTCGAAAAAGAATTAATCATTTTTCCTAACTAAACAAATAGGGAATCAATATAAATATTTTGCCTTTATCTTATATTTTTTTATTTATAATTCACCGTATATAACCATTTTGCAAAAATAAACGATCAATCTTTATAACAAAAGTACAATTCTCCCAATATTTTACTAGGCCGTGATTTTATTTCGTCGTGATTTGAGTTGTGAAATGAATATTATGAAAGTCACAAAATCGCTTGCTACACGTGTTAATTTAAATGGTAGCAAGGAAAAATGTACCTTGTTGACCAAGAAACTCCATAAGGCAGGATGTCGCTTGCCATGCTTGTAAATTCTTATGACGATCTACGAATATTACCTCTAATGACTTAAATGTGATACTCAATATATATCAATTCGATATATATCACTTTTAGCAGTTCAGAACACAAAAGTGAAAACATAAAGCCGTGATCACGTCACAATTCTGTTGCTACTTTAGTAACAGTCGTTACCTGTGATTTTTAGGTATCAGTGAAAAAATCACAGTTCGTGAAATATCTACCATCACTAATTACCTTGCTAACCAGTTTTCAAAAATCTTCCACCGCTGGATAGGTAAAAGTCAGTTCTTTCAAAAAATATACTGAGTATTCCGTTAAAAAAATTGTCAAAATTCGGCATTTTTGTTGTGAAGTTATCGAAATCAATTAAAAAAATTAAATATATACAAAAACTTGTACTAAAATAAAACATTTCAGTGAAAAACCGCAAATTGCTATCTTAAACCGTTGCAGTTAAAATATGGGAAAATATAAGTAGAAAATAAAGGTTAAAAATTAAAACTTACTTATAAGATTTTTCACATAAGGCAGCTGTTATTTCTATTTTTTGTTGGACCTGGAACAAATAAATAAATGTTAATAAAGCACAGTTAGATGTACATAACAGATTTAAATATTATATTAATCAGTTGGTAGTGCATGTTAAGTCAAAATCATGCGTTTCATAATTTAAGGTGTTTTATCATCATTTTGGAAATATAAAGTATATTCAATGTATGTAGCAACACATACCTTTTGTTTAAGTAGGTTTTCTGGCTTTAGACTGGACAAAAATTCTAGGAACATCAATATTCTCCTTCTTATTAATAGTTCTTCGGTGTATATAAGTGTTCGAAGCTATCTCAAAACCACTATCTTTTAAAATACGTTCCAAATACTTTGTAGAATAATAGTAAGATCTAGTACCATCTTGTCTCATGTAAAAATTATCTGCTATTTTATGACCAGCTTTAAATCTCAACTGAGCCATATCATATAAGCCATAATCTCTAAATAATAATATTCCACCAGGTTTTAATAATTTGTAAATATTCTTCAAAGTAGGCACAAATTTATCAGGATGAATAGCAGAAAGAACAAAAATTAATGTTGCAATATCTACACTATTTTCTTTTAAATCTATAAATACATTTTGTGTGGTTATGTCACACTGGAACACGTGTACACAAGTAGGATTATATTTAGGATCATTTTTAACTATTTCCACAGCCCTAGGTGATAAATCGCAAGCTATTACTTTAAAATTTAACTGTTCTTTTATTAACGGATATATGAAATTTCCTACACCGCATCCTATTTCAAACAAAATACGTTCTTTAGAATCGGTGTGGTTCAATAAATCTTCAAATTCTCTTGTTGTCCAATGGCGATCTTTAAAAAATCTTGTTTCGTTACGTTTATAAAACAAATCCCAATGTTTCTTGGCTTCCTTTTCAAGCATATTTGCTTTATAATCACTCACTTTTCTTGTATCTTGTATTTGAAGTTGTTCCAGTTCAACGGAAGATAAAGATTTAGTTTCTTGTGAAAAATCATCGTCAGCCATTAAATATTATAATAATGTATTTTATAAATGTAATTTGTTGCGAATTATTTCATCATAAACACAAAATGTTTAATGATTAACAAGCTTCGATTAGATATTTATTTTGCTCTTACCTCAACAACTGCATTCAAAAAAGTGAACGATGAAGAAAAGAAAAACTTGTCAACTCAAAAAATAACTATTCAGTATAACCAACTATTTGAAAACTAAATATCTAACTCATACGCAGATACCAACATATTTTGTAAAAAAACGCAATATATATATAAAAAAAGAAGAATTTTATTAACTAACTATAAACTCTAATAAACATAGGCCAATTTGTAAAGATATGAAAAATGTTGGTTAGTTTTGTTTTTAGTTTTTATTATAAATAAGACACGCTAAGAAATTTTTAATTTTAATTTTAGTAATGAATGAAAATTATATAAATACAGTAAGAAATTCTTTATATGATAATTCACAGCAGAACACCAAGTATTTAACCACCAATATGCCAAAAAAATCAAGCAAAATTAAATTTTCAATAGATAATTTTAACTCTGAAAATGTATTTAATTTATCAAGAGAACAATTAAAAAAAGATAAAACAAAGAAAATCCGCAAAAGGGAGAATTCACTTAGCGATGATTTTTTCCTAGATAGAAGTAAATATGAAGAGAAACGTAAAAAACGTAACAAGAAATTGAGAGTACAAGGAACACAAAGACTTGAGCAAGACTCTAGCAGCCAGGAAATAATTTGTCCATCTACTTCAGAACACTCTGATCTCACTAAAGTGCAAAAACAACATTTCTCACATAAAAAATTGTGTAGCAAACAAACCAAAGATTTAGAACAGGATTTAGAATTTGATTTAAACGATTTCTTCAGTACCAGAGAGTTTAGTTTTAATGAATCTTTTACTGAATCCCATTCTGGAATTGAATATGAATTTGTGACTAACAAAATAAGAGATGTTCAAATTACGAGTACCAGGATAATTGATGATAGCAGCAATTCTGAAAATATGAGTACTAAAGCTGTTGTTGGCGATGAAGAGAATTCTAGTGAAAGAAATGATGCAGATGTTATTATTAATGGTAAATAAGTTTTATTCTTACTTATTAAAAATTTACTTTGATCCTGATAGTCGTAAGAGCTGATGAATATGTTTTTTATCATAGTGTCTACTTGTACGACAGTCTTACGAACTACACAATTTTTTTCATACGACACTCGTACAAATTACACGATTTTATTCGTACATATTTGAAAAATAAAATTTTCGATAAGTTGGTCGATGTACCATACAATATTCAAATTTTAGGCAGTACCTAAGGGTAGTAAGATAAGCTACTTACGTAGTTTGTCTTGATTTGTCGAATTCACTAAGGGTGATTTTCAATGGGTTAGTTACCCTTTTTTAGAAATATTTTTTTATTATCAACTGTTTTGGAAAATACATATTAAAATAATATTTTCAGAAGTTTTTTCTTGAAAAAGGTACCCTTGATGTATCATCCGAAAATTAATCGTTTTCGTGTAATTTGAGTTTAAAAATGGACGTGTTCGACTTGTGAGAAGGCTAGGGACAAATATCGACCCACGGTAACAAACAGTAAAATTACAATTTAACTTTTTCTATTTTCAATTAAATGAGGTACATGGAAAATATTTTAAATAAAATTACAATAATTTCTCAAAATGTCTTCCTTCCTCTTGTATACACAACTGAATTCGTCTTTTTAAGTTAGGAATAAAATTTTCTAATACTTGAGGATTGTTTTTAATCTCAGCAAATTCATTTGAAATTCTTTGTCATAATTCCTCAATATTATTAATTTCGCGTTGGTATCTTTTAGATTTTAGCTGGCCAATGGATTGGTGCTTCGGCACCTCGACCAATCCATCTATTCTAACTTAGCCACTGTCTTTATCGTCTGTTAAAATCAAGCAAGGCATAAAAAACATTGTGCTTCTGATATCCAATGGTATCTCTTCTAAGATGTGAAATAAATTGTTCTCAAGTAAATTATACATAGTTCCATTTGAGGGCAAAATGTAAAAGTCAATAAGACGGTTACCTAACGTAGCTGCCCACGTGTTTATTTTAAATTGATGTTGATAAAGTATATTATCTAAAAAGTGTCTGCAGTTTCGTCGTCGTTTTACTAGTACCTCAAAAAAGTCTACTCTTAACGGTAAATCGTCTGGTAACAATTCATGGACTTGTCGGTAATAAAATAGACGTGACTGTTGTTCATGAAGAACTCTTAATTTAATACAGAAGACTTAGAAGTTCTGCACCGCAGCGCTAATCGTCTTGAGCTTATTGTAGGATCTTTAAATATTTCATCTAATATTATTTTAAACTTTTAATAATTAAAAGTCAAAGTCATACCATATAATTTATTATTGGTTTAGGAAGATATCAAAATGGCGACATGTTTTGGCCAAACGATGGCCATCATCAGGCAAAATTAACGACGAACTTACACATGATGTTAAAATTTGATATGAAAAATGAACATTAACATTGTAAAATTAAGTATAAAAAATTATAATGTTGAAAACTTTTAAAAAACCAATAACTCCAAGCCCCCTAAACATGTCGCCATTTTGATATCTTCCTAAACCAGTAATAAATTATGTGGTATGACTTTGAGTTTTAATTATTCGTTGAATAATTCTAGAAGTGTATGTGTTCGTCCTCTTTACCCAAAAATTTGGATAGTTTGATTTATGATCAACTTAGGATTTACTGTAAAGAATTATTGATTAATAACCAACATGGTTTTTGTCACAAAAAATCAAGAACCGCCAGTTTGTTAATTTTTAAAAAATATTAAAAGTTTTGTAAGCCTAGGGGCTACAGACTTCTCCAAGGCATTTGATAGGGTATATCAGTAATTTTAGTGAGAAAAATTTGGGTTTCCTTTAAAACTGGTTACTTGGTTTAAGAGCTACTTGGATTTTAGGTCACAACAAGTTAGAATAGGGGGTTATAAATCAATGTCAATTAATGTCACTTCTGTAGTACCTCAAGGGTCTCATTGTGCACCACTATTATTTAATATATTTTTTAATGGCATAATGTCCTGCTTAGAAAATTGCGAATTCTTAATTTTTGCCGATGTTGTTTAGACCAATTTTTTCAATTAAAGACCAGTACCACATCCAAAATGCTCTTGATAAGTTGGTGAAATGGTGTGATATGAACAACTTAGAGTTAAATATCAATAAATGCAATTCAATTTGTTTTTTCAAAGGAAGTAAAAATTCGACTCCAGATATCACCTTAAAGACCAGTTAATACCCTCAGGTTACTTCAATCAAGATTTAGGAATCATTATGGATGAACAGAAAAATTTATTGACAAATTAAATCGCTTTTAAATCTTCTCAATTCCTGGGTTTAATTTTGAGAAATTGTTCAGAATTCTCTATAGACACATTAAAAAGACTTTATATGACTCTAGTAGTACTCCATTTAGAATATGCGTCTATTATATGGTCACCACAATACCAAATTCAGTCGCTAATTTTAGATATTGTTCATACAAGCTCAAGATGCCACTAGCTGACCACAACTATGATCTGATTTTAATTGAATTATATCTTTGTTCACTTAAAACTAGGAGATTTAGAGCTGATTTTTATTTTGTATTTAAATTTTTACGTGGGAATATCGTTTGCTCAGATCTTCTCTAAAGTATTTTATTTCATATACCAGCTAGAAATCTAAGAAATTCGAATTTATTTGAAATATCATTCCACATTACTAATTATGGCATGCACTCCCCAATTGAACGCACATTAAGAATAATTAATCAAAATAATTTAGAGATTATGGGCATATCCGTTATTAAATTTAAAAACATTGTAAAAAAGATCTAGTTAAATATTTTTTATTGTTAGTTGATCCTATATCGTAGTATTGTAGATGTATTTTAACCTTATTGTAGCACCTTAACATTTATCGTATTTTAACATTATTGTAGTACATTAAATAAATAAATAAATATTTGCGACAAACTTTGATTTATGTGAAAAATATATTATGTTCATAAATAATTTCGAATAAAATCGTGTAATTTGTACGACTGTCGTACGAATAAAATTGTGTGGTTCGTACTACTGTACAAATAGATCGCTGTTATTCGTACGACTTGACGCGTCCTTTTTTTATTAACAAGCTGAAGCTGTTAGTTTTGAAATTTGTTAATTTAAATCAAATAATTTAACATCCCCAAGGATTTAGCTAGGTAAAATAAATCATCAACAAATAGATTTAAAAACTCATACCTCTCTAAATAACTCATATCATTTGAGTAATTGACAGGAGGAATGATAGAAAGAAATAAGTATCCCTGTGGGACACCCAAATTATTAATTACTTACTCTACTTGGTAATTTATGCTCTATTGCTGAGAAACTTCAATCCAACTTATACAGGGTGTACCAATAAAAACTCCCAGGCTGGATATTTTGGAAATGAATAGAGATATTTTAATTCTGTAAAAGTAAGTTTGCAGAGAACTGAGAGAACTTCAGTTTTGGATATAAATTGATTTTAAATATGTCAAAATGTAGATGGCGCTACGATCCAAAACTTTTTTCGATGGCCTTTTTTTAAAAAATAAAATCGTACTAACCAATATTTTTATAATTTTTTGGAAACAATACAACTTTTACAATGATATCTACTTCTACTATTATAACGACCTGTTTTTTTTGTTTAGTTTTTTTTTCATTTATAATTTGAAACAAAAATATTTTACATGACTGCACTTGGAAAAATTATTTTTTCCAAATTTTCAAAAAAAAGAAAAAAAAAAACCCGATTCTTATAATAGTAGAGGCAGACCATTGTAACAGCAGAATTGTTTAAAATAAATTGCAACAATATGGGTTAGTACGAATTTAATTATTTCGAAATATGTCGAAAATGGTTAGATTTATCGAATAAGTTCTAAGGATAAACTCTGCTTAAAAATGCATTTTTTACAAGATGTGCTACATTTGAAAGATCTTCCCATCAAAAAAAAGTTTTGGAGCGCAGCGCGACCTACATTTTGACATTCTCAGTTATCTGCAAACTGACTTTCACAGAATTAAAATATCTATTCATTTCCAAAATATCCAGCCTGTGAGTTTCTATTGGTACACCCTGTATAATATCATTTAAAATTCTTAAGTAATAAGTTTGTATCTATAATTTCAAATAGTTATTATCATTTATAACTGACATTGATTGAAGAGGTCAGTTTGTAAACTTTCAGGACTGCGGTGTAATTTAGAATTACCTCAAGAATCTGTTCAGGGTCTGCATCCATTTTATTTTTTTTTAGATTGTACTGATCAAAACTCAGAATTGATATCTTCCGAAACAGAAATTGAACAAGCAGCATCAAATCATCAAGAACCTGATGAACTTCCTGTAATTGAAATACCTAGCAATGAGGAATTAATAATTAACAGTGAGGAATTAATAAGTAACACGTCAGAGATAAGTTATAGAACCCCATCAAGAAATTCTTTTCAATCTGTTAATTTGGGTTATCAAAAAGTAATAATTCTTGCAAAAAATTATGAGATAAATTTATTTGGGTTATGTACCATCAAAGTTTTACATGGAAAATTGGAAATTTTGGGTTGTACTTTAACTAAAAGATCCAAAGAAATGAATGTATTTTCACCAAGAGGCTCCTCATTATTAATAGCAAAAAACATTACAGAAAATAATGAAAAGCTTTACACCAATGAAAATCTTAAACATGTTCAAATAGAAAATACTTCGGTTGTTTTTATTTGCTCAAAATTGGAAGACTATAAAATGGCGTTTTTAGAAAAGTACATTTCGCAGCAAATTTTTCCAAAAGTAGATATTTTTACAATGCCTCAAATAATTTTTGATCCAAAAGATAAATTTAATATAATCTCGACTAATCCTCAGTGGGATACCGTTTTAAAAGCAATTAAACCCTCTACAAGATTATTAATTGCTGGAGGTAAACATGTCGGCAAAAGTACATTTCTCAGATATTCAATAAATAAACTCTTAAATAGATTTAAGAAAGTTAGAATTATTGATTTGGATCCTGGACAATCTGAATTTTCCATACCTGGTTGTATTTCTGTTGTCACTTTATCAGATCCAATTTTGGGGCCAAACTATACACATTTACAGAGGCCAGACAGGTAAATATACATTTCCCCTAGCGATTTTCAATATAATAAAGTTTATTTGATTTAGAAACTTGTATCAAATATTTTTTAAACCAATACAGGAAAAAGTAGTTTTTTAATGATAATTTATTCTTGGTATCACTTTAATTTTTGATATGTATTTTCAATTTAATAAAGGATTTTAAAATAATCTAAAAAATATTGTGACAAATTACTATAATTTAGCATTATTTATTTACATAAATTGGTAGTCTAGTCATCAAATATATACAACAAAAAAAAACAAGACAAAATTAATTCAAGTCTACTTAGAAATCGAATTAATAAGCGAACAGACTACGTTTTCTTAGCGTTTTTCGATACATTTTTGTATAGTTTAAGACAGCTCTATAAGTTGTAAGCTTTAAAACTGGTGGAATCTCAGCAAATAGTTTTTATATCTGCCAAACAAAGTCGGTAAATGGATATTTTTAAATGATTGTTTATTAGTTTAGAATTATTGTTTATTAGATATTTAATATAGGTCATATTTTAAATAACTAACTGATAATGGTGCATAGCAGAGCTCCGTGAAATTAGCCCCCAAAGTGTCAATTTTTTTTGTCGGAAACTTCCCGGTTGTTAGTGCTCTTAGTGCTTTAACTATTTTCGTTAGTGCTTTTTCTGTTTCCTGCATATTAAAGATTTTTTAATTTCAAGGTCAGCCCTGACAATCTACCAAAATTGGCGAAATTTGGTATTTTGATTTAGAGCTTCGTTAGTGCTTCAAAAAATTTCGAAAGTGCTTGTCTATTTTTTTAGATATTTTAGATTTCAACTTCAACGTCAACCCCAAAACATTTTCGTATTGACTCAATTTTGGTATCAGTTTTTAGTGCTTCGTTAGTGATTTTTAGTGCTTCAAAAACTTACAATCACGATTATTTCTTTTTTAAGATATTTAACTTAATTTTCAAGGTCAGCCCTCAAATCATATGGAATTGACTTAAATCTAGAGTCGTTTCTTAACGTATCGTTAATGCTTTTTAGTGCTTTAGATAGTTTTCTTAATGTCTTTTCAGTTTCCCGATTATTCAGTATTTTTTGTTTCCAAATTTGCACCCATAATTTTTAATTAAAACAATATGTAATATTTAACCATTTTGTAACAGTTTTAAAAAAATGTGCACATTGTCCGAATGTGCCCCATGCCGGGGCACAATCGGACATACAAAGGGTACATTCGGACGATATGTTACCTAATGGTAAGGATAATAAATAAAAAGACTAGAATGAACCAAAACTCTTTATTGAAGATCAACATAGTTATTTAAATTTACTGCAAACCTTATTATGGAATTTAACCTTGAAGTACTGCATTTTACAGGTTCAGGCAGCTTCAAAATGACATCATCCCTGGATACCATGGACACATCCAGGATGTTAGGGAAACAAAACCTAATTTGCCTTTTCTTCTTAAAAAGCTGACCTCATATTCATCTGAGCCATAATGTGCCACTAGTACTTTACTTGAGTACTTGATGGTTTTTTTTGTAGGAAATTGGACTAAAATATAATCGTTGATCTCAATTAATGTCTCATTATTCAGTAAATCTGCAACATCAGTTTCTTTGTTCTCGAGGTCCATATTGTCTAGGTCAGACGAATGGTAAGACTTTTTTGGGTTCTGGAATGTCTGAACCAGAAGAAGATGCCTCATCTTCGATTTTGTTTTGACATTTTTTTTTATTTTTGTATGTTGGATTTACGTCCTTAGTTTTAGGTTTTTTTTATTTGAAAATACTTGTCTTTTAGCATCTTTCTCGGCTTGTTTGTTGACTTTTCTTTTTTCAATTTCTACAATTCGATCTTTTTCCGGTGTATCGGTATAAATCCGGGAGTTTCCTTGCTTTGATTTTCGTACGGTTTTTCTTGGAGGCGTCTTGGGAAGAGGGCGAATATTTGTTACCAGGACTCTTTTCTTGTTTATTATTAACTGAACTATTTGTTTGTATATTACATACATTTTTCACCAACTCTTCAACAATATTAGTCACGATATTGACAATGTTATTAGATTGAATATTTCATGGATCTGGTAAGTCACTTATGGGGTCTTGTGGTTCCACAGATATATTTAGATCGTTAATTATCGTAGGTGTGCTTAAAGGTCTATCTGTTGCCGAAGCTGGAAGGTAATCATTTTACCAGAAAAAACTAGAAAATTCACCTGCCAAATTCCTGTTTTGGAAAATGATTTAACAGTATTTATAGGAATGAATGATAACAATTATGGTTCGTAAGAAAGTTGAGGAATATGGTTTATTTTAATCGTTGTCCCAGGTTTGTAGCTCAAAAAGTCGTTGAACGACGACTTGCACCTTGATTTAAAAGGCCCATATATTCCCACGTTTAAGGGTTGCATCTGGTGAGTACAATGAGGTGGGAACGAAAGTAGTCTAATGCCGTGTTCTCTACAATACAAAATAGCTGCAAGGCTAATATCAGTCTACTATCTGTAATATTGGGTTATCAACATTACAGTCTTTATGCTTCTTAATATGTTCCAACAACTTTACAAAAATATCAGCAGTCAACCAACCAGTCTTTGATCCGAAACACACGTAGCCTGGAGGAGAACCATATAATACTCATCCTTCATTCGTACCCGTGGAAAGATATAAACAGGAGGCAACGAAATTCCTGATGCTGTTATAATCCCCACGAATGTTACTAGGGTGCCACGCTCTCCAAAAGACACCTGTTCAACCTGTTTCTTTCCACTTTGTGCAATTATTTCTGGGGCTTCTAAAACAGTTGTTATTCCCGTTTCATCACAGTTCACGATTCTGTCTGGCGTGAACTTGTATTTTTCCATTACTTTTCTATAATTGTCAAAAAATTGTTCAACGTTGCCAGGTTGGTGTTTTCTGGTTTTCGGTGGGATAGATCTCGATGTCTTTTCATAAAACCAGCCATAAAATCTTCACCGTCCATTTTGTTTTCGTCCCAGGACGATGGATATTTCTTATGTAGTTTGACTGCGTATTCGTACGCTAAAGTACGAGTGTTCTTGAAGGTTAACCCAAAATGCAGATTGGAAGCCTGAATTAAATAATCTTTTAGTTCACTCTCTTCTTGAGAGTTGAACACACTCCTTGATGCATATTTACTGGATCTTTGATCTTGATCTTCCTCTCGACTATCATTTCCAGAATCCCTCTATTGTCTTTTTTACGAAATATTTTTAACCGATCGTGGATTGTCGACTTTTTAATATTGTGTACTGAAGAAGTCTGTCTGACAGATATTCCATTATCAACTGTATCAGATATTGCAGCTTTTATGGCATCTGAATATTGACTCTTTCAGTTTTCTTTTTGTAAGTGCGAACCATTCCTAGACGAAAAAGAAATACATCAATTATACTGGGGTACATTTGCAACATTTCTTAGGTTATGGTTATAGCTATTAATCATGTGATTGAATTCCTATTTTATACTACTTGACGATGTACCAAATAGATTTCAAAACCTTACGAAGTAAAGTGAAAAATATTTACCTGTTAGCACAAAAATCAGGAAATTTAATTTATAAACAAACTTGTAGCGGGGACTGTACCAAAGTTTCACACTACGTTTGACGAGAGTAAGCGCGCTGTAACAACTTTTTTAGGTGGTAAACTTGAACTGTCCGTATGTGCCCCATGTCCGAATGTACCCCGGCCTTCCCTAACGCAGTAAGACTGTTTTAACACCTTCCAGTTTTTAATCTGGAATTGTTCTCAAAATAGAGTTCAGTACAACTTGAAAAACTTTTTCTTGTCACAACAATAGGTTTTTAGAACCGTGGTATATAATTAACTAATAATAGGTTAAGTAATGTAATGTAAACATGATAGGTTAAGTATTAAAGAGTAGGTTGTAGCTAATCTTCAAAAGTTATGCATTTGTTAATAAAGACATATTTACTATACCAAAAATAATACCTATAATCTCATATTGATAGTCCTTTTCTTGTTATTGCACATTTCTTCTATAACATTTTTAAATTGTACTAAATAGATTATTTTTATGTAGTTACAACTTAGATATTTGTTTCAGATCATACCTCTCTAATATAAACATAGGCCAAGATCCCAACAAATACTTGCAGCTTATCCAATTTTTAATGAATTCACTTCGCACATCTGAGGATTTACCTACGCTGATAAACTATATGGGTTTTGCCACAGGAATAGGCCTAAAGATAATTTCTTCTGCAATTACGCACCTCAAAATTACCGACTTAATACAAATAGACAGCAAAATTAAGAAAAAAAATTTTGTCCAAGACCTCACAGTGAAAACAGTTAGAAAAAATTGTTATTTATTTGGAGGAAATCCAAGAAATGTGGATTATAATTTAATAAAAATGGCTGCAATGACCGATGATAATGCAGGATGGTCTCTGGAACCTAGGCAGGTTAGAGAAATGTGTGTTTTAGCATATTTTGGGGATGTTATGAAAAGTGGTGCAGAATCTTTGATCAGTCATAAAGTTCCTATGTATGAGTAAGTAAATTTCATAATTCTGTATTTAAATGTTGCTGAAAATTAAAAAAGCCCAAAATAAAAATAAAGTTACAGACAATAGAAGCAGTAATTTCCAATTTAAATTAATTAATTCTCGTTTGGCCTTAATGAGTGACGGAGATTATTGTCTGATGTTTTATTTTTCTGGCACATACTTGACCGTTTATTCTCAATATTGAGTTCTCGATTGATTCGTCTCAAATATTCTGTATTTTCTAAAAATATGTTATCAATAATTAATTTATATTTTTAGAATTTGTTTAAATTCAATAAAGATCACCGATACCGATGGTAATGTGTTACCTCCAGCTGCTGTCAATGCTAACATGGTCGCCTTATGTTCTGCAACCCAAAATAACGAAATCTTCATCATTTTAGGCTATGGAATTGTTAGAGGCATTGACCTAAGAGCTGAAAAACTAGTTTTGATTACTCCAGAACCAATAGATATTCTTAATAATGTGTTTTATTTGGTATTGACTTCTGTTTCTTTACCTCCGTCTGTATATATGACATCAGATGGAATTACTGGACCATTACCTTATGTTATGAAAGGAGAATTAACAGGTCTAGGTCAGATTACTAAGAGATCCTTCCTTCCACCTAATAAGAAATAAGTTTAATTTTTAATTTCATAGTTTTGTTAATTTGAAAAATATATAATTGGTTAAAAACACAATATTTTATTTAAATGGGACAGAAAAATCAAAATTAAATCAAAATTAAATCAAAATATATTTTAAGGAGAAATATACTTTTATTGTGAAATCTAAAATGAAGCCGGACTTTTATTTCGCTCGTCCAAGGAATTGTTCATATGCTGAAAGTAGGTGCGCCTAGAATTTCGTTAATTTATTTAATTCAAATTTGGCGCTCAAGCAAGCAAAATCATAACAGCCTTCTACAAAGGACCTCTGTGGTACATTCAAAAGCAAACTTTGCTTATTATTTCTCATTTACATATTAATTTTGTTGCTTCCTTATGCTGTACTCCCCATTTCTTCTTCTCGGGAACAGTAGGGTTAAATTTAACTCAATTTAACTAGAAATAATCTTCATACTTCATAATTTAATATGATTCATTTTAATTTCTAAATCTTAGATTCATGTGTTAACATAAAAATATAATCACTGCATAATTTCTAGAATAATCCAAGATTACATTAGCAGACATATTTCGTCTTTTGTTAAAAATATCTCTATCGCTCTCATAGCTGCTTCAAAATATTATATCCAAAATTATTCATCTAGCGAATTTTATCCAAATGCGGTGTTTCAACACTATTATTTAACCAATCAAATTAAGTTACGTAGTTGAGTAGTGGTACTTCACAGATACAATCGGTTACATCCATCAGTTCATCATATGGGTAAGTAACACCCACAATTTTCTGTTGTTGCTACAACAACATTAACACTGTATCATCATAATTTCTCGATAAAAGATGTTCTCCGTGTAGAGAAAAATATTCTCCATGTTAAATAAAGTACCGCGGAAGAATGCCGCTAGTTATTAAACAATAGTCGTCAGAACAACATTTGGAGATGTACAAGTATCATCAGCATACTTACGACCAAATGACCACTTCTACAATCGAGGATTTCACCAAATTACTGCCCGAGGGCAATGAATCATCAACGCATGGCCCTCCAGGAACAGGCGAGCCAGACGTAAAAAATAGTAAAAAATATAAGAATTCCCTACAGAATAGACAATGCAGAATCGTCCTAAACATCAACATCGGAGAAGGAGTAGGAATAGAACCACTGAAAAAAACCAAAACAAATTGGAAAAAGTTTAAAGAGGATCTCAGGGCAAACAATTGGCCCAGTACCAATCATACAAGTAGTACAAAACATAGATACAGCAGTCCAACACCTGACGACATCTTTGCAGGAAGCATTAACAAGAAGCTCCACAGAATTCGAGTCACAGAGGCACCAAAGATTCGGAAACGTACCGCAAGACCTAAATAAGGACCTAATCGCTGAGAGAAATAGCAAAAGAAGGGTTGCTCAAAGAACATGTAGACAAGAAGACTAAAGAGTAGCCAACAGACTAGCACAAGTCAGGGAACAACTTAAGGAATACAGAGATGAAGAATGGAACTACCATATAAACAATCTGGACCTTCAATAACCAGGAATATGGAAGACAACGATATGGGCTTCGAAAAAGTAGAAAATCAAAATCAAATCCTTGGAGAGGACATAGGAAACCTACAATACATAACACCAAAAGAGGTGAAAGGAATCATAAAAAATTTGTCGGCGAAGAAGGCACCTGGATGGGTGTAACATAACAAACAAAGCATTGAAGAACCTACCGCAAAAAAGGACTACTAATGCATGGTGGCCATAATAAACGAAATACTCAGAATAAAATATTTTTCAGTAAACTTGAAGAAGACAATTGTCGTGGTGATAAGGAAACCTAACCAGGATCCACAGTACAGACAGATGCACTTATTAACATCAATGAGTAAAATCGCTGAAGGAATCATTCTGAGTAGACTGCAAGAACAAACAAATGCTTTAATTACACTGCCAGAAGAACAATTTGGATTTATTGGATTTAGGAAAGAACATGAATGCGAAGCACAACTGATAAAACTGACCGAATACATAGCACAGGACTTTAACAGAGACTAATCGATAGGAGTTATTTTCCTTGACATCAACAAAGTGTTTGACAAAACCTGTCACGAAGGACTATTATACAAAATGAGACAGTTGGGGTACTCCAAAAATACTTACGAAGCTCCTATACAGCTATCTAAAAGGACGAACTTTCCAAATTAAAATCGAAGAGATCTTATCAAACCAAGGACAACAGGAAGCCGGAGTACCAAGGGGCGTCCTTTCAGCGCATCTGTACAATATTTACATCCCAAAAACATAATACGCAGATGACACGACAATAGCTGCCCAGGTATATTAGATTAATAATTTCATGCCACAATAGCAATTGCATTTATTGATATACAGGGTGAAATAGACTCTTCCTTTTTCTTCAAATGTAATAATTATTTTAATTTTTTTTTCTGTTCAGGGCTTATGAGTCCATGAAAGCTATTAAATACATGAATTGTAACATTTTTATCTCTTCCAGTTCTACTGGAAATGATATCAACCAGGATATCTTCATGGTTTTTTAATCTACGTATAATAAAGCGCCGGAACATTTGAATTTTTAATAATTCTTAAATTTTAACTATCCCTAATAGCACAGAGACGTTTAAAAAACATCTTAAAAATGTACACAACCGATCATCGGGATGTTTTGAAAACGTTCGTTAAAGTATCCGAGAACGTTTATAAGACGTTTTTCTATAGTGCAAATGTCACAATTTCTAACGTCACATAGACGTCGAAAAAAGACGTTTTAAAAACATTTCAAAACGGAGTAAATAAATGGTTCGACAAAAGACGTTTTTTGGGCGTCTCTTAAAACGTCCACTGGACATCTTTTAAAATACCCAAGAACGTTTATAAAACGTTTTTATATAGTGCAACTTACAAAAATGTTTTAAACCGTAAATTTCTGACTTTTTCTCAAAACATGCATTTGAGGACCTAAAAAAAAACGTTTTCTGAATGTTTGGTGATTTTAAAAACGACTAAAATAAACCGTTTAAAAAACGTCCCTTTTATAATTCTTTCTCAAACATACTTTTGCAGACCTAAAAACAACGCCTTTTGGAGGTTTTTTACAGTGGTTATAAAAACAACTTACAAAAACGTAACTTTCTGACTTTTTCTTAAAATATGCTTTTGAGGACCCAAACAAAACGTTTTTTGAACGTTTTTAGTAGTAGTTTTAAAAGTGACTTTATAAAAAACCTTTTGACATGGACGTTAAAAAACCATTTAAGTACTAGATGTTTTTTATAGTAGGTCTTAAAAACGCCCAAGTAATGTAGCTTAGAAACAGTTTTTTTTTTATTTATGATTTCCGACTTTTTGTCGACATATTTTGGACGTTTCTTTATGTTCCTTTTAAAAACTTTTTTGCACAACCGTTTATAAAACGTTTTATTTTGGTCCTCGGACGTTCTGACGTTAAATGGACCATAAAAAACGTCGGTCGGACCTTTTGTGCTATTAGGGATCATTAACTAACATAGTTTCATTTCATATTTTCATAGAATAAATGTTATAAATCTTGAAGAAAATATCAAAAAAAATGAAACATATGAAACGAAAATATGTTAGTTAATGATATTAAGAATTATTAAAAGTTCAAATGTTCCCGCGCTTTATTATACGTAGATTAAAAAACTATATATGAATATATTCCCGGGTGATATATCATTTCCAGTAGAACTAGAAGAGATAAAAATTTTACAATTGATGTATTTAATAGCTTTCATGGACTCTCTATAAGCCCCGATCAGAAAAAAAAATTAAAATACTTATTACATTTGAAGAAATAGGAAAATTGGCTATCTTTAATGACCACATTTTTAAACTGGAAAACTATATATAGCCTCGTCTGATCGTAAATGAAGAAATAAAAGTCGGGTTTGTATAGAAAACTATTTACCGAATTATTACAATTGTAAGTCATAAAATATTCAATCAAAACATAACTCAGTTTCTTGGGCTCTGTAAAACCAATATGTGAAATGTCAAATTTTACAAAACAAACCAGCGCTTTAAAGCAGGCTCTGGACAGTACCGTATGGGCAAAGCCAGTCCTGTGAGTATAGACGAAAAATGGCGCAAGGTCACCAAAATTTGCTGGGATTGTCGACTCTTAAAGGTTGTTCGGCGGTCGGGTACTGATTTGTCATTGGTCAAACTACGTCGATACTGATTTCTCATTGGTCAAAACATGTCGAAATTTGAAAACGACCAATCACTGACTGAGTACTCCCCGGACCTTTAAAAAAAGTAATCTACATGGCGCGTATACAAAGGTTTTTTCTGATTATTTGGAGTAAAAATGAAAAAAAGAACTACTATTCGAATCAATTATTAATAAATTGCATTTATTTTATTTCGTAATATATTCATTTTTATGGAATATTTGTCTTCCCATATGGAATGTTTGTCTCCAAATAGCTGCTCCTTTGCTAGGCCGTTGACAGTTTTGACATTTGTCACGTCATCGCCTTCTTACGTCAACAAATACATATACCGGTTGTTTTAATTATTTTTATCAGTTATCAACGTGTTGTGTTATTTGCATATAATTTAAATAAAACTTAAAATCATGATATTCAAACTAATATATACTCTAATTAGTATTATTTCAGTGTTTAGTATTGTAGTAGGAGACGATTCATGTCAAACGTTTGCTGGCGGTAGTGTTTATCCTCATTCAGACAAACTTCGAGAACATAATTTGCAAGTTTCAAAAGCTGTTAGTAAGTATATGGGTTTTTTTATCAAAGTAACTTTTGAATAACATAACTTTTATTTTAGTTTCTAAACCGGCTCCTTTTTGGGAAAGTACAGCTGTTAGAAATGGAGAATTTGTTACATTAAAATCGAGTGATTATCTGGGAAAATATTTGGTTTTCTTCTTTTATCCATTAGATTTGTAAGTACGCTTTCACATACATAAATAGTATATAATATTATTATTTTTAGCACATTTGTGTGTCCAACAGAAATCTTAGCATTTAGTGATAGATTTGAAGAATTTAAAAAAATAAACACAGAAGTTGTAGCATGTTCAGTTGATTCCCATTACACTCATTTAGCATGGATGAATACTCCAAGAAAGGAGGGTGGTTTGGGTAATGTTAATTTCCCTTTACTCTCTGATTTAACACACAACATTGCCAAAGATTACGGAGTATATTTAGATGATCTTGGACATACATTAAGGTAGTTACAGTGCTTCTTACATTTTTATTTAATATATAATTGCTATTATACTAAAACCTATAAGAAACCAATATTTTAATTTAGAAATCTTAACACTATAGTGGGTTTCACATTGAGAAGTCACTGTAGTAAGATACGATAAAAGTTGTCTGGAGTTCGTAGGCCAAGTAAAATCGGTATAACAATAATTTGATGAGACGATATACATTTTGCAAAGTAAAATATACATTTATAGCTGTTACTAATTTATTTTTTGTAAATAAATAAAGTTTGATACAAGGAATTAATAATTTTTATGTTGAAATTACAGAAAAAAAAGGTTGAAGTAACAGATTTATTTATAATAATTAAACCCTTAAATATACATTAATTGAAGGGGTAATGTTTATTATCTGAATCTGATTGTAGTCTAATGTTGAAAATCATTTCGCTGTCCAATTCTTCATGGTAATCCCTTGTACCTTTTTTAGCTAGGAACGTTATGTCATCACACTCTATCCATCCTTATTTCTTGTATGAACAAGAACAAATCGTGGTCCTTTTCAACTTCGATACTTCAAACCTGTAGAAGTTCTTTGATAAACTCATCTCGTACTGTATTTATTGTGATATCTTGCCAAATGTTTTTATATTAAACCACGATTCGTACTTATTAATTATATTCACGTTTTCTTGGTGTAATTTTTTTTTATTTCCCAAAGGTACTTTCTCCAAGTAGTAATTTGGTGTTTTTCAATTAGAATTGAATTTCTACTTCGCTTCCCTTACACAAAACCCATATCATGCAGTAACATATGCAACATGGATCTGCTGAAATTTAGGAGGTACTCCTACTGATTATCTCTCTTGAGCACATCGCTAATGGTTGGGGAGAGTTATTTAAAAATCATTCATCATGTTTTTCTTTTGTTGTCATTATAGGGGTACTGATGCAATTTTAGTTTAATTTCAGCTGGCAGTGAAAGGTTAGCGGAATCAAAAAAAAACACTCGAATTAGTGGCCAATTAGTTTCCAAAGAAACGATTTAGTTGCTCTTACTGGTCACGAAAAATCTCGAATATATAATCTCTTTATATCAAGGTAGCGGAAGAATTTGAACAAAGGTAGAGAAATCGAAAAAAAAATACACTCGAATTAGTTGCCAATTAGTGGCCAAAGAAACGATTTAGTTGCTCATACTAATCACGAGAAATCGCGAATACCGCTAGCTTTATATAATAAACCGATAACAATTTTTTTGCTCCTGCCATCTTTTAAAAAGGTGACAAAAATCATTTTAGTTCAAATATTAACTCAATAATTCAAAGTATTCAATAAAGTGTGCCGTCAAACACGGTAAACGATAAATTGTACTTAAAATTTCTGTTCATATTGTTCAATAATGTTTCCAAATACCACGCCAGAATTTCTTTGAGAACATTTGTTATTTTCTTACAAATTATGCAAATTGCACTCAGCAAAATCCTCCTGAAATATTTGAAGGTGGATTTTGTTTCGTGAACTTTTGACGCATAATTTCCAAGGAAACAACAAAATGTTCTCACCTTTTGTGGTAATAAAATTCATAATTATTAATTAACGAGCAATGAATACTCAAAACACTGAGCAGCGGCGGTGTCTATATGCAGGGTGTGTACAAATTAGCGGATAAGCTACACGTGGCGACATTCTTCAATCGTTTCTGAATCGAAAATCTTAATGCGAAAATGTTGTACTATGCTTCATGCGTCTTCACGAGATTCTTAGAGTTCAGATTTTTAGTATAAAAATAAACGTCTCTATTTGATATCTCTATATAGAGATATGTGCCATGTTACGTTTTTTATTTTTGTCTTTATTTTAAAATCTAGTTTTTAAAATTTTTTCATTAAAACCTCCACGAAAAACACATTTGGCAACGTCGTAGGAAAATAAGTTTCTATTCGAATGTGGTTTCTATTCGAACCATTACCTGTCATTACTGTCATTGACATTTATGTGTCTATTTAATTCGTCTGTGTACCCTTTGATTCTTGAGTTTTGTATTTATTGATCTGATTACTTTTTGTTGCTGTGTTTTATTGTTCTCGTTATTAAATGGTTTACTTACAATGAATCATTTTACATTTAATGAGTATGCCGATATGTACATGGTATACTACGGTTCCTGAATTTAGTATTTTTAACGTGATTCATTTATTAAAAAACATTTTAAAGAGCAAATCAAAGTATTAAAGCTGCGGAAAATGTTTTTAAAGGATTATTTCCCTAGACGTCGTTTAATCGCGATTAAATCGATTAAACGACGTCTAGCTTTGATTAAACGTCGCCTAGCTTTGACAAATATGCATGTTAATAAACAATAAAGATAAAATTTAAATACTACATTCCCAAATTGGGAAATAACCTTAACATATACCCCTCGATCTGTAAATTTAACCCCATATACTGCGGCTAGTCAATTTTTTTGAAAAATTTTGCTTTCAAGCAAATGTTTTCGACTGAATAATCCACCTAAAAAGCCCTCGACCTCCGGTCTCGGGCTTTTAATGGTGGATTATTCAGTCTCAAACATTTTCTAAGCAAAATTTTTCAAAAAAAGCTAGCCGCAGTTTATCCTGTTAAATTTGCAGTTCTCGGGATATAACCTTTGATAAAATTCATAAATTATAACGGCATCTACCAAGTCCTTACTTTTATAGTACTCTGAAATTACAGTGTTGCCAAATGTATTGTTATGATATTAACAAACTTATCTCACTTATTTGGGTTGGGTTCTAGTAAAAAAAGGAAATAAAATAATAAACATTACAAAATATATGAAAAAAATTGTATATGCCCTGCTATTTCATTTCTTCTATCTCCTGTACCAATTTCACTTCTCTACTTTGACATTATATTTTTTTTACTGCCTGATCTTAACTTGATTTCCGGGTCTCTGCTTCTTAATTTCTGTAACTCGATACTCTTCTTTCTGTGCTCTTGTTTTTTTTTGTGGCCTTCCTATCTGCTTATTACTTTTCTAATTTTCAATTTTTTTTAATAAAATTTTTTATTTATTTTATTTTTATTAATTTCCTTAAACATCTTTACAATTACTCTTACATAAATCCTATCTTACAAATTTCTATCAACATTGACCTCTTCCAAAAATTCTATCTCAAAAACCAATTAATCAAAATTGACTTGTTTATTTTTTTTTTATCAAAAAAATTTTTTTACCACTAGATTTTTTTTTTATATATTTATACCAGCCTTCGTTTAGTTTATTAAACCTATATTCCCTGTTTACTATCTGACTTTGACTACTTAAATTTCATATATGAAACCTCCAAAATTTCAATTTTACTATAGCGTTTTTCATTATTTTAATCTAATTTAAGATTCTTTCACTTTTTAATTTATTGCCAATTTAACTAGATATAATACCTTCGTTTCCTTTTCTTTATTCACATATCAACTCTTCTATCCCATTTAATAAACATAACATTTAACTATTAATAATCTTTAAATAAATTAAATATCAGCTCAAACAAAAAAAAAAATAATTTCTAAAATTCCCTATACAGGGTGAACATTTTCATAACAGTATGTTTCTTTTAAATGGTTCATAAAGGTAAACGACGCTTGATACAACATTTTCGCATTAAGATTTTCGATTCAGAAACGATAGAAGAATGTCGCCACGTGTAGCTTATCTGCTAATTTGTACACACCCTGTATATAACAGTTAAAGACAAAATAATTAGGTGGCAAGATAGCAAAGAATAGTTAAAAAAAATTGTCGGTTAGAGAAACCGCCGATTACTTATTTATTGCAATTTTTTGTTGATTTTTTATATCCTCTTTATTATACTTCGGACAACATCAATGCCCATCCACTCATGAGAGACAATAACATCGAGTATCAATTTCCAATTGCCATTTTGTTGCTAACTCGTAACTTCTTTATCAATATTCTGAACAGCAACAAAATATACCATTCTCCCTTTTAAGACAGGAAACCGTGTCTTAAGAGAGCAGTAACGAGAAAAATCGTAGAAGGTTAAAAAATTGTCCGATTTTTAATTGCAATTTTGTTGCTGACTCAGTGGAAATTATGTATCAATATCCCGAGCAGCAACAAATTCTATTCACGTGCTGAACACTAAGAAACCGGGTGTCAAGATGACAAGTGCAAAATAGTATATTGTTTTACGAGTGACGAAAGTAACATTTTTGGAAGCGAGAGAACAATTTTTGTTCAAATTTTTCCGCTACCTTTATACAGGGTGATTCATTGGTAAAGGTAAATACGTTAACTGTGGATAGGGGTCACCTAGCTGACTCTAAAAAACCCCTATATTACGGGTCTTACGCCCTTCGTATCCGAGATACAGGGCGTTTTTATGAATTTTTACCATTTCTTTTCTTACTCATAACTTACGAACCACCCTATAGATTTTTTTTATATTTGGTATACATGTTCCTCGTATCCTGTGGGATATATCGATGTATCAAAAATATTGATAATCCAGGTCCAACTTTACGAAAAATTCACAATTCTTACATCCTCCAAATAACACCCTGTATAGTTGATTTTTTTAATTTAATCGCCATGTTTTAAAAGAGCGCAAAAAACTAAATTTAATCGTGTGGTTGCATTTTTTGGGCAGACGACTTTACTATGAAAATTTTAATTTCATATTTAGTTTTTTTAGGATTTTGCAGTGAAGAAATAAAATTTATTGCGTTTTTTATTCATAACTAGGGAACCACCCTGTATAATAATTTTTTATTTCATATAAGGAATCGTGAGATACTTGGAAGATTTTAAGTATGTCTCTTCATTTATACGGAGATAATTTTACTGGTCTTGAGGATATATTCTTAATAAATTTGTGTGTGAATGCAAATTTCTTCTTGTAGCCACTTTTTACACCAATATCTTTTTTTTCGTTGTCTTTTAAGAGGCATGGGAAGCGCGTCATCAACTAAAATTTTGTAGTAGATCAATGTTTTACACATGACAACACCGCTTAAATTCACAAACGGCACTGAAAATTAAAATTTTATTGCTATTGAGATATTGTAACCATTTAAATAAATTTACAACTACCTAACCCGAAGTTTATATTTTAAACTTTACTAGTGGTCGCCCAGTGGTCGAAATTCGACCGTTCATTAAAATTTAAAGTTTACGTCTATACCTATTTTTTTCTTTTTACTATTTTTTTTTATTTTTCCCATTTTTTCTATTTTTCAGAATTTTTCCCATTTTTGCATATATTTTCCAATTTTTCTCAATTTTTTCCTGTTTTTTTCCATTTTTCCCAATGTCCTATTTTGCCTATATTTCCCTAGTTTTTCCCATTATTTACTATTTTTTTCTACCATTTTTTCAACCATTTTGCCTATTTTTCCCTATAATTCCGTTTTTCATATTTTTTCCATTTTCTCTATTTTTCCCTATTTTTTTACGTTTTCTAATTTTTGCCTATTTTTTTACGATTTCCTATTTTGCCTTTTTTATTTTGTAGTATTTTTTCCTATATTTTCCTATTTTATTTCTATTTTTTTACTATTTGTTACTAATTTTTTTTATAGTTTCCTGTTTCTTTTTTTTTCTATTTTGCCTGCTTTTCCCATTTTCTCCATTTCTCCCAATTTTTTTTAAGTGTTCGAATTTTTCTCTATTTTGGAACTATTTTTTCACATTTTTCCTTTTTCTATTTTTCCCTCTTATTTCATTTTTTTCCAAAATTTTTCTACTTTTGTCTATATTTTCTACTTTTCCAGTTATTTTCTAATTGTTTACTTATTTTCCCTATTTTTTCCAATTTTCCTATTGTCTCAAACAGCGCAAAAACTAAAACGCGAGATATCACACAAACACAAACTACTGATTTCACTCCAAAATCAGCTGTGTTATTCAGATCAAGTCGCGTGGCTGTCAAAACAAAAAAATCGAAGAGGGCTGCACCTGTCGATTGTCATTTATTTAAATACTATGTTTCGTTTTACAAAATACATAGGAATATTTGTGAAATGATGTATTGGAAAAAAATGCTTTTTTAATATTGTTCGCTGAAACTTCACTATTTTTTAAGTTAAAAGCAATAAATAAAAATTACTTTAATTGCCAAAGTTACAAACTTTTTCTGTCGTCTTTGGTAAAATCGAAGAGGGCTGCACCTGTCGATTGTCATTTATTTAAATACTATATTTCGTTTTACAAAATACATAGGAATATTTGTGAAATAATGTATTGGAAAACAATGCTTTTTTAATATTGTTCGCTGAAACTTCATTATTTTTTAAGTTAAAAGCAATAAATAAAAATTACTTTAATTTTATTTTGATTTAAAATACATTTTGAAGCTCCGGGAATCACTTGGACAAACAAAAACTAATTTCGTTAATTATTAAGCCCGTAAAACGAAACCGCGTTATGTATCATAATGCGGGTGGTTCCCAAGACTCTTCAGAACCAAAACACAAGCGGCCACAGCTAATGTATCTGCTTTATCTGTTGAGGACATATTTATACAGTGTGTACATCACAAAATTGAAACCGTTGATCAGGTGCACTTGTGCCGTGTAGCTGCGAAACTTCCATTCAAGTATACGTACAATAAAGTGCATGTATACTATTTAAGTATGCAGTTACGTGAATAGTCGCGTCAATTAATGTTTAATGCGGAGCCTAGATTTTCAATCACACTGTGTCACCGTGCCTATAGGCAAATGGCGCCATTAGTCATCAGTAAGTCGCCCCGAAGCGCCACGGCAAATAATATTAGTAACCGTTCCTACCCCGCACAAGCCTTTGGCTTCTGTGGCTCACTCGTAGGGGGGGTAAAATATAGGAAGAGTATTATTTTATTATGAATTTTTCAAATGTATAACCTGGTTGTTGATTATTGAGTACCTATGCTATGTTGTGATATAACAACAATGATATCTTTTAGGGGATTATTTATAATTGATACTAAAGGAATAGTGAGACAAATTACAATGAATGATTTGCCTGTTGGAAGAAGTGTAGATGAAACACTTAGATTAGTTCAAGCATTTCAATATACAGATGAAAATGGAGAAGTCTGTCCAGCAGGATGGAAGCCAGGTCAAGATACTGTAAGTACATTATTATATTTGAGCCTAAAGATAAAAAAATGAAAGACATTATTTTATAACATTAAAAAAATGTATATTTTTAATAAGTTATATTATATTTTTGTAGATTATACCCAATCCCATAGAAAAGAAGAAATATTTTCAGAATCATTAGTACTGTTTAGTTTCTATTTAATTAAAGACATTTTATACATCACAAACTGACTGACATTGATATATATCTAATAATTAGAGCATCACAAGTTTTAATAATTAAAAACACTTAAACTGTAATTGATATAAGTGATGATTTATTTGTAAATAATAAAAATTGATTTAAAACTGTGTTTTCTCTACTTCTAAGTTACTAGCTATAACGTTTATACTTTAGCTCAAGTAAAATGTCACTAATAATGTAAGTAACTATTTTATGACTAGAAAATAAGAATAAATGTCGAGCAATGCACGGCTGCCCTATGGGTCAAACACCAGTCCCCTACTTGCGCCTCAGGTAAATTCAGCACTAGCTGGAATCGTAATGACCAATTTGAGATGATAAGGTCTATAACATTAGCATTTAGTATTGTCTATAGAATCTGATATTCTTGACTGATTTGATTGATTTGAAGTGGGATTTTTCATTATTCTTAAAATAAAACTGACGCTTCATAATAAATACTAGCTACAGAGTCTTTTTAGTACCTGGACGATTGAGTTTTGTTTTTCCTATTTTTCCTGTTTTTCCCTATTTGTACCTATTATTATCTATTTTTGCCTACTTTTACTGTTTTCGCCTATTTTTACTTTTTTTTCTTATTTCCCCCATTTTTTACTATTTTCCCATATGTTTCGCTGTTTTCTCTAATTTCCCTATTTTTTCCTATTTCTTCATATTTTTCTTGTTCTTTTTTTTCCGTTTTTGCCCATTTGTCCCCATTATTTTCCATTTTTTTCCTATTTTTCACTATTTCATACATGCTTCACTATTTTTTTCTAATTTCTCTGTTTTTTCCAATACTTTTTCACTGTTTTTTCCCTAATTTTCCCGTTTTTCACTATTTTGACCTATTTTTTCTTACTCTTCCAAAGTTTTCATCATTTTTCACTATTTTTCAATATGCTTCCCTACTTTTCCTTATTTATTACTAGTCTTTCCAAATTTCGCCATTTTTTCCTATTTTCCCAAATTTAACTATTTTGCCATATTTTTCCAAATTTAACTATTTTGCCATATTTTTCCAAATATTTATCCTTATTATTTTCTATTTTTTTATAATTTCCCTTTTTTCCTTATTTTCGCCTATTTTTCACTATTTTACTTTTCGTTAATTTTTTTCTGTTTTTCCCTATTTGTCCGTATTTGTCACTATATTCTTTATTTTTTCCTGTTTTTCCATATATCCACTATTTTTCCATGTTTCCCTATTTTTCTCTAAATTTCCGTTGTTTTTGTCCCTATTTTCCCCTATTTTACCTTTTTTCTTATTTTTCCTATTTTCTATATTTTCCTGTTTTCCATTATTTTTTCCTATTTTCTTTATTTTTCCATATTTGTACTTATTTTTCCGTATTTTGCCCTATTCTCTCCATTTTTCCCTCAACTATTTTCCCCATTTTTCTCTAATTTTCCCCATTTTTACCTATTCATATTTTACTTTTCGATTTTTTTCTGTTTTTCCCTATTTGTCCGTATTTGTCACTATATTCTCAATTTTTTCCGGTTTTCCTTATTTTTCCGTATTTCCACTATTTTTCCCCATTTTGAACTGTTTTTTCCTATAGTTTCCAGCTGTTTTGCATTATTTTCCTTTGTTTTTTACAAATATTGTTTGTTGCCCCAATTTTCCCCCCTTGCGACTTATTTTTTGATCCATTTTCCTCCCTTTTTTCAAACTGATTTTTTGCCCCAGTATTTCCCCTCTTATTTAGAATTATTATTTTTCCACCACTTTCTCCCCTATTGTATACAACTAATGTTTTATGTTCCATTTTTTTTTCTATTTTTTCAAACTCGTGTTTTTTTGCCTCATTTTTCCACCTTTTTACCACAACCATTGTTTTACGCCTCAGTTTTTCCCCATTTTTTTACAATTTCTTTTTTGTCCCATTTTAACTCCTTTTTTTTAAACCAATTTTATGGCTTTTTCCCCCATTTTTTACAATCATGATTTTTAGGCCAAATTTTTGTCCTATTTCCCTCTTTTTTACAACTCTTGTTTTATAACCCAATTTTTTTACAACTATTTTATTTTTGGCTTCTCGTTTTTTTAAACTTGTTTTTTGGACCTTTTTTTTGTCATCCATTTTTTTACAATCACTATTGTTGTCCCATATTTTTGTTCCCCTTTTTGAAAATCATTGTTTTTTGTCCCATTTCCCCTTATTAAATAGTTTTTAACCATTTATTTTTCTCCTAATTTTTTTTTATTTCTCCACTTTTTCCATTTTCCCTGTGCTTTTCATTTATTTACCCCCTGTTTTTCTACTTTTTTCCCCCTTTTACATTCCCTTTCCCAATTTTCATTTTGTCCCATTTTTAATTATTTTTTCCTGTTTTCTTTATTTTTCCCTGTTTGTTCCCATTTTTTTTTTCTAAAAAATGAGATAATACCGAAGACGTAACTGTCTCTCTATATCTTTATATCGTGTATATATAGATATAATTATTCTATGTAAACAACTGTTTTTTACCCTTTTCTTCCCCTTAAAATCAAAATCCTTAGTGGGTGGGTATGAATAGAACATACTATCAAAATTTCAAGTCTCTGGGTTCAGTCAGGACTTTGCCGCTTATATTATAGATTTATTTGGTTAAAAAAACAATTTTTCTTTGTAGATAATTGTATAATTAAATCAAAAGACAAGCATATTACATTAAAAAAAAGCAATTTGATAAAACAAATATGTTGGTCCTCAAAACTCGCAAAATCACAGATTATAAATAAAAAAAAACTTAATAAAACTAACAGTAAAACGGACAAAATATACAATGGGAATAATTCATTATTTCACTTGATCAGTACAATTATTTGACTTAACATCCTACAATAATACTTAAGTTAAAAAGTACATATTAAAAAGATTAAAGCAGTTCGATATCTCGATTAATACCTATATAAAGTGTGAATCAAATTTTATTAATCAAAAGCATTGGCATTGTAAAAATTATTCGCTTTTAAAACCAGAATATATATGTGTTATATGAGGATGTACCGTATATTTTTTATATCTGGATAAAATTAATTAATAACAATAAAAGAATACAAAAATTAGTTTACTATTTTAACAGATCATTGAAAATATTTCATCGGTAAGCTATAACATACATGGCAAATATTTTTTAAAATTTGACTCACCTTTCCCAAACATACATAATGTACAAAACAGTGTAAATGTTTCCAAAAAAAAAAAGATGTGATAGCTTTCAAATACTGGAATGCGTATATGGAATTTCAATGTACAAATACTAATTTCGATTTTTTTTTTATCAAAACATTGTTTTTAAAAAAGTATATCGGCGCTATCGCCCGAACTAAATGGCTTATCGGTTTCGTCTAGTTCGTAGTTTGGCTCGATTTCAGTTTCTTCGCTCTTCGGAAGGCTAGGAACATTCTGGGGTATGGTTTTCGTAACGCCCGGTTGAAATTTTTCGGTGCTCTTCGGCTTATAGTTCGCTAGAGACGACCCTGCAAATAATATTAAATTTATTAATGTACCTTACACTCATTATTTAAAATAAACATGAATTAAAAAATAGCAAAATATAAAAATAATACAGGGTGTTTCATTGGGAAACGGAAATACTTAAAAGAATAGAGGTCACCGACGCGGTTCTAGATATAAAACATTTATTGGCTCTGGCGGCCTTTGTAACCGAGATACAGGGTGTTTTGTCGATTTTGCTAATTTCTTCCTGGGGCCATAACTATCGAATCACCCCGTACATTATTTTGATATTTGGTACACATGTTTCTTATTCAGAAACCAAATGAGCTAGTTATACTAATCACAAGAAAAATCCAGGTCCGGATTAACAAAAAAATAGATAGCAATTGTGAACTTGAAAAGAGCGCAAAAAACTTAATCAAAAAGTGCGCAGACAATTTAACTACTCAAATTTTAAACTTAAAGTGAAGTTTTTAAGAATTTAGAGACTAAAAAGTGGTTATTATTAACTTTTAATAATAAATTATTAAAACTATTGAATCCATACTCATTTTAAAATTACTAAATAATTATTAACTACGTCTGATTCCCTTTTTATCAATCCAGTTTGTATTTTCCAGGTCCCCACTTGTCATTTTTGCACATTTTTTAAACGCCCTGTATGCATGTATTAAAAATTAAGAAAAATTAAATCGAAATTTAAAAAAAACCAAGATAATAAATTAAAATATTTCGGAGTGATTTTCGGATTAAATTTGGATTGTTTCTCTGTATTGTCAGTTTAAAAGTGGCAGCCGTCACTTCAAAAGTGACAATTGTTAGTTTAAAAGTGACAATTGTCAGTTTTAAGTGACAATTGTCAGTTTAAATGTGAAAATTGTCAGTTTAATAGTGACAGTTGTCAGTTTAAAAGTTACAATTTTCAGTTTAAAAGTGACAATTGTCAGTTTAAAAGTTACAATTGTCAGTTTAAAAGTGACAATTGTCAGTTTAAAAGTGACAATTGTCAGTTTAAAAGTGACAATTGTCAGTTTTAAAATGGCCATTGTCAGATTAAACGCGACAATTGTCAGTTTAAAAGTGACAATTGTCGGTTAAAAAGTGACAATTGTCAGTTTAAAAGTTAATTGTCAGTTTAAAAGTGATTGTTGTATAGACCAAAATGGAGGACATTTTGAGCAATTGTTATAGTTTGTATCTTTTTAATTTGGTATAATAGTTTTGTTAAATAATTGTATTTTAAAACAATGAAATTATTTTAGCTGATATGAAATCGATTTAATTTTTCTCAATTCTTTTACTAAAACATTAAAAAAAATCTGATGTGGCCAGCACATGACCTCTCGCCATTTTTGAATCAAAAATTTACAGGTTGACACAAAAAAGTATGAAAAAAAATTATATTTTTGTAAATCTGGCAACAATGGCAAAAGTTTCGAAAATTTTAATGAGATGAAAATAAACTATAGGGTATACAAAATATATGTGTAAAACTTTATTGCCGTTTTGTATAATAATGGCGTCATCACCCATAGCAACTGCCACTTCCGGTTGTGCGATTGGCACCAAAATCTAATCAGATCTAATCTAGGGTATCAGAATCCTGTATGCAAAATTTCAAATTTTTTTATTCAGTAGTTTTTGAGTTATCGTTACTACAACATCCATCCAAACACACACACACACACACTAACACACACACACACACACACTAACACACACACACACAGACATCATCGCGAAAATATTAAAATCGTATTCTAGGGACCCCAAAACGTGTTTATTAGTTGAAAACTCACTACCCAATTTTTAGCATGATTCCTATACCTCTCTTATCTGAAGGGCGAGAGGTAAAAAACATAACACAATACCAATTTTTAATACACTAATTGGGGGTTTTAGAGATATCGTTTCTAAGCATAACGGCCAACAAGTATGTTTTTTCTTACTCCAAATCATCAAATTATCGATAACGTACAACGGTTTTTGTTTTGAATAGACTATAGTTAATAATTATTTAGTAACTTTAAAATGAGTATGGATTCAATAGTTTTAATAATTTATTATTAAAAGATTATAATAACCACTTTTTAGTCTTAAAAACTTCCTAAAGTTCAAAATTTGAGTAGTTAAATTGTCTGCGCAAAAATTTAAAGCGCACTTTTTAATTTAGTTTTTTGCGCTCTTTTTAAATATGCAAATAGATTTTGAAATTTTCAATATACAGGGTGTTGTTTCAAGGTCACAATTGCTTTCGAGTTTTTTGTTAATCCGGACCTGGATTTTTCTTGTAATTAGTAACTGACTCATTTGGTTTCTGAATAAGAAACATGTGTACCAAATATCAAAGAAATGTACAGGGTGATTCGACAGTTATGGCCCCAGGAAGAAATTAGCAAAATCGATAAAACACCCTGTATCTTGGTTACAAAGGCCGCCAGAGTCAATAAATGTGGTATATCTAGAACCGCCTCGGTGACCTCTATTCGCGTTTTAAGTATTTCCGTTTCCCAATGAAACACCCTGTATAATTTTTAACTAATTAATTATACAGAGTGTGCAAAGAAAAAAGTTCTTTATAATAATTTAACGTATTTTTTTCACCTTGTATATTTTTTATTCCTATTTCAATATTAATATAGTTCCTTGGATTTAAAACCTTAACAGGAAAATAATTTTTTTACAAATCACAAAAGCTGTGTTTTTCTGTAGTCCCATTGAAATGGTAATTTCTGTAGTGATTTGTTTGAATACATTATTATTTTTGAGATTTTTCGAATTGTGATAAGAGTATGAGAATAGAATAAATAGTAAAAAATCTGATGTGGCGAGCACATGATCTCTCGCCATTTTTGAATCAAAAATTTACACGTTAACACAAAAAAGTATGAAAAAAATTGACTTTTTTGTTAATCTGTCAACAATGGCAACATTTTTGAAAATTTTAATGATACGAAAATAAACTATGGTGTATACAAAATATATGTGTAAAACTTTATTGCCGTTTTGTATAGTAATGGCGTCATAACTCATGGCAACTGCCATTTGCGGTTGTCCGATTGACACCAAAATCCTGTATGCAAAATTTCATATTTTTCAATTCAGTAGTTTTTCGGTTAACGTTACTACAACATCCATAACACACACAGACATCATCGCGAAAATATCAAAATCGTATTCTAGGGACCTTAAAACGTGTTTATCCATTGAATACTCATTACCCAATTTTTAGCATGATTACTATATCTCTCTTACTGAGGCGCGAGAGGTAAAAATGAATTAAGATAATCACAATAACAATTATTATTTACATGAGTAAGACCGTAGATACAAACTTAAAATGGGCGAGCGGAGCGAGATTTTTTAATTTAACTGAACAAATTATAAAACTAAGACGATTTTTATTGATTTAGAGAGATGCTTCCTGAGTAAATTGCACTTTTTTCATTCAATGAAGCAAGATTCAATAATGGCCACGAGACGTCAAACGACCACGACTAGTGGTAGAGAAATATCGATAGTTTTTAGCATTATCGATTAATATCCACAGTTCTAGATTTTAATTTTCAAAACGAGAAATAAACAAATATCGATTTCATTTCTTCGGTCCTAATACCTCAATATCATCTAATATGTACGAAGGCGTATTAGGGCCACTGATTCACTTTTTTTTTGATTATTGTCACTTGAAAACTGACAATTGTCACTTTGACACTGACAATTGTCACTTTGACACTGACAATTGTCACTTTCATACACCTTATTATTATTAACTTATATTTATAAAATCCAAGAACGCGAATGCTTATAAATTATATATATTATTATAATACTGTTCATTAGTTTGTTCAAGGTGTGAACAACAAATTCTTGTAAAAACATAGTTTTAAAATTGGATCAAAGGTTCGTATTTGGAGTTTTAGTGTTATACTGTCGCTGAATCGCTGATGGATTTGTGCTATATATTGTTAATAAGTACTGGCTGTAAAAGTGGACATATCATTAGTTTCTGAAATGTTGGTTTATATGGGTGTGAACATGTTAAGGAAGGCGAAGAGGTTTTTGAAGGCTGGTCACATCATTTTAATAACGAGAAAGCTTTCAAAAACAACAGGATTGCTGTATGAAGAGCATTGTGGAACAGAGGACATTTTTCGTGATCTTATCTCCATATCATTTCTTCCAATTCTTTGCATTTTCAGATGGTATTATTTATTAACAATTAGTCACAAAATATCCTTCAAATATATGACTTTAAATGTATAAATGGCTTAAAATAACAGAAAAAGTTCACTTTTCACCCATATAAGCAAACGCAATTTATTTATTGATCACACCTTGAATCGTTCAAACAGTCAAAGTCAAAGATAGACGTCGCCCATGTACACCAATAAAACCAGAACTACATTCCCAAGAAATTTATTTTTACTATTTGAACAAACTATTTAAATAAATTGTTATTTTGTTAATTTGAAAAACATAATTTTCTGTTTAAATAAATAATGTAGAAGTTTTATAAGTTTTCATTAGTATTTTATATATTAAATTAAAAGTCACTTACGAGAAAAAATAAATAATAAAAGTAAAACATTACAAGAACGTATTGTTAATAAAAACTAAAATATTACGTATTGTATTTATTCCATACAAATTTTTTTGATTTCTTTGTAGGATAATAAGATTGTTTTTTTCTTTTGCTGCTTGCTTTGTTTTGAATTTTCATATCCTTGGTCAATTTATTTCTTTGCTTTTTGAATGCACTTTCCTTTCTCAATATTTTCATATTCACATTTTTTCTGACTGTTTCCTCCAGAAATTATAAATTTCTTCTTCATTTTCATTTGGCCCATCTTTTAAACTTTTGGACATAACGATGGACACATGTTACATATTTGAAAATATGACATACGACAATCAGAATTACGTAATCCATTATATGAAACTTTATAATTATTACCTGCTGATGATTTTACCATAGCCATAAACTCCAAATTTATCCTTTTCAATTTTATTTTCCACAGTTTCAGCTTATCGGCATTTATCAAAATCTTGTTTTGATAGCTATTTGAATTTGGTCTTTCCATTGATAAAATCCTTTGCGACATTCTTCCCTCTACTAGTACATCAAGTGACTTCTTAATTGTTACATTCGCTTTTCTGTTTAACTGCAGCTTCAAAAATTTTTTTAAGTTTTCCAACACCATATTTAATATTTAACTTAAAAACAGAGAGCCCACATTTGTATCCTACCTTCATTCTGGAAACAATAATTTACATTTACATTATTTTTTTGTTGTAAAATGTTGAAATTGTACATACTTGTTTAAGTAATTTAAAAATCTTATTTCATTTTTGTCAAAAATTCCGAATCATTATTTGCCACTTCTACAAATTTCTTCTTTAGTTTCTGTTAATATCCTCAATTCATTTTTTCATGGGAATTTAATGCTCTTGATATCATGTCATTTTTATGTCTCTTCTAATAAAGCCTTAATATATTTGATAAATATTGATTGCTTAATAAATTATAGTGCTCTAGTAACTTTCCATTTTTCTTTTGCATCCTTTTGCCTATATTAACAAATTTTCTACAATTGTATTTTTTTCACTCTTTGATAAATGGCGGTAGATCTCAACTTTTATTTATGTTGTATCATGACATATTTAGCAGCGACGGTTCCTTCAATTCGAAATTTAGAAAATAAAATTTCAACAACAATCAAATTGTAAAACTTTACTATTTTTACAAAATCGTGTAATTAATCTAGAAGGATAATTTCCATTTATTTTAATTAGACCACCTTTGAGTGTTCTCGTCAAATTTAATATGTTCTTACAATAATTTTTAAATATGTGAATAAAATATGCATGTTATATGTAATATATACCTTTTGAGGTGCTTCTGTTACAATTATAATAAAAAAAAACTTCATTATATTCTTCCTTCTATAATTTTGCAAACATTTCCAAATTTCAAAACCTTTGCTAAAAAAGCTGGTTTTTTTTTAATAATAGTTAACGTGGTGTAAATAATGGAAATTTAATTTTCCATATTGTTTCACGGACTCTTCTTGTATTGGACAAAAAATACGATTTGAACAAAGTAATGAATAATATATAATTTATAAGTATTCGCTTTCTTGGATTTTATAAATATAAGTTAATAATAATAATAATAAAAAGGTGTATGACAATTGACGTATATCAAAACTGTCAAAATTTTAAATTGGTTGCAGTGTTAAATGACAGAAAATTGTCAGTTTGCAAGTGACAATTGTCGTCAGTTTGCAAGTGACAATAATTGAAAAAAATTAAGTGAATCAGTGGCCCTAATACGCCTTCGTAAATATGTAAAAAACAAAAAATATATATCCTATTTCAATCAAATACTCTCAAGTGACATCTAGCGAGAGCCAACATAGTTTACAGATTTTATACAGATTGTACTAGCGACTGAAGGGAGGGAATCACCTACACTTATCAAGTATCAAGACGGAGACCTACAGAAAAATGAAAACGTAAATCTGTGTGTACGAATTTTAGTATAAAGATAAGTGTATCGAGTAATTTTTCTGTGAAATCGATAACTTTTTGACAATAAAGTGTAACAACAGGGAGAGATAGGCCAAAAACAGAGATAGTAAGTGGCTGCGTCCGGTTGGTACCCATCAACCTACGATAGATGTCGTGGCTCTATCATTTTTTAAGGAAAGATAGGCGTTTAAAAATTAAGGCAAAAAACGTAAATATACCGATATTTTTAAATAAGAATAAGTGGAATTTTACTTAATTTTGTTTGTTTGAAATTTTGTGTAAAGCTAAGAGTAAATGTTATTCTTTTGTGAAGAAACTATCAATACAATTGATATTACAATTCTATTAGATGCAAGATGGCGCCACTATAGGGTAGTGCGTTCGACAATGTGTTTAAAGATCACAATACAACTAACACATTTTTTTGTTCTTTCTTCAATAACTAGCTCTTTTCAAAAGACACTTTTTTGGTACCTTTTTCTCCAAAATTACCCCTATTTTTACACTTTTTAAGTATTGTTTTCCGCTCTTTTCTTTTGTATGAAATACTTTCTCCGAAATTACCTATCTTTTCTCTTTGAAATTTAGTGCTTTTTACCTTCTCTTTTTTGAAAAAGGCACATTTTGCATTTTTCCCCTTTTCTCGCAAAAAAGAAACTTTTTTTCTCCAAAATTACCTCTCTTTTCTCTTTTCAAAACACACTTTTTACCATGTGAAAATAAAAATCTTTTTTTTAGTATCAATATGTCTTCTTTTTATCAATCGGTCTTTCTTCGGAAAAAACAAATTTGACAATATGAAATGGGACACTTCAAAACCTTATATATAGCAAAATTAGACTGTAAAATAATATTCTACTTTAATTAATATTTAAATTAATTACTTAATTAAAACGGCTCCATAATAAATAATTGTAATTTAACCGCCGGGGTGCTTGTTTTAGGTGAGTCCCCTAACATTTTGTAAAGTACATACCGAAATAATGCTCAATAAAACATATTCAAAAAAATATATTTTTAAATGATGATTTTATGTACCCCGTAAAGAATAATACAGGCACCCACACCTGAAATTTCCTGATCTGACAGATATATTACTCTGGCTCGATCACGACTCTAGTATAATTTATATTAAACTTAAAAACCTTTATTACTATCATTCTTTTTATTTTTATTGTTGTTTATGTCTTGGATTTTATACTAAGGGGAAGAGATATTTGGAACTAATTATAACTACCTTCCCTTAGTACATTTAACAGTTTATTGTTACGGTCATAAATTATATATTCGTCAATATCGACTGTCCGCACTGGAGTTTGTGTTATTTAAATAATGTTGAGTTAGTTACACTCAAATCATATTGTGTTAATTGTTAAATTATCTATTAATTTCCAACAAACAACTTTGATTTTAATTTGGTTCGCCTGTGTTTTCTAGAAAATTAAATAATGTACCTAATTACCAAGTAATTAAAATGAATTAATGAAACAACAGAAGTACGGTCCATGTTTAAACCCTAAAAGCGAGGCAACTGTTTTATAAATCAATATAACAGTTGCCTATTAATGCGGTAAAACTCTTGTAAAAGATAAAAGTACCGCATAAGTCATTTCCAAATATCTCTTCCACTAACCATACACAACAAAACGATGGAAAGTAGATAAAAGATTAAATTATATTTAAAAAAATACACAAATTTCTATGTCAATAACTAGAGGTCGAAAAGTGTGTAAAAAAGTATCTGTGATGAAATTTGTGTTAATAATCGATTGTTTACTAAAAAAGTAAACAAAACACTTACCACTTAAATTAGGAACTGTATGACCAAGTTGGACAGGAGCCAGAACTGTTGAATCATCCAACAATAAAGATGTTTCAGAAGGATATTCGAATACGTCAGGTCCGCAGTCCACAAACGAAAGTTTTAACTGAAAAAAAAAAGAAAATATTATAATGCATTTGAAAGTTTACTATGATTACTTGGCGATATTTCCAAAATTTACGTACGTAGGAACAGGAAAAACATTTTTTGAAATAGAGAAAATGCCGCTCTTTAATGTTGAAGATATTTAAGTTCATTGATGAATTACAGGAAAGTTTAAAAAAGTGAATTGCTACTGCATTTAATAATAATAATAATAGTGTTAGGGCATGACTTATATTCTAATCATAAGGGGAGTAGTAAAAAGCTCATCGCATATCTCTGGATATTGTTTTATGTACTAATTTTTGCCTGGGTACAAACCCTTTAAGGTTTATCTTACCCTAAAATTAATATGTTTCGTTGACGCGAGATGGCATAGGAGACACGTTATGTGTGGACTAAAAAATGGCAACATATTCACGTTTCTCGACAAACCATAAGATATCGCTGCTTTTATTACAATGTTTTAAGGACACATTTATTTGCGGTGTTGCTGCCAATGTTTCGCCTTGCGGTGTTGCTGCCAATGTTTCGCCCTTATTTATTCTACTGTCTTGTGGGTGCGTTATTTTAGTTATATTTCTTTATTATATTGCCTGTTAGTTGCGAAGTGGGACTTACAATGAAGAGGGCCCTCACAACTTTGTGAAGATTTTTGTTATTTTGTATTCCGGTTACCTGTCCGATATGCCGATTTGGGAATCGTCCCTTGTCTCTGTAGTGCCTGCTTTTTTCGTTGGCGCATTTCACTACATGTTAACCTTAGTATTTTATTAATATTGTTTTTTGACGTTAATAGTTATATCGTTCGATGATGATGATTGACAATTGGTCAGATTGACTTTCTAGGATCGTTCATTTTGTCATTCGTTTGCCAGTAACTGCTTTCTTTCGACCATGTTCCTGGAATCCAAACGCGTTATGTTCCCGAATCATGTTCTTTCGAGCAAATTTGAATTGTGATTCATCCCCACTCGACTCATAACTTTGGATCATGATCAGTAATCCCTTTTCCCCCCTGAAACATTGAAAATGTGTGATTGACAGATCCAAATCAATGTTTTCTAACCTCAAAAAAGATAAGACAGAGGATAATTAATTAAAGTATTTTTAAAATGAAAGTTTTAAACATATACACATGATCCAGAGCAAAATATTACTGCATCGCTCTAAGCGACGAAGATTATGAACGTGCCATCTCATGGCAATGAAGCTCTTAAAAGCTCTTCCCAAGGCTCTTCCTTAAAAATCTGATTATGGTTATTTGGTGAAATTATTCATTATTACACATAAAAAATCAGTAAAGAAACCACTATATATTCTATAAATTAAAAGCATAACCTAAATTTGCACAACAGGGACTGTTCTTTCGTCTTTTGACAGGTGAACATGTTCTTGTAATCAAAACGGTAAAACTGAAACATGATTTGAAGATCATGATCCAAAATAATTGGCGAAAGAAAACGTTTAATGACAATTGGCAGAATTACTCTGTTTTTTTAAGGGATTTCAGGATACAGAGTGATCCATCCAGAGGAGTCAAGATTTTTGGTAAAATCAAAGAAAAATCAAGAAGTCAAAAAACTGAGAAAAAAACAAGAGAGAATCGAAAAAATATCAACAACATCGACAACATCAACAAATATTCATTATCTTTTAAAACCTTTGTCAATTATACCATTTTTTACAAAAATCCCTTATATATTGTTCTGTTATACGAAATAATAAAATACGCATGCAATATTGTATATTAATAATTTCATGGTAGTTACTGGCAAGTTTCCGAGGTAGATCCAGGCAACTACCATAGTCTCTTGTTCTTATTTCAAAAGATTTATGATGTAATGTTACTAAAAGCCCATTATTAAGACGGGATATTTTAATTGTGGGCATTTACGACTATTATCTGAATTTATTTATGTATTTGTTTTACTATCCTAGAAAGGGCGACCATTTCAAAATTAATCATATTTTTGAAACAATGCAACTCACCGTCAAGTACCACAATGATTTATTTAATAAAATTTAACAAGTTTAGCAACTAGTTTCGGCGAAACTTCGCCCTCATCAGGCCTGTAACGTTATTAAAGCTATATTTTTACCAATCATATCCACCCAATTCTTTTATATTTTGTGTAGAAATGTATAAAGAATCAAAATGTAAAATAAAATAAAAAATGATCTTCCCCTAAATACTAAGATTGCTGGATTTTATTGATAGTTTCACACAAATCTGTATTTGGCGTTTTTAACAATCACAAATTCTCGCCGCAATAATTTTAAGCGGGATTACGGACATTCATGTTTTAAATCAGATATTCCTGATGAAGAAATTTAAAAAAAAATTGAGAAACAATTAATAATTTTAAAAGCCGATTTTGACGTCCAAAAACAGCCTGTAGTATATATATCTACTAAGTAATTTAGAAGTGGTTGCACATTATAAATTAAACGTCCTGTAGAAAAAAAAAATAGTTTTTCTCCATCATTTTTTGCAAGTTTATTTTAGAATATAAGTTATAACAGTAAAAAGAGACAATTTAACCGACGATTTCGTGTTATAACGAGTATTTTTTTAAATAGCCACTTTTCGCTAAATTCACTCTCTTATATTGTTCTAGACACACTATAGAGGGTACATGTGTTATATACATTGAAAACATACGACATTCTTTGATCCAATTTTTTGACTCACCCTGTATAAATCCATTTTTTACATTTTTACTATACTACTTACCCAATACATTAAAATCAAAAAGTTTAGTTTCGTTTCGATCCATTCTGTATAGTTGCAATTTAAATGTATTGTTATTGTAAAGTCACCAATTGCGATTCATATTCAGGTAATTTATACATTTATATCCATTAAAACTAAAAAAATGTATTTATAATTCTTTGTAGAAAACGACATGGTCCCTAACAGCATATACCAATCAAAAGTAGCCATTCATAACTTCGGCCCGTTTAGAGAAGAACCCATTACGTCATACTTTATGCATTGACAACACCTCCCTTCTTGGCAGGATGGGAGTCGATACTAGCAACCAGTGATGTGTTAGTTTAGAATAAAATTAAAACCTGTATTAAAAAGTAAATTATTTATTAATGTCAACTGAACACACCAAAATTTCGAATTTTGTCAGTGAGCATCGTGCTATAATGGGTTCTTCTCTAAACGGGCCGACTCTACAAAATAACAAATGTTTTAAATTTTATTATACAAAACTAGTGTATTTTGCCCCTACAAATATTTTATCTGATAGTTCGGATAATACAGAATAGATCTGGCAACATACTATTCTCGATATAATTTTTGCCAGAGAATAGGAACAGAGCCATCTCATTCAAACCGTAATTTTTATTTAATGGACGTTTTCACCACATTTGTGAAAAAATATGTGATTTTTCACTGAACATATATTTTCGCGTTTCTATTACACGTACTTTGTACAAAATTAAGATAATTCGTTATTTTATTAATCACAGGAGTTCTTACCCAAAACTTGGGAGATGATAGAGAGGCTAAAATTAATGATGGTACTTCATATAAAATTTGTCCCTTACGCCCTTCGTTAACGAATTATATTACTCCAAAGTTAAAAATAAATAATGGTTTTTTATTTATAATTATTAAACTACTTATTTGAAATAAATCAAAAATTAAACATTTATAAACACCATAAATGCGCACTTAATAGCGTTATAAACAAATCTGCACTACCCTTGTGAAGTCAGGTACGGACTAAGTGCAATGGTTAATGAGGCACATTTTTTTTATCTATAATTTTTTTCACTTCCTATTATGACAGCCAAATTCCACAAACATCTTTAAAAGAAAAATGTCCTCTTGTGACAACTCGATACAATTAACGGTTTAAGTAATATGTGCAATTTTATGTGGCACGGCACATCAAAATTCGCGTGAATAAATTATTTATTTCTTACATCAGTATTGTAAATAAATAAAATTTATAAAAAGTGTAGAAGTTTTTTATTCTAAATGTAAACTGTCCATTGAACTTAGTCCGTACCTGACTTATGGTGTTTATAAATGGTTAATTTTTCATTTATTTAAAATAAGTAGTTTAATAATCGATATATATAAAATTGTCGTGTCGCTGACTGACTGACAATCAACGCACAGCCTAAACCAGAGGTGATAGAGACGTGAAATTTTCAGGGTAGTGTAGGGGAGCACTAAGAAAGGAATTTTGAAAATTCGCACTTTAAGGGGTTCAAAATTGAGGTTAAACAATTATTGACCCGCTCGAGTAAGTGCGTCAATCAAAAACATACAGGGTGTTTCTTTTAAAGGGGAGTGACTCCCACCTGAGGGAGTGCAAATATTTTACTTCCCGACCCACCTCCGAGAAGGGAAAGTACTGTGAACGAGCTAAAAAAAAATTTCGAAATAAAGATGGAAATATCCATTTTGAAGTCACTTGAGATAATTAAGACCATTTCCATATGGAAGTCTATCTGTGTGTATTCTTCCACGATAAAGGCTACACGTTTGATCCGATTGAACTGAAATTTTGTGTATGGGTTTGAGTTACCGGTCGGAAAAACCCATTAGTTTTTGTACGACATCTGTCAAAAAATGACAGATGCAATGTGTCACGGAATTTGACATGCAATATGTCATTTGAAAGTCCTTGAAACTCTATTCAGAACAGTCGCAATTATTTCTCCAACTGTCACCTGTCAAAAACAAAAAAATCGGTTGGGTCGCCCCAAAACTTTCCCGACGAGTATCCACGAATACTTTTTCAGATATTTTTAACATTTTTTACAATTTCTTTTAACATTTTTTAAACTTTATTTTCTTTTTTTTAGAATTTTTATCATTTTGCTTTTCATGTATTTTTGTGCATTTCTTTGCATGTTTGCATTTTTTTTCGTTTTTTTGATTTTTTTTTGAATTTGTTTGCTTTTTTTGTGTTTTTTTTACTTTTTGGGATTTTTTTGCATTTTTAACGTTTTTAGCATTATTTAAATTTTTCAGCATTTTTTAGATTTTTTGGCATCTTTTTGCATGTCTTTTTTTATTTTTTTGGCATTTTTTGCACTTTTAGCATTTTTTAACATTATTTTACTTTTTTTAGATTTTTTGGCATTTTTTTTTTCATTTTTAGCATTTTTTAGCATTATTTTACTTTTTTCAGCATTTCTTTTAACATTTTTTGCTTTTCATGTGTTATTGTGCATTTCTTTGTGTTTGCATTTTTTTGCATTTTTTCCTTTTTATCGTTTTTTTGCATTTTTTTTTATTTTTTGGGTTTTTTTGCAATTTTAGCGTTTTTAGCATTATTTTACTATTTTTGGCATTTTTTTAGATTTTTTTGGCATTTTTTTAAACATTTTTTACAATTTCTTTTAACACTTTTTTAACTTTTTTTGCTTTTTTTTAAGAATTTTTATCATTTTTTAGCTCATTTTTTGCTTTTCATATATTATTGTGCATATCATTGTATATGTTTGTATTTTTTTGCATTTTTCCACTGTTTTTGTTCGTTTTTTTGCATTTTTTTTCCATTTTTTGGGTTTTTTTGCATATTTGTTCATTTTATATGAAGTACCATCATTCATTTTAGCCCATCTATCATCTCCAAAGATTTGGGTACGAACTCCTGGGATATAGCATCATTCCGTAACATGAAAAATTTTCAAAAAATTTTATTGGGTTTCTTACTCTTCTGTCATTACTTCTTAAAAAACTGAATAAATTTGAACATTCAGTTTTGCGTTTTATACCTCGAAATTGTCAATTTTTTTGATTTTTTTCCAAAGGGCGACATGAAAAATTTACTTAAAATTCATAAAAGTACTAATTAAAGACATGGAAACTCAATTTTTTTAAACATGTAAATTATTATTAATTAATTATTTTTTGTAAACATACAATTCTTTTTAAATTCAACACTTTAACCACTATATGCATTTCATATAAAGTCTTCCATTTCCGAGAAAACACTTTCTGTCAAGCAAGTAAGTTAGTCCGCATGATACTCAAAAACTAAGCTGGGTTTTTTGCATTTAATTTTTAACAGTTCAAGGAAGAAATGATAAAATTTTTGGATATAGTTGTTTAATTAATCAAGGAAAGAAAAACAAATTCTTTCATTACATTTGGTTTTTAACTGTTTTTAATGAAATTTAATGTAATGAAATTTTAACAAATAACTTTCGGTAAATTGGAAAGAGAATAATTACTTTACACTGCAAAAATAGCCAATAAACATAGTTAATAAAACGTGTCGATTCTAGATTTAAAACTTACAGGTATGACCTTTCAATGTTGTTGCTTATCAAAAAACACATAATTTAAAGAATGTGAGTGTAATTATAAAAACAATGCATACACAATATTCTTTGTATGATATAAAGTTTGTTTCCCTACCGTTTTAGTTTAATTCATCTTCACAGGATGTTAATTATCTCTACATATTATCGTTCCACTGTTAAATTAAAACAGCTAGAACAGTTATATTTGTGTCACAGCACTCGTTTTGGTCCAAAGAACGCATTTTTTTTTTCGTGGATCCCTAGTATCGAAGAGAAAATAATTGTTTAGATAGTTTATTATATAGGATGACGAATGTTATTAGTAGCTTTATATATATTCTTGTACTTTATTATTTTTCTAGTGTTTTAATACGTTTTAAAATTGTAAGTGAAAATATTGATTTAGTTTTTAATTTATTATTTCATGCATGACATATACATAAATACAGCAGGAATCCGTGAAATGAAAATGCTGTAAATGTTCATATTATAGAAATCAATCAAAAATTTTTTTAAGGAATTTTTAAGAATTTTGCCAAGAACTTTCCAGGATTTTTCAAAAAGTTTTTTAAGAAAAGCAATATTTTAATGAATTGCATAAAAAAGTCTTTGAAAATTCCTTTAAAAAATTGCTTGCATGACAAAATTCACAAAATTTCCTTGATAACCCCAAAAATGAAAAATCCTTGAAAAAACCAAAAAAATCCTTGAAAATTACTTTCAAAAGTCCTTGAATTTTTTTTAACAAAACTGCTTGAAAAATCCTAGAAAAGTCTTCACAAAACTTCCTTGATAATCTCAAAATGAAAATCCTTGAAAAAATTAAAAAATCCTTAAAAATTGCTTCAAAAAGTCCTTGAACATTCCTTTTAAAACAACTACTTGAAAAATCCTGGAAACTTTTTGATAAAATTCACAAAACTTCCTTGATAACCTCAAAAATTAAAATTCTTGAACAAATCTAAAAAAATCCTTGAAAATTGCTTTAAAAAGTCCTTGAAAATTCCTTTTAACAAAATTATTTGAAAAATGCTAAAAAAAATCCTGGAAAATTTTTGATAAAATTCACAAAACTACCTTGATAGCCTCAAAAACGAAAATCCTTGAAAGAATTAAAAAAATCCTAGAAAACTGCTTGAAAAAACATGAAAATCCTGAAACCTCGGGACAAAATTCATAAAACTTCCTTGATAACCTTAAATATGAAAATCCTTGAAAAGATCTAAAAAAATCCTAGAAAATTGCTTTAAAAAGTCATTGAAAATTGCTTTTAACAAAACTGCTTGAAAAAACATGAAAAAATCCTGAAAAATTCGTGACAAAATTCATAAAACTTCCTTGATAACCTTAAAAATGAAAATCCTTGAAAAAATCTAAAAAAATCCTGGAAAATTGCTTTAAACAGTCCTTGAAAATTCCCTTTAACAAAACTATTTGAAAAATCCTGGAAAATTTTTGATAAAATTCGCAAAACTTCCTTGAAAGCCTCAAAAACAAAAATCCTTGAAAATATCTAAAAAAATCCTAGAAAATTGCTTTAAAAAGTCATTGAAGCTTCCTTTTAACAAAACTGCTTGAAAAACATGAAAAAATCCTGAAAAATTCGTGACAAAATTCATAAAACTTCCATAATAACCTTGAAAATTGCTTTAAAAAGTGGTTGAAAATTCCTTTTAACAAAACTACTTGAAAAAACCTAAAAAAAATCCTGGAAAATTTTTCATAAAATTTACAAAACTTCCTTGATAACCTCAAAAACGAAAATCCTTGAAAATATCTAAAAAAACCCTACAAAATTGCTTTAAAAAGTCATTGAAAATTCCTTTTAACAAAACTGCTTGAAAAAACATGAAAAAATCCTGAAAAATTCTTGACAAAACTTCCTTGATAACCTCAAAAATGAAAATCCTTGAAAAAAATCTAAAAAATCCTTGAAAATTGCTTTAAAAAGACCTTGAAAATTCCTTTTAACAAAACTACTGAAAAAATCCTGAAAAAGTTTTGATAAAATTCCCAAAACTTCCCAGTCAATTACATAGCAACACAATTTTTAATACAACTAAGAATAGTAAAGAGCCATAGAATATAAAAACTAATGTATTGGTGAAAGAAGTCAAGATAAAGAAACAAAAAAAAAGGAAACTTACTCTAAAATTACAAGTGACCAATATAAGGAACAGAAAAAAGTTCTTATGGGAACAAAAATGGAAAAAGACCAAAAGTCGAATCAAAAACTTCTATAAAAGGAGTAGGATGCAAACGAAAATGGATATTATACTTTAAAAATATAACAACCAACAATATAAGGGATGAAAACGAAAAGATCAAACGTCGGTAAGAACTCGTAGTAGCTATATTTTATTTTTCATAAAAAAGCAACTGATTAGCGTAAAAGTGACAACACCAACGATTCTTAAAATGTGATCTTATCTAAGTTGATAATCTGATCTCCGAGAGATTTAGCTCGAGCGCTTTAATCAATTGATTATTAATGCCAAAATTATGTCTCATCAAATTGTAAAATATTCGAGAAATTTAGCAACAATAAAAATAGCAGAGTGGTAATCAAGATCGTGTTATATTTATTAAGATTACTTCCCTTGAAAATGAAATTAATTGCGGATAAGTAATTTAGAAAAAAAACTTTATTAACAGAACACAAACATCAGGAATACAACTAAAAAAAATAATAAGCAATTAAATCGAATACTAATTAAAGTTGAAAACACAAAAGACTAAGAGAAGTATTTGATATTTTTATGTGACGTATCAAAGTGACTATTTCTCTAGGGAGATAGTCTTGGGTCATTTACTATTAGACAACGAGGCGATCAATCCAGGACATCACGCGACTGTAGCGCTCCAAGTGACAAAGATAATAAACAATAATTTTGACAGATGTGACTTGGAGCATTTTCTTTATAAGATTTAGGGAATGTGAATACTTTAGCTCTGTAATATTAATAATTAAAGTACGAGGTCGTCAATCCAGGACGGCACGCGAAACACTAATTTATATTAATTTTATTATGAAACGTGATTCGCCTAAATAATAAGTTTGAACATATTTAAGCATGAGCTTCTAGTAGCAGCGTGACATAGTGCCCGCTAATGGTGTAGTGGGCCCGGGGATCGAATCCCACATGGCCTTTTAAATTTTTTTTAAACACAGGCTAGATTCCGATAGTCAAGACCTTTTAATAAAATAAATAATGTTTTTGTCACTTGGAGCGCTACAGTCGCGTGCCGTCCTCGAAGAGTTACTTGTGATATTGTTTGTTTATGTGTTTGTATACAAACAAACTTACATATCACAACATGCTGTGCTTAGATATTGACTTCAAGAGAAGGATGGAAAATTGATGTCAATAGTAAATGGTCTAAGGAGATAGTCGCTGATATTTGATTCCGATTAGTTAGAATTTAAAAAATTGTGACATTTCATTGGTTGATATAAGACAAGGTAAATAATCACTTTCATTTGTTGGTACAAAATGTAAGTAATAAATTTAACGTTGATTTTTAAATTTTTAATTTTAAAATATCTAGGAAACCGTAAATATGTGTCTCTTATATTATTAAGTAGGTAATAATGTTTAAATCTTTCTTACCGGTCTGATGGGTGCTCTATCTGCAAAAGCAGATCAACAACGAAAAAATATAAAAAAAATCGGCTATGTCAGCCCAGAACTTTCCCGGCTCGGCTGTAGAGAATAGGATTATTTTAATTACAAAATACTAAGTAATACATTAATTTATGGAAGAAATGTTAAATAGCAAGCTGATGGTGAATACTTCTACCGAATTGATGTTTCAATGTTGATAATGACATAAGCAAACGCATGCGCACAATTTACAGCACACTGCTACAATTAGGATCTCGTAAATCATGGGAATTTGGAAAAAAGTTTGATATAGGGAATTTTATGCTCTACAACTACAGAACTTTTGCACTAAAGTGCATTGTTTGTCTTCGAAATTTAAAGGAAGGCAAAAAGTCTAAATGTGTATGTTTTTCGCCCTCTATAGTGGAAAAACTATGGAGAATTCGGAAAAAGTTAAATGTAAAGTTAAAGGAACTTTGGTGCTCCACAACTTTGCACTAAAGTGCATTGTTTGTCTTCAAAATTTAAAAAAAAGCAAAAAGCCTAAATGTGTATATTTTTCGCCGTCTAGCGGCGAAACTATGGGGAATTCGGAAAAAGTTAAATATAAAAGTTAATATTTGGTGCTCTACAACTTTGCACTAAAGTGAATTGTTTGTCCTTAAAATTTGGAAAAACTACGGAAAACCTACATGCACATTTTCTGCACGTCCTCTAGTAGCGCAACTATTGGACATTCTGGAAAAAAATTGATACAAAAATTGTAGAAAATTTTATGCTCTAAAATTTTGCACTAAAGTGTAGCTGTTCTTTGGCTTTAAAATTTAAAAAGGGCAAAAAATCTTACATGTGTATTCAATCATCAATGTCGGTCTTGAAGACCTTCTATTGTACAATTTAAACCAAAAACTAATGGTCGCATTCGAGGTACACACCAACCCTTCATAGCAAATTTCAGCTTGATTGGTCAAACGGTTCGGCAGTTATCGTGGAAGATTACACATAGACAGACCTGGAAATGGTTTCAATCTTCTGGAGGACCTCAAAATGGATATTTCCATCGATATCTTAATTTTTTTGCTTGTTCACCATACTTTAGCTTTGATTGGACCGGGAAAGTAAAACTATAGCTATCCCATGCTATTCAAATGCTGGGTTCGCAGATTTATACGTCGTGGTACTCGCTGCAGTAATATTTCTAGATCCTCAAGATAATCACTTTCATAAATATCCAACATATCCACTTCACACTGATTTTATTTTATGTACTCTGTGCAGTATATGCTCCTTTATCTGACAGCCAGTTTTGATTAAAAGAGGTTAGAAATGCATTCTTAAATATTTAAGCTTGCAAAAGTGGCGGCTTAAGATTTAAGAATACTTAATACTTTAAGAAAGGCTTAAATCTAAACTTAAGGATTTAAGTTTGTCTTAAAATGTAAGTATAGTTGGTGCAAACGGCCCTTAGACTCACCCCTGGTTGATAATGAAGCACGCACTATTTTTAACAGATATTAATAATTATTTTATGGCAAATTAAAGTTTTTAAAAATACCAATTTTTATAGTATGCTGAATTCAGTCGAATTTGCAATCATTTTTCAAAACCGACGAATACAATATATCCAAGCAGTAACAGAGAAAGTATTTGAACAGAATTAATGTAAACGTTAAAAGATCATTTTTTCGTTGTTCGACGTGTTTTGTAGTTTTATTTATACAACTTTTAAATCAATTTCTTCCTTTTTTAGAGTTTTCGAAAAAAAAAAACACTTATACAACGGGTCTGTACATCCGTCTGTCTGTCTGTGACAAGATTCAACTCAGAAACGGTAATAGAAGCGACAAACAGATATCGTTAAAAACTCCTAAAATGATATTAATCTTTAACCTCTGAGAGTTATTTTAAATTTTCGAAAACTCGACAAATTACGGCAAAAATAATGCTGTTTTCACACTTGTTTATTGCCATTAAACGAAAAGGAAAGAATTCTCGCTCTGGCGCTTTAGCTAAATGCGTGGGATAAGAAAAAATATTGTTGGATACCATTCAAAAAAACAGGCAGCAATTTTAATTATTCATCTTGAAGAAATTATAAATTTATCTTTAAAGACATTCTAAGTAGCTCGTTCGTATTAATGAAATGTCGAGTTTTTTTGAGATAAAAATGTGAGAACTTTATGCGAATTAGTAAAAGTGAAAATATGTAACCATCTGTATGTTGAAATATCGCATGGGTATTTTAAATTTAGTTAGCGTATAGGAATTTTATAAAAATCTTTAAAATTCAATTTAATCAATTTTTTATTAAAAAAATGAAATATTTGAAAAAACATTCATATCTATACTTTCTTAAAATATACATATTCTTACTTTCCAATATTAATTGAAACGCAAAATGTAAATTTTATGTGACAAAATTTGTAAAAAAATCTAACACTAATAAATTATTTCATTGTATAATTTATTTTAAGATAACATATTTTATATACTTTCTTAATTTCCATAAAGTAATATGTAAAATATTGATACACCTTCGATGTTTAGATCTTTATTTAAAATAAGAAATAATTTTTATTAAAGTCTATGATAGATTAAAAGAACACAGAATAAGGGCGGAGATAACTTTTTTCCTAGGGGGTGGTACTTTTAGACAAATATGCGTTTGTCCGTTTCTACATTTCATATATATTATTTCTTCTTTTCGTGCTATTTTTTGGTATCCTAGGGGGTAATTACCCCCTTTACCCCCATATCTACGCCCTTGACACAGAAATCATTTGTCAAAAAATTTGAAAACAATTTGCCAAAATTTGAATTGGGAATTTGAAACCTTTGGTTTTGAATAATGTTAAAGAATATCGTCACCACTAACCAAAACCACACTTTTTATCACTCTACGTACGTTTCGCTAACTATGTTAGCATCATCAGGAGTTGATGAGAAACTTGAGAGTCTCTTTAGTGCGTTGCAGCTTTTTGGATTGTTCCTCCCCATGTGGAGTTCCTTTTCGGAAATTTTCCTATCCAGAAAATTCCTTATTAAAATTTTTTTCTTTTATTTCTAACCGCCCTCAGAGGCAAATATTTGTGATATAAGTCACACAATCATGTAGTTTTTAATTTGTTACCATTTAACTCTTATTTACTATTAATTACCTTTTCTCTTGCACCACCCTCCTGCCCTTCTCAGTAGCGGTAATATAGCAATATGCTTATTAAGGTTTAATCGTACATTTTTGTAGTTTGGTAAGTTATGTTCTTTTCTTTTTTTTAATTTTCCTATCGAACTTGTATTTATTCTAGACCTGAAGATGGCTTTTTAACCGAAACTAGTTGCCTTCCTTTTTTATAATTAAATTTATTGTGGTACATGATTTTGAGTTTCATTTATGATTAACACTTGACCACATTTGAGATATGGATAACTTATTGGATTGATTATCAAATTATTAAAAAATATAAAAAAAAACAAAAAAATGAAGAAAACGATTTAATTTGTTAAAAATTGATAGAAAAAATTGTTAATAAATGTCAAAAAACTGCCAAATTATGCTAAAAAATGGAAGAAAATTTGCTAAAAATTGAAATCCATGAAAAATTTCTATAAAAATACTAAAAAATCTAGAAAATTAAAAAACAATTTTTAAAACCAAAAAAAGTATCAAATTGATAGAAAATGTCAAAAAGAGCCAAAAAAAGTAAAACTGTCAAAATTTGTTAAAAATTTATAGAAATGATCAAAAGTTGTTAAAAAAAATAAAGAAAACCTTCAAATTTGATAAAAATAATGTTAAAAGTATCAAAAATAATGCAAAAATGATAAAATTGTTAAAGGGCGCCAATATCATGTATTATCTTGCCTGAAATGGCTTTTTTTAAATTATTTTAATTATAAGCGGTACGATTATCAACTTTTTTTCCAGATAAATTTGAAAAAAGTAGCACAGATGTTTTAAAAATCATGAAAAATTCCGCGTATTTTTAGTAGCTATATTAGGCGACATCTCGTCAAAAAACGAATAATTATATTTTGTAGCTTTCTACCCTGTTCTGCGAAAAAAAATTGGACTAGAGGGTAGGATTACTTAACACTAACTGGGAAATATTAAAAAAATAATTTTTATACCTAATTTATTATTACTGAGTAATTCTCTAACCGGCAACCATGAAAGTCATGTGGTGTGCGGACCGCTTAAATGTCAAAAATTACTAAAAACTAAATAACAAACTTTCAAGATTGTTTGAAACTATCAAAATATTGAAAATTGCTAATTGTTAGAAACTGTCAAAATATTGTAAAAAAATGAAGAAAAACCATCAAAATTGATAAACTATTAGAAATAGGTAACATAAGTAAACTAAACTTTAAAAAAAATTAAACCGACTTCAGTAGTTTTTGTGGATTTCTCTTTATTTCTCTAGATTCCATCATCAGATCCTGACTTGGTGAAACTCTTTCAAAACAATTGGTCTACACAATTGAACAAATTATCGCTGAAGATAGAACCTCCTCCATTTTTGAAGCTGGTTAATGACTGCTAACTCTTTAATTTTAGTTGTTTTATTCATTTTTTTTATATGAGGAGAAACACCGATTGAAATACATAAAGAGAAGAAATTGATAGTTACTAACACATAGTTTGACCGTCATAAAAAAACGTAATCTATAAAAAGTAAATTTAATTTATAATTGTTGATGAGCGATATAGAAACGGAGCAGACATACAGTGATTATGTGGTGCTAATGGCAGAGTTGGACATATAGAGAAAATAATAAAGAATGCGTCGAAAAAAAAAGTTGAATTTGAAGAGACTAGTCTCTGGATGTTGAGAAAATAGGAAACAGAAATAATACATTTGAAAACAACAACACTAACAGACAGCAGTGTGGCCAGAAACATGATAGATAGAATGATGGAAAGACAAATGTTTAAACAGATAAATAATGAAAAAGTATAATGGATTATAGAAAATTGAACATTGAATTGAGAAAGGAAACATTATAGCGCAAGACAAGAATGGTTTAAGGGTGAGTATAAAGAAATAGAGGAAGGGATGATCTAGTTTAAAACAAAGAACAAATAAAAGAAAAAAGTAGATTGTAAATAAATAGAGAGCAAAGATGGAGCAGTTTGTAAATAAGAAAAACACATTCTGGAAATATGAAAGAAATATATGGAAGATTGTTATAAAGCAAAGGATAAACCCTGGGTTCTAACCTTAAAATCAGAAGAGAAAGTATTAATGAGATTAATTTTGTAGAAAAAGATGCCGATGGGAGCATCGCAGGGAGAAGTTTATAGACTTAAAAGGAGATTATGTAGAAAAATAAAAATAAATTTAGGTTGGAAACATTTCAGACTACCCTATAGTGATGTGAAATGCTTGGGCATTTGTAAGTCGGGCAATTGCCCAGGATAAATACCCAGGCAAATGCCCAAAACTCATAAATGCCCTTGCATTTATCTCTTTTAAAAACATTGATTATAAAACACATAAATAATGTTTTAGTTATACAAAAAAATCTCAATTTTGGGGTGGGTTCTATGGAATGAAAAAAAATAAACATTACAAATTAAGAAAAAAATATAAAATTATGTATACTGATTACTCTTCCATTCTCTTCTGATTATCACTAAATAACTTGAATTTTCTAATTTTATATTTTCCTTCTTCAAATTTCTCGAAATTAAATTTTCAAACTTGTTATTTTCCCTAAATTGAATTTGAATTGAATTTTCTAACTTGTTATTTCTTTCTTTAAATTTATCTACATTAAATATTTTTTTAACCATTTCCTTCTCTAGAGGTTTCTTCTTAATAGCCTTTATATAATTTTCATAAACTTGTTACTTCTTTGTGATCACCTTTATTTTAAAACGTCTTCCTTCTTAATAAATATAATAATCTTAAAAATTTACAATTACAATTTTCAATAAGCAATGTTAATACATTATAATTTAACCTTTTGTAAGTTACTACGGCCCGCCAATAGTATGGCAAACCGTGTAGTATTGAAATCGTGCAAAAATCTCAAATTTTTTTTTGCTCCAAATGACTTAAAATGTCATGAAACGTGGAAAAAATTGATTTTCCGCGAGAAAATAAAAGTCTGTCTGTGTGGATGTCTGTGCGCACGATAACTCGAGAACGGTACGGCCGATCCGGAAAATTCTTTCGGTCATCGGTTTTTATTCAAAAAAGAAAGGCTCTATCAGAAAGATGAGCTATTTCGGGTCAGAGGATCATGGTCCCGCCTACTAAGTGAAACTTCTATTCGAGATATCTCGATAAGGAAAGCAAATTTGTCGATACTGATTTCTATTAAGGTGTTGTGTAAGTCAAGACGCGTTGATTGTTATCCATATCGCAACCGGCTCGTTGAAAAAAATTATTGGAAAAATTCCGATTTTTTCGAATCGGACGGAAACGGGCCGTAGTCTTGAAAAATCGCGCAGAGATTATTCCTTTTACTAGTTTAACTTTGTTTTTCTCCCCCAATTCCTAAGAATGCCTGATGATGGCAGTTCGCCGAAACTAGTTGCCAACCTCCCTTCTATCAACTTTAATAAAAATTTTGTGGTACTCGACTTTGAGTTTTATTACTTCATATATTTATACGATAATTTAGTGAAAATAAGGTTGGCAACTAGTTTCGGCGACAACACGTTGTCTTAACAATAAATTTCAAAATTAAATACACACAGCGCTTACCTCTGCAAAAAAGGGGAACGAACCGTAGAAAGATGGTCATTAAAGACTTACTGTCAGTAGATAGAACGTCCATTAACTTTAAAGATTCAGTAAGTAAAGGCGATGACGTTTAGAATAAAACTTTACAAGTAGATTTCTTATACAATTGTTACAATCTAAACGTCATTGTCGTTAGTTACAGAACCGTTAAAGTTAATGATCGTTCTATCTACTGACAATTAGTTTAAAAATAACATTATGATTAAAATTAAAGGGCATTTTTGTGGTACTGGGAAATGGAATTAGGGAGGGATAGCATTACTTCAGTGAGTGAAGTGTTACCACCCACTCCTTCCCGCACAAATTCTATGTACCAAATTTCTTGTTTATCCTTGTATCTGATAATTTTTCTCTAACTTGACTAGCTGTAATTCTGTGTTCTTTGCTGTCTCAAACAAAGCTGTACAGACTTCACATTTAGGTGCTATCGGCAACAATGACAACCGATAATAATAATTATTATTAGCAACATTCAAGCACTACAAGTTTATCCATGAAACGTACGTTTGATTAATGGTTTTTATGACATTTTAGAAACTCTAGTAATAATCACAAGCAGCAAAAAGTTAAAACAATACTTTTTTTATAAATGCCCAAATTTTGGGCCTTTAAAATTGATTTGGGCAAATGCCATTTATAAATGTCCTGACCACTAGGCATTTGCCCGGCCCACATCACTAGACTACCCTGTGTGTGTTGTGTTTTGTGTTGGGCGTTGGCATTAGGAAACTTATGTCCGGTTTATCCAGTGGAACTTAATATAAATATTATGAAATATCGACTTAAAAGTACTATGAGCTTAAATAAAAATTCTGTTGCACCACGATAAAAATTGGAAGTATTATCTAAGATCAAAATTAAGTTCGATAAACTTGACAACGTGGTAACCACGCTCAACATTTTTTTTATAACATTTGCTACTCTGACTAGTTTTCGGCGGTAGTTTGAATGAATATATTTGATTGGATGCCAAAAGATAGTGGGATGTGTGTGTATTGTCACTTGTCATTTGTCATTCTTACACAAATCTACTCATTCCGCTGTAATATTTTTTTATATGTATCCTAAAACATCACCGCAATTTAATAATATTTAATATGGAATGAGATCAAAAATGAAAAAAAAAACAGTTAGCAAGTTTCGCATGTTATTGAATGTAAGAAAACTGATTGCGTAAATAATGTAACGAGGCCGGCCCTGTGAACACACCGCGCACACCGAGAAACTTCGAACAATCGTGACGTCACTCATCCAGATGTCTCTAGAGCGGGCATTATAAGTATATATACTTGGATGAGCCGGACAAGGAACAGAAACAGAAGACGATAGCGCGCTAATGTAAATTAATATTGTTAGTTGTGTTTCTACTGTAAATAAATTAGTTCATAGTTATACTGAGTGTTTAAGTTCACCAAACCTGAATACAAAAATATTACAATAATAAAGAGATACAAATATCAAAATTATTTAGCGCAACAAGCCTATATACATAGAGAAGCCAATAGAGTCAGAAAACAGTGGACAGAAAAGCGGCGACAAAAGAGAGACAAGAAGTATATTGAACATAAGGTGGGCTTCCATTTGCCTTTTCTTCTCAAGACAATGATCGTGGTACTCTGAAGGTATTATTCTTTCCTTTGTAAATAACAAAACAGTGTCTGGGTTAGTAAGTTCAAAACTGATTCTTGACATAAGTAAAAATTGTTTCAACAAGAATTTCAATTTAAGAAAACTATGCAAGAATTGGAAAATATTTATAAAAAAAAGTTTATAAGAGCGAGGGATAGTTTTATTAATTTATATTAAGTTTTTATTTTTTTAATTTATTACATTATTTTTCCTAATTTAAAGTTGTTTTTATTTTGTTTTTTTTAGTTTGAACTTAGAATTTTTATTTTTTCTTCACTCATAGTTTCCTAGTCTTAAGTTAAGTTTTTATTTTATTTTTTTTACTATTTTTAAGTTAGAATTTGTATTTTTTCTTAACACGTATTTTCCTAGCTTTAAATTGAGTGTTTACTTTAGTTTTCTATTTTTAGGTTAGAATTTCTTTAGACTTTATATTTTTCTTAGAAGAGACTATAAGGTAATTGTCAAACGTCAAATTTTCTTTAGCCGGAGTCTCATACGTCCGTTTTCCGATCGTCCGATGGTACGACGGAGCTCCTATTGGTTGATAAATTTTCCGCCTTTTTTATCCGAATATTTTTAACTTTTTTCCGACGTCGGACAAAGTTAAACTAATTTTAACTTTTTCCGTTTTCGGATCGTTTTTAACCTCACTTTTGGCTGCCTGACTGATGAAAAGTAAACAAAACAAAACAATAAACTAATAAAATAATTATTCGGTTTGCGTTTTAACATTCGTCGATAGTTTGAACTAATTTTAATAATTTATTTAGTTGCATTTCAGCAAGCATTGCAGAACTTTGGTAAAATGGTAAAATCACCTGCGTTTCGGCATTGTATGTTTCGGTTGAGGTTTCGGGTACGTATTTCTACATCATTCTCATTCTAATCAAAACGTTGACTTTGCCAATAATAGGAATTAGACTTGGACATGTTGATCGCAAATAGCAAATAAAACAATACAATATTGAATCAAATCACAGAATACAATCAAATGATATTGAATACAATACAACCAAATAAACAAATTAATCAGTGTATTGTGAATTATACCCTCAAATACAACTGTCAATAGCACTAATTTAAATATAATAGCCAAATTTGAGCTCTTCATGCCTTTTTAATGATTTTTTTTAAATTAGCCAAAAATTAAGGGTTAAAACGCCTCGTTTAGTGCTGCCTCCTGGTTGGTGTAACGTGCTTGTAATTCTTCATTCGTATCTTCAGTCGAAAGTATAGAGGTGGAAGAGACGGTGTCGAACAAAATATAGTAGTTTGTGTATGATTTATCAAGATTTTTTATTGTGAAATGGGAAATAAACGGAATTCCAAGGGAAAAAGGATGGTAATCTCAGCGTTTAAAGCACGTAATAAAATGTATGTACCTATATATATATTGTAATGATATTTACAATTCTCTCAGAATTTTGGCTGGGTCCTAGTCAAAAAAAAAAAATAATAAACATTACAAAAAATTATAAATTTATGTTTAATCCGTATATTCCTCTTCTTTATGCTTTTGCTTGGAAATCTGGATACAACTCTTATTCACTTCTCCTATTCTTTACAACACCAATTCTTACTTTCTTCTAGTTATTACTTCTTCTAAATCTTCCCATTACGCTTACCGATAACTTTAAATGTCTTCGTTATATCTTTAAATATTTTTCTTTTTACTTTCTTAAATGTATGAAATAAAATTCATCTCCTAATTGTTTTTATTTGTGTAATTTTTATTCCATTTTCTTTACAGCATTAAAAATATATTTTTTCTAGATAAAATTATTATAACATCCCATTTCAAATATCAAAAATTTTTTATAACTTATTGTTTGACAACCCTTTGTTTATTATTCTTTTTTTTTTTTCTAAATTTTTTTTTACTACTAGATTTTTTTTTAATACTTCAGCCATAGTTTAGGTTATTAACCCTATATCCCCTGTTTACTATCTGACTTAAATTTCATATATGACAGTTCCAAAATTTCAATTTTATTATAACAACATTCATTATTTAAAAATTTTTTTAAGATTCTTTCACTTTTGTTAAATTTATTGCCAATCTATCTATAATACTTTTCGTTTCCTATTCTTCCCCTGCATATCAAACTCTCCTATCTTATTTAACAAACATAACAATTAACTTTGAATAATCTTTTAATAAATTAACTTTTAAACACAACTTTATCAATATTAGTAAAGAGCGCCACTAGATAAAAGAAAATTATTACTTTAAAGCTCCTTAAAAGTATTTAAAGCTGTAAACAAAATAATAGGGATAATAGTCGTAAAAAACCGCAACAATAATCACAAAAAATTGACAAAAGAATCGCAATTATCACAAAATAATCAATGAAATAAAACAAAATGAGAAAAAAATTAGCAAACAAAACAATAGAAACAGAACAATGAGAAAAAAATTACAAAATTTGAAAAAAAAAATAAAAAAAAAAACAAAAAACCATAAAAATAAAAGAATTAAAAGAATCGAAAAAAAATCTGAAAAATCGGAAAAAATAATTTAAAAAAAAAAAACAAAAAACTTCAAAAAAAAGAAAAAAAATGAGAGAGAAATTACAAAATAGAAAATGTAAAATAAGGAAAAACGCAAGAAATCGAAACATATCAAAAAAAATCAAAGGACTAAGAAAAATGAGAAAAATGAAAAAAAAACAGAACAATGAGAAAAAAATGAGTAAAAATTAGAAAAAATCGAAAAAAATCGAAAAAAAATATCAGAAAAATAAGAAAAAATCAGGAAAAATGAAAAAACATCGCAAAAATCAAAGAACAACCAAAAAACTGGAAACAACTGTAACCATAAAAAATGAGAATATTCAGAAAAATTGAAATAAAATGCAAAAACTCGCAAAGAAATCCCACAAAAGTCGTAAATAATTGCAAAAAATCAGTAGAAAAGAAAAAATAAGAAAAAAATTCAAAACAAAAGAAAAAAACAGAAAAAGAAAAAAACAGAAAAAGAAAAATACAAGAATGATGAAAAATTACAGCTTTGTTAAATATTAATTCTAACAAATTGATGTTAAAAGTTGCAATAATGAAACATTTAAAATTCAGGAAAAAAAATTAAACAAAAAATAGAGTTTATTGATAAACTAAGACTAAATTTGTAAATATTTAACATTAAGGAGGGTATCGTTTTTTGGGTTTTTTGCGACCCCGTACGAAATTTTTGTCACTAAAAGATATTAAGAAAAAAATGGATTTCCCAAAATTATTTTCTTTAAAATGCCCTGGAACATACTTTTTTTTAATTTCGAAATTTTGAAATCGCAAGGACTGACAAGGAGGATTTGGCAACATGGCGGCTAGCTGTCATTTAATAGAACGCGCGATTTTTCTCGAAATAGGTCAAGTGTTTTAAAGACCAGTTATCCACGAATACTTTCTAATATTTTTTTTATTGGTACACTTTAAAATCATAAATACTGGTATTATTACTACAAAAAATTGAAATAAAGAACCAATAATGTAAAATGGTTGAATTAGTGATGTCACCAGCTGTCATCGAAATGACAAATACAAAAATTAATTTGCAATCTATCACATAAGATTTATTGTTGTCACCATAGTTGTTACAGGTTGTATATTACTTAAAAATAAGTTCTTAACATTGATACCTAAAATAATAAAGCAGAATCGCGGTTAATACAGCAAAAATCAGAAGACACTATAAAGATTATGACAAGTTCATCAAATGGATGGAAGAGCAAAAGGTATTAATTTAAATAGCATTTCATCTGATTTAAAATACGAAGTATCAATAATTCAAACAATACTAACTATACTTTTCACGTTAATTTAAAAAATTAAGATTGATAAATATTTGAATAAAGCTTTTAAAAAATGTGTTAGTAGTATTTTATTTGACGTTATAGGGTTATCCTTAGATCAATAAAAAGATTAACATTTAAACTTCTTACACGAATGGGGTGTTTGCTTCATTTTAGGTTAATGGGCCACTAAAAACCTGAGTAATAAAAATTTAACCCTTATTTTTTATTATTTTTTAAACCTATATTCCACCTATAATAAAAAATCTGTCACTTAAGGTTGATCAGTTAAACAAATATGAGAAAGATGGTGCCACTCGGATTTATTTAAATTCGGTTTACAGTCGACAGTTTTCTCTGTAGTACCGGCAATCCTACACCTCAATACTATAAATAACCAAGGGGGAGTTAGCGTCAAAATTACGTTTTTATTTTAGTTTTTGAATCACTATTAAAAATACTATTCTTGAACATTGCGACACAATAATTATAGGGCATTTTGTAGCAAAAGGTAAGCATATAATTAAATAAATAACTTCGATTGTAGCGCAATCTTTGCTTAAATAGATAATTCAAACTTAAATTGACGACTGGCGCCATCTTTCGCTTATTTCTTAAACTGATCTACCTTAAGACGTCTCAAAAATATTAAATATTTGAAATTAAACGTTTGATCGTAAAAAAATCTGCTAAATCCTGGTCTTTGCTTATCAATACGGGTAATAAATATATTAAAGTTAAAAAAAAACATAAAAGTCCTAGTTCTGTCACAGCTTATAGTAGGAGGAGCTATTTCTGTCACAGTATAAGGCTCATAGTAGGGGAAGCTATTGGGAGACAAATATTCCATAATTTTTTTTTTTTTTTGTGAAATGCAAGATAAATGCAATTTTGTATTACTGATCAACCCCCGTTAAATCCAAATAATAGTTTTCTTTTATTTTTATTCTAAATAATCAGAAAAAACCTAATCTAACATTAACGACGCATGTCCACAATCATGAGTATTTGTCTCCCAAAAGCTCCACCTCATATAGGAGCTACTGTGGTTCTGAGTTAAGACATGCGATGTTGCCATATTTAAAAATTGGTTTAACAACTTGGATATTAATAATAAATGTCAAACTTTTCCAGTAACAATTGTTAAATATTTGGGCTTTTTTAGACAGAAGTAATAGTTTTAAAAATATTAGTGATTCATTCTACGTATTTTTTTTTCATTTCAAAGAGATTTCTTCCATTAAATATGTTTTATTTATTAATAATTTTAGCTGTCCGTATACACCCTAAAAATCAGGTAATTTAGAATTTCTCCCAATGGAAATTCATTTTAAGCTTATAGTTTTAATACAAAACAAATTTTTTCGTTTTCCTCTCTTGGATTTTCAAGTTTTTGGAACATAAAAATTTTTTCCATGAGAAACCCAAAACGCCCATTTAAAACGATACCCTCCTTTATTCGAGTTTATATTTGCGTAATAATTATGTATCATAATTTTTTAAATAAAAATAAAGGTAAATTAACAATTATTTTATTTTTCCTGAAATGTAGATAAAATCAAGTATGGTAATTATTTTTATGGTAATCTTCTGTAATCTCTTAATCCACAAGTTCTAAATAGGTGGCGCACTTTACATGTCCTTTTCGGACCACCCGGGGCACGTGGCGCATCTTACACACAGCCATAGAAACCATTTAAACATTATTTAAATTGTCTAATTGTCACAATTAATTTGTAACTGTCAAAATATTTGGCATATTCAAACACGGTCATTTATGGCAGCTGTGATTTTGTTAATTAAATTGAACTGCTGTTGATTTTAAAGCAATAATATATTAATTTGCAATGATCTAATAGTGTGTATATCACGGCCGCGAAACTTTTTGGCGACCTCTTGATTAGGTATTGAAGGTATTTCGCAGCCTAGGCATTCAAATAACTTTTATATAAAAAATATAGTTCAATAAAGTTTTGTTTTTTGCATGAACGTAGAAAATAGTAGTTTCTACAATAAGTGCGTAAAGCGTCACTTTTTCCACGAGATCAGAAGTTTGTGGCACAAACCGTAAGGCGAGTGCCACAAATCTAGCGAGTGGAAAAAGTGCTTTGCGTACAAGTTGTACACAATATATTTTTTACGACCACATTTATTAATGAAAGAAAAACAGTAACTTGTCAAAAAAAGTTGACAGGTCATAGCTGTGTTTGACATTTCCGTGGGAAAAAGTGCCATAGCGTGTACTTTTCGCACTCTAAATTATTACTTTTCCAACGGATATCAAAGCAATTAAGAAAAGGCCTGCTTGGCGTATAAAAATTTGCGTAGAAAAGCGTGTTTTGCATAGTGGTTGTAGAAAAAATTAATTATGCAACGATAATTTTCTGTTTAATATATTCTTATTGTTTATTTGCAGAGCTGCTTTAAAGCGTTGGGGTCATCCAACTATAGAAGCTGAATTGCATGATACAGTTTCTGAAGAAGTAGTAGCCCCTGATTGCGACAACGTTATCCCTGATTGTGACAAGGTTATTCAACCAGAAATTGAATCAGTTCATAACGTTTCCGAAGGCCAAAAATTTAAATTGGAAGGATAGACAATGCATTTGTATATAACAATAATTTGGAAAATCAAATTTTTTTAATTTTTCCAGCGGGGATCTTTTCTATAGCCTTCAAGGAATGGATCCAAGAAAAGGAGAAAATCTCTTGTTATTTATTTAAAAATTGTCACGGTTTTTATGTAAATTTCAAACTAATATAATTTTCTTCATTAACAGTAGCATAACTAATTGAAAAATTGCAGAAACATTTTTTTTCGACGGATTACTGATAATTCATATTTCCAAATGATGCCTAAATTTTTTCATTTCTTATATAATATTCATATTTAATCTGTGAAATAATTTTTTTTTGTTTGTAAATTGTTTATGCCCGGTTTTATAAAGTAGAGATAAATATTTCGAGATACCCCGAGAGTTGAGACTCAGGTTAAAATGCAAAGATCACTGTGAGTCGGGCACAACATAACCCTACATTTTTTTTTCATTTTCTGTGCATTAGTCGTTAATGACGTGGAAAATTTCAAGTTCAATAATATCTTCGGTTGACTATTTAGATAAAGGGAAATGCGCTATGAGTCTCTATTCTAACTCTAAAAACCTTAGGCTCTCGAGGTGCCTCAACTATTTGAATAATATCTTCCTCATCATCTATTAGGAAATCATCAAAAATTTTAAATACATTTCTCACTTCATCCATATCTAATTAATTTTTAAATGTTTTGGATAATATATTATAGACTTTATTAATATCCAATAAAAAACAGTCCAAAATAATTTTTGACCATAGAAAAAATATTTTGTATATTTTATTTTGTCATAACCGCTAAACTCCAGAGTTAACCCGAGCCAAATGGTGGGGCAAGGTTAACTCATACACTGATTTATAAAACGCTGTATCACTCCCCGGTCACCGGGTTAACTCTTGGGGCAGGGGTAACCCGAACTTGTAAAACCAGGCATTATAACTTTTACAATTTTTTTCAACCCCTCTTGATAAGTTCCGAAAAGTTACTAAATGCCATTCCAAATCGATTGACACCTCAATCACAATTTTCGGCGAAGGAGAACAGAAATTCGATAAAATGGACTATAAACACTATTTTTAAAGACCTTAAGCAATTTTCGACTTAAAATACAGTGGTGCAACATAATTTTATTCTAATATCGACTTCAGTTCAATATTGATATTAAATTTCACTGGAGAAACCGGGCATTAGTCCTCAGCCACAAAAAAGTAGTAAAAAGTAGTCATTTAATTTTATTTTAATCAGAATATTTGCTGCTTTTATCAGGAGTACCAACGCACCAAGGTATATTTTTTTATTTAATGTGTTAAATTTGTAGGATATTGTACATTATATTTCACAATCTCCTCCTCATGATTCCATAATGACACACATGTAGTTTCCATTACTCTGGGTGTTCGAGTCACATAGTTTAAAGATACACCTAAATTTTGGTTAAATACACACAACCCCGCCTATGCTTTGCCTAATACCTTATCTCTGCGTCAACCTGTCGATGACAAATCCTCACTTCATTTTTTTGTGTGTTCGGGTAAAGTTGTGTATTTTAGTGGTAAAATAAATTAAAATAAAATGAAATTTAGGATGCCAAAATGTAAAAGAAACTGGAATTTAAGACAAAATATTCAGATGGGCAATAGACGTTTGGGTCCAAATCCCTAATTAGAGGTAATCTGCAAGCACGTTTCGGCCCAAACGAAAAAGGGACGCGTTAATCCCTAAGCATGTTTGGGCCCCTCAGCTAAGGTGATCAAACTATATTAAATAAATTAAGATATTTAAAATACTTATGCAAAATTTATAAAATTAATATAACCTACACAATATTAAGTTTTAGGATTTTTAAGGAAAGTCAAACAAATTGTACAAGAAATAAAATATTTAATAAAAAATAATCACACCGTTGTTCCGATATCTATTTAAAAATTATTAAAATAATTAGAACAAACTTTTACAAAATGCAAACGAGACATTTTTTACAATCATAATCTTCTATTCTACATGTCAAAAAAAGACGTCTATGTAGCTGGAATACCCCCTACGGCAGAATTTAATGGGACATGCGCAGGATTTATGTGCTTTTTATGTGCTAATTTCGGACGCCAATAAAAAATTTTGTGCTCTTTTCTTTCAAAAATTACAAGTGGTTCTGCTGGTTTCAGACCAAGCTGGAATACCCCAGGTCCAATATACTGGAAAACAAAAATTTAAAAACATTTTTGCCTTTTCCAAAATCTACAACGAACTTTTCAGGATATAAATTATATCCCCACATACTACATTTTTCCTTAATTATATCAAAACATCATTTATATGTTTCCTTTGATTTGTTTGGTAATAGACAAAACACCATCGGATGCACTTCTAAACATGATTTTGGTAATTTTGGCACAAGTTTTCTTCTCGCGTTGTACATAACTTTTTTGATGTTATATAAGTCTTTGTTTTCAATTGCATCACTTATATTTTCACATAAAACTTTAATTGCTTCTCTCTGGTATGCTGATGAGATTTCTGCATGATTGTGTTGTAAAGAACATTTTATTAAATTGTAATCTTCTCCAACCGTAGAAATTGCTGCAGTTTGGAGTTCGACAACACCAAGTTTTTACTCCGGATTGGAGCTCCCGTTTAAAAATAAATTTATAATTATTCGCAATTAAACAAACTTTTCTCTACGACTAACACTTTTCAAAATTTTTACACCTTCCATATTTCGCTCCGTTCACGCTATGAAGTAAAAACAAAACTATAAAATATATTTGATGAATATTGTTTATTGTACCCCTTTTAAGAGCATTTGAAATAATCAAAATCCAATTTCGGAATTTCCAAAATTCCCTACCTTTTTCCGTTCGGGCCCAAACGTGCACACGGTTTAAGAAATATATTTCTGGGATTAGGATTATAGGTCATTACGGGGCCCAAACGTGCACTGCCCATTCAGATTACCCTCCTATAATAAGAACAACTTGGACACATATTGAGGGGAAAATACTAAACAACTTTAATAAGAGCCTGAAAATTATATAAAGCTCTACGCACGTGGGGTGTCAAAAAAGAACATCACTCGCTGTTGAGAAATTGATGTTGTAATTAGGTTCAAGTAACAATTTTTAAAGGTGAAGATAACATTGCAACGTGACAAATTCTATATTTCATTTTATTACTTAGGTAAAATATCGGGTTTTGGTTTATATAACGTGCTCATAAAAAAGCTGTAAATTAATAGCAAAACTATTCGAGGGCGGGACTGAAATATCTTTGAAGACTAGAAGTATATTCAGATCCACATTTCTCGAATTAAAATACCGTAATTTTCATTGGAATGTGGCACAAGATTTAATAACTACTTATATTAATTGTGCATACATTATCATGCGTTGTTTACTTTCTAAGCTGGTGATTATTTAAATGTGCAACACGGAAAGTGCTATAAATCAATGTAATAAATCGGATATTTTTTTTTAATTATTATTTTGGATTGAAGATTCTATTTCTTTTACATCATGTAAAGATTAATAAAGTACAGAGCTAATGTTTAGCATATTAGAGTGACATCGGTTTTGCAGTTTTGCGGTTTCCTTCATTACCGATAGAAACTAGGGTAATAATAATTAACCATGTCAATATTTACCACTATTATTGAATCAAGGTTGTCGATAATTTCACTTCTCTTTTCTTTAATTTTGTTTATTTTTCCAAGTAGATTAAAAAACAAAGCGTTTCTAATAATATTGAGAACTGGGTCAAATATTTCTGTTTACTTACATTAAATTGTAATAAATTTGTGACTAATCGATTCAATATTTTACTGTTTTTTTTTGTGGCAATAGACCGTACATTATTTCAATTTCAAGGAAAACAAAATAGCTGGACTAGAAAAAATAAAGCTGGCGATGTAGAACAGACCTTGGAACAGTTTTAAGGAAAGAGATTTTTATTACATTTTCTGAACATTTTGTTGTTAAATTCGAACAAAAATATAGGGTGATCAACTTATAATCCGGAATATGATAGTTCCGTTTTGAGGGATACGAAAAAAGGTTTTAAATACAAATCAAAGATAGAGTCTAGCTCCACATTTTAAAATTATTTCGTAATATACAGGATGTTTCATAAAGTCACAGCATACCAAAGTTATGTTTTTTTTAATGGAACACCCTATATATTATCTCGAATTTGAATTTTGCTTGTTTTCATATTCCTGCAATTTTATCAGGTTCTATATACAGGGTACTTTTATGTGAAAATCTTAATGAATTCGTCACCCTGTATTATTTAGAATCGACAACAAGGCCAGAATAATTTCGTAGTAGTCTAGTTTTGTTGCAACTCATCATGTTTGTAATACCTTTCATTTTGTATACAGGGTGACCCAAAACTCGGTTATTCCAAATGGAACACCCTGTATCTTATATCATTTTCCTAAACTACTTACAAAATACTTTTACTTTTTAAGCATTCCCTATACCTAAATGTTACAATCCTAGAGTTATTTCGATTTTTAATAATAAAACGATATTGAATACTGAAAGTTTCGTGGAGTTGCGAATTGACAGGTTGAAAAACACGTCAATTATAAATACTCTAAAAATAAAAAATAAAATTACAGATTTTTTAACAAGACTATCATATTAATACTAACAGCAATTAACTAAACAAAAAATTCGAAATACTTAAAACAAAATAATTACAATAACTGCTCAAAATGACTTCCCATTATATTTAAACAAAGTTGTATCCGATATTCCAATGACCTCCCCACATTGCTAACCATTGGAATACTAATATTTTGGAAAACAACCCTAATTATATTTTTCATGTCCTCTCTTGTAGTTACAAGTATTTTATACACCTCATTTTTCACATACCCCCACAAAAAAAATCAACTTTTGTTAGATCTGGCCACTGAATTGGTCCTCCCCTACCTATTCATTGATCTGGAAATTGATCAAGTTGACCATGAGTTACAGAATTATGATGTATTGGAGCCCCATCATGTAGATACCACATTTGCTGACGTATACGAAGAGGAACATTTTCAAGAAGTATCTTCAACTGATCCTCCAAAAAGTCTAAATAAACTTGGTCCTACTTATTGGTGCACCTTATTGTTTGATAGGATTTTTTGCACACTTAAATAGCTTATTTCTTGTTCCCTGTAAATTACTTGTATTTGGATTATCCGTAACTGCTAATAATATATTCAGGTAAACAATTCCCTGCCTAAATCCTTTAGACCGATCAGCCTTACCTCGTTCGTACCAAAAACTCTAGAGAGAATTCTAGATAGGCATATTAGAGACGGGAACTGCAGGGAAATTCCCCTCAACCCCAGACAATATGCCTGCCAGGATGGCAAATCCACAGATTTGGCTCTAAATAACCTCGTAGGAAAGATAGGCATCAAGAGATTGCGCTGACAACTGGATCAAATGCATGCTTGAAAATCGTTTGTGACACCATCACTGTAGGAGGAAATTGTTATATTTAGGGCGGCCAAGGGGTGCCCTCCAGGTGGGGTCCTTTCTCCACTTCTTTGGTCGCTCTTGGTTGACCCCCTTCTGAACAAGCTCTCCCAGCTGGGGGTTGATTTTCAATGCTATGCCGATGACCTTTTAATAATGGTTAGAGGTTTGGTTTATTTGAAGAGATTATTTCTAATATCCTTCAGGAAGCCCTTAATATCATATAAAGGTGGTGTGAGGAGGAACAGATGTCTGTGAACCCCACAAAACGGCAGTCGAACCTTTTACAAAAAGGAGGAAGCTTGATAGGCTACGTCATCCAATTTTGGAAGGCGTAACCATTCCGTTTGCGGAGGAGGTAAAATATCTGGGGATTATCCTAGATAGAAAACTTACGTGGAACTACAATCTGGAAAGAACAATCAATAAAGCCAGGACATCCCTTTGGAATAGCAGAAGTGTGTGCGGCAAGTCTTGGGGAATGAACCCTATGCAGATTTACTGGCGTGTGTGGCTATTACAGGAGCCATGTCAACTACTCCGACAGCGGCAATGGAAAGATTCCTGGGTCTTACTTCTCCCTATATATAATTGGAGCAGGAGGCCAGAATGACCTCCTACAGAGCCATATTGGTGGCTAGTCAAATTGAGGCGGAGAGGCTATGGGACTACTCTGGACTGCTGCGGGAGATGAGTACTTACCACACTCTCGGAATGGTTTCGGATGTGCTCCAGAAGTCCTTCAACATCCTTCTTCCGACAAGAGACGAATGGGAAAAGGAGGAGATTCTCTTTCCAGGGACGGCTTATGTACTGTACACAGATGGTTCAAAGACCCCAACTGGTGCGGGAGCCGAAGTGTACAGCAGAAAACCGAGAGGTATTCGCTATAGAATGGTGTGCAAGAGAGTTGCCAAACCATCCTCTTATCAACAAAAGTACCCTACTCTGGTTACCTGGGCACGAAGGGGTGGAGGGTAATGAGAAAGCCGACATTCTTGTGAGAAGAGGTGCAGAATCCGAGTTCATTGGGCCGGAACCATTGTTCGGCATAGCCAAAAGAAATTCTCCAGCACTGGAAAGATATTTTTGGTTAGCTCACTCTAAGGCGTTCACAGTAAAACTCTCAGGTAGCACCCTATCGCAGATCCTGGAGTAGAAGTGATCTACGCACCCTAATTGGATTGCTTAGCATCTGAAGAAGCTAGGTCTGATTCAAACATCGGATTGTCGCTTCTGTAGTCTGGAAGACGAATCGGCGGAGCATATTTTATGCCCTGGAAATAAACATGCTTGGTACGTTTGGTTTTGTACAGCTGGAGCCTACCGACTTCAAGGAAGCTTCACCTAGATGAATCATAGACTTCGTGAGAAGATGTGGACTGTATGGTGAAACGCTCCACTCATATTGAACCTATCACCTAACTGCTAATAATATATTCATTTTCCTCAGTAATAACGGTTTTCGTTTTTTCCTTTTTTTTCATACGCTACATTACCTGTACGATTAAATCGATCCATGCCTTTCTCGAAATTTCTTTTTGCAGGTAATCGGCGCTCTGGAAATCTTTCATGATACACCCTTACTGCTAGCAAGCTATTTTTATGACGTTCTATTATCCAGATCATATCCAGTAATTTCTCCTTGGGAAAATTCATCATTCGCCAATTCCAATTGTATACACGAACAACAAGTAGAACCGAATCAAAACTCAAATATTAATTGACAATTAGTTGGTAAACATAACATTACTTAATACCTTCTGTCAAATATGGCAAAGAAACTTTCAGTATTTGCCAAAAATATCGTTTTATTATTAAAAATCGAAATAACTCCACGACTGTAGCATTTAGGTATAGGGAATGCTTAACAAAAGTAAAAGTATTTTGTAAGTAGTAGAAAATAATATAAGATGCAGGGTGTTCCATTTGAAATAACCGAGAAAATCATGGTCGTGAGTTTTGGGTCACCCTGTATACAAAATGAAAGGTATCAAAAACATGATGAGATGCAACAAAACTAGACTACTACGAAATTATTCTGGCCTTGAAATATTAACCCTCAGTTGTGGATTCTAAATAATACAGGGTGACGATTTCATTAAGATTTTCACATAAAATTGGCCATATCTTTAAAAGCACCCTGTAGAACCTGATAAAATTCTATATTGATGGAATAGAAAAAATGAGCAAAATTCAAATTCGAGATAATATATAGGGTATTCTATTAAAAAAAAACATAACTTTGGTATGTTGTGACTTTATGAAACACCCTGTATATTACGAAATAATTTAAAAATGTGGAGCTAGACTCTATATATAATTTGTATTTAAAACTTTTTTCGTATCAATAAAACAACGGAGATATCACCCTGTATAATCCAATTTTAACTTAAAATGAATAATCAAGTAATGGGTTAATTTCTGCTCGAGAATAAGGATTGTAAATAAATAATGTTAAATAATGAAGAATGTATAAGTCTATGGATTAACTCATTATTTTCTATCACTTAACATATATTTCAAATAAAATAAAAATTACCGATGTATATTTTTTATTGTGAATTTCATGTCGGAATGCTAATAATGTCTTTGGCAAATAAATACCTATAGAACAAGTATCAATTTTTATTGATAAATACAAGGTACACACACAAGCACATCACATACCTGAGGAATGTTTCTTCAGAAGTAACAAGTTTTATACCAAGAATGCATAAACGTAACAACAAATCTTATTCTCGCTTGATATTTAGTTTTTAACATCTTACTGGTCATAGAAAGTTTCGTAAAATAAATATAGGTTTAATTAGATTAAGAGGCGCCAATACCATATGTTGCCTGAATTCGTTTCTGGAGCTCCGTTAATATTAAAGATAGGAAGCTGCGGTTTCCATAAGTCGATTCTATATTTAGTGACTATCAACTTTTTTAACTAGATAAATTTGAAAAAGTAACACAGACGCTATCTTTTAATATATTTTTTTAAATATCATGAAAATCCGCGCATATTTTTAGTTACTATATTAGGCGAGATCTCGTCCAAAAACGAATAACTATGTTTTCTGGCGTTCTACCTTGTACTGTGCAAAAAAAATTAAGACTAGAGGTAGGATTACTTAACCTCCTGGAAATGGCGCCTCATATTTCTCATAGAAGGTAGCGCCGGGCCTCACAGACCATCATACATATAAAGTACCAATTAATTCGTATGACTGGCGCTTTTATATTATATTTAGATATTTATATACATTTTGATTCTAGAAATAAAATTTTGCCTAATTTAATTTTGTATATTTTATTTAAATAACGAATAATTTTATTTTATCAAATACAAATCTACATACAGGCAGAAGTATTAAATTTTAAACTAAACAAAAAAAATAACAAAAATAACGAAAAATGAACTTTTTGATTGTAATTTTTAAAAAAATAATGATATAGTCTACTAACGGTTTTTTTTTATTTTAATTTGCACAGCGAACAAAGATAATTTTTAGCGTAACTGAGACACAGGAATATTCAGCACTTTACACAATAATATCGAGTTTTGCTCTCTTTGCGAAATTCTGAGCACCTTTTTTTGGTCCCTGGAGGAACTTCTGGTCTTTCAGCAATAGTAGACGACGTTGAAGCTGCTTTCTTATGTATTTCTTGAACTTCCGGTGGTATATTTTGAGCAAGAGAACGGCGTTTTGCATGAACATATATCAAGGAGAAGGCTAATGTTATCAAGACCTTCCGTCTGATTAATTTTGAATCCTGATTATTAGCGGTATGAATTACTTGGGAATTAAACCATGCGATGTTCATCAACCCAAAAAATACCACCATAGGCCAACGTTTTGTTTTAAATGCTAAAAGGTCCACCGTATCGACACCGCAATTCGTCGTATTGTAGCAGATAATAATTTCTGGTTTATATTTATCACCAGAGATGGGATCTATGCAATCGACATGATGTAAAGTTGAAACAAGAAGAACATTTTTGTTCTTTTTTGGTACATACGAGAGTAGGTTATGTTTTCTTGGTACCCAAACATAATAGATGCTCTGCTTTTTACAAACAGTACCAACGTAAGTAATTTGAAACGTGTTAACATAAAGTCATTTTCTTTATTTGGGGGTTTTATTATTGCTTTAATTTGTATCCGTCAAAGGGATATAAAAAGTTAATTAGACTAATAGAAGTGAAGTAGTTATCACACGTTAAATTTCTTCCTGATCTAGCCAACGGACTAACTAACCGTCTAACCAAATTTGTATCATTTTTTACTCGAAATGGTTCTTCCGGCTGCGACATAGTCAGCCAAGATATTTCCACTCTACAACCTTTGCGATCCGATAGGTCTTCGAAATTTAGGAGACTACTTTTTAAACTTCCACCTAGATAAAGAAGCCCAAGTAACGCTTTTGTTCCTGAAGTTCTCAGCACTGAATTGGGGTTTTGACTTCCCTACCAGAAGATTTTACTCTAGCAAGGTGATGAATTAAATTTTCAGCTCTTGGGCGTACGTTTTTTTTATTGGCCTGCGTTTTTTCCATTATTTTATCCTCACAAATGAAACACTGTTCTCTTGTCGGCCTCATGATAGGTTCTTCTAATTCTTCAATATTTTGTTCAGTATCGGTATTTTCCTCCGTTACTTCAACATAATCTGTTTCGAGCTCTGAATCACTTTCATTTTCTGCATCACTTTCTTCTGAGGTAGAAATTTCTTGTAATAATCTCTGAAGCCGGTCCTGCTCTTTTTCATAAGACATTTTAAAATTATTGCTGAAATTAAATATTTAGTTATTTTACAATAAAAATGTGTAAATTTAATATCCAATACCTTGAACTACAATAAAACTAACACAAATTAAGCGTAATAAATATTGTCACAAACGATGGCACCCGGTCTCTCAGGTCGTATCGATAGATCACTTCACTTTAGTGCTGCCGATGCATAAATAAAAATTATCCGAATGTCTAACTCAAATTATGAGACCGAGCGTCACAATAAACACAATCATGAAAAAATCGAAAAAGAAGAGTATAATCATGACATGACAAAATTGACATTGACAACTGACAACAATACAAAGTATTATGCTCAGATAAAGGAACTACTAGATATGCCCTGTATATCCAATGTCATTTACAAAATTTAAGCCAACATCTAGCCCTCTCTCTCGGCAAAGTTTGTGGGCGAGGGACGTGAGACGCGCAGAAAAATCTCGTGCAGAGGACGAAATCAACAATAAAAATTAACGTGATGTATTAGACAGTGGCGACGCGAAAAATTATAACTTTTTATTTATTTTAGCAAAAAAATAGAAAATTAAAATTGGGTATTTTACATGTTATTAATATATCACATTTGAATTAAATATGTCGTGAGAAGTTATGTAATTTCGATAAAGTTGTATTTTCTGTAATACTGATAAATTTTAACATTAAAACATAGCAAATGCTTGTAAATTTATATTAAATGTACGTATTTAATAATCGAATAAAATAAATAATATTTTTTATTGCTCCTAAAACCTTGTTACAGTAAGGAGTACCTAAATGCGAATAACATAAAAAAAATGTGAATGGTAGGTATATAACATAAAAAAGAAAGGAAGCAAAATAAAAAATTATCAAATCTTATCAACTTATATTATATTTTAAATTATTCAAAAACTACTTTCCTAACTTACTTGTGAAGTGTAAGATTGATTATCTAATGGCTTGAGAAAAGCACCACATTTTTCACATTTCTTTCTCATGGTTAACAACCTCTCAAGAAAATCGCTTAAAATAGTTCAAAATGTTTACAAAAATATTTAAAAAATAAACTATTTAACGTAGGATTTTAAATTATCCTGCTTGAAAGTACGCTTATGGAATCTCTAGAGGACGATGTAAACAAAAGTTAACTAGATGTTGGCTTAATAAAAAAGGATAGAATGCCCTCTCTATATATATTTACTCTGAGGTATTATGGAGTGTAGACTGTAGTCAATACAAATATAAAAGAAAAGTTTTATCATAAAATGAAACAATTAATTTTTAATATACTAAAAATGTTAATTATCTTAATCTATATAGGATAGTAGTTGGTAACCAGGTAGGTGCAGCCGAAAATAAAAATTGTAAAAAATGCTACCGTGCTAGTGTTGGGCGGTATCGGGGAAATCCCTATTCATTTCGAGAAATCCCTTAATTCAGATTCACTAGTCAGTCGCTACACATAAAAGGTTTGTTCCTACAATAGTCAGCAAACTGGTTTCCAACAGTTGTCAAACTTGACGATGATACGCATGTGCACTTATTACTAATAACCAACCGATTGTAAAATGATCTTGGAACAGCAAACTGACAACGACAGTTGACAAGTAATTAACATCTACGACACGTTTATATCAGAATTGAAAAAAGAAGAAAAGGAGGGTATCCCAAAGACAAATTTGGCTGTTTGATGTCGAGCAAACCACAGAAATATATAAGTGTGTTGTAGAGCATTTAATTTTCCATATGGACCAGACTGTCTTTAATAATAATTACTTTCAGCAAACCTTTCTGATATTTCACGTCCCACTTCTTTTAATAGGCGGAAATGTTCCATAAATTCAACTTCGTTGAAAAGTGGAATCACACTTTAGAAAAAATTTTTACTTTTTGGTTTTTCCCTTTCTTCAACTAAAAGTTCAAAATCGCTGTCTGTTTCAGATGTCAAATCAGTTACTTCACTGTTTCAGTAAATAAAAATTTTGGAGAATCCGAATCACTCATGTTAATATTTAAAATATTAACTTTAAAATGCACAAATAACACACGGAACACAGAAATATGAGGGAGATCAAACAACAAATAACGAAATAACATAACCTCTAAACAAATTCTGGTGCTTTCTTTCGCTATTGCGCACACTCCTGACGGTCAATCCGAGAAGAATCAGCAAACCGCTCTGACAGTTATCTGATGAATAAGAATTTTTGTTGGAACAGAAAATTTGTAATTTGCAACCAGTTGGTAACATTTGCTGGAACACTTTTTGTCCACTGCGCAGAATCATGACGGGTTTCTTACTCTGTAGGAACAAACCTAAAGATTGCAGTGTTAGCCAATTCTATGTGGACAGAACTGTATTAAAAAAGTAGTATAACTCTGCCGTAAATAAACAATTTGTTTGAACTTTAAATTCTCCCGCGGTACTCGCTGGTTCCAGCGCCAGCGATCGCCGCGCTCCCTCCCCAAAATCACTGCGGTAATAAAAAGAGTTACGCTCACAAGCGGAAAAAATGGAAGATGGCCGTTATGTACGCGCCGAGCAGTGGGTTTCAACAATGCTCTGTAAACCCTATTGTTAAATTGTAATTAGTTGTTTTTGTGTATAAGAAATGTGTGAAATCGTTTGTGTTGTTTATTCTAAATAAATAAACAGAAGTGTTCAACCAGTTGAGTTTTATTAATGATGGTTCCCGAACGGGCATGGTGTTAACCCCAACCAAGAAAGAATTCGCGCCTGGTGCAGTACCTAAAGCTTCAAGCTAGGGCTCTCCACAATTTTTTATATAGAAAATATATTCATTTGATTTTAAATGATTTCATACTTTTATACATCATACATTCATGGTATTATTATTATAAAATATACATCCATTCTGTAAAAAACTGATGTATTCGAAATTATCCGAAAAATTGTTCAATCCGAAAATTATCCGATGGTAGATGAAATTATCACAAAATCGGATAATTATCCGGACATTGGCAGCACTGCTTCACTTACAAAATTTTTATCAAACTAACTTCAGGATTATACGTTGCAAAAAGAGCCAAAGCAAAGCTAGGAAGGTAGTGAAAAGCTCAAGGTCGCCACTTAAAACGGGAAAAATTAAAACAAAAACAATATCGCTCAACAATAACTGTACAATACTAAAAAAATAATGTTTACACTCAATTTGTTAGAATACAGGCACATTTTCGTTGGGTAATTCTCTAAACGGTAACAACGCAAATCACGTGGTTGCAGAGGAAAATGTGCTTATATTTTAATAAATTGGGTGTAAAAAATTAAAAATATGTGGTTTTTTTTCATGATATTTAAAATATTTATTAAAAAAGCGCGTCTGTGCTACTTTTTTCAAATTTATCTAGAAAAAAGTTGATTATCGTATCATTTTTACTGAAAATAAAAGTGCAACAGACGCGTTCTCTAGAATTAAATACAGAATCAATTGGTGAAAATCGCAGCTTCATATCTTTAATATTAACGAAGCGCCCGTCCAAAAGCCATTTCAGACAATATAATATATATTGGTGCCTGTTAAAGGGTAAAACTTTTATTTTCGGTTTTTTTCTTCTCAAAACGACCATCAATTTTATTTTATTACATATAAAACAAAACATAGCCAGTTTTAATAGGAAGAAAAAAAAGGTAATAAAGTTAATGATGGCCTCGGGGATAAGATAACTATGTCATTAGCTATATTTAAAAAACGTTAATTCATGATTCTTTTTTTTTGTAGAAAAATTTGTTTGATTTTTCAGAAATAATTAACCAATTTTGATAAAATTTTGAGATTTATATTGTCGGATTTAATCCACGATAAATCATTTTTTAGAATTTTAATTAATTACTTTATCAGAACTGTTAAAGATATAACATATACGCCAATAATTAAACTTTCAAGTGTTTTACGAAATTGTGTAATAGATAAAAAATTGGTATGGTACACAAAATTTAAAATAGATGAAAAATTACATTTTGACAATGAATTTCTAATGAGAGAAAAGCATAAATTATATTTTACTTCAAACCAAAACCAAACACACTAATTACGCGTGGTTTACTTGGTGCTCCCAATGTAGCCATCAAGCTCTCCTTGTTTTATTACGCTTTCGATACATCATTTAAAATTGTTCTATACGAGAAACAAGATTTTCGCTACAATAAAATACAGTATATAGGCTCAGGATTATATAACAAAGTATATTCTGGTAATGTTTTTGATCCCGTTTGGAAATAACCTTGCACGGCGCTGTATGTAACTTCGAAAAACAGTTAGTTCCTTTTAATAATTTATCGGATACCGTACGGCAAGGCTGGTTACAGTCGGTGTCGGCCTGTTTACTTTATCTCATTTCTGTCTAGCTAACCAGTCATTTTATACAAATATAGATTTGATAAGACTTCCGTACAATTTAGTAGAAAATACTTACTGATTCCATCTCCAATAAATAATTAATTCTCGTTCTTATTATTAATGTAAAAGAAAGTAGTGATGAATACTTTTTATTATTTAATATTGACTATTTTTACCTTATACAACTTTGTTCATCGACAAATTAAGCAATGACAAACGAAGATAGAATATTCTATGGACACGTCAATACATTATAGATCAAAGAATAATAAAAAAACTCGTAGTCATAATCATATAATTTAGGATATTTATAATTTAGGATATTTAACAGCGAGGCAACATGTTTCGTCCATTCGATGGTCATCATCAGGCCTATAATACAAAAAAGTTACATTAAGATACGCAACCGGACAAAGTTTAGTGGTTACTTACAGAAATTTTGTTAAACAAATATTCCTATATATTTTGTCAAACGAAACCTAGTATTTAAATAAATAATATTCGACCGGTGCTGCCCTCTTCGATTTTGCCAAAGACGACAGAATTAGTTTGTAACTTTGGCATCATCGGATGGATTATATTGTTTTGACAGCCACGCCACTTGAGCTAAAGAACATAACACACAGCTTATTTTATTGGAGTGTGTTCTTGCATTTTAATTCAGTTTCTAAATAAAAGTGCCATTTGTTACACTGTTATTTTTGAAAATTGAGAAAAGATTAGAACTAAAATCTATACAGAAATAGAATTTTACAATTTAGTCTACAAAAATCTGTAATTTTCATAAAATAGTAACAAACTCAAGAGAAACCAATAAATAAATCTATATATTAAGAGGCCCACACATCACGTGACTTTTGTGTTTGCCGGTTAGAGAATTACACAAGGAAAAAAATTTTTTCTAGTATTTTCCCTCTAGTCCAATTTTTTCTGCGCAGAACAGGGTAGAGCGTCATAAAACATAATTGTTCGTATTTGGACGAGAACTTGCCTAATATAGTAACTAAAAATATGCAGTTTTTTTCATGATATTTAAAATATTTATGAGAATATGGGTATTGGCGCCTCTTAATACGCAAAGAGAAAAACTTCGGACCCCTTTTTTAGCGAAATGCGCGATCGGAGGAGTGTGAAATTTTTTATATAGTTAAGGCTGATTATTCAAATGCAAGACTGTCAACTTTTTTTTATTTTTTTTTATAAACAGTTTTTACTTTTCTTTATTGTCATTTAATTTTTAAAGTAAAAACTTATTTAGGTCCGTTGAACAATTTTTGTATAGGTAAAAAAATCGGAAAAAATGGGAAAAATAGAAAAAAAATTGGAAAAAATAGGGAAAAACAGGAAAATTGTTAAAAAACCAAGAAATAATAGGGAAATGGTAAAAAATAGGGAAAATAAGGAAAAAAATTGGCAAAAGTAGAAAAAAAAATGGGAAAAAAATGAAATAAGAAGGAAAAACGGAAAAAAATGGAAAAAATAGGGAAAATAGAGATAAATAGCAAAACAAATAAAAATCGAAGAAATAGAAAAAATGGGAAAAAATATGCAAAATTGAAAAAAAGAAACAAGAAAATATCGAAAAAATGTAAAATTAATAAAAAATAGTAAAAAATAAAGAAATGAAGAAAAATAGAAAACATAGGGGTACGTAAAAAAATGAGTAAAAATAAGAAAACCTAAAAAAATGGAGAAAAATGGGAAAAAATAGACAAAACAGGGAAGTATAGGCAAAAATAGGCAAAATGGTTGAAAATTGAAAATATATTAAAAAAACAGTAAATAATAGGAAAGAATAGAAAAAACTAGGGAAAAATAGGGAAATATAGTTAAAATAGGAAATTGGGGAAAAATGGAAAAAAGGAAAAATAGGAAAAATCGGAAAAATAGAAAAAACATGAAAAAATAGGAAAAAATGGGAAAAATAAAAAATAGTAAAAACGAGGAAAATAAAAAATGGTAAAAACGAGGAAAATAAAAAAAATTCCTGTCAGTAGGGTCGACAGGGGAGGTAGATTTCTATTGTCTAAATTTGAGCATCCTTCCCCACTCCACGATATGGTCAGATCGAAAAAAGTTTCAAACAAATAAATTTTATAATAATTAGGACATGAAAAAAGTCTAATGACCCGTTTTAATATTTTTAAAAATAGCGGAGATATGAATTTTTTTGAAATTTCAATCCCCTCCAGTTCCATACCCTTAGGTCCGATTAAAAAAAGTTTCAGACAAATTAATTTTATAATAATTAGAACATAAAAAAAGTTTTATAAACTGTTTCAATATTTTTGAAAATAGCGGAGATAAAATTTTTTTGAAATTTCAACCCCCTTCAGTCCCATCCCTGTGGGTCGGATGAAAAAAAGTTTCAGACAAATTAGTTTTATAATAATTAGAACACAAAAAAAGTCTTGTGACCTGTTTCAATATTTTTGAAAATGGCGGATATTAATTTTTTGAAATTTCAACCCCCTCCAGGTCCATCCACGTGGGTCAAATGAAAAAAAGTTTCAGATAAATTAATTTCATAATAATCAGAGCATAAAAAAAGTTTAATGGTCTTTTTTAATATTTTCAAATATGGCAGAGATCTGAATTTTTTGAGATTTCAAACCCCTGCAATTCTCACCCCCTTAGAGGTAGAATGCCCATTTGCAATACGCAACGAATTACTGCCACAAAGAATTTTTGTACCAAATTTGGTGTCGATTGGACAAAAATTGCGACCTCTATCGTGACGGAACGGAATGTCTACACATACATATATATAGGTATATACTGATAATTTTTTTTTTACTGATTCTTATTCAGAAGGTCACAAACGGCGTAGCGCCCCTATTCCCGGTTCTGGGCCCCGTCATTGAATCGATTACAATAGGTAGATTCCATATATGGAAATCTACCTAAAAATAATTATATACTTTAAATTTTAATGAATTGCGGTTAAATTTCGACCACTGGGCGATCACTAGTGAAGTTAAAAATACAAACTTGGGGTTAGGTAGTTGTAAATTACTACAAAATTTTAGATACCCACTTGGTGTGACCTGAAGTGGTAGGAAGCGGGAGGGAATTCGAAGTTGATGACGCGCTTCCCATGCCTCTTAAATGATAAATATGTTAGATGTTTAATGTCTTTAAATTCCTGGATGGCTAATAGAGTTTTATCCGACTTTATTGCAACATGAAAATATGATTAAAAAAATTAAAATGGATAGAATTGTAAATCAAGATTTATAATACCCTATACTAACAGAAAAATGATTTAAATGATTACAAATCTTTCTCATTGTCATACGAAGTATAAATACTTATTTTTGTTGGCTGTTACGTAAACGTTTCGTTTTTTTCATGTCTTAAGCAGCTTCTTTAATATTTTTATGCTAATAAAATACTTGTAAACCAACTAACGACTTAATTCAAACTTGCATTGATCAAACTATTTGATATTTCAAACTTTAAAAATTTTATAGTTTGATTTGCTAGGTTAATATCAAATCCAATTCTTAATATCAAATCAAACTCAAGAATTTCTACACGATGTAAGGTGTAAGGTAAATCTTCTTTTAATACGGTAAATCTTCCTTCGACCTTTAATTTTTTTGGAATAAAATTTTTGAGAACACATAAAATTCCTGAACTACTCTTTATATCTTCAATTAATTATGTGGATGTATTTTAATTTTTTCAATAAATTCACCGTTACATTACATCTTCGTAATGAAGGCGTTTTGCAAATTGTTATGTGAAAACCGCATTTCTGTATCTATAATGGGACCGCGCCTGTTTTTACCCAGAACACAATTTATTCATCGAATTTCTCTGGAACCTATTTTGGTTTTATTTACAATATTCAATAAATGTCATTCGCTTATCCTCTATCGAATTGACATTTTCTTATCATTTCTAGGCCACATGTAGATAATAGAATTTCGTTATCTGGACACTAATTGGTTTTTGTGATAAGAAAATGCCTCACCGCTTTTAAAATTTTATCTACATTTAAGTATTACCAATATTTTTATTTATAGCAATAAACTGGATTTATAGATAATTTTAAGCACCAAACAATTAATACGGCATCCAAATATAAAATAATGTCCAATCACCAGACCGAAAATAATATATTCAGTAAGCAAGCAGAAAAAATGAAATTTTTACAAAAATTACCGCAACGATGACGAATATCAGCCCAACCGGGAAATAATTATTTCTCTCAACTTTAAGCACCGACTAGATGATTATATAAAAATTAATTAGTTGTTGCAATTATTGTTGCATACTTTCCCCTTTATTTGGTCAAGCTTGTTTAAGCAAACAAGACATCATCACATTGATTTCTTAGCTATATTGATTAATTAATTAATGTATTACTTTGTTTATTAAATCATTCCCTATCTGCATAAAACATTTAAATTATATATTAAAATTCACATGGATAGTTACAGTCTTGGATTTTTTACTACAAGAGTTGTGCATTGAGCCAATAAATTGCGACAAGAAATCACAAGTTACACAAAAATTAAATTTGCATGAAATTTATTGTGAAAATCTATTATTTGAAAAAATATAGTGTTTTAATAAAAAGTACGTTTGGAAATTTTAAAATCCGATTGTAAAAGTTTGACACAGAATATTCTCAGGACTAGAAAAATGTAAAAATATTTAAAAGTTTGAGGTGAAAGTGGTAGTTACATGATCTATGATAAAACGTCAAATTTATTAGTTAAAAAATAAGATTATAAACCACACCCGTGAAACATTCAATATACTATTATTCCTTATTCTATTATTATAATTTGACCGGCTAAGCTATAATAGTATTTTTGGTATACAGAGTGGTGAAATACTATTGGCGGAATGCGCTTTTTCATGACGAATTCGTTGATTTAAAAAAATGAAAATACACATCCTGTGACCGACCGCCCCATGCTGTATTAAGTTTTACTATTTAAAAGAAAATATTATAATGAAATCATTTTGAATGAGTTATAGAAGTTAATTTATTATTATTAGTATTACTATTATAAATAAGTTTTGTATCATTGGGTATATAAGAAAAAATTCAAATTCTCTAATAATCAACAATTTTTAATATCGAAAGAAGGTCTTTAATAAATATAAAATTTTTATTATATTTAGAAAAGTAATAATTTAAAATACAATATGAAAATTAAAATCATTCAGTATAACAGATGTTAGATAAGATTAAAAAGTCAAGTAATGATGTTGGTTGGGAGGTTTTAAAAAATAATGGAAAGTCGAAATGAATTAGAGACGAAAAAATAATAAGAAAAGTCAGAATTTTTATACAGGGTGTTTCATTGGGAAAGTGACATTCGTTAACTACAGATAGGGGACACCTAGGCAACCTCAAAAACCCCATACTTGGGTCCAACTACTTTAATACAGGGTGTTTCATCTATTTTGCCAATTTCTTGCATGGTTCATAACTTTCTAACCACACTGTATATTTTCATGATATTTGGCGGGCATATTTTGTTTAAAGTGCCCAATCGATCAATAAATTTACAATAAAAGAAATCCAGGTCCGGATTAAAAAACATATAAAATATTTCGACCCAAAAACAACAAACACCCTGTATATCAGATTTTTCTAAAATAGATTCTGTATTTGCAAAGAGCACGAAAAAATGAATTTAGTGATATACTTTGCATTTTCGGCAAAATGTTTTTTCTTATAAAATTTTGAGTTTGAATTCTGAAATGGTGTGAATTGTGAGAGCTCAAAAACTGAAACTAATTTTTTTTTAATGCGATTTAGTTTTAATGAAGACATGTTAACCTAAATTGGTAAAATTTTAATATTTTAAGTATTTTTTTATTATTTGCGATAAATAATCCGCAAAAAACATTCATCTTTAATTAACGAATAAATAATTATAAATTTACACAAAATAAATAACTGTTACGTTGAAAAATAGAAGAAAAAAAATGTGTGAAAAACTTCAACACGGGTACTTATTGATCGACCATCGTAGTAACTGCTTAGTATTTAAAATAAAAAGTTTTGTAGTTTAACTTGAAAGAAAAAATATCTTTCAATACTTTGTGTTAATTTACATTCTTAATGATTTTGCAATATTGTCCGAAATTTCTGCTTGATAAATTATATTTTAAAAGCAACTGTTCAGTAATTTAAAGACTTCCAAAAAAAGTTAATTAATTGGTTAAAAATGTAATTCAAATTTTAAATTAAAATTATTAAAAAAAGTCTCACAAGATGTGCTGTAATCTGACCTCATGGGAAATGCAGTCAGTCAAGAAGTCGAGAATTCGAAGAAATCAGAAATGTGTACAAGAAACGTAATATTCTTTTTCCTCATGCCATGTGCATGAGAAAAAGTTGATAGAAGTCTTGAAACAGTACTATACGTACTTTTTTTATCCAAACCTATTATATCTATATAAAAACGTCTTTTTATCTTTGTACTTTTATTATACAGATATCATTCGTAGATAAATAAGAAATGAAACAGGAAATATCATTAAAGATTGTGTGAGCTAGATATTAACTTTTTTTTTAGGAACGAGCTAGATATATATTTTTTTATTTTAGTTTCAAATTGCCTATTAGATGGTTATTGTTATTTAATATTTTTTAAGATGAAGCGAAGTAAACTTGATAATGTGCAACAAACATTAAAGAATATGTTGTTTAAGTCAGAACTACCTGGGTACGTCTCTGTTACTTTAGTCAAATATTCGAACACTGAATTATGCCAGTGTTCGATTTGCGTATAAATATACGACTTTCGAATATTTTGACTTGCCAGCGTATCTTTTTCAAACTCTTCCTATGGATCTTTTTGGATTTCCTATTATTTTAGAAATAAGTTTTGAAACGTTCCTACCCTAGGTCACTTAATCTCTTATTAATTTCCATTTTTAATTACTATTTTTCCTATATTTTTCTATTTCCGTAGAATTATTTAACGTATAAATTCTAATTTTATTTTCCCCTGTATAAAATTTACGCTTCTAATATTTCTCTGAAAATTCGTAAAATACTCAAAATAGCTAAAAAGTTGTCCTCAGGAATGCAGTTATCTACGATAACATAAACAAATTGGCGATAGCAAGTCGCAATAGGGTAGATTCTCACTACGTAGTTACAATGCCTACGTCACAAAATGAGACAATTTCTGGGTATAAAAAGAGCATACAATGAGAAGTGAAGACAGTCTGAAAATTTTTACCATCGCCTAAAATATCTAACAGTAGCTACGCTTCGCTTCGAGAAAGAATAAATAAAAAACCAGCCAAAGAGAAAAATCAGTTCCTGTAAAATTAGCCATCGACGAAAACATCAATTATTTTGTAGACCTGTGTCTACCGCCAACTTCGACCCCCTAATAATTATTTATAGGCCTTTGCCTATCCTATAGAAAACAACTGCCCATAAAACCAAAGAGAAAATAAGTAGAAAAAAATAATCCAAAATTCGTTACAAAATAAAAATATCTATCTAAATAAAATGTCTCAAGAACACCCCCAACTCAAAATCCGGGGAAGGAAATTCATAATTAATTTGCGTCCGGACAAGTAAACCATTTGTTTAATTGTCCGTTCACAGCGGCGCGCCGTTGTGTGTGTGCGGAAGGGTTAAGTCAGGAGTCTCATTTACCAATTACAACAATACATTACACAATATTGTTACAATGTCTATTAAAGTACGGTCCCTTTTAAACAAAAAAAGAATTAATTATTTTGGGACGGTAGGAGGCAATGTGATCTCCCCCCCCCAAACAGTATCTAACTGGTAGCTGGCTGCTTATAATAGAGAAGGCCACACTCCATGTCATTGGAATTTGTGAGTAATTCCCCACATTTGTGAGTAATTTCACTAGTCTATGAGTAATTTTGTGAGTGGACGGCAATTGTGAGTAATCGAAAGGTGGTCAGCGTATATTTTTGGTAATGGTAGTTAGGAAAAATTGTAATCTACTCTGATAAATTATTAAATCCTTGTAGTTTTCAAAAATCTTACTTTAGACCTAATTTTGCGCGCTCTATTAGTCATTAGGTATAAATTTCAGTTTTTAGCTTTACGTCTTCTTTTGGTTTTCCAATATAATAATATAGGTAAGTGGTTAAATAGGGTAGTTGACTATATATGATTCGTCTGTTTGATTTTTTGTGGATGGAGAAGGCGTAGAGAAAACGATACATCCGTTTTGATTTATTGGGCTTGGGGATTTTCTCTTTTTTCGTATGGCAAAACGGCAACACAACCGAGCCAAGCAGCACCAGCATTTGATGCTAAATACATAATTCAATATACGATATGATTTTCAAAAAACTGCCTTGATATTGATATTTTGGAATTGTGAATAATTTGTGAGTAATCAGGAAAAGTTTTGAGAGTAAATTGGCAAAGGATAGTTGGTAACCCTGGCGACGACCCATATGAAATCGCTATCTTCGTAACTAAGCGAAAACGTTCGATAGTATCTTCGGGAGAAATGATCCCCATCGAATTCTGAACTTAATTTTTTTCTGTGGTCTGTATGTCTGGAATGCTTAAAATGCCATAACTTTTGAATGCTTTAATGTATCGACGTGAAATTTTTCACAGTTTTTTAAGACCCACGAGTACTACATTTCAATAGAAAATGAGCGGAATCGGAAAACAAATAAATGGGGTTTTCCGGGTTTTTCTCACTTTTTTCCAAGTTTCACAGGAAACACGCTGCAGGTCGTAATATTTGAGCAAACCGCTTCAAATTTGGGAAAAAGATACCTTGAAAGTACTGTCACGAAGCCTATTTTCCCGGATCGTTTTTCCAAAAACGTCATCATTTTAAAAAATCGATATCTCTGAAACCGTAAATGATATTAGAAAAAGAAAAATACGTCAATGTAGGACTGAAATAGCTCAATAAGTATTATTCCCGAAATTTGTTGAGAAATTTGGAAAAAAATAATTAAAAAAAAAGAAATTTTCGAAATTAAATTCCGAAAATCTCGGAAACGAGGGGGAATATCGAAAAATGTCAATGAGTACTTTTTTGCTGTACTTGAAGAGACCTTATGAAATGAAAAAAAAATGTGAAAAATGAGGAAAAAATAATGAAAATGTGAAAAAAATATTGGAAAAAAGGGAAAAAAAAGTATGAAAATTGGGAAAAAAATAATGAAAAATAGGGGGAAAAAATTGGAAAATAGGAAAAATAATAATGAAAAATAGGGAAACAAATTTTGAAAAATAGGGGAAAAATATTGGAAAATGGGAAAAAAATAATGAAAAATAAGGAAACAAATAATTAAAAATAGGGAATAAAATAATGAAAAATAGTGAAAAAAATAATGAAAAGTAGGGAAAAAAATATTCGAAAATAAGGAAAAAAATCTTACAAAATAGGGAATAAAATATTGAAAAATTGTGAAAAAAATGATAAAAAAAATTGTGAAAAAAATAATGAAAAAAAGAATGAAAAATTCTGAAAAAAATATGAAAAATAAGGAATAGGGGATAAATAATGGAAAATGGGGAAAAAGTAATGAAAGATGGGAAAAAATATTGGAAAATGGGAAAAAAAGAATGAAAAATAGGGAAACAAATAATGAAAAATAGTGAATAAAATAATGAAAAATAGAGAAAAAATAGTGAAAAATAGGGAAAAAAATAATGAAAAATAGGGAAAAAAATAATAAAAAATAGGGAAAAATATCGGAAAATAGGGAGAAATTAATCAAAAATAGGGAAAAAAATAATGAAAACTAGAAAAAAAATGATATACCGATTTTTTAAAATGATTTTCGGAAAAACAACCCGGGAAATCCCACAAGAAATTTTCCGATTATTTCGATTTTCAATAGGCTTCGTAATAGTACTTCAAGGCGGCTTTTTTCCCAAATTTGAAGCGGTTTGCTCAAACATTACGACCTGCACCGTGTTTCCTGTGAAACTAGAAAAAAAGTGAGAAAAACCCGAAAACCCCCGTTTATTCGTTTTCCGATTCCGCTCATTTTCTATTGAAATGTGTTTTAAAAAATGGTGAAAATTTCACGTCGATACATTGAAGCATTCAAAAGTTATGGCATTTTTAAGCTTTGAGCACGACAACCAGACATACATACAGACCACAGAAAAAAATGAAGTTGTTCACAATTCGATGGGAATTATCTCTCCCGAAGATACTTTGGCCCGTTTTCGCATAGTTATATGAAGACAGCGATTTGATATGGGTCGTAGTAAACAACTCCCTATTGGGTCGTCGCTGACAAGAAGTTAGAATTGTCTCGGGGATATAATTGAGCACATGCGCAGTAGATTTTTACATCACAAGGCGCAGTTCTGGTACTGGAATTATTTTAAAAATGCAATTTGGCCCAGTTCAGTTGCACCCTAGTGGATAGGATATCTGACTTTTACCCAGGAGAAGACATTTTCGTTTTTTTTTTTCAAAATAAATGCGATTTTTTTTAACAACCAATATGGATAATAAATATTAATCAGGTTCGTTATCGCTAGACTCTTATTCCTTGGGCTAGCTCAATTTTCCTAAACTTTTTTGAATCATATTTAAACCGAAGATTTGGCAACCGCAAAAACTTAAGTTGATCTTTTACGAGATTTAACTTCAAAATAACCTCAGGTGGTGCACTTAAAATTATTTACCACTAAATGTAATAGTCATTTTTAATTTGTAAAAATTAACTTTTAGATTAGATTATTTTACAAAAAATGAAAAAGTTAAATTGCATAGATTAAATAATTATTTTCCAAAATAAAAAAACATTTAAAATCCTACCTACATCTTTAAAATCTAATTTTATCAATGAACAACTCGTCTACAATAATTTTCTGGTAAATATAAATAATTTATAATGTTGCATGCAAACATTTAAATATAAAATGCAATAAAGGTAAGAGCGAATACCGGTTTAAAACAGGCAATGGAATTTAAAGAGACCTTGCATGTCCTTGACATTTAAGCATCGAAAATAATACGTAAGTCAATTGGTATATTGACCCTGAAAACTATTTAAAAGTACATTTGGGTTATTATGTAAACTGGGTTAACTGACCTTAGTCCCTATTACTATTTCATAAGATTATTTTAAATCAACAATAGAAATAAAACACAAAATCGTGTACCACCAGGTTATATTGAAAAAATTATTAGGAGACTAGTTTCGGTTAAACAACCATCATCGGACCGTTATTAAAAAAATAGAAGGTGAGAGAAAATTGTCACAAAATGAAATCCATTGTGAAAGATTAATTGAAAGTAGGTTAAGAAACTTTAGGACTGGACAGGAAAAAATTGTGGGGTCCAGTCGTCCCCTCAACTGGGATCTCACTCCAGGAGGTTTTTTAAACCACCCCCCATTTTTTTAATTAGTCTCTGCGTAATTTAATCCTACACTTTTTCCCCTATTATTTTTTAACTTATTTTTAACTACTTTTTCACTTTTTGACAATTTTCTCTCCGTTTGTTTTTTTTTAATAGTGATCTGAAGATGGTTGTTTAACCGAAACTAGTTACCTAAACTTTTTTTCAATATAACCTGTTTTATTTCTATTCTTTTGTTATTTTGATAATTCCTTCACTGATAAAAAAATGAATTATGCACTTTGTGAAGTATTTAAAAAATTATTTTTAATTATGTTAATTATTTACGTTAAAAACGTGTCATTATAATACTTGGAGAAGATGCCTTGAAGCTGTAATTTCATTTAATTCTAATAATATGTCATTAAATATAATTATTTACTACTTGTGCTTAAAAAGGAAGTTAACTATGAATTTTTAATATTTTTTTTAACAGAGTTACCTTTTTAAAGACGACCACTAATCAAGTTTTAAGGAAAATACGAGTAACAAATTAAAAATGGAAAGAAAAAGCCTCAGACTCTGGATTTACAGCTTTGTTCCAAAAAACGTGATTTCCTCTGATTAGAAAAAATTCGTACTAAATCAAAACGCTCTGTACTGGTACAAAAAAAACGGAAATTCATTATTATTTATTGTGTATCAACTTCTAGGGGCGAAAAGCTCACAGGAATCCTTTCCAAAAGAAAATCTGGGGAAGAGGCTACTAAAGCTTGATTAAGGAAACACATTTCCTCCAAGACCCATGTAGGAAATGTTTGAGAATTTCCTAATCGTTACATACAACCTTATTTAATAATTTATACTTAGTGGTGGTGGGATGATGGCGCTTCCTAAATTAGAAAATACTATGTGATTGTTTTGTAGTCGAAGTAAAAAATTAAATTAAAAAATATTGTTCAAGAAAATATTGTGTTATAAAAATGAATAAGGACATTTCAGATAAGGAGAGCAAATGTTTGGTTAAAGATCTTCAAATTCGAACTGAATTGATTCCTGGAAATTTTAAATAAAAAATAAATTAATTAGAAAAGAAATTTTTATAGTATAAAAAATAGTTTTTAGAGATAGAATTATTGAATGTTTGCATAACAACAGTAATGTAAGGTAATACAAATAATTATAGAAGTAGACTAGAAGAAGACAGATGGATAGAGGTAAAAATTACTACTACATGGGGCCATTAAGATAAAGAATAGACGATTTGGACTATTAAGCCAAAGAGCTGATTCAGGGAACTGAAAGACTAATGGAATCCGAGATACGAAAGACCAACCGATTAAAAGCCAAGAAATCACAGGGATCAATCAAAGAGGCCCCAATCTTAGACAAAATCCACAAGAACCAGATCTCGATCGTCCAAAAATCAATTCGAAAATAAATATTTATAAAAAAAATAGTTATTAGATATAGAATTATTGAATGTTTGCATTACAACAGCAATATAAGGTAACACAAATAATTATACAAGTAGACCAGCAGAAGACAGATGGATAGAGAAAAAAATTAGTACTACATCGGGTCATTAAGATAAAGAATAGATGATTTGAACTATTAAGCCAAAGAGCTGATTTAGGAAACCGAAAGATTAATGGAATCCGAGATAGGAAAGACCAACCGAATAAACGCTGAGAAATCACAGGGATCAATCAAAGAGGCCCCAATCTTCGACAAAATTAACAAGTCCAAAATCTATATCGTCGAGCTATTGCTGGGTCGGAAGAAACCCAGATCTACCAAGAGTCCAAATCCTCCCCTTCTATGCTTAGTCGAGTGGAGCTGTAGCTCATATTTTCCTCTTTGTTTTTATCTTTATTAATCAAACTACCAAGTAACATAAAATTAACTTTCTAAAACTAAAAACATCTTTAACTCTAATTAATTTCCTAATCGCGAGTGGTGACTGGTCCTTGAAGTTCAATGATAAGCATATCGAAGTTGTACAATTTTGGTACAATCGTGCGTTTCTGAATGGTAATGTTGTCGTCCAACTTGGCGCATGAGTTTTTGCCCCAAGTAACAAAATTGGATTTGATTGGATACTGCTCAATGGCAGCTACAATCTTCCAATTGTACCCGTGATTTTTTGTTAGAGCATTTGTCGGATTCTTGAGCAACATGAAACAGTACTTTAAGTCTTCCTCAAAAATTACGGTGTGCTGTACGTTGTCGGGTTCACGACACGACACGGTTTTAGATTTTTCTAAAAATGCTCGAGATCCCGGCGGCCTGGGGACGAAAATGCCAAAATTGAACTTTTTTAGGAATTTTAGCACGTAGAACCCACCGATTTTGCAAATGAGGGCATTTTCGGTGTCCTTAGAATCTGTAGAATCCGATGATGTTTTTTTCTGCTTGAGAGACCGCGTACATTTTCGAGAAATGCAAGTTTTGCTCCAAAAATTCGGGATTTTGTAAACTTTCGACTTTTCGACCTCACTTTTGAACTTTTAATGCGTTCTAAAAATCCAAACTAAACTTTTTTAAGGGTCTGCCTTTGTTATCATACGAAGAAGGCAAAAAGAGTGTTGGAAATTGTTTCTTCAGATGTGGTAGGTCCATTTACACCTAGTACACATGAATTTTTAATTTCCGGTGTGATAATGGAGGTGAGTACATCTCAAATTAATTTAAAACTTTTTTTAAATGAAAGGGAATCCAAATACATTATACAATTCCTAGGAATCCAGAACAGAATGGGATAAGTGAAAGGTTCAATAGAACAGTTTTGAATATGATGCTTACTAATAGATTCTCAACTTGAAAAAATGTTTTGAGGTGAAGCCGTAAGGTGAGCGATCTTCTTTGATCGAAGAAAAGATTCAGCTGAAATTTGGTATAACCGAAAAATCAATATTGACAAGATGAAAATTTTTGGATGTACATGTTATATGTACACGTACCAAAGGAAATTCGAGGAAATTTAGATAAGATAAGTAAACCAATAATAATAATGGGATATACTAACAATAGCTATAGAATGTGGTACCCAGAGATGAAAGAAATTAAATCTGAAAGAACTGTTATTTTTGAAGAAAATAGAAAAGAAATAGTTAATAGAAATTACTTTGCCATTATCAAAGGAAACAATGAAGCGGAAGAAACAGAAATAAAGGTATAGACAACAAAATAAATCCAAATGAGATAGAAACTGAAGTAGTTATATACCAGGAAGAAATAAATAAAAGAGTAATGAAATTACCGAAAAAACTGGAAGATTATAAGGCTTAAATTTTATGGCTGGTTGTCTATCATCTGAAAATACAGAAACATATAGTGAAGCTATAAAAGATAAATATTGGGAAGAAGCAATTAACCAATACATGAATATTTTGAAGAAAAATGAAACGTGGGATTTTGTGCCACCTCCAATAAATAAAAAAATAATTGACTCAAGGTGGATTTTCACACAAAAAAATGGTACCAGGAAAATCGGTTAGAAAGGCCAGACTAGTAACAACAGGTTTTCGATAGGAAAATTTTAAAGAGGATGAAGTCTACACTCCTGTGGCAAGAATGTTGATACTTCGAGTGTTATTATCACTTGCTGTCGAAAAAGATTTACACATTCATCAAAGGGATGTAAAATCCGCTTTTCTTAATGGTGATTTGAAAACTCCTTTATTTATATGAATAATAATAAGGTCTTAAAACAGTTTAATGCAAAATGTTCAATATTACCTATGCAACATAAATTAAATTTAGAAGAAGGAGAAACATGTTATGTAAGTGATATATCATATAAAGAACTGATAAGAAGTCTTATGTATATTATTAAGGGACTCGTCCTGATCTGTGTTTTAATGTTACATACACACTTTCAAAATTGTTATAACGATATTCACTGGAAACGTCTTAAAAATGTGTTGAAATATTTAAAATATACTGAAAATTTAAGTTTAAAATATGTAAACTGCTGATTCCGATTTTGCAAATAATGTTAATGACCGTAAAATTATTAATGGTTTTGTTTTAAGGTTAAATAATAATACTGTGTCCGGCTACCTATATCGGCAGGACCATAAGACCTTTAGGGGATCGTATCCAAAGAACATTTATCTAGACCAGACCAATCCAATTTTGGACATCATATAAAATTTAATAATCATAATTTCTCTCCTACCAGCAACAGCAAAATATTACATATAGTGTCCCAGTGAACAACTTTAATAAGATGGACCTCCTGGAGGATCTTTAAATACTTCGAGAGATGAACTTGAACTGTCTTAATAATCAGATTCACCTCAACTGTAAATTCAACTCTTTATTTAAATTATTATTGGAATCTCAATAATTAAACTAAGATATTGTTATGAAATTTGTTATACCCTGTAATTTTGGGTAATTGTTAGAAAATTTGTATAAGATTCGTTGTAAAATATTATAGTAAATAGGGGTTGGTTGAGTTAAAAAAATGGATAGTAATTGGAATTAAAATTAACAGTGTTCCTTATTTTTAACATTTAAAAGAAAAATGTAAATTAAAAAGAAATTTTGAGTAACTGGTATGAAAAGTATAAATTAAATTTGGTAATATGAATAGGGCTTAAGCCATTTTGAAGTATGAAATTCTTTGTGACAGGTTGGATGACATTTCTTATCAGGTAAAATGATTTGTCATTGGCTTCGTATCAATCAAAATGATGTTTGAATTTTTTTTTTAAAAAATATAGTAGGTGAAAATTATGGGCTTAAGAAAAAAAAGAAAAAAATTGAATTATTATTGATTGATATATAGATTGTCAGAGATAAAATTTTTTTTTTCAAAGCTAATTTTTATAAGTTGTTGATACATTTTGTATGATGGACAGACCGCCCGGAAGTTGGCACCCCAACTGCCGGAACCCTTTGATTTTTTCGGAGTTCTGGACTCGCCTCGAAGAGTTCTAGAGTTCTCTAGGGGATGCAGATAAAGTTCTGCAATTTTTTTAAAACAAATTTTGGGGTGCCCACTTCATGCCGCACCCCTTTTGTGAGAAAAAAGAGTTCTGGGTAAATAGATATCTCAGAAATAAAGAGTTCTAGAGTTCTCGGTAGGTTTTGGAAAGAGTTCTGGGAATTTTTGGAAATTACAAAAAAAAAATAAATTTTGGAGTGCTAACTTCATGTCGCATCCTTTTTTATTTATTGGGTAGTTTTGGTCACTTAGGGCTGCTTTTAAATACAGCACCCCTGAGTTCTGACTCGAAAAAATACTGAAAATTTTGAAAATGGATATTTTCAAGGGGTGCTACAAAGTTCCGATTTTTGTCGCTAATTTTTCGCCAAAATATTCAAATTTTTATTTACTGGGCAGTTTTGGTCACTTAGGGCTGCTTTTTCGAGTCAGAACTCAGGGGTTCTGTATTTAAATATGTTGAATTAATACCTCAATGGAGGCTCTTGAAATCCTGAACCTATTGATAAATTCTTGATTGAAGAAAAATTCCGAGGTCTTGGATTTTCCACAGTATTTCTCTATCTTCTTAATTATCAAATAATATATCTTCAAATATTTCCAAAATGTCCATTTTGAAAATATAATTATTTTTGAAAAATCGTGTCAAGAGACAAACAAATATTTTGTAAGTTATAATACTGACATGTTATACCTAGTGGTTATACGAAGAACCAAAAGTAGTATATCAATTTTCAATCCGCGCATGTGTTAACCGAAGCTTGAAGTTTAACTGGCCCTCCATCCATCAGTTGACAGTTAAACTCGGACTGGCAGTCACAGACACCTATACAACGATCTTTATTCATTAATCCAAAGTTTAACTGACACTTGAAGTTTGAACTGAACCTATACAACACCCAGAAAAATACCCATGTATTTTTTCTCACTTTGCTGTGTAAAAAAATTTGTTTATTTACACTACAGAATTGTTCGAAATTATGTTACAGCTGTGTGTAAAAATTTTCATATGTTTTGTGTACGTGATAATGTGTAATTTTCATAAGAAAGTTGTTCATATTTAATACACAGGAAGTCTGGATTCTTTTTAACCAGAAACTGTGTATATTTATAAACATTTACCCTAAAAAAATCTTTAGAAATCTGGTAATAAAATTCAACAGCAAATAAATATTTTTTCCACACAAATTATAATATATATTGAGTATGTTTGATACACAATTGTGTAGAAATACAGACGCGCTAAAAATGGCGCCTTTTTCTGGCCACTTGTCGTTAGTCTAGCCATGTTGCCAAATTACTTACAAGATATTTTATAGAAATAATATCTGTAAAGAAATGGAATTAATACAATTGGTAAAAACAATTAATTTTGCCCAATAGGTAGACAATTTTTATTTCACTTGTATATTTGCACATTTGTTGTCGAAATATCATTAAAACACGCTTCAAAAATCATCTACAAAATAAATTAAAATACACATCACGATTTTTTAGCGCGATGTGGCAACATAACAGCTCTTCGACCATCTCAATGTCTCAGTCGTTTGCTTTTGCTGTGTTAGTTTGTTTTGCGATTTGATACCCTAGAATAAATTATGAGCAAGTGGAAAAACATTTTACAGATAGGCAAATATGTAAGTAAATAAGAAATTTTCATTATTGATTTATTTAATAACCTTTTTTAATTATAATTTAAGAGAATCTAATTGACCACAAGATCTTCGAAAATAGGACATAAATCCACATTAAGAAACTAATCTGATATTAAGAAACTAATCTGATATTAAGGATTAAAATAAATGATCAGGAAGTTCAACTGAATGAGGTATTTATAAATGAGAACTTTTATCGATTTTTATTAAAGAAATGTTTTTTTAGGCTGTTTCTCATCAATTTATTTTTTCGGAGGCAGCAATTGTTCAAGTACTATCTACTAGTCTACGTAACCGATGATGAAATCGAAGTAGAGCTCGGTCCAAGCCAGTAAAGCCTATTTGTATATAAAGGCAACAGTGGGATTATATTATAAAATTTTACCAATACCTGATATAATCAATGTAAGTACCTATTTACTAAATGAAGTCAAATTTAATGCTATAATTCTAAGTTTTTATTGTAAGTTTGTTCCAATATACTGGGTGTTTCATTGATAAATAGACAAACGGTGACTGAGAATAGGATAGACAAAGATATTTCTATAAACATATGGTTAATGGGTTTCACGTAATTAATATAGAGACACACACAGTGTTTTGTCGATTTTTCTCATTTCTTTCGAAAATCTAGTAATTAACGAACTACCCAGTATATTATTTTGAACTTTAAGCAGTCATTGTGATTTATGCAACTTACTATGTTTTACACATAAGGCAGTTATTTTTGCTATAATTCTTGTAGTAATATTTTAATAAACATTTATTAGTGTTTTAATTCCTAATATAGTTTAGTATTTTTGTTCTTGTTGATTTTTTTATTCAAATACACAATCTAAATATTTGGTTATAAAAGTTGTATTATTTTTGTGATCACATGGATATTTTTCGTTTTATAAAATAAAAATATTTATGATATTAATTTGGCATTTTTTTAATCTTTTTCCAATTTCAGAAAAAATGTGTAACCTCTTCTTGGTAGGTAAAAATATTTCTAATATAGTTATGATTTTTATACAAATTATAACACTATTAAACAAATATTCTATAGATTTTCTCTAAACAATATATGTACAAAAAGCATATTTCAATTTTAATGAAACTACACAGCATTGTGTTAAAAGATAAAGGTATTGGTTTTACTAACCCTACATAAGTATACATAAATGTGTTAAAATATACACACCCTATTCACATTTATTGCACAAATTATGTAAGTATTAACCCTAATTTGTGTAAAATTTCTACAGTCTAAATTAAATAAAAAAATATACTGTTGGAATATACTACACAATCCTGTGTATAAAAATCATATACTTGTGTACTTTGTGTTCAAAAAGTTTATTATAATAATAACCACAATGTGTTTACTTGTCAAACAATTGTTGATACTAATTTCACAAATCTAATAAAATTATTTCTATTTAGCATGTATAAAAAATCAAAAATTTATTGCAAAATAATACAAAACTTTTAAATTAAAAACCAATAAAGTGTAGTACACAATTTGCTAGACAATTCATACACAAATTGATTCTGTGCCCATTCCAGAAACAAATTATATAGATCATGTTTACAATTGTTGATTATAGATGCACACATTTTTAAGTGTGAAGTCGGCCTTAATATACTGAAAAAGTGTTCGTAGGTCTAGATAGACTAATTTACGAATTTTGAACATTTTTTTCAGTGTATTAAGCGGCAGAAATTTCTACTGTCACTCAAATTTTGACCTACATCAGGAATCTTCGTTTCTGTATTAGTTTATCTTCTGTGCTACATGAAACAACTTTTTAGGAAGGCTCTGATGATGGTCATTGACCGAAAGCATTAAGCCGATCTTATTAAAAGCAATTTCACTAAAATGTCTTTACTTTTACACATAGTAGTACGCTCCTTTCCAATTTCATAGTTTTTAATAATACTGTATAAGTCAAAGAAACAGATTATAGTTGCTCTTTATAGCTGTGAAGCTGAGTATGTTGCTTTATTTGGTAGTTTGACTGAATGTTTAGTTTTAAAACAATTACTAGAGAGTCTCACTCAGTGTATATTTAAACCGATAATGATATATGAAGATAACCAAGCTTGTATTAAAATATAAAATACTGTTGAAACTAAAAGGTCCAAGCATATTGATCACTTAGTTATGAAACGAATTGTAAAAATGATACCTACAGACCAAAAGTATGCTGACATAATGACAAAATCACTTCCTGTTGTAAAATATGAGTTTTTTAGAAAGTTTTTAAATGTTTGCATAATTAGGGCGAAGTGTTAGAATACGAAGTTGGTAATTCTGGCAACCCGGTTGTTAGATGTCATATAAAAAAGTGTCATGGTTGTTGTTGCACAAGATGTAAGACAGGTTGTATTTTCGTTTATGTTAATCTGATGTTTCTATAAAAAAATTCCACTGTGATTCAATATTTATTAACCAGAATTCAAGAGGCTACCCTACTCCCATAACGCCTCCAGGCACATGCCATAGCTCATTCGACTCGTCTAGGCGTGACAAGAAAATTGAGCTATCGACCGGTTCGCGAGCTGGCGTCTACCTTGGGTGAAGGCATTGAAGTTTGCCTGCCTCGTTGTTGGGATGCTGATTCCACTACCCTATAATAGCCAGGAACTTTAAAACGTATTTTAGACATTCCTCATTCTTCCTTTCAACAGTCAAGTCGTGGCCACTTCTAGTTTATTTTTATTTTTCGGTGTTGCCAATTTTTAGTAAATTAAGTGCAATAATGTTAGCTAGTTACAAGTTAATAGTGGTAATCATGAAGTACCGGCGACTAATTCCGGAGAAATATATTAAAAAAGTTTTAATATGAGACCCTTCCAAAGAGGGTAACAGATCACGAAAAACAAACTGTAGTGGTAACAAAAACCACATAATGAAAAGAATAATTTTAGTTAACTTAACCGGCATTGAATGTGTAATCTCATCTGGTTACACGACAATGAGAAGATGGATGAATTCTCAATTGACATTGACAATTGACAATGGCAGTGACAATCGACACTGACATTGACAATTGACAATGACAAACCGGTGTAGTCCAATAGTAAAGAGGTGAAGCCTTCTAATGACATTTAAAAAATTAATGATAATAGTGTAAAGCAGAATGAATACTAACAGTATGAAATGAATATAAAAAATTGTTTTTAAATAAGACACACTAGTGTGAGATTGAGTACAGGACACGAAATTAATCTTAAAACAAATAGTATGAGTGAAGAATAAAAAAGAAGAATCAAGAAAGAAGGTATAGGTAGAGACTGTGGGTGAGGAAGAAAAAGTAAGATTAGTGAAATATGAACAATATATACACAGGAAAGAAGAAAGTTAAAGGGATGTCGTGGGAAAACAAGGAAAAATCAGAAAATAATAAGGGGAGAAATAGGAAAGGGAGCATCGGTGGAAGCAGGAAAAACAAAAGGGAAAACCCTAATTGTTAGATAATGTCTTTAAAGTTGTATGCTAAAAATATATGGTTTTCTTTGGGTCTTAGTTGTTCGTTGACACAAATAAAGTTGTTATTAAGATACGAATGAATTTCAAGCATTTCAAGAAGATTTAGTCAGTTCCCTTTAGCACATTGGTGGAGGAGTGAAGAGTTGGACAATGAAAAGGAATGGTTGGAAGTCAAGATATGGTTAGCAAAGGAGGAAGGAGTATTGGTAATATCAGAATTTTTGTATTTTTTAAGGTATTTAATATGTTCTTTGATTCTAGTTTCCAGTCTTCTGCCTGATTGGCCGATGTAAACAGCCGTACAATCTGCGCAACAAAGTTTGTAAACACCTGTACATTGAAGAAAAGGAACTTTATCTTTATTGTTAACTATAGAAATGAATGAATGTTATTATTAGTTTTGAAAGCAATGTTTATGTTGTATTTATTAAAGACTTGTGAAATTTGATATGCTATATTACCAATAAAATGTATAGAGCCCGAAAAAGTTTTTTCGTTCTGAGAAGTATTTTTATAATTTTTTAATATTGTTTTAGAAGAAAACCAGTCAATTTCGAGATTTCTTGATTGAACATCTACAGAGTGTTTCGCTTCAATACATATTTTCTTATAATAACATTATATTAGGAAGCATCTAAAAAAAATATAACTTCAAGTGATTTTTGTTTGATCAAATATGCGAACCAACTATAAAATCATTGCAAAATAATTCCGGATCTAACACTTTATCATTAAGACAAGTTTCCACGGATAAAGTGTAACTTCTCTTATTTTACTAATCGATTTCATTGTATCATTGCAATAATGTCATTAATTTTTATCCCAGTTTTAATGATCTCTCTATAAAGTAATATCAATTTGCCAAAGTGTCATTAATTTTTATCCCAGTTTTAATGCTCTCCCTATAAAGAAATTTCAATTGATAATAAATAAACCAATAAATTGAATCGAAACAATCATTAATCTTTTATCTAGAACATCGTTTCCTATAAATAAAACATATTATATTAAAGCGTTTTCTGATAAAAATTAATTACAACGAATATAAAAATCCACCTTTATATCAAATATAATAAATAGATGGAAGTAGAACCATCTCTCTTTTTATTTCAATTTCAAGTAGGTCATGGCAGCTGTTTTACTTTTTTTTAACGTTATAATCGCGAATTGGAACAAAAAGTATTATGTTTTTATTAAAAAGAAAAAAATAAAACGATTTCCGTTACGGTGATGGACACGTTGATAATTATTTATAAATCATGAATAACAAAATAAGTATTTAATAATGCTTTTATTTTCTGAAAGCGATCACTTCATTTACCACCACAATAATCAGTGCCAATGGTAATTGTTTTCTACAATACCCTTAGCAATAAATGAATATGATATCCATATGAACGATTACCAAATCGGCACAAAGTTTAGAAGGACCCTTTATTATTTAGTCACATGGACAATTAGGCAACAAAATATTTAAATACATAAAGTTATCCATATCTCAAATGTGATCCAGTGTTCAATAAATTAAATAAAAATCAAAGTTATGTACCACACAATTGTATTAAGTAAACAGTTTCGGCTAACCAGTCATCTTCAGGCTTACAAAATCTACAAAGGTTCGATGTAGAGAGGGGTTTACAAAATTAAAGAGCACTTCCCAAATAAAAGTTAATTTAAACTACAGCGCAGGAAGGGATAGTCCAATCAGATTCTCGGAAATGCATAGTTTAGCAGGTGAAGGAAATAATAATCGAAATGGGGACAAAATTAAATTTAGTAAGGAGGGGGAGAAGAATCACGGAAGATAATTAAGTTGAAGGAAGTAACATAAGAGAGTAAATGTGTGAATTGATCTAAAGGCTAAATGTTCATTAATACAAGTGTAATTGTCATTCTTCCTTCCCAATTTTCAAACAACCCAGCATTATGTTCTACTGGAACTACTATATGTTTAATTGTATTTTAAATTAACTTTTATATGATAAGCCCATGACTTTGAGATTTATTTCATTTATTGAGCAAAATATTTATAATTTCATGAAGACAGTCGAAGTCCTTTTTTGGGGTATCCCATTTCGGCGCAGCGGTTAGTTATATCCGAATTTAATTCTTTGACGTTTCTAGGTGTAGTCTTTAAGGACTAAGGGTTCTAGGAAAATGAAATAGGAAAATTTAAAGATTAAATAATATTTTTGTAATCTTTTAATTTTTGGTTATTCATAGATACAGTTTAAAAAACATATTCGTCTACGCTTATTATTGTTATAGTTTTTTTTCGTATGGAAGGTATTTCATGTATAAAGAGTTGCTTAATAGTAGACATGCCATATCTACTATTATTTTTTGCACACAAAGTTAATCACTGAAATTATTCCTATTATTTTTACTTTAAATCAATCGGATAAGTTACTTTATGATTGATAACCGCTGTGACCAAGAGGCCCACCTAATTTTAAAACTTAAGACCAAATGACCAGTGGGATTACGGAACCTCGTTGACAAAATTGACCGCTAAGACTCCCTTTTTTTAAATAACTAAAAAATAGTGACTGATTAGCATTTAGCGCTGTAAAATCCTATTTTTTTAAATAGCTAAAAAATAGTGACTGATTTTCATTTAGCGTTTTATTTTTTAAAAAAGCTAAAAAATAGTGATTCGTTTGCATTTGGCGCAGTCTAGGCTTATTTTTAAATAATTCTAAGAGGTTATCTCAAATGTGGCCAAATTATTCAGTAGAAATAAAAGTCCAAGTCCTGTACCACAATATATTAATTAAGCAATTGTTTAAGGGGCAACTAGTTTCTTCTAATGGCCTAGAAACCCAGTTTCCAAAAACAATATACTTACAATACAATCCAACTGAAATATAACTTACCACATATATATTATTTTTAGGGGGTGGGGTTGGGAGAGGAGGTACATGAAAATTGACGATAGCAATTTTTAAACAAATTAATATTCATGTCCAAAAGACAGGTAATTTAAGGTACTCCTAGATATGAAAACCAAAGTGGTAAAATCAGTGTTTCTTGTTTCACCAAGAGCATTTGCACCGTGCAATGTGACAATTGGCGCTGGAGAATTGAAAATATCCATAAGGAAGGAAAATCCTGGTCTTTCAGCTACAAGATAACCAGAAAGAGGGAAATCAATTGTTGAATTTAAAAAAATTACTTCGTGCAACGCACGTGCCCCTACCAAGTGTGTTGGTTCGGTAATGGAAACATTAGAAAAAAGCCCGACCAAGGGCCACAATATTATTAAAGGATCCAGTGGAAGGACTAGAAAATAACGGGTGAAAAACCCGAAATTCGGTGAGTTTTTTGGTTTCAAACCTTAAATGCGATTACTCTGACAATGAAATTACTGTATGAATAAATCACTACATGATGGCTACTTGACATATGACTGTTTTGAAAAGGTACGGGATAGGAGGGATAAAAAGGGATGGAATTTCAAAGTTGTAGAGTGAGATTGGGTACAGGCATGTCTAAAAATAAGAAGAAAAAGGAAGAAATGTTTAACTGTGTCGGCTTTTAGTCTGATGAAGTTACTTAGTGACGAAACTAGTCACTATTAAACTAATAACTTTTGTTATTATTTTTGTGAACATCGTAAAACGTTGTTTTATTTATTTCAATTTAAAAAGGAAAGAAGACTGACAGATGACTAACAAAAAGTGAAAGAAGAACAATTGAGGTTATAATTTGTAAACAAACCAAGGGAATTGATTAGTAGAGATTGAAAATAGATAAAAATAGTGACTAGTTTATTTATATGTGATTTTAAAACAAGTGAAATTAGCAAGCACTAAAAATCGTTAAAAGACGGTGTATAAATGAGCGATTGTCTACAAACCCGGTAAACCTCTGGGACCCAATTCTTGAAATCGTAGGAATTGATTCTCATAAGAAATTTACGTCTTTTTCTCTAGATTTTGTAATATGTCTATTCAATATTTCGTAGGAAAAAATTCTCCAAAAATTGTGAGAATTATTTTCTAATGTCATTTTCTGGAGAAACTTCAAATTCTCATGATAATTTAAGGAATTAAGTGTGTGAGGAGTACGTGTTTGACGTGTTTTGTGGGAATTGAAATAGAACATTATTGTTACCGCCATAAATATTGTTAAAATGAATAATTTTGTACTCCAAGCTATCGTTATAGATAATTTAGAACAGGTTCAGCTCGAAGCAGCCAATATTAGACAGAGACGATTAATAAACAGAAATGTTTACGAAACGTTAAGTGACAAGTTGTTTAGAAAGCATTTTCGTCTATCCAAACAAGCCTTTGACGATCTAATGGATCATATTGAGCCTCTTCTGCTACCACTAAGCAGAGTTGGAGCATTAACCAAAAGGTAAAATGTTTTAGTAGCTATCTTTCCTCTAAGAAATTCCTTATCATTTTTTAGAATTCTACAAGGAATTTTTTTGCGCTTACCTCATGAAATTTTATTTATACATCGCAGATAAAAATTGAACAAATAACAAATAACCCACAGTCAATAATAAAGGATGATCCACAATAATAGGATAATATGTAATTATTGTAAATTGTTTCAATTTGTTTAACTCAAAAATGTAAAATGTCAAATATTTATTGATATCACTGGCAACTGATATTCATTTCTGCCAAATTACTAAAATAATATTTAAGCACAGAACTAATAGCTCTGTGTATTTGATTGGTTGAGTTCATGAAACTAACCTTTGATTTAGTAAAGACATACGTCACTTTTTAATTCACTAGAGAAATTTTTTTGGGGAATCAATTCTCTGGAGAAATAATTCCTACGATTTCAAGAATTGGGTCCCTGTTGTGGTCTTCACAAGAAAAAGGAACTTTCAAGGAATTAAGTAACTTTATATGTGGAAAGAACATATAAAAATAGTAAAACAGTTAAATATCTTGTAAATCACCCTTGATGACGATAAACTTATTTTCTGCAGCCATACAGAAAAATCTATAGCTTGAAAATCTTTCTGTCGTACATAGTAAATCTGTCGAGCGAAGAACAAACGTAAATAATTCTGAAAATTATGACAGATGAATATTGATTTTCTATGGTATATGGTGTCATGTTTATCGAGATTAGTAACGGCGTTTATTCTAAGCAGGGAAGTCATGTCTTTGATAGAAATACGGCATCCTTGTGTATTTGCTGGTGTCTACATACAATTATTGGAGGAGATTCTCGCTAGCCGACTGCCGCGTAAAGCAAAGCGTGGTTGCCGTAAAGTCTTACTCGAGATATTGCTACCCAGGGTACACAAATTTACAATGTAGATGGATGGTAGGGAAAACATGAGACTCGAACGCTTTTAAAAACAATTTCTCTGTTAGCTCTTGAAACACCAGAGATTTACAATGTACTTTTGTTATTCTTTGAATCTTCTCACTTAAAACCTTAACTTTGTAATTTACCTCAGAATTGAAATATTTGGCCTACCTGTTAAATAACTAAATCAATGAGGTAATAAAACACAAAATCTAGTACCACAACATATAATAATAATTTCATCCAAGTTTAGAAGTAGAATGGGATGGCAACTAGTTTCGGCATGAAAGCCATCATCAGGCCAAATAATTTATTAAAAAGAACGAGTACTTAAATTATGGTTGGTTGTTAAATAAAAATATGTGTGCGCGCACAGGGAAGGGAAGGTAAATAAAAGTAATGGTGATACATAGGTGGTACTAAAAACCAAAAAACGTAAAGGCACATTAGAAAACACAATTTAAAAATTTTTTAATTAATGAGAAAGGAAGGTAATCCATAAAAAAATGTTTTGTTTGAAAGAAATATGAAAATTGTTTTATTCTAAAAAGGAATACCATAAATGGCTGAAGGGTGTTCCAAAGAGAAACAAACCAAAAAGGAAAGTACCAAAGGAGTAATGGAGGCGCCCGGTTAATCCCGGTAACTTAAAGAAATAATACCCATTATAGGGCTTAAAATCCTGGTAGCACTTGCAAATAGGCCAACAATCAATAATACCTCGTCTTAATAATATGATAAAGAAAAGTTTGATGATAAAAATAAACAAACAATTATCAAACTAATAATAAATTCACAAAGTAGTTACAACGATAACTCAAAACAAATGGTTGAATTGACAAATGACAACCTAAGTAGACGCGGGAATTTTGAAAATTATAAGTATGAATTATTTAAAAACATTAATAGTGATATAGAAATAACAATAACAATCCTGAGGGGCTGTACAATGGTAAATCTTACAAACAAAGTTATATTTAAGTAAAACACAATTAAATTATTATACCTAACCAAGAAGGAACTGAGAACAGGTACGTCGAGCAAGACTTAACAAGAACAGAAGAAAAGTTAACGGATAAGGCGAAGTAGGAAAAGAAGAGATTAGAGGCCTAGAGGAACGAAGAATGTGGCAAGAAGAAATGTCAAAAGTTGGAAAAAGGCAATTGTCATAGGAGAAAATAAAGGTTAGGAAAGAAATTAAGATATATAGACAATAACAAATGAAAATTGACAAAATTGGAACCATCAGTAAGAGAGAGAAATGGGGTAGTGTAGAAAAGGTACTACGAGGAGGGTTGTTCGAAAGTAATGAAACATTAGAGCAGCTCTTTGAAACCATCAGACAGGAAGAGATAGTTGTCTTTAGGTCTAAATCATATGATCGTTGACACAAGAAGTGGAATTATTAGGGAGATATGAATTAATCTCAAAACATTTATAAGAGGTTGAGTTTGTGACTTTTACCTACATCATGAAGGAGTTCAAAATCTGTAATAGAAAAGGAGTGGTTCGTGGACATAATATGATTAGCGAAAGAAGGAGTGTTGGTAATATCAGAGTTTTTGTATTTATCAATGTATCTAATATGTTCTTTGATTCTAGTTTCTAGTCTTCTACCAGATTGACTGATATAAACTGCGTCAGAATCAGGACACATGAGTTTATAAACCCCTGTTTAACAATTACTTCTTGCAACCAACCATAATTTAAGTACTCGTTTTTTAATAAATTATTTGGCCTGATGATGGCTTTCATGCCGAAACTAGTTGCCGTCCTCTTCTACTTCTAAACTTTGATGAAATTATATGTTGTGGTACTAGATTTTGTGTTTTATTACTTCATCGTTCGACCACATTTGAGATAATGTATAAGATATTGGAATTAAGTAAATAAATGTTAAAATAAGGGACCACACAGGCCTTGGAACTAATTATCTATTTCCAATTTAGTTTTTAGTAAACCTGGTATTTCAAAATTGTTAAACGAGGATGTACCATTTTGCTGCCACATCACTTCTCTAGGAATATCACGTAATAATAAAGTATTTTCTTATTCACCGAATTGAAAATTAATAAATTTAATTAAGCAAAATTATTCAGTTTATGCTTCATGGTTAAATTTAAGATAAAACTCCTTTCATTTTAACTGTCGATTACATTTAATGACGTTATATCGATGATGCTGTCACTGATACTAAACCAAGTATTTGAATATAGTAAATTGAGTTGTTCGAAAATTTCATAGCAATTGGCTGTTAAAAAAATTGATTACTTTATTTTCACTTTGTTATGCAGACTCATAATAAGAATATATCATTATAAATAGCGAAATTCTTCCAAGAAACTAACTAACATAACCAGATGTTAGAGTAAACAAAGATTATTACAAAATTAATTTAGGAAATGACCAAACAATATGTATGAGTCAAAGAATACATTGACAAGTCTAACAAGATTAGAAAATAAACTAAAACAATAATAAATAATATAATATGATCCAACAGGAAGCTGCTAAATTAGACTGGTATTTGTTTTAAATTTATGATACAGTGATACGTTCCAAATACGAGTAGACCCACGCGACTATTACCAAAAATAGAAAATACCCAGCATATCTGGATAAAAATTCGTTAGAGTCATATTTATTATTAGTTTTCCTAAATTATATATTTTATTTGTTCTAGTTCCTAATAAGGAGTTTCAGCACAACTTAGAATATTATAACTATGAAATTTGAAACTTATGACATTATTTTACAATGGATGTTTATGACAGTACACGATTACAAATCAGGGTTGGATTTGGAATAATCGCTTGTTATTGGTATTTTTATCCAATCTTTAACAATAATAATAAATAAAAGCTTTTAATGATTTCAAATATAATGGTTTTATCATCATTATGTTAATTAAAATTTTATTTCATTAAACAATTTGGTATAAATAATCAAAGCGAACCGTAGGTGAACTTTCTTGATTGAAAACTTTGTCCGCGACCGAAATTTTAAAATTTGATTAGTTTTAACACTAAAAATTGAAGTCTAATAATTATTGAAAAAAGAATAATTATGCGCGCACAAAAAAAAAGCTTGACTATTAAATAACTGAAGCTCTTCGAAACAAATAAATTAGTAAAAAAGTTTCACCATTACCTATTCCGAGCCGAGCGCAGCGAGATTCGGAGCAATCAAATCAAACAACAAACCCCAAATCTGATTTCTTCCAAATTATTTTTAATAAATATCCATTTTTTGAATAAAACCACACATACACTTAAAAAACACTTAAGGGACGTTTCGCTATGTTAACATCATCAGTTTATCATCATGTTGCTAATATAGTTAGCGAAATGTACGTCAAGTGTTTTTTAAAAAAAGTGTAGTTTGGATTCTTGGCGACGAAATTCTTAAACAAAATTATTATGAATTAACATTTACATTATTATTATTATTATTATTATTATTATTATTATTTAGGGTATTATTGTCCAGTGGCGCCCCATTCATTGTTTCGGGATCATCAAATATCGTTTTAGTATGAACTCATACACATTTAATAGCAAATATAACTCAAAATCACATACCACAATATATTACAAATGTTAAAAGGAATGAGGCAACTAGTTTCGGCTACTAGCCATCTTCAGGATTAAAAATATTAGATGAGTTCGAAAATATTTTCATACAAAAATATTAAACAAACTTACCATATAGGTGCTAAATAAGAGACCGGATAATAAAATACCAAAGTGTAATAATTTTTAGGTCTGAAGAAGAAACTAGTTGCCACCATTCCTTTTTAGACAGCTGCCGGATCGTTTTGTTTGGGGAATTTATGGCCGCTTAGTATTATAAAAAATCAGCTATTTCTCCCCAAAACTTTCCCGGCTCGGCTATAGAGAATGGGATTATTTTAATTACAAAATTCTAAGCATTACATTAATTTATGGAACATATTTAAAATATCGAGCCGATGGTGAATACATCAACCGAATTCTACAGGTGTATTTTTTCGCCCTCTAGCGGCAAAACTATGAGAAATTTGAAAAGTCAAATACAAGAGTCAATGGAAATTTAATGCTCTACAACTAACTTTAGAACAGTTTGCATTAAAGTGCGCCAACTAAAACCAAAAATTAATGGTCGCATTCGAGGCACACACCAACCTTTCATACCAAATTTGAGCTTGATTGGTCAAACGGTTCGGCATTTATCGTGAACAATTGCACACAGACAGACCTTTCGCTGAAAATGGTCATGGTCTCAATTTTCTCGGGGGACCACAAAATAGATATTTCTATTGACTACTCGAATTTTTTTTGCTCGTTCACTATACTTTACTTTCTATGGGTGCGGGAAAGTAAAAACCACGTGATAAAATCAATAGAGTTAATTTTTAGACAAAACAATAAACCACATTAGGTATTTCACAAAAAATAGCTGTCACCTAGATCTTGTAAAAAGTAAAAAGTAAATTTTTCATCAGACTAAAATTATAATTTTATCTTTTAATTTAAAAATAATGTCTAAAACGACACTAAACTAGACTGAAGTTTTCAATGAATTGCACTTATCAGTAATCAGCTGTTTGCTCAGTCACTTGCTCCCATATAGACTCCGGATCAAAAAGTGTTGTCATGTGCAACTTCTGATCCATAACATTTACGATTATCTCAAGAAGTATAAGGCATAGCGCAAATCTGAATACATCTGAAGAAACCTGAACCTGAAGATGTGCCGAATTTATAGTCGTTAACCGTTTGTCGCTATCTGTTATAGTTCCTGAGAAATAGATGCGGACAGACGAACAGAGCCGTATCATTAGTGGTTTTTTAAGGGAAAGCTACGTAAAATCACTTACTGGTTTTTGAAATCCAGCCCTGAACAAAGCAGTTTAGTTCATAATATTTTGATTAATTTTCCAGAATAATTTACTAACATTTTTTTTTAATACGGTTCCTAATTTCGTTTTTTACATTCATCAAAATTTTCCCATTCCTTTCACTCATAATAAATGATATACAAACAAAGAAATATCGTTAGAAGTTAATTAAATAATGACTTACCTTTGCACGTTTCATTTTTTGGCTGAGACTAGATTTTCCATCGATAAGGATGTTATCATTAATGAAAGTGACATCACAAGGACTTGGAGGACCTTCCAAAGAACGAAGAAGTTCTTCATCTTCATCAGTGAATGATTCTAAAATTGTAGCTCCCGGTATTAATATAATACCACCTTCACCAGGCTAGAAAAGAAACATTAATTATAATAAAAAACAATTAAATTAAATATGTTATAAAATGTATAATGGAAATATATGGTTTTACCTACTCCTATTAAATTATACATTAATTATTCAACTGCTTTTGAACAATTAATAGTTTCCATAAACAAACAGCGTGAGTTATAATAACTCACTACTATAATTCGGTATGTAAATAGTGTGCAGTAGATTATTGGAAATTTTAAAGCCGATAAATTAGATTCATTGGCATAGAAAAGATTTTATAACCACTGGGAAGGAATGTATTTAAAAGATTTTAATATTATTAAATAAGCAACGCCTCATATTCTACATTACGGAAAAGATTCTTGGAATTTAGTGAATTTACTACACACTATTTACGAACCGAGTACCAAGGTGGGTCTGTACAAGCCGATTCGCCGAAGCGGAATAGTTCATTATTGTCATTGAGGGGACTAATATTTGATATTTTGTAAATTTCTTTCTCTGTACTTGCATCTTAGTATTTATTGTTAGAGTCGTAGATAAAGTATAGTATTCAACTTGCCGTAATGGTCATAACTAAGTTGATGAATTACATTACCGCTGGTTAAATAATATACTATAAAATTGTTCAAACAGAATGTTTTAGGCATATAAAACTTAATAATAGAATTGTAACGTCATTTATAGTGCCTGTAAAGAATATTAGATCGGGCAAAGCAAATAATTTAGTCCGGACGTTTAAGAATTATTTAACTCAATCTAAAATAAACGCAAGTAATAAATTATTAAGTAGCGAAGCAAAGTGAAGGTACTTATTGACTTTACAATGTCCGTCCGTTTGTCTGTCCCAGTGATAACTCGAAAACGGTTTAGAATTTTGGAATTCCGTTTTCAGCAATCAATAGCTAGAGCGATATTCTCAACTAATATTGTCAGTGACATCACTCTCGTTGAACGCGAGAATAATAAAAATCGCCATCGACCATATTCTACATCGCTATTCTGCCCTATGTTGGTTTTCAATACTACCGGGTAGAGGTAGACGTACTCTTATTAGTAAAATCGTTCGTTTTGGTGACGTTGTCATATGAAAGTGACGTGAATATAAGCTAAAATTATTTTTACCTCTCGCCCTTCAGATAAGAGAGGTATAGGAATCATGCAAAAAATTGGGTAGTGAGTTTTCAATAGATAAACACGTTTTGGGGTCCCTAGAATACGATTTTGATATTTTCGCGATGATGTCTGTGTGTGTGTGTGTGTGTTAGTGTGTGTGTGTGTGTGTGTGTGTGTGTGTGTGTGTGTGTGTGTTAGTGTGTGTGTTTGGATGGATGTTGTAGTAACGATAACTCAAAAACTACTGAATTGAAAAACTTGAAATTTTGCATACACGATTCTTATACCCTAGATTAGAGCTGATTAGATTTTGGTGTCAATCGGACAACCGGAAGTGACAGTTGCTATGAGTGATGGCGCCATTACTAAACAAAATGGCAATTAGGTTTTACACATATATTTTGTATACACTATAGTTTATTTTCGTATCATTAAAATTTTCAAAACTTTTGCCATTGTTGCCGGATTTACAAAAAAGTAAATTTTTTCCATACTTTTTTGTGCCACCGTGTAAATTTTTGATTCAAAAATGGCGAGAGGTCATGTGCTGGCCACATCAGATTTTTATTTATAGTTTTACGCTTTTTGTTAGTTTTGATTTTTTCTGATCAAAGTTACCTTATTAATTAAAATCCCAAATTTTTGTTTTTGTGATAATGAATATGAAGACCTCACTGCGATTTTAAATTGAATAAAGACTATAAAAACCAAACCTCAGAATCCCACCGGTGTGAAGTTAGCAGCCAAAACATCCGGAACTGCACGATCGAAGCATCCAGTGGCGCACACATTTTATATATGAATTTTCACTGATTCCAATTACATAGAAATTTGTTACAATAGATCTTGGCAACAAGAAGATACATATTAACATATAATCTTTATACTTTTAAGAAAATTGATTCCAAAGGGTTAAAATGCTACTCACAATAATTTAAAATTTTATAACTTCTAACCGCAATGCAAAGCCAACTTCATATTTGGACAAAAGATGCATATTGCAATAAACTACATACATTTTTAACCAAAATTGCTTCCGAAGGGGAAGAGAGGTTGAGGAGGAGGAGGAGTTATAAAATTTTCAAGTATTTGGGGTAGCATTTCAACCCCTCTTCCCGTTCGGAAGCAGTTTTGGTTAAAATTGTATGTACTATATTGCAATATGCATCTTTTGTCCAAATATGAAGTTGGCTTTGCATTGCGGTTACAAGTTATAAAATTTTCAAGTATTTGGGGTAGCATTTCAATCCCTCTTCCCGTTCGGATGCAATTTTGGTTAAAACTGTAAGCAGTATATTGCAATGTGCATCTTTTGTCCAAATATGAAGTTGGCTGTCCATTGCGGTTAGAAGTTATAAAATTTAAAATTATTGTAAGTAGAATTTTAACCCTTTGGAAGCAATTTTTCTTAAAAGTATAAAGATTATATATTAATATATATCTTCTGTCTTCTCGTTGCCAAGATCTATTGTAACTGGATGCTTCGATCGTGCAGTTCCGAATATTTTGGATGTTAAAATTGTCTGCTAACTTCACGATGGTCAGAATCCCGACGTTTGTTTTTAAATTATATATTAATATAATATTCATAATTTGTATTTCTTTAATTGTTGATTCTACAACATTATAAGTAGTCAACATAACAGGTTTAATTATATTTAAAATACCCTCATCCGTCCCATTTAGTGAATTTTGACAAGGGCCTCCTCTAGTACCAATTCTCTCTTTCATGGTTTTTGAGTGTTTTTATTTTGTTTTGATGTTTTGCATGTCTGTAATTTAACATAGATGTATATTATATACTGCAGTTTAATAAACATTTATATACCGATCTCCATGCTTTCCAATCTTTGGAACTTGATGGCATACTATTTAAATAAGCAGCAATATCTTTCCCCTTGGCTTCTGCATCTGTGTGTGTGTAAAATTGAAGTTAAATTTTCAACGCACTAACTGACTATTTTCAGTTCGTTGACGTTGTGTTTTTTTAGTTTTTGCTTCAGTAGTTTCCATTTATATTTTTAATAAGTAAAAACAAACAATGTAAAACCTACAAATGTTCACAAGTAAATGAAAAAGTGACGTATAATCAAAATGAATTCATCTATCACATGCTAAAATGACAGAAATTTACAATGTTGTCAGTTTAAGTCATTGGCATTGGAAATGACAAAACGAAAGGTACATCAGAATACCGTGAAAAGCGTTTTTGATCGCTACTGTTCCTGAGTATCGAGTTGTGAATAGATTTCCTGGTCACCTTAGCTCGCCCACCTACTATTTTTAGTGACCTAATGCCGGTTTCCACATACTTTCACGTAAGGAAAGAATAGGATGCGCTTGACTAATTTGGGGATACCTTAAATGTGTAGAATGGTTTCCACCAATCAAAATTATTAATTTCCTAAGTGGAGAAAGATACTGGCAACTTCGCAAAACTGTGGGGATTTTTTATTTTTGTCAGTGTGTTGTGATATTTTGTCTGGTAGCTAGCCTGGTTGCAGTTATAAACAATAATAATGAAGCAAGGAGACCAGCAAGAGGAAGATCCAACTCAGTATCCAAAAAAAAGAGCTTCGAATTACACCAGTAATGAAAAAGAGCTGTTGCTTAATATTATAGAGCACCACAAACTTGTTATTGAGATTAAAAAAAAACGATGGTGTTTCAGTTAAGGAAAAAAAAAGAAACCTCTCAAAAAAATTTGTGAACAATTCAATACTTCTTCTCATAATCTTTATTATAGGCCTGTAGAGTCCCTAAAAAAAATTACAAAAAAAAATGAAGGAAGAGTTACGAAAAAATACAGCGGAAATAAAAAAAGAATTATATAAAACTGGTAGAGGATGAGGTCCTTAATGTCAATCAACAAAAAATCAGTTTTAGGATTGGGAAGTAAATGGGCTACTTTTGTATAACAAAATCTAATATATATGATAATATGTAGATATTAAATGACTAATACAATACCTTAAATAACTTTGCACAAATTTAGTTTTTCTTTAAGAAATAACAGATTAAAATAAACAATGACGTACTACCTGAGATTTGATTTGATTGCTTATATATATATATATATATTTTTATAAGATTGGTACACCTTACTGTTAACGTCACTTTGAAAACGGGACTGTCTATGAAACCAAAATTTGTTTACGTCTTTATCTTTATGTCATATCGATTGTGATTTTTTATTTGTGATTGTGGGAGTTTTCTGAAAATGGAGAATGAATATATAAAAGCTACATCAAATAATCTACCTAATGTAGATTATTTTATGATACACGATTATAAAAATCGATGAAATTTAAATTTAGTTAAGTCGGCAGTTTAAGTATGTGAGAAGTGTGTTGCTAACGCAAAATCACATTCAACCAAATTCTTCTGCTTTTGGACGTTATTTATTATTAACCATTAAAGAAAGCTACTCAAAATCGATGTACCGATTATTTTAGTTGTACTACCAAATATAATATGTGGTCGAGTAGACACTTTCAAACTAAATCTGCAAAAGGGGAGGAGTTACAGGTAATACGTCATAGCCCGCGAGATTTGAAAATAGAAGCCAGTATGGCTCAAAAGCGTTAAGATTTAAAATTATTAATCAGTGTAGATAATACATTTTGCCCTTATATATTAAAAAAATCATAAAAGTAGCACGGGGGACTGATAATTGGAAGTGAATCAAATGATACACAGGTAGTAATTTCTTATTTATTTTTTGGTTTTTCATTCTTTGCTATAACTGTATGGTACATACAATGAGAAATATAATTTACTAATTATAAATTAAACCAAAATCCCTTTTGAATTAAATCAAGTATTTCAAAGTCGTCGTCAAACATTTCCATTATCATATTTAAGCGAAAAAAAACGGTATGGTACAAAAATTATACAGAAATACACAAAAATGATAAAACATGAAATTCTCCAAAAATACTGAAAAAATGAGGTTATAATTCACCATTCCCTTACTAGGTGACTGTTTAGGTGGTGGAATTTGGACCCCTAAATATAGGGCTGCCTTAGACCTGTTTAAGTGAAGATTTGACTTGGTGGAAATGAAATCGACCCCTTACCTAAAGATATTCTCTTCCTAGCGTTAAGTAAGCCCTAAAAATGTTGGTGGAATCGGGCATAAGTGAACTTTAACCAAGTCTACTCTACAACCGCCTGTCTGTCGTGTGTGTGAAGTTAGCCCCCCATTTTATTTTGATATTTTGAAAGTTGTTCCAAATTGTTCTAGGTTTGTATAAAATTGTTCCAGAAAATAAATTATTCCTTAAACTTAAATACAAAGCCCGAAAAACTCAAAAAACCATTTTTAGAGCTAGTTCCGCCATTATTATTTTTTCGATTTTACTTTGTTGCACCAAATTGTTCTAGTTGTTCTGAACATTGTTCCAAATTTTCGTGCCTTAAAAAAATTATTTCAAGCTCAAAATCAATTAAAACCGTTTATCGCTAGCCCCATTAATTTTTTTCGATTTTTTTATAAAAAAAAAATTCGAAAAAAAATAATGGGTAGAGCCATAAATGGTTTTAATTGATTTTGAGCTTGAAATAATTTTTTTTTAATTAAACCGCACAGTGAAAGGAAAAGTTCTCCGATCATCTTTTGAAAACATAACCAAGAAATCTTTTCCACCACATATCTGGACAAATACATCGGCAGACATTAATAAAACAACTAATGCCGGTGAATCATTCCATTTGCATTTAAACAGTTCATTTTACCAAACACACCCGCCTTTATTTATTTTTGTAAATGAGCAATTAGAGATTTACATAAAACAAAACAGTGTAAGTACTCCTCGAAGATTTAATATGACAACAAAAAAAAACAGGATTTTATTGCAAATAAAATAATTGAGCATAACACTAATAAAATTACCACACTTGATATCGTTAAAATTGTTTCATGTTATGATGCATATAATAGATGTAAAATAATGGAATTAACACTTTTTTAATAAATATTACTTTAAAATAGATGGAATTTTTTTTATTTTAAGGGGAGTGTTAATTTATAATAAATATGACCTCGGCCGAGATGGGTGTTTGGGTCGCGGCAAAGCCGGGCTATATCTACCTTGCCTACCTGATCGAATTAGCCCAGACGGGTTATGCCCATATCGAAAACATGAGTACGGATCTGTTATTTTATAACGAGGAATTTGCAACCTTATTTACAACATTAACGATAATCCTATTGGGGTAAGTATAGAAAGTCAACGAAATATCTAAGAACAGACTACAAGGCAACTGGAAATTTTGGATTTTATACTAGACTAAATTAAAATTAGGTTTATTTCTTCGTGAAATATTCTTTGATATAGTTTTGATTTCTTTAATACATTTTGACAATATCTGATGGATATAGGAACAACTTTTTCAATTTAAAGTAATTTATAACATTACTGATCGTACCGAAAAAATTTCTTCTAAAAGTGATTTATTAAAGTAGAATTTTAATTAGTCAACCAATTTAATAATTTTGTAACTTTTCTGTGAAACAATTAGATACCATTTACACTCTTAATAACCCCTATCTGAGTATGTGGGTCGATTAAAATTAAAATAATGTATTTTTTTTATTATGTGATATGACCCTAATTTATATTTAATGTAAATGACACGATTATCAAAAATGGAGGTTGACAATTATGTATTATGGAAACGTGAAACTACTTTTGTAGTCAGTAGAGATTTACTATTATAAATATTAATTAATAATATTTATATTGGGATATAATTTAAAAAAAGGTGGTAGTTATTAATTTAATACAATAAATAAAATTGGAAATAATTTATTGCTATTAGTAGTTCAAATCCAAGAATTTTTGATTCAGACAAAACTAGTAACTTTTTTAGCTAAATGAAAAATATTTATTGTATTTTTCTGTATTTGTATATATCAAATTCTTCTAAGATGTTTGAGGAGGCAAGTCCTTTTCGCTTCCTTAAAGAAGCCGCTACTGGTTTATTATTTTTAGAAATGCTACTTTTAGTCCAATTAAAATAAATTTCCATCGTACTAATGACGAAATAAAATTAGTGTATTCAAAAATTAATTGTTGACTACCGACATCGTTTTTTTTTTTGTGGAACTGGTTCTCGAGATCACAATTTAACATCCTGTGCGTTGAACTCGGTAGTACCAACTAATGAAGAAAAAACTTAAAATCTACCCGTCAAGGACGTCATCTTAAGAGTGAAACGAGGTGCAGTCTACAAGGTTTTTTCATTTTTCTCGAACAAAATAAATACAAAAGTGGTTCAGCGAACTTCGGTTGTTTTTATTTTAGATTTGTTTCAAGAATCGTGTACAAAGAAAGTTATATTTACATAAATATTAGATATTTTATTTTTTAATTACTAATTCAAGGTTTAAATATACTGACCCAATAGTAGTATTTAAATAATAATATGATTAAAAAATAAATATTTAAATATTGGTATTGGTTTTATATTAAAATGAACGTTGCGTGATAATCTCAAAAATGTTGTAATTATTTATTAAAAGCCAAGAAAATTCTGAAAACTTGGCCACATGGGATGGAGGAAAAAACTTAAAAATAAAAAAAATATTTAATAACAATATTAAAAAAATATGGAAATATTTGGAACTAAAAATAAACTGAAGAATACTAAAAATCTCTATAAAAAAATTGGCGTGCGATATTTCTTACATTTACTTTTAAAAATCAGTGAAAAACACTGATTTGGTAATTTGTTTTTTTTATCTCAACAAAGTGAAAATCTACATTAACATTTATATAACAAAAACAATTCTAGGATTAATTATAAGTAAATTTAAAATTAATATTTTTCAAAAGATTTAGAAGGGCATTATAAAAAAACTTATAGCTAACGTCGCAAATAAATTCGGATGCTTACAGCGTTTTCATACGGAGCAACATATTGCAGCAATAAAAAGTTGCAATATCGCTTTGCAACTAAAATACATACATTTAAACGAGTAATTTTCACATGTAACGCGATGCGATAGCATAAACTTCTATGAATTTCTATTATTGCCAGAATATGATATAGCGCGATTCTGTAGAACATATTGCACGTCTATGCCATATAGTTAATTGCTACCATAAAGTGCGTATATTTTGGTTGCAAAGCGATATTGCAACTTTTTTTTTCGACCTAGATATTCCATTCATAACAGAAGTGATAAGAGCCAATGCCAAAAAGTTTAGAAAACGTACCACTAATCATAGTAAACAACTGATTAACGAACTCTTCAATCAACCAGTCGAAAGAAGACTTAGAAGATTATGGCCAGAAGATCTCGATAGATAAAAATTCCAGAGATCCATCGCAGGATGGAACCTACTCAAGTCGCCCTTCATTACTCCATATTTGCTAATTGCTCTGTATATACTATGAGTAGATTGTAAATTGCAGTGAATAAAAAAAAATTTTTTTGCTGCAACAGGCCCTATATTGCACCGTACGAAAACGCTCTTATTGTCCTTTTTTTGGGTGCAAAGACAAGATCCCTTAATTTTTCAGATAGTCTGAGAAAAATTATATTATATTAAAATATTTTAGAAATGAGCAAGTATTTTTATTGTTTAGTATTTACCATTCTTTTGACTTGAGTTCATAATTAAAATAAATTAAATATAATATCGCAGAATTATTGATTATTGAAAAATCTTGTTTTAGAATACTGATCTGTCAAGGAAATTAATAAAATTAATGCCACGGTAACCCTAAAAAAATATATATTTTTTTTTTAAGGAAATAAAGCACAAAGTCAGGTACCACAAATTTAATAACAAAAAAGTAGTAGCAGGCAACTAGTTTCTGTCACTGACCATCATCAGGCCAATATTAAGTACTAAACGAGGAAACGAATTGATCACAAAATGAAAAGTACCATCATGTTTAATTTAATTAACCTTTTTATTCGTTTAGTACTTAATAATAGCCTGATGATGGTCAGTGACCGAAACTAGTTGACTGCTAGTACTTTTTTGTTATTACATTTGTGGTTTGAGTTTTATTTCCTTAAAACTTTGGACCACATTTGAGATAAGTATAACCTTTGGGATTTATTTATTTATTTATTATTTTTTCCTATTTTTTAGGATAATTTATTATTTAATTATTATTAATTAAAAATTGTTATAAAAGATTGTTTTAAAGTTAAAAATAACACAATTAATATTAATCTAGTAAGGTATAGCACGACTTGCAAAAGATTTCTACATATTCGATTAAAGTATATTCCACCTCTTGAGAATTATAGGTGACAAGTGAAAACCAATATCCAGCTGTGCTTGTGGACTGTGCATACAATAGAAATCACAGAAGATGAAATAACAACCTAGGGGAATTTACTCGGATATCAACGACGATGTGCAGACCCTAATTCAAAATAAAAACAGAGTCCAAAGAAGGGCCAAATAGACACGTGATATCGTTGATAAGACTGCACAAGCAAGTCTCAGTAGCTCTCAAGGAAAATTGAGAGGAAAACTGGGAACCATGGATTAACGAGCTTAATCCAAGCGAGGTAGCCTTATGGAACCTCTCAAGAATTTTAAGGCGGGACAGGAAACCAGACACAACTCTACACGGCGTTAATAGCTTAGCGCATACTGCTAGGGAAAAAATGGACGCTTTCAAACATACCATGAAAAGAGAATGCATACTAAACCACTTTGTAGATGAGGTCGAGGAATCTGTTCAAAACTACATAAATATTCTGACAATCCAAGATTTGGTCATATTCTACACTTCGCCAGAAGTGAGGGATATAATCAAGTTCATTTCAGCGAAAAAAGCACCACCAAACAAAGCAGTAGTGCACTTAACAACAATAATCAACGCAATATTAAGGTTAAAGATTTCCCAAAGAGATGGAAAAAGCTGATCTCATAATGGTGAATAAACCTGAAAAAAAATATGGTAGTTTTCACAATCAGTCTACTTCCTGCTATGAGTAAAATCGCGGAGAGGGTAATCCTAAAACGTCTGATGAATGAGACAGAAGTACTAATGTCATACCATTAAAGTGAGACACAGATACTGAGACTGGTTGAATACGTAATCCAGGGTTACAACATTAAACAGTCAACGGGATCTGTGTTTCTGTATGTCAGCATCGCATTCGAGGGCCTCATCTTTAAAATGATAGAGATCGGGTACACAAAATCCATAATCTAAATTATCCACTCATTCCTATCCGCCAGATACTGGAAGCAGGAGTACCCCAAGGAGCAGTAATATCGACCTATATATACCATATATACCTGAGAATTTGAATTTCTCCGATCTCCACACACAATGCTCAGCTTGTAAGCAGATGATACCATAGTCGCGACACGTAGCCTTAAGCCGTTGTGCCACCAAAGAGGAGCGACAGCGACACGATGGCGCTAGCGTGTATCCATCGTGTTTGACCAAAAATGCTCCGGCGCAGAAACATCCAAACTGATCGGAAATTGCACGATTGAAAGAATGTTATTTACTTAAATTAGCGTTATTAACAGCATGTCCTCAACACTCACACTTTTTCGGATATTTGTATCTTTTTTTTTGGATGTCAGGTCTGATTTTTTCAACTAGCTCAAGAAACAGTTCGTTTGATATCCTGTAAAATAATTTAAACTTCACTGGGTGTCTATAGAGTTCTTTAGCAGTAACAAACATTTTTTTTTTTGGTTTCTTGCAATAAAAGAATGAACCCACCATTTTCTTTTTTTAGACTATCTGATTTTTTCTATTTCGTAAGTCGCAGTACATTGCAATCAAATCGTCGTCTTTACTTGATGACATTGTTCATTGCACTGAACTGAATTACTGAATGTAGAAAACACGACGCTTTTTCATGTTGAAATCGTTTCGCTATCGCTCCTCTTTGGTGGGACAACGGCCCAAGGCCTCAAGTAGTCAAAGAACACCTTCAAGACCACCAGGACGAATTGGTTTATAAAATTGAAAATTACTATCAACGTAGACAAATCCCAAGCCATCTACTTCACAAAAAGATGAGAAAATCTAGACTGGGGACTGTAAAGTTTAGGCATAAACATTCAATGGTAGGATAAAGTGAAATATCTGGGAGTTACTCTCGATAAAGGCCTAATGTTCTCTGAACATACAAAGACAATTGTCAATAAAATAAAAACCTCCAGCCTCTTATGTGCCGGAGGAGTAAATTATCAATAAAAACTAAACAAAGACTCATTAATGCAATTATTATTCCACTTGTCACATACGCCTCCCTAGCATGAGGACAAACGTGCATGACCAATCGACAACGTATCCGAAGTCAACAAAATATCTGTTTACGGGAAGCCACAAACCTACCTTGGTTACGCGGCCAACCGCTGAATATTCAGTGATCTAAAATCCACCATATTGGCGACTTTCAGAGCCGTGTTTCCACTTTAATGGTTTCAGTTCCTCACCACGCATCAATTGAGTTTCCATTGTTTTCCTCGATTACACAATTAAAAAAAACCGAATTTGAAACACCTTATTTAAAATTTGTGCAAGATAGTGCCACAACCAGTGAAGCAAGAAAGATAAGATTAAACATGATTAAATGTATCGAATAAAGATAATCGTATTATAATTTTTCCTCTCGATTTTCCCTCTCTAGCCCTTTCCAATTTTTCTTCCCCTCCAAAGGGTAACTTTGCCTAACTGTTAAATTCCACTCCAAAGGGGAACTTCGCCTCATTGTGGAAACACTGTTGCAGAGACACCCTAATCAACAACTCAGGGAACTATTTGACTACGAAGCTGTCAATCATGGCAAATACGCGCGCCCAGAAGCAACTTGGTTTTATTGACAAACAAACATTGATTTCTTTTGTATTTCTTTTGTTTTATTTAAAACTCACAAAATATCTCTTGTGAGGAATCGACGTACAGTAGAATTCACCCATATTCTTATACTAATTATTTCTAATAATCTGTTTTAGGTTTAGGTGAATTGTACAGCGAAGACTACACACGTCAGACTGACAAACCATCCTTCTGCGACAGGAATAAAAATAACAGACAACCAAGGATAGAGGTTTTTGTCGTCGTCCTCAAATCTACTATGAAGAAGACCACCAACGCTATTTGGGGGCCAGGAATCTACCAATGCCCTTTGGGGTGGAAAATAGGTAAGAGGTTGACTATAATGCCCGTGGAACTCAGTTCTTAAAAGCCTCTTTCCAATATGCTCTCTATCGCAACCCGAGGGCAAATATTAGGTATCGTATGATAGGACAGTCAGACAAGGCGAATAAAATGTGAGTAAGAGGGAAAATACTCCGAAAATATCGAGATATAAGCCGAGGCATAGGCGCCGTCAGAACAGTATTTCATACGGTGTTGATATAGTAATATTGAAACATATTAGTGGCTTATTGCATTATTTTGTGATTTTGGTGTGTTTAAAATAAATTATAAGTTTACAAATTTTTACAATTTTCTTTCATTCCAGTGTTAACTTGGTCAATCAAAAACATAATGTTCCCTTCTAACCGCTCAATCGTACGCCGGTGGTAATAGCTTATAATTGAACGTGCAGGCAACATGCAGCGGTGCAAATAAGTATTTACTGATTTTGCTAGGTTATCATTATCAATATTTGAGACGTTCCGACAGATTCTCTGATTTAGTGTTGAACGGTTTCTAAGTGGGCTGGTCAATATTTTTAACACCGCCTGTACAGATAGCATTACTAGATTTTGCTACTTGTTTACAGTGTAATGTTAAGAAACTAAGTTTTATTTTAAACTCACCCCGTAGAAATGTTTAATAAAATATTTCGTTTGAAGGTCACCAGACAACATCAAAGAAATTATGCCGGGTGTCCTATCTTACTATACCTAATCTTTGCCGAGGGTGTTGGAAAAGGATGCGGGGGATTAAGTACTGATTAGATGCAATATCCCCCACACTGGCGCTCATAGAAAAGGATGAATGGATGATGTACATACATACAACCCCATTTTGTTTTAAACAAAAAAAAAACGATTTTTGTTAATAAAAGAGCAATAAATAAAAAAGTGACGTCCCAATAAAAGCATGATATAACAAATTTTCGGGTTTAATTTTGGGGGAATTCACAATTGTACCTTTCAGCACAGTCGTACCTTTTAGCCGATGACCCCCTAATCCGAAACAGGCGTATATTGGTGGAATATACTATACAAGAGTTGTCAACTATATACTTATGTCATTAAACCTTCCAAAAATTTTATTCGTGTATATATCGTTCGTTTTATACATTTGTTCTGAAATATTTTTAAAACAAAATTAATTTAAAATTTTGTTAAATATATATTTTCTGGTATTAAATATTTTATAAAAAATAATAATTTAAAAATATATAAATTGAAAATGATCTGTAGCAAAATTAATTCCTATAAATTAAGTACTAAATTGAATATATTAATTCAATCTTCAAATTTTTACCTATTCAACTAAATGGTACCCCTAGAACCAAGCCTGACTACCTACCAACAATAAAAATAATTAAAGTAACTACTTTTCCGTGGTAGATTAACTTGTCTCTTATTTTTTTGCTTTCTCTTAAAGATGAAGTTGATATACAATTTATTCCTACGCATCGTTTAAACGAATCACTACTTAGCCAGGTACCAAAGTCGTGATGACTTTTAGTTCAGTTTGGCGTTAACTAACATTTAAGGAATTCTCTTTACAAAAAAAATTAAAACGGTTTTTTTTCGTCGTTTTGCGTGCTGCTAGTAGTGTAAGTAATTAGTTCCGTATCGAAATACCGCTACGACCTCTACGATTGAATTTAATGACATCAAAACATCGCGGCGCAAATTAAAACTGTTTACTTTAAGTACCACGCGACTTTTGAAAGCGGAAGAAAACTTGTACCAATTTTAACGCGTATTTAAGAATTGTCTGATAATATTCAAACTGCATCAAAATTAATATTGTAAATGAATAATTAAATTTACAGCCTAAAAAAAATAGCAGTAATTGACAAAAAAAAGGGATAGTGAGAGTTTCACGGAACTGAGCTTTTAAACAGTCAGGTTGAAATGAAGCTTATTATGATATTTATTTTGTGTGAATCAGAGTGAATGGATTTAGTAGATTTGTGGACTTGTTGTAATAGAAGTTTGGTTCAAAAAATCACACATTAGCTATCGCGTGGTCGAATAAATAAATCGAAGGACCACCCTATAATTATTACACGTTTAGGGGACGTGGGATAATAAAACATATCGTCCTGCTTTCTGATAAGATTTAATCGGCAAGCTTTAAACGTTAAAGGTTAACACATAAATTTATAATAATTAAACAAAGTTTATCAAATAGTAAAACACAACAATTAAACAGAAATTTATCTACTAGTAAACAACAATTAAATTCTACTAGTAAACGACAACAATGAAATAGGTAATGTTTGATACAGTACATTTAAATCAAAGGAAGTACAAGACATAAATAGTTCCGAATATAGCACAATACATTTAACAACAGCGCATATAAAAAAGATATAATTACAGAAAAAAGGTGTCCATAAGAGGAGCTCTCCTTTGGTATATCCTGGACCGTGTCCTAAGGAATTCTAAATTGTTCTGTTAGTTTTGGCAACACCGCTCTCATGCACGATGATCCATATGATTGATTAATTATAAGATAGACCCGCGGTCTTAGCATATTTGTAATAAAATGGAAAAGATCTGTTATAGTTCTTCCATTCTCAGTTTGAGGACACGTGCTACTATAAATGTCACAAATGAGTGTGGGCGACATGCCGATAACGGGCGTGCATATAAAATTTGTATAGGGAGAAAAATGAAGTAATAAAATAAAATCGTTTCTTATACAAAAAAATTGCAGTTTCTTATAAGGCAAATAATAATTTAGGTAAATACATTAAAAATAATAAAACGAACTCAAATAATTCAAAAGTCAGATGTTTATATAAACTAAATTGTGCAGATTGTTCTAAAACATTCATCGGGAGAACGTAAGAAAATTTCAAAACTCGTATTTCACAATAAAACAGATTCTAGGTATTCCAATCATTTAATAGAAGAAAATCACTGGTTTGATCCAAACTTTGAAATTTTACATACAGAAAGAAATTCTCGCGATAACCTCATTATCCGTAATTCCAGCCTTTTCTTTTTCATTTGGCGGTGCCAATTCAATTTCCGGCGCTATTTCAACACATTCCACCATTACATCATCTCGAAATGCTGTTTCAAATGGTCGCCAAAACGCCATTCTGATTATACAAACCTTAATAAACTAGTATTAACACACACTACCCCTATAATACCCGACTTGAGGGTGACACTGTTTGTAGAAAAGTTATGGTCAATTTTTCCAAGAAGTGGTTTTACGATAGCAACAAACCCTTAGAAACTACTGTTTAAAAGATTTATAACCCATTGTATTTATCCGCAAAGGCCGGCTGTTGCCAAGTTACCAAAATTTTCATGCATAAGGCGAATTTTTATATTTAACGTGAATTTTATCATTGGTGGAACTAATTAATTATAATATAACACTAATAACACTTATATCTATATATTTACAAAAAAAATACATCGGTCTAACAGCGTCACTAACTAAAATTTTACTGGAATTACGAGAACATTTTTATAGTAAGGCTAAGAAAAAATTTTAGAAAATAAATGTGACAACCTCGATTGATTTCAGCCTCCTCAAACTAAGAATGGAAAAACTATACCTTAAATTCCACACATTAGACATTATATTTTTAGGTTTAAAACCATACACAGGTAGATTACGATGCACTATATTAATTTACACGTTAAGTGCTCAACGGTTGAAGTGGAAGAGAGGGTTGTTACGGTGCTCACCTTGGCGGGAGCAGTTGTTGAGAAAAAAGGGAACTAAACAGTGGCGTAGCAGATTTTCAAAAGTTAAAGTAATTTTAACACATAAGATGAGACTGATAATACTTCATAGTTTTGCCACTAAGTTGGTCATAATCGTCTATTAGGTGGGGTGGGCTTTTGCGAACCGTGGGACTTACGAACATATACCTGGCATACCCTCGGTCAGTTTATTGGACCGTGGGATTTGCAAATAATCCTTTATTAAGTTAATTTGTGTGAGCTTTATTTTTATATTTTAATAAAGAAGCATTATATTGAAAGATGTATTAGTGGTAATGGATAGAGAATGTTAAAATTATAAAAATAATTCAATAAATGTTATATTTCAGTTATTTTTTCACACAGAACTTTTGTATATTTACAGACATATTTACATTTTAGAAAAATCCTGCGCACTCATAATTTTTTTTTTAATTTTTACAGTAGTCTTTCATCCTCAAATTACATTATTATTTAATATTTTAAGAGCATGATTTACTTTACGAACAGATAAGTAGTGTAAGCAGTAGTTTCGTAGTCCCCAGATTTTATTTTTATTTTAATTTTTAAGAAAGCAAAATAAAGGTTAAATCTAGGCTCCTAATCTCGAAAATTTTGAAAATGTTTTAGTTTTTTCTGAAAAAAATTGTGAAAATCATAAAAAACCTAAAAATGTTCAAGAAGTTTGCGAATCTTTTTCAAAAAAGCAGATAAAATTTTTCAAATTTGGGAGGGTAGGAGCATAGAGTTAACCTTTATCTGCACATAAATATTTTTTTAATTTTCTTTTAATAAAAAATAAGAAACAAAATTGGGGTACTACGAAACCCTTACATTTTCTAGAATGAGTCTCGTTTTTGTTTAGGAAGTGGCTCCCTCACGGAATATTAAGAAAATCGAGTTTTATGAGTGAAAATAAAATACTATCTTTACAAGGGACATACAAAATCTATTTAAAAAAAATCGCTCATGACTTCATTATTTTTATATTGAAATATTAAACTTTTTATACTCTTGCTTTTTTTTCAATTTTATGTCATGACGTTGAACACATATCTCGGTACTTTGAATTTGTGCATAAATTTCAATTTGAAATCCTTTTAACACATCTATAAATTTAAATAGATTAGGATGACGCTTATAAGAATGCGATTTTAAATTTGAATGGAAGGATTTACATAAATTGGTTGATCTTAATTGCTTGAAACCACAAGGAAGGTGGAAAAGAAGCTTCATCACTAATATAGTTTTCAACTAAATAATCACAATATTTTTGTAATTTTTTGTCAAATCTATTGTCAATCCAGAAAGATTGTATTCCAAGGCTACTCATAATGGATAGAAAATGAAACTAAGGCAATCCAAGATTTGAAATTGAATGTCCGTATGCAGCTCGAACATTTACTTACTGTTGGAGAGTGGATAAACCAAAGACAAAAAACTTTTTGGAAAAAAGATATGATTTAACCAAAATCATAATTGATACTACCAGTATAATTGTGATTTTTTTCAAAATTTTATTACAAAAATTGTGGATTTTTAAAAATGGCTCAAAAAAATTTGAAAATTTATTACGATTTAAACTATATTTAATAACTTTTACAATATTAAAGGGGGGATTTGCACCATTCGAAAGATAATATAAAACTCAAAATTTGAAATGTATTTTAGTTTCTTCGAATTTAAAATTGTAATTGTTATAATTCAAAAAAAGATTTTTTTAAATTATTTGTAATTTCGTTTTTTTAAAACTTAGAAAACAAAAGTAATAGAGGGAGCAATTGTCATTTCGTCCGTAATCCGCTTAACAGTTAATTCATCGTCCGATAGGCAAAATTTAAATATTGAAAATATATCGTTTGATCTGGTAGATGACAATTCGACCAACTTTTATAGCTACCCCTGTAAAAACCGAGAAACGTGGTCAAAAGGGATAAGCCACGCCCCGAAACATAAAATTTGTTTCCTCCGACCGCACCGTTACCCTTCAGGTGTATCTGTTCGTCAAGTAAATCATGCTCTTAAGGGTCAATTTAATAAAAATAACTTTTAATACCAAATTTTGTGAATGGGTGGGTAAAGTGAGTAATATTTAAAATCGCGGAAATAAAATAAACAATTTTAAAGATTAACTATTATTTATTAATCAACTTGAATATACCCATTCATGTAAATTTATTTATGTAAATATAATGAGGAAATTTTAAACTTTCTTTGAATTTGAGAAGTATATGTTTGTATTTTTTTATTGTAAATTATATTTATCTGCAGCTGTTCGAATTATAAAAATTTAATTTCAATAAGATAATACAAAGTTTTTTAATCATTTAGGTAAATCAAAAATCATTTTATTTATTGCCATTTTAGCCATTCAATCATTAATTATTAATAATATTTATCTTTTGGACTTTTAACATTTTCAAATAATTTAATAACATATATTAATAGTTTTATAATTCTAATCTTAGGCATGTTCCATGTCCCACCGATGATCAGCGCTTAGGTTAATGAAAGATATGCGTATTCTCAAAAAACACGTAAAAATTTCTGTTCGCAAAACTCACGTTCGCATGTCCCACAGACACAGAACTTGGTGAAACTAAATATGTCCACGCCTGCGCATCTCTCAGTGAGCAGAAAGCATAGCAAAAAATTTCTTCTAACTCGATCAGATTTTAATCACTCAAAAATGAGTATAATTAGTTTAAAAATTAGTCTATTTTCAATAATCAGATCGACTGTGATCCCAAAAGTGTGTAGTTACAAAAATCGAATCATAAGATTATGTGAAAAAATGGTAGACAATTTGCCGAACATTTCCGAACAAACAGTAGCGCCTTAAAACGGGGAAATATTTTCTAATAGCAATTTTATATTTGTCTGGATGTATCATATAACTGGTACTGGCAATAGTAAAAAGAACAATTTAAATAAAATTAAATAGACTTCCTCCTACTTGTTTCCTGCTTTTTTATATTTCAAACTATTTTTTTCTCACTTTTCCACCTGCCTTTTTTCCCCTACTTTTTTACTTAGTTCTGTTTGTTTGAAACTTCGTTTTCAACTTGGTTTCCACTTCCCCACTCCTTTTTATCTCCTATATTTTTTACTGTTTTCTTTATATTTTATAATATTATTTTTCCGTTTTTTATAATTTTTCCTTATCTTTTCCCCTACTTTTTTACTAATTTTTTTCTGTTTCAAAATTTTTTCCACTTCCCCACCCACTTTTTAACCTACTTTCTTTCTTTTCAAGATTCCTTTCTTTTTTTACTTTCCTCTCTCCGTTTTTCCCCGCTTTTTTACTAATTCCTTTAATTTAATTATTTTACAATACGAATAGTCAATTTATTATTTTTAATAATATATGATATTGTAAATATTTTGAAATGAAATTTAATTTATCTGAAAAGAGGACCAATCGGTGCCACTGAATCAGTAGCGTGCCGTTTAAAAAGATTTTAATTTTTTGGTTTAGTCATTGTTTATATCTAGACAAATTTATGTTTAAAAATTTTGAACGAACTTACATTTTGTCTGTTTATTTCTGTCTATTTATTCATTATATTAGTTCTTTAGCAATAAACAGTTCGTATATCCTGTTACCCATTTTATGAGACACGCCTATGTATATTTACATGTGAAAAGTGAATTGTCAATTCTGTCAAATCCTATTCGTGTATTTAAATCAACCAATAAGAGATCGTCGAGCAGTTTCTTACCCACCTTCCAGGCCATCTGGTGTGTTTGGCCTAATTAAAACATACCTTTCTAGGACGAAATATAGTTTGATCAGTGAACCCTGACCCCTACGTCACAAAATAACCTAATTTCAAACAACTGGGATGTGTCGGAAACAAATTCAGTCAGTTTGACAAAGGTTATGGTTTTTCTTAAGCCACGTTTTCATAACGATGAGTTTTTGGGTGAACCAAAAAGAGAAAAACGCTTTTTTATCTATTACATCCCTAAACAGAAACTTATTTATTTATTCTAATGCTACGTACTTTTCTACTTAGCTCACAAACTGCACTCAAGGGCGAAAAAATCTTTCCGGCATCTTTTGCTAGTTGGAAATAATCAACTAATTTCAATAAAAGCTGTTGTTCTTTTTCACAATATCGATACTTATTTAAATGCGTAAATGTCAAATGTGTCAAAATCAAAACTGACATAAGATTTGATTTGAGTTGAAGTTATCTAAGACATTCACTTTAGATGCAAATTGTCTGTCTCATCTGGTTTACATATGCAACTAAGACAAGCGGTAAAAATGACATAGGGGTCAGGTCACACTAAACAAACTTTATATTCAACGAACTTTAAAACGATTCCTTTGAGACCCTTTTTGGATATTTCTTTCATTATTATGGCTATAATTAAATCGTATGCTAAAACAATGAATGATTTCAACATCTACAATTGCGATATAAATTTAGGTAGAACCTATTACCACCAAAGAAATGATTGAAAGTAACAAAAGAAACATTTGTGTTGATGATTCAAAATAAACTTATCAACAATTAAGTATCTATGATTGCTAAAGGTCAATATCAGCGTATAAACAATGCAAAACAGGAAATTGTATTGAAAGAAACATCCTTATTCGAAATATTTACCTTGTACACTAACGAACTCGTTCTAGATAAAAATCATTTTCACTTGAACATAATTAGCATTTTGCACAAATATTTGGAACGTGATTTAATTATTGGATAGATTAATTGGGAAATTTTTAATTTAAAATTATATAAAATAAATGTCGAAGACTTTTAACAAACGTTCTTTTTTTACATTGTATGGTTTTGTTTCAAAGAATTTAAATAAATAATAGAAGATTTAAAAAACTTATAAACTAAGAATATTAATGAATACTTGGAATATGATTTGCTATTAGCATTTCAAAATAAGGCACTGTCATTATTCTACTTCCAAGAGTAATGAGAACATAGTCATGAAACTGACAATGATATAAGTTATTAATATTTATGTATTTTCTGTCTGATTAAAAATTCTACTTATTTTGATACGGTTCACCGAAGGAGCTTTAACCTTAGTTGAATGAAAACCTTATTAAATATTTATTTTTCTCACGTTGTGGCTACTACTTAGTTATTTACACAAATGTAATGTACTGTCGTTGTAGTATAAAAAAACATGTTTTAGTTCAAATACCAATAGCAGATCATTCTATGCACTCTAGGTACTTAAATTTCTTTATTGCCATTGGTATATTGAGAGAGAACAACCACCAGTGGTTTTCCATTTGCAACTTTGCTGGTCATGGGCGTCCAATTGAATTTTGAAATAAAACCAGTAATAAATTCAATAAAAGGTTGATAATAAACAGTAGTGTTCTTTTTTTTTGGTTAATTTAGAGTAAAAAATGTCAAAATGAAATAATTAGTAAAAAATCATAATATTACTCCAACACTTAAAATAATCTATTTAAAACAGGTTTAAAATAAATAAAAATTGTCAGTAGTGGCAACGTTGTAAAGTGAAAATCATAGGTAAGCCAAATATTGACTTGGCATCGTCGCGGACGTAACGAAATAAATTTCGGTAATGCCCTGGCCGCCCGAGGATTATCCGTTTTACGAAATGACTTATTTGATTTTTCATCTAATTGGAAAATAATTTAAAAATAATATGTTCGAACTAATTTCGTTGTTTTAAAAAAACAAAATATTTTCACTTACAAACTAATAAAATAGTTCATCTTAAATATGCCGATATAAATAGATCCATTTTGCCGATATACGATACAAATTGAATTAAATAATGAAACTTAAAAATTGCCCAATTTATAGTGTATCAAATCGTTAGAGATGGGAGTCGAATTAATAAAATAATGGTTTGGAATGACAAAGAAAAATATACCGTGACAATTGTTTTATCCAGGGTTTAATCTACCACTTTCTAGGTTTTTTTTTCTTTCGCTTCCTTCGATTTATGATACATGCAAGAGTACTTGCAAAGGACAATACTATTATTGTTTTTTACATTATTATTAAAAAATTTTTGTAGAAATCAACGGTAGATATCTCTTCTTAGTTGAGAACTGAATTATTTAATTTTATTTAACTAATTACTAGATATGTAATACATTATTTATTGAATCATATTCAGTAAGTTCTGAAAGTAACAAGTTTTTATTACCTAATTTCACATAAAAAAGCCAAAAATATTTGTATTCATCGGATAAAAAAACCTAACCTATGTACTTAATAAAAACGGCACGTTTGATGCGCGCCTGAGAAATGTGCAAAAGATATCGGGTCTATTGCGTTGCCAGTTCCTATATTCTTTTACAATAACAGGAAATTTTGGATTTTATGTAATATGTATAATATTTATAATGCCCAAGATGGATTAAATCTGTTTATAAAAACATTGTGTATATATGTAACTGAGTACATTCTTGATAAGTTTTTATTTAATATGGTTTGGTTTGCTTTTATTTCTTAATATAGTTTAGCAACGTCTCATGAAAATCGCTATACATTTGTCCATATTACATTTTTTTGTCGACCTATTAAATAATAATTATTATTATAAGTATTATATTATTCTTATTCACACGTAAAATCTAGAGGATTTCGTAAATAATTAATTTGACAACACCAAATGACAGTTATTGTCACATGTTTTTATTAAATCGTGGATTTACGAAAATTACTCAATCGCCGCTCTTGCACGGTGCCATATCATAGTGACCACAGCGGATGAAAAGTGTATGAGGATGAAAAATACTTGTCATCAAAGTTGGTCGATTTTTCGTTCGAAAATTAGTACGTAAAATATGTCATTTATTTTTATTATAGTTATGTACATAAACCAAAATTATAAATCCAGTTTCAATTCAAGTGAGTATGTTTATTTTTTCTAATATTTGTTTCAAGTAACTATAAAAAGTAACTTAGTTACTAGTAACTGTAAATATGGTTACTTTCTTCATAAAGTAACTAGTTACTAGAAGTAACTTTAGTTACTTTTATAAAAGTAACTATCCCAACTCTGAATGTAAGTGATTATTGTATTGTTTCAATTATATATAAATCAGGCATTTTGTAGATGTATAAGAACTAAATATATTATAATAATGTGAAAATTATACATATACCTGATACGGCATAATATCCAAAATTTATTGTTTCTGGACACAAGCCGGCAACGTGGCATATTAAGTAATTTAACACAGAGAATCTATGAAAGCAACTAAAAATAGTATAGTGGCCGCACTGAGTATTTACACATTCTGGGGTTTTTACATGGAATTGGGAAATTAAAATTTGTTACTTTCAGAAATGAATGCATGTGACTCAATAAATTTTTAGTAGTTAAATAATTCTTGGGCGATTATTGTTTACTACATCTAAAACTATTCTTATTTGGCCGGGAATTATTTTGATACCTTTCCTGAACCCTTCCGGTTTCTTACTTGACCGCTTTTACCTCAAGAGTTACATTAGGAGGATTATCGGCCATCTTGACATTTCGTTCAATAACTTCAATGATTACTTTATTTACCAGTGGATGAAAAATAACGTTATTAAAGATATGTTGGTATGCTACAATCCAAGACACAGAACAAATTGTCTAGCTAGAGGGTTGGCGGAATCGATTTAACAGCAGAGTTTCCAGAAGAATTCCTAATCGAATTCAACTAATAAGTGCACTGAAAGAAGAAAGTTCATATTAAAGTAATTGTCAATTGCAGATCTAATTACTTATGATACCCCAAAAGACGAAGACATAATATATTGTAGTGATTACACCCTGTATATTATAGTAAATATAAATCAAATTATCATTACTCAAATGTGGTAGTGGGTATTCATCAGAATGAGACTCAAAGTCATACCACAAAATTATATTGTATAAAATTCAACAATAATAAATCGGCGACATGTTTCGGCTTTCAAGGGCCATCATCAGACCTAGAAACAAAATTGCAATGTCGGATAAAGTAAAATTAACATTTAAAAAATGACTTACAAATTGTAGAGTGATCACTAAACACAAAAGATTAATAAAACGTAGAAATAGGATATATACAGAACATCTGTGGTGACGCAACAAACTAAATAATTACAAATGAAATTACAATTGAATTGCACCACCAGTACGTACACATGGTTGGTGAATTCCACAAATTTTATTGTAAGTATATGTATATCAAAATGCATCCCTACTGATGTCAGTTACAAGTAGTTAAACGAGGGTTTTTAAAAAGCCGAAATAATTCACCATGCAATGGTGCCGGTAGACAAAGAGTGAATAAAATTCGTGCTTGACAATTGACAATTTAAATTTAGACAGTTATGATTTTATAAACATAATAAAACAAAAAACACAAAAACGGAACAACAAGGGATTGAGTGCAGGCCACAGGCGCCGTAGAGGTTGACAAATAATGATAGATCCGAAAAGAAGAAAAAGAAGAAAACTAACCTATAAAAGCAATCAATGTTAATAATAATCGATGTGAAAATAAAATATAATGGAGAAAGAGAGAAGAAAAATGGAAAAGGTTTTCAAGGTTATTCTAGGCCTCATGATGGCCCTTGTAGGCCGAAACATGTCGCCGATTTATTATTGTTGAATTTTATATAAATTTTGTGGTACGATTTTGAGTCTCATTCTGATTATAGTTAATGGTTAAATCAATAATTGGTATATAAGAATTGAAATTTTACAGAAGGCAATATTGTATATTACAAATGGGAATCTTAAAATTAAGAAATTGGGAGGAAAATCATTATAAAAATTTTAAAGTAAAGTTAAATCATTCATAAGTCAAAAGAAGTAATAGAGGAAGTTTAGTAGATATAGCATTAGGTGTTTTTATACAAAAATCTAGTAGTTATAAAATTGGAAAGGAAAATAATAAACAAGTTAATTTTTTGATAATTTAAAAAATTGTCACTTATAATCTCCCTAGGGCATGAATTATAGCCGGAAATTTTTTGAGTACGTGAATTTTCTTTAAAAATTCATGTACGAGACTTTCCAGAAATTAATTCAAGCACGTGGGGGATTCGGTAAGAAAATTTCACACCGACATATTCAAAAAATACTAGGACAATGACGGTTTTTGATGGTAAATGTAAATATCATTTTACTATAAACGTAAAAAAATTTGCAGTGTAATTTAATGCTCTTTTACTCCAAAGAGAAGAAAAATTTCCGGAAATTTTTTTAGTTGCTATGGTAACGAAACAAAATACAGGCTTTTAATTGGTCGAAAATGTTGGGTGTGAAATTTTCAGAGATTTTTTTTTTATGAAAATGCTTGAATTGGGAACCAAAACTACAGATTGTTTATAAATCTACGAACGTTTCGCTAACTATGCTAGCATCATCAGCAGTTGGATGATAAACTGCTGACGATATTCTTCAACATGAAAATGTTTATTGAATGATATTAAGGTAAAAGGTTGTAAAAAAAATAAAATTATATACCAATTAACTGAGAAATATATAGTTTTACTTAAAAAATATAAAAAATTAGAAAATAAAATTCAATGAAGACAGTATATTTTAGAATGGTAATCGTTGAAAAAATCAAATATCAATAGTAAGAAAAATGGAGTAAGATTAAATTATAACAATATAAAATTTCTGGAAAAGCATCTATAAATTAACAAACAATGAAGTAAGAAGATATTTGGAAAAACAAAAATAAAATCATAGTTTAGAAGTAACTATACATAAGAAAAACACAAGTATAGAGGAATACCTGGTGTAAATGGTTCATCGGCCACCCCTATACCTTTAAACTGCGCCTCAATAAACGAAAATAAAAATATTACAAACAATTATAAATTTAATGATCTTCTCTTTTCTTTCTATTGGTCTACCTCTTCAAATTTTGATAACTATTTTCAGTTTCCCATATTTTCAGTCTCCGCCTTTCCACTGCTACTCTCCCTTTACTATCTCTTTATTTCTCGTATTACTTCTTTAAATTGTCACTCCTTTTTTTATGTCTTGGTTTCTTTGTATTTTTTTTTTAATAAATAATATTTCTTACTTTTTGAAAAACTTTTTATTTCTTCCTTCCAATAAACTCTACATCTCTTACAAATTATTGCTTTTCCCAATACAATATTTAGTTTTTACAGTTTTTTTTAAATACCTTTTTTTTAATTTTCTGACAATCTTTTCTCTTAATCCGTCATCAAGAAAACCTTCAATTTTTTTTTAACCCAAAATGTTTACCTACTATATTTTTTAATTTTAAACTATAATTTTGGTTGACACCAACCCAATGACAAATCATCTCACCTGATAGGAAATGTCATCCAACCTATCACAGGAATTTCATACTTAAAATGGCTTAAGCCCTATTCATATTACAAAAATTAGTTAATACTTTTAATAGCAGTTACCAAAATTTCTTTTTAATTTACATTTTTCTTTTTAATGTTAAAAATAAAGGAACACTGTTAATTTTAATCAATTACTATCCATTTTTTTTAACTCAAACAATCCCTACTTACTATAATATTTTATACAGGGTATAACAAATTTCATAACAATTACCCAAAATTACAGGGTATAACAAATTTCATAACAATATTTATTGAGGCGTTGAAAAGAATACAAACTGATAACTACATTAAAATAAATAGTAGTAATAAAAAAGACAAAGTTTCTCACAAAAAAGAAGTTGTACAAAGTCAAAATTTCATCACTGACAAAATTGCACAATATCATTGCAAAAATATTAGCCGCTATGATTTTATAAAATGTGTGTCATATAAATCTAATATAATATAGTTAATAATAGTTTTGAATAAACATAATGAAAGTTGAAATTATGTAGTTGTAATTTGAATGACCGTAACAGGAACTCCAGTTTGGGAATAAAGTTAAATTTTAACTCGTGTGCACTTTTAAGGGATCCAATTTGAAGAGCAGGTAAAAGGGGTTATGCTGACGGGAACTCAAGCCGCCAGAAGTAAGAGTATATCATATTTAGTCATAAAATTAACAGCCAGTTCCATAATCAGATTAAAGCTTCCTTTAAGTTTAAAAGTGTACTTTACAGTAGCATTTTTGTTCCATAATCGGTTTTTAAAAGTAATTTTACCCAAAAAAAGTCCCGAAATTTATCAATTTTTTATAAAAAGTCCACTTTATGTTCTAATTCTAACTTTAAAAAATTAGTTAAAGATCTTTGTATTTGTTGGACACCAGTTCAAAATCTTCGTTAGAAAGCGAGGAAGAAAACGAATGATTTTGAAATGGGTGAAAAATGTTTTTCTAGTTTTGTTTTTAAATTATCGAACTTTACTTTAAGCTGGTCCGATTTGCGGTATTCTGTTGTCCAAGCCATTTCCTGTAACATTTCTAGCATAAAACTACAATTCATAAGAAATAGGTGATTTATATTACCTATTCCGGTATGTTAATTTTATTGGTTTCTTTATTTTTAAATATATTATGGTCTCAATAATATTATTTCACTGTTCTTTCAAAATGCACAACTTCTCTTTCTTTTAGCTTTACTTTTATTTGCATCATTCATCTTAATCGAAACTTCTTATGTCTTCATATTTTTCACACAAGACACAAATATATACTTACTAACAAATATACACTTACAAAAATACCAGCAATATTAGATAGATTAAATAGAATGTCAAAAATTCTTCGCAAACAAGCAAAGTCTAACTTCACTAGTTTTTCAGGTTCGCTAACATATAAATATTTCGTTTACCAAAAGAAGGATTTAATTTTATTATGGAATCGACCGCACTTTAATATCGATTTAAAAGCGACTTTAAGATAAAGCTGTCTTTTCGTAAAGGAACCTTTTGGTGATATTTATGGAACCGGCTGTAAGATTTTTGTCGATTAATGTCAATAACTTTCAACTATAAGTAAATTTGTTAAGGAATGTACCTGTTTGTTTTAGTCCCATGTCTCACTATAAACTTGTATGACAGAAAAAAAATTTAAAGCTGTAATGCAGTTGCTCTCTACAATAATCTTAACAACGATATTAAACAGCTGCATACTCTTAAAAAGTTTAAAACATCCGTAAAGCAACAACTTTTTTCTACGGCTATAATACAAAACTGCTCTTTCTTAACTGTTCTTGATAAATCAATGAGGTACATTGTATGTCTCCAATTTCATTTCCGTATCTGATAACACAATAATTCATTGTGTAATTATTTCAATAAATCAGGTCTTTCATGGAATGTCAATTTCAAGTAATGACAGTTCTATTTTCGTATATTTATATAGCTAAACGTTTAAAATCAGGAAAAATATGAAAAGTCCTACAAATCATTTTTCAAGACTTCTCATTTATACTAAGTGTAATTGATATTTTAATTGTACCTAAATAGAAATTTTGAATGACGTTAAATTTGAAATTCATGTTATTTGTTAAATCATTTCGCTATTATCTATTACAGCCGTAGAAAAAGTATAGTGTTTAACTCGCATGCGGCTCATGCTGCAAACTTCATACTCGTGGGAAATAACTATAATTCCTTGCTCGTTAAACAATATACTATTGTTATCTCAGTAATTTGATATCATCTATGTTTATTTCTATTGAGTTTACTCATATTATATAGCCTTAGAATAGTTTTTTTTTGTTAATGTTCTTATCTATACTTAAGGGTTAGATGTAAGAGTAGCCTCGGGCTAAATCTCGCCCAAGCAAATTGTACAATAATTGTATTTATGTACAAATAAAGATATTTATTATTATTATTATTATTATACTACTCATTTTTGAAATAGTTTCTGTTTTCGTCTATTTTGAATGCAAACCAAGATTGAATTATAATTATTTAAAATTAAAAACCGAAGCGATTTATTGATTCCTAGCTGACGCCAATGGTCGAACCCTTCGTTAAGAATGTCGGTATTAGTGCTTTGACCTTTGGTACCCTTGAACAAACAGCTGGCGAAATTCAGCAGGTAGAAAATAGACAGACAGACGTTATAAAATTCATTTATATAAGAAACGCCTACTTCAAAAACTAAAACGGTTATAGTTTTTTACGTAAAATGTTAAATAATATAATAATAGTTTCCGTAATTTGTTGTGCCTACCAACTTTGCCATAATACACATTAAATTCGTTCTTTATGGCGTTTTAAACGGTTTAATCTTTGTCACCTTTACCTAATGACTCGTATATAGGTTTGACATTTTATTTGTTTCTCCAAAAATTAGAAAGTTGTAATAGAACAGCATTTTGAAATAAAATCAACTTTCACACTAGACGCACTAGGCAATTGAATTGGACGCGCGTTTTATAGTGGATCTGCGAACTGCGTGAAAATTTAGTAGCAGTAATTTAATTTTAGATAGTGGATCAAGCCCCGGCAGTAAAGGTTTAACTCTTCAGATTTAAACTAAAATTTCCGGTAGTTGGATTCGCTGGATTATTAAAAAGAACCGCAGTGGTAGGGGATTTACAGAAGCAGATCAAGACCAGAACTGCCAATGTCCGGATAATTATTCGATTTTCGGATTGAACAATTTTTCGGATAAATTAGGGTTCTACAGAATGGATGTATTATGCACTTTTAGATTTTAAGAAATTAACCTAGAATTAATTTCTGACGCAAAAGATTATTGGAAAAACATTTTTCAGATAAAATGCTGCTGGGATGGAATTATTTCCAAATTTAAAAAAAGTGGTATGTTTCTTACTTATATTGCCATTTTCAAATACATGCGTGGAAAGAATTTTTAGTGATGTATTTAACATGCCGGATAAGCGAAATGCATTACATACCTCTACTTTCAAAGCAATATTAGTTACAAAATAAGAAAATTGAGGTTGTGGTAAATTCAAACCAGAAAGTAACATGATCAATTGTAACGTATGGGATAAAAAACATGAATGAACTGTACATATTGTTGCCTATTTGTCTATAAAGTAAAGATTTCCAGCTTTTTTTACAACGTTTTTATTCGGCTGCACCTACCTGGTTACCACTATCCTATAAGATAATTAAGCATTTTTAGTATATTAAAAATTAGTTGTTTAATTTATTTTAAGATAAAATTTGTTTTTTTTTTGTATTTCTATTGACAGTTTTTTTATTTATTTAAATAAAGTTTGTTTAACCATTCATATTTTGTATGGACTTTACAGTCTACACTCCATAATACTTTGTTGTCTTGTATATTTGTCAAATTGTCAATGTCAATTCTTTCATGTCATTACTATCATTAGTCATGATTATACTCTTCTTTTTTATTTCCTGATTGAGTTCAATGCACGAGATTGCTAAAGCAATAAAATACAGCGTTCCAAATTGAACATCGCGCAGAGGGTTGGTGAGGCTGCGCAGTGTGAACCTTTTTTTTAAAAAGAAGTGCGAAATTTTGAATTTTCGTATTGAGGCAAAATGAAATTAAATAAGTGTCCGAAACTTGTTGAGAAAGATTGGTAAAAACACACAAATGTATTTATTTCATACATAATACATTATTATTAATTAGTTTAAAAAGTGTAATTTACTAAATTTATTAATTAATAATACATGCACACGCTGTAAATTTCCTTTACAAAAAGGAACCATGCAATTAACAGATATTGTACATAAAAACTATTGACCAAATAACTACTTTAATGTCCTCTATAACTACTACAAATGTCCTATAACTACTATAAATGTCCTAACGGAGAATAAAAATGTTTTAGCAAATACACTTACAACACAACAACAAAAGCACATATACGAAACAATAAACAATATGGCGAACAGCAAACGAAGATAAAGATAAAATATTATTGGTATTAAATAAACAGTTTTGACATTTGACAAGACCAAACCTTTAATACGCAGTCTCAAAAAGCCTCTGTGTCATAGTCATGTCATAGTTGCCACATTCAATTTGGTACATCTTTTTCTGCGCATCTCATTTGTTATCATACACCTTTAGCAATCTCCTTTATATCTATGGCTCAATGTGACGCTCCGTCGGACAGTTCAATACAGAAACATACAAAGAATAAAGTTAAGATTCTTTCTATGCTATAGTCTAGTTATAAACTTAGATGTGCGCAGTAAAGTTAAAATGAAGCTTGCAATTAAACTTGACTTATTTAAAGACACAATTTAATTCACGGAATATTGGATGAGAGATAACAAAACATTTGCTTGTGTCAAAAAATTAGTTCTTCATATGATAAGACAAGCTAATACAAATTTAAAAGATTACTTACATTTTGTTGCTTCATGGAGGACAAAGCTTAAAAACTATACTTACAAGGAGAAATAAAAGAACAAGGTAACATATTGTTTAAATAATTAGATTCTATCGTAATATTTCCCTTTTTAACTACAATTATTACAGGTGAAAATTAGAATTATTCCTTGAGTACAGAGTAAAAGTTAATTCACAATTTATTAATAAATAATTATATTTTTACCTCAAAGAAGAAAGTAATCCAAATACTGGAAAAGATAAGCCAGAAATTTGTTGTCTGCATGCAAATAAAAAACTTGTAATGTCTATTTTATTTAAATATACGGGGCAAGTTGTTCTGTTAAGAGATATTTCCAATTTGGGCGAATGTAATTTCGGTCGGAACAAGGCCAGGGGTGCTATTTTCAAACTTGAACGAATCTTTCCGCATGTCAGTTATCGTATGCGAAATATTTCCGGCATCTTTAAGTTGGTCGATTTTCAAACTTCAATCGAATCTAATTTTTAGGTGAATTTAATATTCGCACATGTTGATGTGGCAGAAGTGCACATGTTGGTGTGACAGGGGTGCTATTAATTTCGGCCGGAACAAGGCCAAGGGTGCTATTTTCAAACTTGAACGAATCTTTCCACGTGCAAGTTACCGCAGGCGAAATATTTCCGCCATCTTTAAGTTGGTCGATTTTCAACCGGCAATCGAATATAATTTTTAGGTGAACTTAATATTCGCACATATTGATGTGGCAACGTTCAATTATACAGTTGATTTGAAAAAGTGAGGTTTTGTTTTCGTCTTATTTGTGCGATTATTTTAAGAAGAAAAATGAATAAGAATAAGCGTATGAGAATTTTATCAATTGTTCAAAAATATAGATGTTGATAAAACCTGGAAAAAAATTTTTGCATGATATGTTTCAACCAGTGTTGCCAATCTGCGGATAATTATCCGATTTTCGGGTATTTTCCTGCTTTGTGGGTATTCTTCCGGGTATTTCAAGTTTGCGGGTATAATTCGGGGATTTCCTTTCATCTTCATCTCATGTCAATTATTCACTGTTTTGATGTTTTGTGGGAGTGAAGCCACTTCTACTAAACATAAATATTACCGCTACAGCTGTCTTATTTGTCAAAAAATAAATAAAAAGAGTAATTGGTTTGCATTGAACACACTTGGCAACACTTCCACATAATTCACGTCAGATGTCAAAGACCAATAGAAAATGGCCCTGACAGATGAGGCATCAAAAAAGAAAAAGAAGATTATTTATTCTCAATTTAAACTCTTACTTGTGTTGCATTTGCATGTTGAAATTTGTGTTGTAATCTGTTATATACATCAAAAAACCGTTATAACTAACTGACAAACACTTCGAATTGGAAGTGGGTAAAATGCGGGTATTTTGGAATTCCACGCTTGTAAAATCGGGTATTTTGGGGCACAGTTGCGGTTATTTTGGTGATTTGTCATTGGCAACACTGGTTTCAACTTTTAGATTTTGTATATACCCATTACAAACAAATCGCAACTCAAGAGGGACTGGAAAGTTCTTTTAAGAAACGAAAGCTTGTGGTTAGAGTCAAAGATGAAAATGGAAGAGAAGTCATTGAAAGCATTTTCCGAGCTCAAAATAGTTTTTATGGTTTTTTCATACTCAGCCAATATTTAACCTAGAGATTTCTTGTAAAAATATGGGTATTACTGCTTTTGAAGAGATAAAAGTAAAAGTTGTACCTAATTCAGTCAAAGTGTCGAATTGAACAATATTTATCAGTAAATGAAGATTGAACTTTTTATTGTTGTAATAGATTATTATAATAGGCATTGGCACATTATTAAAGATTATTAGGTTTTACATAAATATTGAAAAGGTATAAGCACGCATGTGTCTCACACGAACGATGATTACAACACCAGCGACAGCATTAGACGTCTTACTATACCCACCACCCTTACATATTCATATACAGCCAGAAGCCAAGTTAGCCACATGTAGACCAATAAAAGGGCAGCAGATTATTATTAGTCAACATGGTGCTGATTATGAAATATTACAGAGTTAGAACATGACTCAGTAATAGGGAGCCCATCAGACGCAACGCTTCTTAAATTCAGATTTGAAAAACCTTTTAAAGTACGCATACCAGATCGAAACATTTGGAAAGAGGCAAATACCATCTAAGCAGAAATGGCCTGGTATACAGATCGCTCCAAAACCAACGAAGGAATTGGAGCGGGTATTTACAATGCTAACACAAAGACAAGACAAAAGCCATATACTCAGACAGCCAAGCAACATTAAAACATTAAAAGCATTATGCTCCATGCAAGTTAAATCATAACTTGTATAGGACTGCTTGAAGCCCCTAACAGGGATTTTTAGTCGAAATAGACAAATAGTCTGGATACCAGGACATGAGGAACACCGGGGCAATAAAGAAGCAGTTAAACTGCCATGAAAAGGAGCAACACAATCTCTAATCGGACCGGAACCATTCTGTGGCATTGCGAAGACAATAAGTTAAGACATCCATCAATCGAGAGATGCTAAATATATTTCAAGGGGACCACCGTTAAAACTCAGAGTACCTACTAGGTCAGAACAGAAGAACTACTAGAATAATAGTAGGTATTCTTACAGGACAATGTAGGCCCAACAAATGTATGAATACAATAGATCTGGAAGAGGAAGCTATTGTCAGGAAGAGGAGGAAGCTATTGTCAGGAAGAGGAGGAAACTGCAGTACGCATATACTTTATTACTGTGAAGGGCTATGTAAGCTAAGGTTTCTACTATTGGGCTTAGAAAAATACACAGTGGAACTACTTACTAGATTATGGAGTCTAATCACTAGGACAAATCTAGATAAGGTTCTGTAATCGGGAGGACAACCATAATAGATCTGAAAAGGTCGCGGTGGAAGAGGAACTGGTACCCACAGTCCCTTCTTCTTTATCTATCTATTAGGGGAAACTTTTTTACATCACAAATAATCGAGTGGAATCGTTGAATAACAAAATTAAAAATATACAATATCTTTAAAGAATTTATTATTAAAGCAGCTATGTTGATATATAAGGACATCTAAACTTGATAAAGAGCGATAATTATCTTATTGTTTAATAATTTTTACTATTTTTAGACATTTATCTTATTTTTTATTTATTTATTAACTTTACAAAATTTTTAAAAATACGTAGTTTGCAATTGCCGAGACTCTTTTTATATTTATTAACTTATGAGGAAGAAAAAGTGAAAAATTAGATTTGCCAGTAATAACGTAAGAAAGCAATATGGCCGGTCGAGCAGATATGAGGTCATATTAAATTACCGTAACAACAAGATGGAATTTAAAATACAATATAATGTAATATACCCATCCGCAATCAGTTTCGAATTACTGCATCAACTTTTACAAGAATACAAGAAATTGCTAATGATAGGGGTTTAATAAATTCTTTAATTATTACAAAAAATATAAATAGTCTAATCAAAATATATTAAGAATGCAGGAAAAAACTTACTTATTAAAAAGTAATATAAAAGAGAAATTCCAAGCGTTTATTTTAACAAGAAAAATTAATAAAATATTAATCATTGAATATATATCAACATTGTTGGTTTGGTAGAAGTGTAAAACCACGTAGACCATCACCAGGACGTGGTCTATCAAAAAACGGACGTTGATTGACCTCATTAAAAGATTATTCTAGTTTTGTATAGACTGAATATATTTTTTACAATAAAAATATGATATATAACCAGACAAATTTATTAATAATTTTTTAGTATTTAAATTATAATTCGTAAGAAAAAATATTAGTTAAAAGCTCTTTTTTTGAAACAAATTAAATTACTAACTTCTTCAATTATCTTTGCTGATAGGAGTCTCATTATCTCATAGTTGCGGTAATTTGTATTTATTTATAATTTCTACGCAATACTTATTTAATACCTCCTTTCCTTTTTAAAAAGTGACTATTGTCATATATTTCATTTCTCACAAGAATTAGTAGATATTTATATATAATGTATTCTTTAGTTACACACGATTTCGTAAGTATTAAAATATTAACCCATTCAAATAACTTATATGGGGAAAAAGTAGGTGTATAAGAAAAAATGTCTTAATGAACATAAATCCAAGCAGGTGACCATTGTTTGCTAATTTTTTAGTATACAAAAATATATTTATACCTACTTAAATCAGATTCAAGGAAACTTAAACCATATATTAAAATAAATTTCAAATAAGTACCAAGCCGATTGCAATCATGCTATAACAGTTTTGTTTTTGCATTGTGTCTGCGTTCAGTCTACGACTATTTTAGATGTCGAATGTGTAGATCACCTTCAAATGTTTAGAAAGGATCTAGGTTTTGAAAAGTGTAGAATAGAATTTTTAAACCGAAAATGCAAGGATGGATTTTAGAAACTATACTTGGATCATTTTTTGAAAAAAATAACTAAATCACAAATGATGTATAATTGTTTTTAATATATTTATACATGGAGAGACGTAAAGGGTAAAAGGTCTACATATTTTTGCATACCAGTGTGAACTTAGCAGCCACTTTCTGGCAGCCGAATTTCACCCATATTTCATAAAATATACTTTTAAGGGACCTATAGAATGTAACATATAAAATGAAAATATTAAATATTGCCACACAAATAAAATCAAGGGTTTTCTAGGGCAAAGTTTACAGCCTTAGAATTAAAAAATCGAAAATATTCTTCAAAAGTACCCTTCAGAAAAGTTTAGCCAAGTTCAAATTTTGCACAAACATTACTGACTATATGTAGAATAAATATATTAGGATGTGAATTATTTGCAAGCCGTTAAAGGGGTAGTAAATACCCTCTCAATTAGAAAAGTAATCAAAAGTACCCTACAGAAAAGTTTAGCCAAGTTCAAATTTTGCACAAACGTTACTGACTACATGTAGAATAAATATATTAGGATGTGAATTATTTGCAAGCCGTTAAAGGGGTAGTAAATACCCTCTCAATTAGAAAAGTAATCAAAAGTACCCTTCAGAAAAGTTTAGCCAAGTTAAAATGTTGCACAAACGTTACTGACTATATGTAGAATAACTGTATTAAGATGTGAATTATTTGCAAGCCGTCAAAGGGGTAATAAATACCCTCACAATTAGAACAAAAATCAAAAGTACCGTTCAGAAAAGTTTAGCCAAGTTCAAATTTTGCACAAACATTACTGACTACATGTAGAATAAATATATTAGGATGTGAATTATTTGCAAGCCGTTAAAGGGGTAGTAAATACCCTCTCAATTAGAAAAGTAATCAAAAGTACCCTTCAGAAAAGTTTAGCCAAGTTAAAATGTTGCACAAACGTTACTGACTATATGTAGAATAACTGTATTAAGATGTGAATTATTTGCAAGCCGTCAAAGGGGTAGTAAATACATTTGTCAACCTTTGTCAACTAACATCATCAGTGACAATAATTTTTAATTACGATTCTGTCATAGTTCTTTTGTAAATTCGTTTTAATTTCGTCAAAATAAATAAAACATTACCTGTTGAAGAATATCGTCCGTTTATCGTCATCTCCTGATGATGCTAACATAGTTAGCGAAACGTACGTAGAGTGTGTTTTAAAAAGTGTAAAGTTGGTTAGTGGTGACGATATTCCTCAACATTGTTGATAACCAAAGGTTCCAAATTCCCAATTCATAACATTACCTAACAATTTCGATAAAAAAGTTGCATTATCAGTGAAACAAAAAAATATATCAAAATAGTAGAAATTAAACAAGCAGAAAAATAATGGACCTGTGTCGTGAGTAAAAAATATTTCTAGAGAATTTAAAGACAAATTCAGTGATGCTGTATGACAACTAATCTGTCAATATTCTATTAATACGGACCTGGATCTTATATTATGCAAAAAAAATTGAAAATAATTTAATTTAGGAAATAACTACAAATATTCAACTAAAGTATTACACGGTACATATCTATTAAAATGTAATTATACTTAAATTCGTTTTGCAACTGACTTTGTCTTTAAATTCTCTATCAATATTTTTAAATCACGACGCAGGTCGATTATTTTCTGCTTGTTTAATTTCTACTATTTTGATATTTTTTTTTATTTCATCTTTTTTATTGAAATTTTTAGGTAATGTTATATTCATTTTGACAAAATTAAAACAAATTTAAAAAAGAACTACTACAGGACTTTAATTAAAAAAGTTTAAAATCTTGTCAGTGATGATGTTAGTTATTTTAGATAAAACGTCGTTAAAATTACAAGTGTGACATATCACTGGAATTGAATTTTAACGGTTTATCAATTTTTGTAGTAAAAAAGACAGGTCCGTATTAAAAAAAATAACTTACCCCTTCCAATTTTAGATATTTTGTGTGTAAAATCGAAAATATTTAAACATGTAGTAGGTGTTTTGTCTAGTATAAATGTAGTAAATTATTAAGTGGTATAAGAATTAAATTCGATTTTTTTTTAAATACATAAAACATGTCAAAAATTAAAAAAAAACTTTGCGCTAATCGGTTGAGCATCGGAGCCGAATTCCGGTTCTCGGAGCCGAAATCGTGTACGCCCGGTCGAGCTTAAGGGGGAAAGAGACCAAATATTTTAACATAGAGGGGCCAAAAATTAAAAAAATATTTTATTATTATTAATATAAATCTAAAATACAATACAGGAGTATATCTGCAAATGCTATACTTAACAAGTCCATTAATATTAAATTGTGCTGTATTGTGCTATGTTTGTGCTGATTTTCTCCGATTTAAAGAAATCGAGCCGTACTGAGTTGTACTGTTTTTTTTAAACATTAAATTAGCATAAAAAATTGAAAATTAATTTTCAAAAATATAAATAAAAAATAATCAGCAAAATAATTTTTTTTTTTTAAATGAATAGCCGAGAAAATTGAAAACAGATTTTCAGAAACATTGAAAAAATTTTTTTCGGCAAATCCATTGGTTGTGCTGAATTGTGCTATACTCATATTGTATTTTTGTTCTCGGACTTTTTCTCCTAAAATTTGATTAGCCGAGAAAATTGAAAATGAATTTTCAAATCTCAGCTAATTTAATGCAAAAATACAATACGTGTGTGGCCTAAAAAAATAACTATACGATCACGCTAGAGTTTTTCCTATCAGTTTTCAGATCACGCTAGTTTTGCATTTCGGATTTACTTGGAAGAAGTCGGAATCTAGAGACAATAAGGCCAAAGTTCGGCGTTTCTCCAATCTAAGAGAACAACGACCACGTCGCTCATGTCTAATGAAGTAATTATGGGAAACTCTCTCTAACCTTAGTGAGCTAATATTTTATGTATTTATTCGATATTGTTAATTTCCTAAATAATCAAACAGTTTGTAAGAAAATAAACTCAGTTTAATTTTCCAAAAAAAAAGAAAGGACAGGTTTTGAAATATATCAGTTTTTTTTGTCAAAAAAATTAATTTGACTGGCGCCCATAATTAATAACTTACATTTTGAAATAGGTTCTATTTGTGGTAACAAATCCATAAATGTTTGAGGTAAAACATTTTAATTAAAAAAAGAAAAAACTAAAAAAAATATCCGTTACACATTTACACTACTTATAGTAAAATTTATTTAATATTTTTGAAAATTAATTTTCATTTATTTAAGTACTTTGCTGTTTTATTCTTAAAAGAAATATTCGTGATTTCGCTTGATTTTTCTACAAATCCCCATTTTATGATTTGGTACAGTTTTCTAATAAGCGCATTTTATTTTATTTTATTACACTTTAGTTCAAAAATTGAAACTTGGTGGATTGAAAATTTACCGAAACAGTTATATTTCATTAGGTAATTTAAAAAATACATTTACACTAAAAAAAGTAAACATCGTTAGTTTTATATACTTCAATTAATTACCGTTACTTTCCCAATTAACTTTAAGTGGTAGTAAAATTTGTGTTTTTTTTTTAAATGTTTGCTATAGAAAAATCTAGGAACGATGGTTCAAAAATCGATAAAAAATTATTCAATAACTGCGATATGATTCCGATAATTAATGCACTAATTAAAAATCTAATGATCGTTTTTTTTTAACAAAAACTCATGTTCTGCTAGCTTTAGAAAATGGTAGCAGGGCAACAGGCCTTCTTTTGTAACATTTTATTTAACGTCGTAACTGCAGTTATCAAAACAATATATATTTTTTTTAATTTTTCCAAAAAAAATTTAGATCGATAACGTAATTTGTTTTCGAGAAAAACGCACCTAAAGATCCACCATTTTATGTCACATCAGCCGTTGTCTACCGCTATTGTCTCTTATTACGATTCGGTAAGTAGCCATCCTCTAGATCAAGAAATTTACCGGAAGTAGACATTTTAATGGTTATGTAATATTGTAATAAAAATAAGCTCGGAGATAAAGGGGTTTATGATTAAAAATGGGTTAAATTTTTTAATCAAATCTTGGCGAAAAATCCCTAATAACATTTTAATTAACGGGTTTTCTTTGCGGAGGGAGTGGGTTACTGATTTAAATGCGAGGTGGGGAAAAGCGGAGATAACAGATTTAGATGAAATTTTGTTTAACCGATTTAAGTAAAATTTTTCCAATATATATTGAGGCATATATTTTTAAATGTAGAAGAGATGTTCATTTATGAATTTTGAATAGATTGGCATTGTTTCTTTAATGTTTGTAAATCTGCTAGACAAAATTATGGGGACAATGCGAAAGGGTTAGTCCTACTCTGACATCAGCATATGCTTTGTGAAATTAGGGAAAAAATTACCCCTGAAAATGAAACCAAAAAATTACAATAATTTACTTCCTTTGTTTGATACAATGTTTATCCTTGACATTCTTTTCTTAATTTAATGTCCTTAGGAAGGCTAATAAATATTTTTTCAGGTTCTGACACTGTTGAATTTTTACATTCCGGAACAACACATTATTATACTGTTTTATCCAATTTAAACACTCTTTCAACAAATATGCTTGCTCTAAAACAGCTTCTAAGGGCGAAAATAAATGAAGGGAGTGGATAAACAACAGCGAGTTGCGGACCTTTAACATATTTTATAAAGATCCGCGAGTTGCGTGAAACGTGATTCGTTTAAATAATAAGTTTTAAGATATTTAAGCATGAGCTCTAGTAGCCGCGTGACATAGTGCTCGCTAGTGGTGCAGTGGGTCCGTGGATTGAATTCCACATGGCCTTTTAATTTTTTTTAAACACAGGCTAGATTTAGATAGTCAAGACTTCTTTTAATAAAATAAATATTTTTTTTATATAAAGATCCGCAACTCGCCGATCTTTATAAAATATATTAAAGGTCCGCGGCCTTTATCCACTCCCATAAATGAATAAACCACGGTTACGTGTTCGCTCCGTAGACGATAGACTGATGTGACGTCACACGATGTCACGCCCCGTTTCGAAAATGGTAAATGATCTATAATTTATTTAAGGTACTAGATGTGATATTTAAAATCTGTTTTTTGTAAAGCGACTTATTTTTATGAGTTATTTCCTTTTTGCCCATTGTTCAAAAATATCATTGCAGGTAGTCTGCCGGAATTTCAAGATCCTTCAGAATGCGCATCAAATTCTTACCGTATTATGAGAGCTGACGTCAGATTGGTAAATTATCCAAGTGTTAAACACCAAAGCTCAGTGCTGAATGAAGTTAATGATGGAGTTTAAAACTCGTGAAGTTGTTTCTAATGTGTTTATGGAAAAAATGTCAGGGGAACTTAACATCACACTGGATAAGTTATATGAAAGAGTAATTATTACAGCAGGTGTTACAGAAAGAAGTATTCGACTAATTGAATCGTGTAATTCTGAAACAACACATATCCAAAACCATCAACTTTTCAGGAATTGCAAGAAACTAAATATTCCATGTTTTCGTTGAAAAAAAACGATGTTTGACAACACTGTGTTAATTGATATGGTATTGTATATTACATACATTACATACTTTCAATCATAAAACATACTATTTTCGAAAACAGAGGTTGGTCAAAAATGAGGTTAGTGAAGTTGGCACCCACTTTTGCGAATTTCGCAAAGATTTTGTGTGCATTCGTCTTGTCCACTAATTATATTCGTTTGTCCACCATTCGTTTCAAAATGGCGGCCCAAAAACGTTTTTTGTAAATTTTACTCTCGGCATCCACAAATTGAAAAAAAAATTTCAACCGCATAGGTAGTGTGTTCTTTGTCCACCAATTAGTTTTGTTTGTCCACCCACCGGTTAATTATATAAATTTCAAAAAATTGTGATATTGTGAAATTGGCACACCATTTTTTGAATTTCGAAAAATTTTTCGTGCATTCGTTTGTTTATCGTTGTTCCACCTTAGTTTTTTGTTTGTCCAAGCCCCATTTCAAAACGGAGGGCAAAAAACTAATTCTCATTTGGTTAAATTCTCTGGGCGAGAACAGACAAATGATTTTTTAACATCTACAAATAAAATGAAAGAAACAAAGAATTAAAGTGGACAACAATTATATTTCCATGTGCTATTTTCGCTACACGGGTCTAGCTAAAATAGACTTTAGGGAAAATTGGCAAATTGTTGTCCATTGCAATTTGTTATTTTTAAATTTTCATATCTCGTATTTTGCAACACAAGAACAACCCTTACAGGTTACATATAATAGTGATACCTTACCGCAAACTCAATTAAGATTTATGAATAAAATATTCTCATCACATCAGGTTTCATACTAAAAAGGTTTTATTGATTTATTCTTTTAAAACACTAAATTAGAAATATAAAAATTTATTTTTCATTGAAAAACTTATAATTTTGCTTCCACAACAAGGTTGCATCTCAAAGACATTTTGATGCGAAGCGGAGCATCGCCACTCGTTACTGAGGATTGCGTTTAGGTAAATTAATTTTCATTATTATTTTATAAAAGTGCATATTAATAATAGTTCAAATTTAACGGGGGCTTCAATGCGGGCCGCATTTAAACATTGTACTATAGGAATCGGCACCCGTCTCTATGTTGATTGGTTGATTTGATATTTCTCACTCCGACTACTGATTACTGATTACGTATGGTGCCGAAGCGCAGAGCGGAATGTCTCAACAGTGCCGAAATCGTTAGTCGAATATCGAATATCTGCAGAAATATTTATTTTATTAAAAGAAGTGTTGACTTTCTAAATATAACCTGTGTATTAAAAAAAAAAAAACTAAAAAAATATTTCCTTGTGATTCGAACCAGGAACTTTTTCGTGTAAAGCATACAATCTACCACTGGACCACACACCGTATCACAATGATAAATAATCAAACTTTCAAGTTAACGTACAATCAGTAGTAGGAGTAAGAAATATTCAAATCAACCAATGAACATAGAGACCGGTGCCGATTCCTATAGTGCAATGTTTAAATGCCATCGGGCCCTAAGGAAAATGTCCTTCAGATAAAACCGAACAATGAAAAAGCAGAACTAAAGTTTCATTGGGCGCTGTAAAAGTAAAATTTGACATACGAATATAATTAGTGGACAATATTGGACAATCGATGGACAAACGAATGCACACAAAATCTTTGGGAAATTCGGAAAAGTGGGTGCCGACTTCACTAACCTTCAAAAATGGCTGTTTCAGAATTACGTGATTCAATTGTTATGGACGGGTAACGAGCCAGACATGTGCGATCTCATTTTTCTTAGGAGCCCAAAGAGAGTCTATGGGCCTAATTTCAAGAAAATCCCTCGAGCCGTTATTGACGTCGCATAGACAAAAAAACGAACAAAACTATTAATATTGTTAGATTAGATGGATATAGAAACTGGTGCAAGTTCTTCTTTTAAATCGCCAAAGAAAACGAAAAATATAGATACGCCTAAAGCCGATTTAGACAACGCAAATAATACATACACGATTGAAAAAATTGTGCCTACATTACTTCTCTTTAAAAAAGCACATAGGAGGAAAAGGGATTCTCATCATAAAATCAATGGGTATTCGCTGGAGCAAAAACAAACATTTTAATAGAAAAGTATATGACATTCGTCAATTCAGAATGGCTTTTTTACATGCCATGAACGGACATAATTTAAAAAGGGCAAAGAGTAATTATTACATTTCTTTTTTCCGAATACTTTCTTTGTCATACACTGATCTATACTTTGTGCAGATATGATTTCTCCCTCCGGCTATTTCTCGTTCCGTAAGCTGTAATAACGTATTCTATTTTTATAACAAAAAAATTATTTTATTTTTAAATATCAATAAAAAGGGAAAAAACCATTAAAAACAGCATAAATTATTTAAAGAGTGAGTTGTTACTCATATTATTGATAAGCTTTATTGTCTTTGTCATTGTAGGTAGTTCCCTTTTACAGCGCTTTACAGGAAATAAATTAAAAAAAAGAACATAAAAAATATTAGAAAAAGTAAGACTAATCCTAAATATAAATAAAAACATGTCTATTGTTATGATAAAATTAACAGCTCCCACTTTATTTGGCGTGTTAGTGCTTTACATAATTCAATAGTTTAAAGAAGCTAGTAATTTACTTATTTATTTATCTTCGTTTAGGGGACTAGCATGGTTGAACCATTGTTCTGCTACCTTTTTTTAAAAACTAGCAGAATTTGTGTTTTTACTTTTTTTTAAGAACCATTAAATTTTAAATTCGCGCTTTTAATTAACATTTAATTAATACTCGTGTTCTGCTCAGTTTGCTCTGTCAGCTTAGGGATATCAATGAAATGTCATTGACCCTATCAAATGGCTTGCTAAAATCTATAAATATTTCATCCATTAAAAACTTGTTTGTTGTCATAACTATCATAAGTATTTTCTGTGAAGATAAGTAAATCAATATTGATAGATTTTAAATACATAAATCCAAGGTGAAACGTGCTACACGATTTTCAAAAAACTTGTCTAATTATGTGCTTTTTGTGTACCGAAAAAATAAAATTTTGTGCTTGACCGCAACAATGTTTTAAAAAAATTAAAATTACGGGGTGTAGCACGATATCGATCCCGACCCCGCACGGATATAGAATCGCAAAAATCATGAGATAATAGCGTCATAATTATGTGCTTTTTTGCGATTCTGTGTCCGTGTGGGGTCGGGATAGATATCGTGCTACACCCCGTAATTTTATTGTTTTTTAATACATTGTTGCGGTCGAGCAAAAAAATTTGATTTTACGGTACACAAAAAGCACAAAGTTATGACGCTATTATCTCAGGATCTCCATGCAGGTCAGTGAAGTTGGCACCCACTTTTGCGAATTTCCCAAAGATTTTGTGTGCATTCGTTTGTCTATTATTGTCCACTAATTATTTTCGTTTGTCCACCCTTCGTTTCAAAATGGAGGACCAAAAACACTTTTTTGCAAATTTTACTGTCGACATACACAAATTGCAAGAAAAAAATTCAACCGCATACTTGGGTCGTTTTGTTTGTCCTCCCACCGGTTAATTATAATAAATTATATAAATTTAAAAAAATTGTGATATTGTGAAGTTGGCACACCCTTTTTTGAAGTCTGAAATTTTTTTCGTGCATTCGTTTGCTCATCGTTCAAGATTGCCCACCTAAGATTTTTGTTTTTCCAAGCATCATTTCAAAATGAAGGGCAAAACAGAATTCTTTCTTTAATTACACTATGGCTACATGAAAAAAATTTATTGAACCTTTTTACTACGAAACTTGATGTGATGAGAGTATTTTATTCATAAATCTTAAGTTTGCGGTGAGGTATCATTATTATACAGGGTGGACCGGATTTAATTTGCGTATACAGAGATCTCATAAACTACAATAGATACAGTATAGGTTAAACGGGGAAAAAGATGTGTATTTTCAAGGCGATTTATTTGGTTTTTTCAAAATTAAAATATCAGGTCCGATTTCCGAGATATTTCGGAAAAACCGAAATCGACGATTTTTGTTTTATTTAACCTTAATTTTTAAAGATCGAAAAAACTTTATAAGGTTTTTTATTCATGGTCAAATACCGCTTAATAAAGCCTATTCAATTTTTTAAAACAACGTTTCGTCTTTGAATGTGCACCCTCAGCTATTTTTTTAAATACGAAACTACTTTTTATTTAATTTTTGTATGTACTTTGGGATTTTTTTTAAGTACGGTCATGTTTAATTTTCACCGAAAATATTTATAAAACATTTTAAGTAGAATTAATTAAAAATTGAGTCTAGTGAACTTAATTTCTATTAAATATTTGAATTTAAATTTTCTCAAATAACTACAATCAAAAAATAATAGTTATTTATGTACCATAGGTATAAACATCTGTTTATACCCGCGGTGCATACAAACTTTTATGTCATACTAGTTCGTTATTGCTTTCAAAATATGAATATTAAAAAAAAATCAATTTTTTGTTTTTATGCCCACGCGGGCCAAAAAGTGCATTTTGAGGGCCATATAATGAACAGGACAAAACGTCAATTAATTAAAACGAAAATCGTCAATTTCGGTTTTTCTTAAATATCTTGGAAACCGGACCTGATATTTTAATTTTGAAAAAATATATTGATTCGTCTTGAAAATACATCTTTTTCCCGATTTAACCGATATTGGATCTATTTCGGTTTACGAGATCTGTATACGAAAATTAAATTCTGTCCACTCTGTATACTCTAAACCCAGTGAAAAAAATATTTATTTTGTTGCATAGTGTTATAATTTTGAACAAAAGAATCTGAAGATTGTCTATTGGAATTTTATTTGTAGATGTTAAAAAATTATTTGTCTGTTCTCGTCCAGAGAATTTAACTAAATGAGAATTCGTTTTGCGCTGCTTGGACAAACAAAAATCTTGGGTGGACAATCTTGGACTAACGATGAACAAACAAATGCACGAAAAAAAATTCAAAACTCAAAAAAGCGGGTGCCAACTTCACAATATCACAATTTTTTTAAATTTATGTAATTAATTATAATTAACCGGTAGGTGGACCAAACAAAGCTAATAAACGCGGACAAAGAACAAACGACCTATGTGGTTGAACATTTTTTTTACCAAGAGTAAAATTTGAAAAAAAAAGTTATTGGTCCGCCATTTTGAAACGAAGGGTGGAGAAATGAAAATAATTGGTGGACAATAATGGACAATCGATGGGCAAACGAATGCACACAAAATTTTTGGGAAATTTGCAAAAGTGGGTCCCAACGTCACTGACCTACTCTATGCCTGTGCGGGGTTGGGATCGATATCGTGCTACACCCCGTAATTTTAATTTTTTTTTTAAACATTTGCGGTCGAACAAATTTGATTTTTTGGTACACAAAAACTACATAAAAATCACATAATTATGACGTTATTATCTGAGGATTTTTATTCTGTCTGTGCGGGGTCGGGATCGATATCGTGCTACACCCCGTAATTTTGATTTCTGAAAAACATTAATGCGGTCGAGCACAAAAATTGATTTTTCGGTACACAAAAAGCACATTACTGCACAATTTTTTTAGCACGTTTCACCTGAAAAATTCCATGTTCCTCTGCTATGATAAAATTACCACATGCATATATTTTTTATAGATTATAGGTGTTTTAAGAATGTATCGAAATTGTAAAGACCTTATCACTTATAATTAATATTAATTGATGTAAATTCTATGTGACTGTTTTTTAAGTTTGTAACAACTCAAAAATATTTTAGTAATTTTTTGCGATTATAAGAAATATGTAAACTATTGACGGGTTTTTTGCCCTCAGCTTTGGCTTCGTTCCATAAAATACATACTCGTGTTATAACCGTCACGTTCTATATAAATAATATCAATAAAAATTGAATGTTTTTCATAGTATTTGGTTAGTTGAGCTTTTGAATTCAATATTTGATATGAACTTACCTTGGGCAACTCAGGTCTGCTCGTCGTCCGCGACGTATCATTCGAAATATAATCCGGTACGTCCCTTTTCGTTCCTACAAAGTTAATAACAAACGACGATTCGGAAACCGGTTCTCTGGGCCTCGCAATTTTTTTTGGCACTACATTTTTATTCACGACTTCCACACTCTTATTATGACCATTTTCACTACCACCACATGATTTACTGTTTTTCGCGGCGTTTATCGAATTTTTTTCGATCTCTGTAACGGTCAATGTTTTTTCGATTTTTTTTTCGACGACGGGTGGAGGCGGCGGAGTAAACTTCGGTGGAGAGCGTGGACGCTGTTTTTGAATCTCTATTACTCCTGAAGATTTCGTATCGGCATGACCATTTATTTCAATTTTTAAAGGCTCTGAAGGTGGAACTTTTGTCTCCGAAACGTTCTTATTGACCGGTAAATGAGCCTGATTGATTTTCTTGTCGACGAATTTAAAAACAACACTTCCAACTTCCTTAGAAATTTTGTTAATACTGGTTGGAGACACTTTTTTGATTCCTGCATCGTCATCGTCCTCGTAATTAATTGATTTGCAGTTTGTAGGACTCAAAGTAGGACTGAAATACCGATTGTAGCTTGGACTAATCAATGGACTAGCTGGTTTAACTCTAGTAGGACTAAGCAATGGACTTGTCAATTTGTGATGTTCATTAGAAGCTTCCTCCCTTATAAAATGTTCAGTCAGTTGTTTGGGGGTTGGAGAATGAAGAGACGATAGAGGACTAGAAGTTAAGATCAAATCTGGCGTTTCTGATAAATTTGATTGAGGTTTTCCACGGTCTGATTCACCTGATGGTACGATCCTGGATACATCTGGAATAGGACTAAGCAGCGGCAAGTCTTTAAAGTCTTTTTGAGGCATTTTATTGAGCTGTATAGATTTTGGTGGCAGTTTTGATCGGTTATCCCCTGATGGTTTTTTATCGGTTAGTACCGGTTTGTTACCTTTAACTTGAGGTTTCCTGGTTACTTTAGCATCCACTTTAGCTTTAACTATGATGTTGTTATAGCAATCGACTTTAGCAGCTACGTCACCGGTTTGTAGAGGTTTCTTAGTTCGCTGCTCGGGTCTTTTTTCGAAAATCATTTTAGCTTGTTTTACAAAGTCCGCGGGAGGTTTTTCTTTTTCGCTCATCATCGGTTGTAGTCTCTTGGGTCTGTTTATTCTCTGACTGAATTTGTTTTCTGGTTTGGATTCCGCGTTATCTTGCATTTTCCTGTAGTTGTAATCATTTCCTTCCTTTTGTGCAGCGATAAGGGTTTCTTCGTTAAGCGATTGGCGATTAGTGACCACATTATTGTCGGCACTTTCCGATGAATCTAAACGAGAAATGGCTTCTACGGAACGTGCCCTTTTAACGTCCGTGTGTCGATTAGTGGTTCGGTATCTAAGAGGTACGTTTCTATCACTAGAAGAATTTAACCGAGACTCGTAATGACCGTTAGTATTTTTAATTTCCTGGACATCGTCGTCTAGAAGATTTTCCAAGGAAGTGGCTTTTCTTAAATGAAGAATCGAGCGCCTATTGTTGCTTTCCCGAAGGGCTAAACTGAGGTATTTATTTTTAAGTTTTTTCACTATACCGGGACCGTAATGCAATTCTTCAGAAGAATCAGAGTCACTGTTTTTGTGGTATCCGTTGTAGTTTTCACTCACCATTTCGGCGAAATGATCGGTCTTGTTGTCAACCCAAACTCGTTCTTGCACCATTTTTGGACTCACGTTACACTGGTCGACCGCCGGTACATCAGTCTGCCGTGAAACATCTGACGCTACTGATATTGATACACTCTTGGTTGTTAGGTTAGGTTGTTGTACCGTTCGAGAGTGATGGGGGGCAGAGTGATGGTGATGATCTCTGTTGCCGAACGATTTATTTTGATTCTTCAGTCTAGCGATTAAATCTTTTTTCCATTGAGGAATATTGTAAGCGACACTAGTTTCCATATTTCACGTTATATCTCTCTTATCTCGCGAGATTATTTTATTCCAACACTCCAAACATATTGTACACAAATCAATCACTCATGAACTATTCGGTAGACCGATTAACGTGTGCATATATATATACTGAAATTATTCTAACCTTCATTTACGCTTACCTATTAACTGATTTTAATTTGATTTTTTTCACTTAAAAATAACGATACACTTAACACACTAATTTATCACAGAATGGAACAGGTGATCAAAAGCTGATATCAAAAGTATGACTAGAGTACTTAATATCTATCAAAATTATAATCTACTTTCTACTATAATACATATTTAATACCCCAGATATGTTAAAAATGAAGGTAACGTAACCTAAACACAAACAACAATGACGTAAGACCAGGTATAAAATGTCATACTGTCTCCCTCTACACAGTAATTCAAGAACTAATAATTCAATAATCCAGAAGTTTACAATTTATTATTTATTACTTTTGAAATAATCCCATAGATGGCAACAAAAATAGTAACTTTTTATATATTTTAGAGAGTGTCTAGAGGTCCGTCTAGTCGGACCAGGTGAAAACCCAATAGGTCCGTCAATCAGCTGTTAAGAAAAACATAGTTTCGTAATTTTGATATTTATTTTATTAGAAGTTTTGACCAAAGCTAACCTGTAGAATTAAAAAAATATTTATTTTATTAAAAGAAGTCTTAAAAATCCAATTTGAGTTTAAAAAAAAATAAAAAAATTAGGGAGATGTGGGATTCGGTCCCAGGATCCATTGCACCACTAGCGGGCACTATGCCACGCAGCTACTTCAGCTTTGTTCAAATATGTTCAAACTTATTATTTAAGCGAATCACGTTTCATAATAAAATAAATATAAATTAGTGTTTCGCCTTGTATTTTAATTATTAATATTACAGAACTAAAGTATACACATTCACTAGGAACGCTAAAATAAATATCAAAATTACGAAACTATGTTTTAATCCTAATCTTAACAGCTGATTGACGGACCTATAGGGTTTTCACCGGGTCCGAGTAGACGGACCTCTAGACACTCTCTTTATCTTAAGACGTGGCTGTTTTAAATGAACATTCAAATATAAATTAACTTGTAATTTGACGCAAAGGATCACGTGAAAATCACTGTGGCTCAAGTTCATATCTTCGGAATAAATAAATCATAGAGATAGGGTAAGGTTAGAGTGAGCATGAAACAGGCAGAATTATGGGTATTCAATGTATTGGCGATGTTCACAACATCTCGACTCAAAAAGCACCTTTTGTTATGATTAGGACTCATAAAAAAATATTTCGAAATTGAACTATAAAAACCGGTTTTTAATTTTTGTTCATCATTTTTTTTACTAAATTAACCATTTCAGTGACAATGAATTTTTATAACAGTTCCTTGATATGTACTAAAAACAAGTGAAAAACAGCAATATTTTTGCAATAATTTCGAGTTTTCGAAAACCCAAAGTTACGAAAATAAATTTCTTTATAGGTGTACTACAGTTTATATGGGATAAGTAGCGGGAAAGTAAAAATAGGTCAAAGAATAATATCATTTCGGGGATTTTTAACCATGCTGAATCGATTGCCGTTGTCTGTTTGTTTCTATCTCTCACCTTTCTCAAGTTGAATCAGGCTGACAGTAGCAGGACGGACGGACGGACAAAACCGTTTTAAAAGAGTTTTTTTTTTCGAAAACTCTATATAAAAATGATAAAATGCGAATATATCATAACTTATAAATCTGTCAACTTCATTTTCAGAGGTTCGTTACGAGTCTCTATTAGAGAGTTATTGCACGACACCAAATTTTTATACCGTATACCTTATACCTTAGCACTATTTGGCTTAGTGCATGCATATAAATATGAGTTATTGCAAGGATCTTTACCTTAAACGCTATGTAAGGTTAGACGCTAGACTTGTCCTTTATCAAAAATTTTCGTTTGTGTTACGTTGGCCACGTTTTTTGTTAAAAGTTAAAAGTAACTCGAGTTTTTAGATTATTTTATTTTTTTTCGCGAGACATGGAAGAAATTTTAGATGTTAATCCCTTTTTAAATATATCTGAATTTTAAATGGTTAGGTTAAATGTGAGTTATTAACCATAAAACATTTTATTTATCAGCAAAACACATCGACAGAACAAAAAATTCCTATAACGTATAAGGTTTAACGTTTAACCTTATCCCTAAGAAATAGTGCATGACCTTATACCTTATAAAAAATTGTTTAGGTCTGCGCATGCTTAGATGTCAGTGTAAGGTATACGGTATATTTCAGATGTCCTGCAATAACTCTCTAATGTAAACATTTAATACCTAATCTTTGTTTAAGGTTTATGTTGGTACATCTACTCTACCATATCTCTGAAATTAATATATTGTGCAAACATTTATAATCTTTAAATTGCTCTACAACCGTTTTCCATTGAAAAAAATTTTTTTTAAATAAAAATTTAAACACCATTTTTACCTCTCGCCCTTCAGATAAGAGAGGTATAGGAATCATGCTAAAAATTGGGTAGTTAGTTTTCAATAGATAAATACGTTTTGGGGTCCCTAGAATACGATTTTGATATTTTCCCGATGATGTCTGTGTGAGTGTGTGTGAGCGTATAGAAGGAGGGCAATCTCTAATGGACAACACGTTTAAAATGTGGACAACATTTTATACGCAACTAATGGTACATAAAATAACCGAGGAAATGTCAAAACTCGCTTAAACTGTCATCAACAGTCGATCAACAGCGCCACCAACTGGCTTCCAAAATTGGTTCCCTTTTTCTAACGTTGCGATGTGCCTCCTTCTATACCCTCCATAGTATGTGTGTTTGGATGGATGTTGTAGTAACGATAACTCAAAAACTACTGAATTAAAAAATTTGAAATTTTGCATACAGGATTCTGATACCCTAGATTAGATCTAATTAGATTTTGGTGCCAATCGGACAACCGGAAGTGGCAGTTGCTATGAGTGATGACGCCATTACTAAACAAAATGGCAATAAGATTTTACACATATATTTTGTATGCACCATAGTTTATTTTCGTATCATTAAAATTTTCAAAAATTTTGCCATTGTTGCCAGATTTTAAAAAAAGTAAATTCTTTTCATACTTTTTTGTGCCAACGTGTAAATTTTTGATTCAAAAATGGCGAGAGGTCATGTGCTGGAAAGATTTTTATTAAAATGAAATAAAATGTATATAAGATTTTGCTGTGAATTCCCGGCACGTTAGTGTGACTCTAGTCACAGAAAAAAAATTATTTGAAATGGCCAAATACCCACGACGGCGTAGGCCTATATATTAAGAAAGAAGAAGATTTAAACGTCACTATTTTTGTTAAGATTTATTTATACTATACTCATCATAAAATAGTTTTATAGTTTTACCAAAGAATAATTGGTTTTACTTTTCACATATTTTATTTTAAACTCTAAAATGAGAAATTTACACATAGTGTGTTTATTTATTTTACTTAATTTAGTCATTGATATTACGTGCCATAATAAATATACCAAGGAAGTAAATAAAGATGTGAAAAAAGAAAAGAAAAACAAACATAAAAATACTGACGATGATGTAGAACCGATAGACTTTCGTCCTGTGTCCCTTAAACATTTAGACAGACCTTTTCGTATGGCTAAACTTAATTTATTATGGTCTAAAGCTGTTTTGGTAAGTTAAAAATATATTATAAACTGAAAACTTGAGGCTTATTATAATTTGTGAAAAACTCAGAACACCTTGAAAAAAAATGTGAAAAAATTATACTAAAAACTAGAAAAATAGTGATTTATAACTTTATTATTAATTGTTAATAATGAAATTGAAATCAAGGACATTTTTTTGTCCCAGGACAGGATAGAAATAAGACCTGCCCTGGTAAATACAAAACATATAGTAAGCTTATTTGAATTAAATTTATTTTTTAGAGGCTCTCTGAATCAAAACTAAAATCAATATTTAGTGATTTAAAACTACATGATAAAGAAGAAATAACTTGGAAACACCTTCGTGCGGAGGGCAAAGATAAAGATGGAATGATGGAAGCTAAATTAAGGAAAAAAATGTTAACAATAATGGAAAATTATGGACTAATGGATCAAGCCGATGATGTTTCCGATTCTGAGAAGATAAAAAGGTGGAAACCTTTAAATGAAGCAAGTGATAAACATATCAATAAAAGTCTATTTAAGGATAAAAAATTAAACAAATTGTGGGAGAAAGCTGAGAGAGCTGGTTTTACACAAGAAGAGCTATTAGCTTTGAAGGAAGAATTTAATCATCATCAGGATAAAATTGATCAGTATTATTCATTGTTACACAAAGTTAAAGGTAAACCAGAGGATTATGAAGGAAGTAAGTTAAATTAATATTTAAATATTGAAATTACTATTATAGTTAATTTTTAGATGCGGTAGAAGATACTTTAGATAAATTTAATAAAATAGATGTCCAAGAAGAGAAGGAACCCAACAAAGATTACCTTGATGAAGTAAATTTACTAAGAGAAAAACATAAAGATATTAAAGATGGATTTGATCATCTTCATATATTATCAGCAAAAGGGCCTGCTAGTAAAGAATTTGTTGAGCCAAAAGTGCAAGGTTTATGGAAAATTGCTATAGAAAGCAATTTTACCCCTAGTGAACTGCATTCTTTAAAAACCGAGTTACTTCATTATGAAAACAGATTATTAAAGTTAAGGCATCTTCAGGTGGAACATGCATTGCATGAAGAAAAATACAAAGAGAAAGAAAACATTGGAATAGCAGGGGGTAAAACTGATAAAAATTCTTTGATGTCTGATAATATTAAAAAACATGCTAGGAAGGTTGAAAAAATACATTTAGATTTAGAATCTAGGATTTTAAATAAACATGTAGAGCTTTAAAAAGGAAATTTCTCGAATACGGTGCCAAATACTCTTAGGAATAGATTGTTTATTGTTTTCTTTTTGTCTATTAATATTTTTTCAATCAGTATTTTAATAAATGTTTTAATATCTTAAGAGTTTGTTATTAATAAATAATTTTATGATAAAATAAAAACAGGGATGAAGGGGATAATTATACTAGTAGAAATAGATATTTGGAACTCATTAAAATACGCTTGAAGTGGTCGGTTGTAAAAAATTACCTACACACATTGAACAATAGTTTATGGTTATGGCCATAAATTATATGGTCTTCGATCTGGGTCCAAAGCTATTTTGTTTTTAAAATAATAGGTATTCACAAATATTTAAATCATATTGTATTAACTATGTTATCTATTATTTTCCAACAACTATAATTTTAATTTAATTCGCCCATGTTTTCTAGAATACTAGATAATATACAGGGTCCATTATCCAGCAATTAAAACAAATTTTTAAGTAACGCACTTATGTCTGTCATTTTTCTTTGATAATGTTAGTTGAAGAAGTTCGTTCCCATCTATTAGCTTAAGTTAATTCATATTTCTCTGAAATGGACTTGGCATTTATAATAGCAATGAACAAATTTTCAGTGAATGAATAGTTAAGATTATATGTTTGCTTCGCAACTCGGGACTTCTCAACTGTGGACTCAACCTTTTTCAGACTTAAAATTTCCCAACTGGAGACCTGATTAATTTTTATCTGTGGTGGAGAATTCGTTACTGGGGACTTGTTTAAGGCGGCTAAAATTTTTAATGAGGAACTAGTACCCTTAATGGATTCTGGATTAGAATTTGTAAGCGAAATTCCAAGCTTTAAATCAAAAAAGGACTGACTGTACAGGGCGAAACAAGACTTTAAGTGTTGTTAAATTTAAAAACCGGGAAGATATTTCATTGCCATTTATTTGAAAATGGTAATGTAATGACAAAATTCTAGCGTTTACTTCTGAAAACGCTAGAGATACATTAATACAATATGATTTTAGAGTACCTAACTCAGCAACAAAAATGTATGACCATAACCATAAACTATTGTAAAATGTGCTATAGGGCAGGCAGGTATTTTATTACAATCGACCAGGGACCCGGACGGTAACGTTAAAAACAGAAAACCGAACCAGAACCGATATTTACCGGAACCGTAACTGAACCGTTATTTTATCCTGAATTAAAATTTCAGAACCGAACCGGAACCCCTAACATTTGAAACTTTTATCGGTTTTGTTGTTCACAACATTGTCACTTTTGTTTTTGTTTAGCTTTGATTAATTACGTGTTTCTGATTTTTATTCCGGCTGAATAACCATATTAGCTAACATAACAACCATAAAAACGAGGGGGTGCAACTTATGAACTGAAAAATTAGGATCTCCATTTGCATTTTACTTGTTTAAACAATATGATAAAAAGGGAAAAATAGATAATGATGTAGTCCTTGCAGGATTTTTTTTGGATCCACACAAGGTAGTTTTAAGCTTAGACGACTTTAATGGAGAGAGCAAAAAGCCATAAAAGAAACTGACATTTCTCAGGACATTGAACATGATATTGAAAACAGGTCTGATGCTTTGCATAGTTCCAGTAATGATATTGAACTATTTTTAAGATAAAAAGAATCTGAACAAAAAATCAATCGTAGACTATACATCAGTGGAGCATCATCCATAATGTCAAAGAAAATTGATATTTTGAACACTTATTATCTAGAGCAAGGTCGCATGCGCTTAACATAAGAATTCAACAATATTTGATTTTTGGGAAAAGAAAAGGGAGATCACATTGGAATTATACATACTTGCACAAGTTTTGTTGGGAGTTTCTGCAACACAAGTCAGCGTTGAAAGGCTTTTTCTGGTCTTAAATTTTTAACACGTGTGAATGTCAAAAAGATTTTAGAAGAACAACTATTTGTATAAACCAATCGAATCTTTGGAAAGAAGGAAGATAAAAGGTTGTACGTTTTAACATTTTTAGTAAAATAATTATTTTGAATTTCTCTTTTTTTAGGTTTTGAATCAAGAAAATATATGATGAAGAGAAAACACATGAAAAAAACACTGAAAATGGAAATAAACAAACAGAATAAGATTTTCAATCAGGTGTGATAAAAAAGGAAGGACAATAGTGTCATGAATTATTTTTTGAAGAAACCATGTTTATGAACTAAAGCATTATACAGTGCTCACAAGATCCATCTTTCTGTCCAGCTTCAGCACAAGCATAATAGAAAGCAGAACCAAAGGTTTGATCTTTCCAGCACTTTATTATGTGTTCCCCCTACTATAATACTTTCCGCCTTTATAAACACTAAAATCAGACTGAATATACAATATCAAAATGTTTTCCATCTTTTATACCATTTAATGCTAGGTTTTAAAATGGTCGGAATAGTAATTACCTGCTGGCGGGTGTAATTTCGACCGATAATCCCTTCAGTTACCTGACCAAAGAAAGGGGTCAACTAATGGCACAGACATTTTCGACCTGAGACAAAAAATGCAAGCCATGGTTGTTATAATATTAGAGAGATAATTGTTTTTAAATTTTTGCTTTTAAATCTAAGATTTTAGAGGATTTTAGTATAGTTTTTGTACCAATGGAGGCATTCTCAGATTTTGAAATGGCGATTCATGTCGCAAAAAGAAGCGTTATGCTAAAAGCAAAAATAAATGGTTGTCGATTTTACTCACATCAAGTGAGGTACAGAAAAATTCAGTCTTTAGAATTAACTCAAATTTACAAAGACAAAAACTCTGAAGAAAGTAAATAACTGACCCATACTTTTGGATTAACTTATTTAAAATCTTTTGAAGTTGAAAATTGTTTTATATTCGACTTGGTGTCATACAAACCGTATAATGAATTATTGGATAAATGAAGCAGAATATTTATTAGAATTAATATTATATAGCAATATAAACTTCACTTTGATGTACCTTTCGGCCGAAAATACATATTAGGTAGGAAAGTATATCTTCAAACTGCCGGTCGAAATTACATGTCCCCGTTTGTACCTATACTTTTTCCGGTCGAAATTACATCCACTTTTACCTGCTTATGGGATGGCATTTAATCTGAACTCATTTAAAAGATTATCATTTATCAAAATATATAGAGATTATGACTAAATTATTATATTATGACTAAATTATATTATAGAAAATTTATCTGTTCTCATAATTCAAAGGGATTATATTACTGATTAAAATTAAATATAAATTAAAACCAACTTTTAGCATTTTGTAAAATTTTATGATTTTTTTTTAAATTAGATCGGAACCCATCCCAAAAGTTTGAGATAAGAGTTTTTAAAAATTTGCATAATGGTTAAAAGGCAGATCATTATAATATATTTAGATATATTAACAAATTTTAAAATGCAACGAACAATTTTTTTAATATCAACGTAACCGACAAAGATAGAAAAAAAATATGAAAAATGCGTTTTTTAACAAAACTAATACGATTGTACAGATAAAAATAATAAAATATGGAATATCACAATTCGCATATATACGAAGGTTCGGAACTCTAAAAATGAGGGAATATTAATGAAAAAATCATATTTATTAATATATTGGTATTTTGTATACGTAACAAAAAACATCACCAAATTTCAAGTTCATAGGTTAATGGAAAGTTAAAAAATACTTCTCATGCCTAGGATTTGCAATATTTTTTAAAACAAAAAATACGGCTTTTATCTACTCAATGAGCTCTATTCAACGATACGTCACTCGATGGGGTAGGCCACCCTTTAGCTGTATGGGAGCCCCCTTGAAAATATTTAAAAATATTTTTTTAGAATGTATTTGGCTTGGGTACAACAAGTCGCATATACTGTGAAAATTTGAAGACTGTATCTTCAACGGTTTAGCAGCTAGACCGGTGTTTCAAACGATGACTAATATGTATAGATTTGTTAAAATGTAGATATTTTTATAAAAAAATTATCATATGACAAATATAAATTAATAAAATAAATCAAATTTCGTTTTTTATTTATTAATTTCTATTTCAAATAGGCAGTAAATTTGCAGATTAACACCTGACAGTTTATAGTGTGCAAATCATGTAGTAAACAAATCTCCTAATAATCCTTCATGTAATGTGCAGTCCGAGTAAAATTTTTATAAATTCAGGTATTATAGAAAGTGTGCAATTCGAGGCCTCTCGAAAAACTAAGTAAACAGACATATCTGATGATAATAAGTAGTCCGTGTATTTTTCGCCACAATATGGATAAAATTATATTATGAACTCATTTTGCACACCAATAATTAAATTTAGCTCTATATTGATTATTTTTCGCTATATTTTTCATATTTATAAGGACAGCATATATTAAAATAAATATAAATGGGTTGATAAATTCAATTAGAAGATTTTATAACAAAAGATAGAATCCAGATCAGAAACGCACCATTTTTAATTAAATAAAAATTCAATAAAGAAACAATATTATAAATATATGAATATTTTTAATTACATCTCGTCTATATTATTTACAAGTTTTTTTTTCAATAATATATTTAATATCACAATATAAAATTCAGTTAAAAATGATATTGGAAATTGATAACAAATGCACAATAAAGTAATACCACAAGTTTATATAATATGTGCAAAGTTACATACATCAATCAAAAGAATACAATATTAAACAAAAAATACATTAACTAAAGAAACGTTTGAGTAATCACCGCTTTAAAATATTATTGCTAAAGTTTACTCTTTATAATATTCAACATAATATTAATATTTAAATATTTAGTTGACGATGATTCTCATAAATTAATTCTTTGAGAGTTTCTTTAAATCAATTTACAAAAATTATTTTTCTAATATGCTACTTAAACTTGCGTCTTCTATTCACTGGGTTCTTTTTCAATCACAATTCTCTCTGATATTTCCTCTATCAACTTAAACGTAGTTCCTTTCATATTTTCGGCAAGAGCAGATTTTATTTCTTCGTAATTATAAGAGTATTCTTCGTTGTAATTACTCAAAATCTTCTGATACATTTCGTTCATATATATTTTAACTAAATCGCCGATATTTTTAATTTTACTATCATGTTTTTGGCGCAAATGTTCTCGTTCTAATTCTGATTTGGTAAATTTATCTTCATAAGCTTTTAATCTTTGATTTAAATCTTCAACCACAATGTTTAATGAGTTTACAGCTTCATTCTTTTTAACGGTTTCTTTATATTGCTCGTAGAACTTTTCTAATTCGATTAATTTACATTTCTGATCTTCTATGATTTCTCCGTAATCTTTTATGGTTTTTTGAGCTTTATCCAAATCTTCTGTTTGCTTTTTAAGGTCAGCTACTTCTTCGTTTGCTACTTCAAGATGTAGTTTCAATGTTGAAATTTGAGCTTCCAAATTACTTATCATAAAATTACTTTCTACCAATTTATTATTTTCTTTATCTATTAAATCTAAGTATTTAACCTCCAAATCGGAATATTTCTTTTTATAATTTTCCGCAATTGTATGTAAATTATCGGCTTTTAATTCTAATGCTTTTACCTTAGACGTTAAAGCACTATTGTCATTACATACTTTTGGAAAGTTTAGGGCATCTAGTTTAGAAGAAATATTGGATAAAGTCTGTTTTAATTCATGATTTTGTGATAAAAGATAATTACTAATATCAGGTTGTGGAGGATACCACATAGGAAAGTGAGGAGTACTCATAGATGGCATTGCTAAGAGGTTGTTTACAGGAAATTCATTTACAGACATATGTCCTACAAGAGGTTGATTCCCATCTGTAGGCATTTGTTGTGGTTGTTTTGGTTTATCTAAAGCTACCTTTTTCGGTTTTCTATGCTTTCTAGTCTTAGTTATTTCCCCTTCATGATCTGAAGCATCTGATCCAGTTGATATAGGTCTAGGAACAACTTGTTGTCCCAATTTTGTAATTCTGTTTAATATATTTGCTCTTTTTTCAGAGCTGTCCGATTCCTGATCACCAGTTCCTAAATTTTCAGGTTTTGGTAATGGATTAGGTTTAAGCTTATCCACATCCGGCTTTTTTGTTATAACTGCTGCTGATTCTTTTACCGAATCTATTATTTTGGCACCGTAAAATTTAATTTTGTCTATGAATTCAATCTGATCATTGCTTTCGAATTTAACTAACCAGTTTTGGGAGTCGTTATCGTAAAATGATGAAAATTTATCTTTTTGAAGGAAAAATAGGAATTTTTCTGTCACTTTTGCTCTTAATATAACTACATTTTTTGTTTTATAAGCAATTAATTCTTGCACTTTTGAATCTGTAGAACCAATAAGGCCCAATCCATGTTTCCCTAACGATTTGTATGTTTTATCTTCTCTAAAATAAATATGTTTTTTTTTAAATCAATCAGTATAGTTAGTTAAATAATACTTCCCCGCAAAATTTTATATGTTCTTTATTATGGTATAACTAATTTGAATATTTATTAATAAGGAATACTAAAAATTCTCTGTTAGAGGAAAAAGTCAACATTTTCTCATATATTTTAGACATAGGTAATAAATAAATCAATTAAGAAATAAGAATAAATTAATCTGATAAAAATTTAATTTCAAGGAAGTAATTAATCATAAATTTTTTAAATCCATAAGGTTATCCATATCTCAAATGTGGTCCAGTGTTCAATAAATGAAATAAAACTCCGTACCACATAACTTATTATTGACAAAATTAGGGAATGGCAACTAGTGGATTACAATAATAGAAAAAACAAAGCGCTAATCATTATTATTATCTTTTAGGCCTGAAGATGGCTTGTAAGCCGAGACTAGTTGCCCTTCTCTAATTTTGTCAATAATCATTTATGTGGTATATGACTTATAGTTTTATTTCATTTAATAAATTTTTTAGTAACTCTAAAAAGAACTTCTAAATTTGACATAATAGTTTCATAAAATAAATGTCAATAGAACTAAGAAGGTTTAGGTACATCCCAATTAATTTCGTTTACACAGCTTACAAATAGATACATTAAAACGGTCCAGGTGAGTGAGAAGACCCACTAACATTTATACGGATTCATATCATATATATATTTTTCTAGTACTGTAATCTAAATTTAATTGAGTATTACTGATGAATCCAAATATGACAATAAATTAGTTATAGTTCTGTCAAGTTTGTAGTTTCATTCAAGATGTCAATACATTGATTACAGTTAACGAATAAGTGCATTACTAAAAGATGGTATGACACTTTTTTACATTGCTATTTTGTTCAAAAAGAACTGTAAACCGAGAAAAATTAGAGCTAGTAACTATTATGAATGAAAAAGTAAATCTTTCTTTTGAAGGGAAGTAAATACTAAAAAAAATTACCTACAATTTCCATAATGTTACAACTTTGACCATTAATACTTCCGTAATTTGTTTACTAGTTTTCGAATCGTTCTGTTCACCTTTTTCATTAATATTAGGTTGTTTAGGTGCAGTATAAGTTAAATCTGAAACGGATGGAATTTCAGGCAAAGACGATCCAAATAGAGACGCAAGTTTAGAACTAAAAAATATAAAATTTAACTAATCAGAATTTATGTACTAAATTTAACAATTACGTTTCTGAAGGAGTAAATTCAAACTCATCCCCATCTCCGAATTCAAACATTTTCACTACAAATTTTGAAATTGAGTTTTTGTAATAATAATAAAAATTTTGACATTAAAATTACATTTCATGTTTTTCTTCTTCTGGACAACTAAATATGTGACCTTTTTCTAAGAAACTATTCAGCAACCTACTTTTTGTGGTCTATTTTTTGAGATTAATGGTAGAAAAGCAAAACAAGGGCAATTATCAATGTTCGTATGTCCATCCGCCTGTCTGTCCATCGGTCTGTCACAGCGATTACGATTTCACACTTGGAAATCTGTTTTCAACAAACGATAATCGATAGCTCGTCACCTTAGTTCGTCCACCTACTATTTTCAGTGACCTAAGTCTCAGCTAAAAATTAAAATACAACCGTCTGTCTGTCCTTCTCTCTGTCTCTTGCTGGGACAATAACTCGAAAACGGTTTCGAATTTTGGATTTCTTTTTTCAATTTTTCAGCAAACAATAGCTGGTCACTTTAGCTCGCCCTCCTACTATTTTCACCGACCTAAGTCAACTATAACTGCCTGCCTGTCTGTACCTGAGCTACTTGTATACTCTCAACTTCCAATACTTGTTTTTATTTTTAATATGAATATATAATTGCAAGTCTTGTTTTTAAAATTACTAGAGTTCTTATTTGTAATTATTGTTAAATCTCTGAAAAAGAAGAAATGAACAATATATCACATGTCATATCACCTTCGATATCTTATCAACAGATGTCACCTTATTCTTTTATAAACTTTGTCCAACTACTAAACCGACCGCTTGGTTAAAAATTAGAGAAGTGGGGAACGAAAGAATAAAGGGAAAAGTAAAGAAGTGGGGACCCGGAAGGTGTCGTTTTAGTTGTTGGACAATCTATACACAGATTTATATGCAGGGGCGGATCAGGTAGTTGTAATAAGTTGCTTGCATTATTTTAGGTAATGCTGCCTTTAATCAGTATTGTCAAAGAATACCTATCGATAAAGAAGCGAAGGCTACGGTATTTGCATGTACCGAAATTTGTACGCGCATGCGCGAGTTATATTAGTTATACGTCAATGTCAATTCTGTCTAAAGGTGCTATAATTTTGAATAAAGTTGCTTTATTTTATATTATTTTATTGTAAATATTACTTTGTTTTGCAAATATATTTGTAAAATGAATTTTTGTCAGTACCCGAACGCATAGATCAAGAGCGGGGTAAAACGAGTGAAAAGAATAACGAAGCCGAACTCAGCTGTTATATTAGTTATCCGTCAAGTGTCACAAAAATTTTTGCCTTTCCACCATCAAAGAAATTTCGCCGGTCTTCGCTTCTTGGCATTTATGTATTCTTTGGTATTGTAGATCCTGAAGCAGTAATGCCAGGTCTGCCGTTTTAACAGTAGATCTACCGTTTCCGCATTCTATCTACTCTTCTGATGAAGAGACTGTGAATTCTATCGTAAATATGCAAAAATAAAAACAGAAGGAGTTGGTAGAATTTAGTAATGTCCAAAATAAAATAAAAGAAAAACAAGTATCAATAGAAAATCGATTAAACTATGAATAGGTCAACACAGATGGAGAGATAATTTTGAGCAATTTATCTTGCCAACTTAAAGATAAATTGCTCAACATTATCTATCTGTGTGTGATTACCTAATGACGATTCGGTGCTGTACCGTCCTTAGATCATACACTAGATACGGCATATAGAGGTTATAATGAGTCCCATAGATTGGCTTGACCTGACGTGCCTGTGTACCAAATATGAAGTCAATCCGATGTCTTGAACCGAATATATCGTTTCGTCAAACACACACACATACATACACAGACAGATTGAATTCCGATATTATTAACTTTCTGCTTCGTTGTCGAAAGTTAATAAATGTTATCTGTTTTGTGATTCACGCAATGGGAATTTTGTATGCCAGGCATCCTCGAAGATATTTAAGAAATATAATCTTAATGGAGAAGTTCCCCCAATAATGTTGCCAACCTAGAAAAAGGTCTACCAATGGCGAAGGATTATTTTTGGTCAAAATCTACTTCATTATTTTCGCAATGATAAAATATGTGTACAAAATTCTATTGAGCTTTCCATAATATATCGTTGGCAAAATATAATGATTTTAATAAAATCTTACTTCTGATTGGTTGAAATTTCGTTGTCAAATGTCATTCCTCAGTAAGTATAACAGAGCGACATGTTTCATTTTCAGATTATAGAATATCACTCGCCAAATTCAGTTTAGTTCCACCGTTGTCTGACAACGGTTCCACCAATGAAACATATCGCTCTGTTGTACTTACTCTATGACGAATGACATTTGACAACGAAATTTCAGCCAATCAGAAGTAAGATTTTATTAAAATCATTATATTTTGCTAACGATATATTATGGAAAGCTCAATAGAATTTTGTACACATATTTTATCATTTCCAAAATAATGAAGTTGATTTTGACCAAAAATAATCCTACCCCGTTAGTAGACCTTTTCCTAGGTTGGCAACATTGAGGGAACTCCCCCATTAAAATTTAATGTTTTGAAGAACTCGTAGAAAAAACGATAATTGAGTTTTATTATAAAAAAAATCAAAAATAATTTTTTTAAGTTGTAAGTAAAATCTGGTGCAAGTTGAATAAATTTAAAAGTGCATTGAGTGAATTTCATTTTTTTCAGTCCGGCTCTGTTCCTTTGTTTATTTTTTTTTAATCTTTTTAATAAGAAGTAAAGCATGCGCATTTTGAAATTTTATCTTTTATCTGTTCTTTGTTATTTGTGTCACAGTAAAATGATTATATATATAATCATTTTACTGTGTTTGTGTGATGTGGTGTGAATCATTGTAAATTGTGACAGACCTTAATTGTTTGGTTTTATTTTTTAATAAAAGCTAGTGTGAAAATTATTAACGTAAGTTTTTAACAGTTTTTTATTTCGCTGTTTTATTAAATTAAACAAACAATAATTAATAATTTGATAATCACAAACACAAACATGAAAGCAATAAAGTAATTAAAAGCCATCTGTTAGTAAGTAGCTTAAACCGCAACTTTTCACAGATAACTTAAATTTTGTCGCCATTTTTGATCCGTTAAAATTTTTAATTGTGCTATTTATCCACAGACGGGACGAGAATTAGTACACTCCATTTTTAATCCTATTTATAAAATTTTACAAATTTAATGGAAATTATTTAATAGTGTAACAATTTTAAATTATCTTTAAGTGATTGTCGAACCTACTTTTAAAATTTTTATCTTTTTTTTCAAATAAGACTAGCAAGTTAAAATTTTAAAAAGTCTTAAAAATAGAAATAAAACCAAGCATCGAGATACTAGACGAAACAGGCTATAAGATGCATATAACCAAGACCGTTGGAAATTACAAAAATTAATTTATTTTTTTTTAACAAAAATCTAGAAACAATCAGATAGCATATACAACTTGTAAATCTTTCTGTCGTAAATAGAAAATCTGTCGTGTGTGAAGAACAAACGCCGTAAGTCATTCTGAAAATTATGACAGTTAAATTTTGATTTTCTATAGTGTGGTGTCATGTTTATTGAGTATAGTAACGGCATTTATTCTAAGCAGGGAAGACATATAGAAATTTGGCATCCTTGCGTGTTCGCTGGTATCTAAATGTGATTGTTGGAGGGGATTTCTTGATCGTCGACTGCCGCAAAAAGCAAAACCCTTGTCATATTGCTTACTTGAGACATTGCTATGCGCAGCACAAAGATTTACAACCTGTAAATCGTCATTATTGTTGATTTTAGAGTTTTTGAAGAACAAAATTTATAAAATGGTTTTGTCTGGCCGTCCGTCCGTCTGTCTGTTAGCCTGATTCAACTCGAGAACGATGAGACATAGAGAAAAGCGGACAACGGCAATCGATTCAGCATGGTTAAAAACCCGAAAAATGATATTAATCTTCGATCTATTTTTACTTTCCCGCTACTTATACCATATTATATACTGTAGTATATAAGGTATATACCTACTAACTTTAAATTTTCGAAATCTCGAAATTACGGCAAAAATACTGCCGTTTTTTGTGTGTGTAAAGTTAGCCCCCTATTTTTTGAACTTTGATATTTTGAAAATTGTTCAAAATTGTACCAAATAGTTTTAGAAAATTATTCCTTAAACTTAAATACAAAGGCCGCAAAAACTCAAAAAACATTTTTAGAGCTAGCCCTCCATTATTTTTTTTTCGATTTTTTTTATTGCACCAGATTGTTCTAGTTGTTCACAATGTTGTTCCAAATTTTCATTTATTAAAAAAAATTATTTCAAGCTCAAAATCAATAAAAACTATTTGTGTGTGTGTGTGTGTGTGTGTGTGTGTGTGTGTGTGTGTGTGTGTGTGTGTGTGTGTGTGTGTGTGTGTGTGTGCGCGCGCTGTAGAAACTATTTGTGTCCATTTCAATTTTTCATATCTTAAAAAAATTAATTCAAGCTCAAAATTAATTAAAACCTTTTAGAGCTAGCCCCATTATTTTTTTTTGAATTTTTTTTTTGTTGTACTAGTTTGTTCTAGTTGTTCTCAACATTGTTCCAAATTTGCATATCTTGAACAAATCATTTCAAGCTCAAAATCAATTAAAACCATTTATAACTAGCTCCCCATTTTTTTCGAATTTTTTTTGTTGAACTAGATTGTTCTAGTTGTTATGAACATTGTTCCAAATTTTCATGTCTCAAAAAAAAAAATATTTCAAGGACGACATCAATAAAAACCATTTGTGACCAGCCCCCATGACTTTTTTCCAAGTTTTTTTGTTGTACTAGATTGTTCTAGTTATTTTTAGCATTGATCCAAATTTTCATGCCTTAAAAAAATTATTTCAAACTCAAAATTACTTAAAACCTTTTAGAACTCTCCCCATTATTTTTTATTCGAATTTTGTTGTACTAGATTGTTCTAGAGCATTGTTCCAAATTTTCATGTCTTAGAAAAATTATATCAAGCTCAAAATCAATTAAGCTAGCACCCATTATTTTTTTTTCGAATTTTTTTTGTTGTACTAGATTGTTCTAGTTGTTCTTAGCAGAACATGAAAAAACGTTCGAAACGTCACATTTTACGACGTTTTCAATGTTTTTTTTAACGCTTAAAATTTTTATTCGAAAAAATACGTCAAAAAAAGTGAAAGTATTTTCACACCACAAAGTAAACGTTAAAAAACGTTGATAGGCGCATTTACCCTATAGGTATTGTAAAGGTTATGCGTTTATTACGTGAAAATTATTGAGCAATAAGTAGATAGTCTACACCATTCCGACCATCACTATTGGGAATTTAACGTATTAGAGAGAGAGAGAGAGAGAGAGGTACAGGATATTTCATCGATTTTGACATGTTATTTTTACAAGTTTTTACTTATGGGAAATACATGTATTTGATGCGAAAAAGTTTTTTCACATCAAAAAGTAAACGTTAAAAACATTGAAAACGTTGTAAAATGCGACGTTTCGAACGTTTTTTAACGCTTCAAAATACGGAACGTTAAAAAACGTCGCGCTCTCTCTTTCTGACCCGCTGAATTTCCTATACCTCTCTCTCCAACACGTTGAATTGCTTATAGTGATGGTTGAAATGGTGTAGACTATCTATTGCAATACAAAAAAAATAGCTTCAATTTCTAGGGGCGTAAAAATGGGAGGGGAAAGATGACATATTCTTCCAAATGCACATCACTGGGATTAAGAACGGCAACATGTTTTTTCATTGAAATATGCCCTTTTATATTCATTTATTTTAATGTTATCAAATAAAAACATTTCATTTTTTATAACTTTAAGAGCCTGTATTTGAAATAGTAAATATGTTGGACCCATAATCAATATACCTTTATAATATGCGAGACGCGTAGCTCAGTCAGACAGTAATCAAACAGTGATGCCGATTTTTGGGTAATTTCCTATTTTTGGGTATTTTCCCAGTTAACCAAAATATGTGTCTGAAACATTTCTGAAACCGATCATTTTCATTTGAAACGTTTCATATTTTGACTCAGACACGTTCTTGAAACATGGCAGAAATCAGAAATGTCCTATGTGTGAAACGTTTCATGAGGAATGTTTCACGTGAAACATTTGTGATACATAACATAACTGCATATGAATACATTAAAACACGTATCTGAAACATTGCTGAAAATAATCATTTACGTGTCATCTGACACGTTTCTGAATCGTGGTAGATACAGATTGACAAGAAATGAGCTAAAAATAAATTTTAAATTTCTGAATCTACTCTCAGTATATCTATTGATTTGATTCATGAAATGGATGTGGAAAGGTAGTGTCCAATGTCAAAAAAGATAGGATTTTATCATGTGCTTTATTTATTCATACAAAAAAAATTATAGGTTTCATTTGTTTCCTTCTTCCCTCTTAATACTTTATTTGTTTCCTTCTCTCTTATACCTAATGACTGCTTGGCGAAACCACGTCGAGATGAACTCTTCAAACTCACACTGTCCGACATTCCAGAAAATCGTTTTCGAGCAGGCATCTACAAAATATGTTATGATATTCATGGATTATTCTAAAATTATAGTTATGTGATACTAGTGCAGAAATTTCTATTTATACAAGGGTTATAACAATTTTGTATAACAAATAGAAGAGCACATATACCCAAACAGCACAGACCGTCCCGAGGACCTCCGATTTAGATCCGATTCAGGTCTGAAGGTCCCAGGCCTTTTTCAGGACGTCCTCGGGACGACTGATTTTGGACTTCCCTGGGACATCTTTCTTGTACGTCTCCAGGACGTCCGATTTAGGTCCACTGTTGTATTGTACTGGAAAAAATATTTTATAAGTAAAATGTCGTAATGTTGAACTAACCCATAAATATTCCATTTTAACATAATTTGTAAAAAACTAAAAATATTGTTTAAAAAAAATTCAATACCAAAGTCGAGTGGTTGATTTAAAAAGTATAACAAAGATATATCCAAAGGTCGGTTCATCGCGCACGCGCTACGAGTCTCGAGGTGCTCGAGATTCGTTGCAAGCAGACAGACTAGTGTTGCCAGGTGAAGTAGAATTTCACAATTTAAGAATAAATACTATTTGACCGTGTAGGTGTTTTTATTCTTATTATGTCAATAAATGAATTTTCATTAAAAACTAATTTCGCTATTATTTTTCCTTGAATTATAATAAATGTTGTACATGAGTTATACAAAACGTAAATCTTTCCTCTTGGCAACACCGCTTTGACATCTTTCATCGTTCCCCGAGCCGTCCGCCATTACAGTTATTACACTTTTAAGCAAGAGGCAACGTCAAAGAATAATTTAAGAATATAATAATAATAATAAGAAAAAATAAGTGTTTAAAAGTTGTTTTGGATGTGCCGTTTGCTGCGAAAAGGTAAGGAGAATTATATAAGTGTTTTTATAATAGATAATGTCTAATATAAACAAATTATATTCATAACTCCTCTCTAGCATATTAAAATTTCGAATGATTTTTATTATTTTTTGTTTCAGATGATAGAGCAAGTTTAACCAATAATGTGGCACAGACTGAATTGTCAATAAAATAATGGTTGAAACTGAGTACCTACAGAACGAGAAAAAACAATAAACAAAAAAATGTTATTACTGTTTTTTTAATAAACTCGTTAATAATACTGTATTAATATTTATTTGACCATAACGGTCCCAGAAAGATCCCATACAGGTCTAAAGAGGCTTTTTAGTGGTCCCAAAAAGGTTTTATATTGGTCCTAAAAGGATCCTAAATTGGTTCTAGAAATGTCCTATATCTGTCCTAGGAAGGAAATTTTGTTCTAATTTGGGACCAATATCGAACGTCCTCGGGACTCCTTGATTATTAACAAAATCTGTCCCGAGGACGTCCCGGGGACGTCCAAAGTCCTGAATTGGACGTACCCGGGACGTACGAGCATCCGAAAACGGACGTCCCGAGGATGTCCGGGGGACGTACTTGTGCTGTTTGGGTAGAGTTGATGAATTCCGGCACATTTTATTTAACCTCCAAATTCATCGTTTTAATTTCTGTGTAACTGTAACCTATAAAGGGTCGTATATCAATTATTTACATACCTGTTGATATTTCTGGCGAGTATTCATAACTTTAACACATAGGGCCGAAATTTACGGCCAAGCACAGTCGATAAAAATAACAAAACACTTAAGAGAGTCACAAGAGCAAGAAGATACAAAAACAAAAATGAATACCATTTTTTTCTGTAACGAAAAGTATTTTTATTGTGTCAGAAACATAACTTTACTTTCAGTTATTTTATAATCAATATTTGGATTATTCAGATATATGTCTTTTGGTAACATGTTACATTTGTGCATTTGAAATATTACAGACACATTGCTCCGCACATGATATGTCTACGATATATTTCTGAAACGTATCTTTTGAATGTTTCAAATGCTACCTATTACCATTGTATATAGACTCTATATACAATGCTATTACGGTTCCGTTGACATGTTTCAGATACATTATGTGTTTACTGGGTTGTAATCAACAGTGATGCCGACTTGTGGGAAATTTCCCATTTTTGGGTATTTTTTCACGTCATTGGGTAATTATGGCTGTGTACCGTTCTTTTTACTTTCTCGCTAAAGAAGAGTAAAAAAATTATTATTGCCTATTTTGTACTTAATACCCACGCGGGCATTATGGCCGTCCAGTTCCTTATATTATTTTGTTCAATTTTACGAGAGGTATCTATACATAAACGTTGTAAGCGTAATTTGGAATCATCCTATATAAAGTTGAATTAACTTAATAACTTACCCATTTGCTTTGCAGATGTTTTAAAAGTTTATGAAATTGTAAGTAGGCAAGTAAAACTAATAGAACTTTTCTATTTTTCAAGATGGTTTAAAATACACGGGTTTCATTTTATCGTTCCTAATTTTTGCATAATAAAATTTCACCGCCGGTATTGGTAGATAATTTTTTAATAATAATAGGATTATTTTAATTACAAAATACTAAGCATTACATTAATTTATGGAACACATTAAAAATAGCAGCCAATGGTGAATACGTCTACCAAATTGATATCATAATATTGATAATGACATAAGCTGCGCATGCGCACGTTGTATATCGCACTGTCACAATTATGATCTCCTAAAATCATGGGTGAAAACTATTGGGAATCGGGGAAAAATTTTCATACAATAGTTGTAGGGAATTTTATGCTTTACAACTTTGCCCTGAAACATTTTGCACTAAAGTGCATAATTTACCTCGAATTTAAAAAAAATGGAAAATCCTAAATGTGTATTTTTCTCGCCATCTAGTGGCGAAACTATGAGGAATTCGATAATAAAATAAAGACAAAAGTTAAAGAAAATTTGATGCTTTACAACTTTGCACCAAAAAATTTTGCACTAAAGTGTATTGTTTGTCCTCAAAATCAAGAAAAACTAGAGAAAACCTACAGGCACGTTTTTTACGAGCCCTCTAGTGGCGCAACTATTGGAAATTCTAGAACAAGTTTTAGACAAAAGTTGTACGGAATTTTATGTTCTAAAACTTTTGTACTACAACATTTTGTTCTAAAGTGTATTGTTTGTATTCAAAATCAAGAAAAACTAAACAAAACCTACATGCACATTTTTTACGCGCCCTCCAGTGGCGCAACTATTGGAAATTCTAGAAAAAGTTTGTGACAAGAGTTGTAGGAAATTTTATACTCTAAAACTTTGTACTACAACATTTTGCACAAAAGTGTATTGTTTGCCCTCAAAATCAAGAAAAACTAGAGAAAACATACAGGCACATTTTTTACGCGCCCTTTAGTGGCGTAACTATTGAAAATTCTGGAAAAAGCTTAAGACAAAAGTTGTAGGAAATTTTAGGCTCTAATACTTTGTACTACAACATTTTACACTAAAGTGTATTGTTTGTCATTAAAATTTAAAAAATGTAAATAATTGTTACATGTGTATTTAATCAATGTCGGTCTTGAGGACCTTCTATTGTACCAATTTAAACCAATGGTCGCATTCTAGGCACACACCCACCCTCCATACCAAATTTTAGCTTGATTGGTCAAACGGTTCGGCAGTTATCGTGGAAGATTACACACAGACACACAGGCACACAGAAACACAGACAGACCATACGTTGGAAATGGTTTCAATCTTCTTGGGGGACCTCAAAATGGATATTTCTATCGATATCTCGATTTTTTTTTGCTCGTTCACCTTATTTTCCCTTTGATGGGTCCGGGAAAGTAAAAGATTATTTCAAGCTCTAAAAAAATAAGGAAAGTACAAGAGAAATTCTTTATGTCTTGAACATTATTCCAATTTTCGTGTCTTAAAAGAAATGTAACAGTAGTTATTTGTGTAGCTAGTGCAAAAAGTGTATATTTGTTGCACGAGAGCTGCAATCTTGCTCAGTGCAATCATGCTGAGTGATGATGTATTTTATTTGTTTTTAAAGGTAGAACAGACTTATGTTTGTTTCAGTAGTTAAAATGTCTGAACTTCCATTTCTTCAGAAGGAGGAGTTTCAATAAATGATGTGAGATCAGATATTTTTGATATTCGATTCAAAATTTTATCAATTTCTCCTTACTTTATGAGAGCTTGAAATAATTTTTTTAAGACATGAAAATTTGGAACAATATTAAGAACAACTAGAACAATCTGGTACAACAAAAAAAAAATCGGCTGTGTCACCCCAGAACTTTCCCGGCTCGACCGTAGAGAATATGTTATTTATTATTATTATTTTAATTACAAAATACTGCATTACATTAATTTATGGAACGCATTAAAAACAGCGAGCCGATGGTGAATACGTCTACCGAATTAATATTTCAATGTTGATAATGACATAAGCTGCGCATGCGCGTTGTATGTCACACTGCACAATTAGGATCTCCTAAAATCATGTGTGAAATCTATTGGGAATTTCGGAAAATTTTTCATACAATAGTGGTAGGGAATTTTATGCTTTACAACTTTTGCACAAGAAAATTTTGCACTAAAATGCATTGTTTGTCCTCAAAATCAAGAAAAACTAGAGAAAACATACATGCACATATTTACGCGCTCTCTAGTGGCGCAACTATTAGAAATTCTGGAAAAAGCTTAAAACAAAAGTTGTAGTGAATTTTATGCTCTAAAACTTTTTACTGCAACATTTTGCACTAAAGTGTATTATTTGTCCTCAAAATCAACAAAATTAGAGAAAACCTACATGCACATTTTTACGCGCCCTCTAGTGGCGCAACTTCAAAATTCTGAAAAAAGTTTCAAACAAAAGTTATAGAGAATTTTAAGCTCTAAAACTTTGTACTACAACATTTTGCATTAAAGTGTATTGTTTGTCCTTAAATTTTAATAAAAGTAAAAAATTGTTACATGTATATTTAATCAATGTCGGTCTTGAGGACCTTCTACTGTACCAATTTAAACCAAAATCTAATGGTCGCATTCTAGGCACACACCGACCCTCCATACCAAATTTCAGCTTGATTGGTCAAACGCTTAGGCAGTTATTGTGGAAGATTACACACAGACACACAGACACACAGACACACAGACACACAGACAGACCATGCGCAGAAAATGGTTTTAATCTTCTTGGGGGACCTCAAAATGGATATTTCCATCGATATCTCGATTTTTTTTTGTTCACCTTACTTTCCCTTTGATTGGCCCGGGAAAGTAAAAATAGAAAAAAAATAATGGGGGCTAGCTATAAATGGATTTAATTGAGAGCTTGAAATATTTTTTTTAAGACATGAAAATTTGGAACATCTAGAGCAATCTGGAACAACAAACAAAATTTCGAAATAAATAATAATGAGGGGCTAGCTCTAAAAAGATTTAATTGATTTTGAGCTCGAAATATTTTTTTTAACTATGAAAATTTGTAACAGTGGTAAGAATAACTAGAACAATCTAGTGCAACAATAAAAATTTCGAAAAAAAGAATAATGGGGGGCTGGACGGACCCAAACTGTTTTTATTGATTTTGGCCTTGAAATAATTTTTTTTAAGACATGAAAGTTTGGAATAACCAGAACAATCTGGTGCAACAAAAAAAAATCGAAAAAAAATAATGAGCTCTAAAAATGGTTTATTGAGTTTTTCGGCCTTTGTAGTTAAGGTTAAATAATAATTTTCGGGAACAATTTGGTACAAACCTAGAACAATTTACGACAACTTTCAAAATATAAAAATTCAAAAAAATGGGGGGGGCTAACTTCATATATACCCATTTTTCACTTTTTTAACTATTAAATTACACATACATATACATATTTATCAGATTTTTTTTTTTAGTTCAAATAAAATAAAGATGGATCAAAATATTTCCTTGACTTCAGAATCTGAACAAATTATAGAAAAAGAAGACCCACAAATTACAATACAGAAACTCCAGAGACAAATCGAAAATTTCAAATTGAAAATGGAAGATTTTTCAGAATGCGTGAAGCAAATTGAATCAGATAAAAAGGATCGTATACGGAAAAATAACGAAAAAATCGATATGGTGACTGAAATGATCTTCGATCATATGTTTGATTTAACAGCTAAAATTTCAAAGAGATTGAATGGAAAGAAAGATGAGGCCGATGCAACAGAATCGGAGTTAGATGATAAAATTATGGAATTTACTGAAAATACGGCTCTTACTATTATAGATGAATTAAAAGTTATTTTTAATGAGGGAGCTAGTGTTTTAAATGAATAAAATCATTTCAAAAGTTAATATACGTTACGCACTTAAATATTTACATCATTTTTTTATCTATCTAAACTTATAATTAGTTTCAGTTTGTCCAAAAAATAATTATAAATAAATAACCATTTTTTTTGTATTTGTACTGCTATAAAGTTAATTAAATATACTATATTCTTATTTAACACCCTTCCTGTTACGTCATTTAGATTATTATCATATGAGTAATGAAAACAAATAATCTAAAACGTACAAAATCACTGAGGCCGGCCCTGTTTGATGGACTGTACATATAATCTTGATGACTTATCACTCGAGAAGCATGAAGACGCAACGGGATATCTCTCGAATATTCAAGGATCTCGAGAAAATAATAGAACTACCAAAATGGGATAAATAGGACAGACAGGATTCGCGAGTTGAATTTTGTATGTTGTGTTAGATAAATTAATATATTTTGTTAGTCGTGTTTCATATAAATTAGAAGTTGTATTACTTAAATAAATGTGTAATACCGGGTGTCCACTTATATTTTCCCCTATTTTAACTGCCTATAACTTCTAAACGGTTCAGTATAGCAATATGCGGTTTTCACTAAAATGTTTTATTTTATTACAAGTTTTGTTTGGATATATTGAATTTTTTCTATCGATTCCGATAACTTCACAACAAAAATAGCGGATTTTTAACAATTTAACAAGCACGGGTATTCAGCTAGTTGGTTATAATTCGACGGATTGTTCAAATTGAAAGCGAACTCAAATTGCAAAAATATAATAATATATTATTTTTAAACGTAAATTAATAATAACAAAAATGCTATTTATTTATAAACATTTATTTAACAATACATTATAACTTATAAACTAAAATCTTGAGGTCTATATCTTAACGTAGGCATATTGCACATGGTATTCGACGATAACCCACCATAATTAAAATGCGAATTTGATAAAAAACTACAAGTTTGTCCGGACAGGTTGTTAAAATTATTTGCGTACAATTCATGTTGATTATATTGAGAATATGAACATTTCCAAGGCATGATGTATTGCAAATCAGAATGCGCCTGAGTGGTAGAATGTGTAGAAGTAGAATTTTGATAAGGAAATAGCGTTTTTTCTGATAAGTCAGGTTTTAGAGTTACAGGAGAGCTTTTGCTAGGTAGTTTGGTAGTTGGTGATTGCTGGAGATTCAAACTTCTTTCGTTTCTTCTAAATTTCGCACGACGATTTTGAAACCAAACCTACAAAAAATTAAAAATAAGATTAGTGATTTATTATATATTTTTAATAAAACTCAAAATAAACCAACATTTCTTTAATTTTTGGATCATTTATAGTTTTTCGAACCATTATTTTGAAACTTTGGATTAAACTATAATATTCCTATTTTTTGGGAAGGGAATAAATAAATTTATTGCCCAAACTATGTAGTTGTATACATTCGAGGTTCTCAAATACAAAAAATTATATAAAAAATAAAATTACATCACTAAAGCATACATACTATTCTAAAAAAATTAAAAAAAGCTCAATATTTATAGAAAGTTTCTTCAATTAGAATGTTTTTACAGAGGCTCTAAAGGACCCCTCACTTCTCTTATGGAAAATGGCTTTCGGCCAATTTTTCTAAAATTTTAGTATGTTGTTGATCTTGACGTTCTGATTAAATGTCTCCATGGGCCCAACTCAATCCTTGTTTTAATTTCTATTTCTTCAAATTTTAAGAAAACTGATCAGCTTATCTTGAATTTGTTTATGGGAAACTTTAGTCACATGATTGGTCTTTTAAAAAATATAATAATTATATATAAAGGATTTACCAAAATGTCAGTGGAGCTGCTTTATTTTTAAAATGATTACAATATTGAAAACCATTAAACCTCAGTTTTGGTAAATTCCTAATAACTTTAAAATAAACGGCCAGATTTTCTTGAAAAAATTATATACTTTACAGGTCAGTAGTCAGAGAAAAACTACAGTATGTAAAGTTTGAAAAATTACGTACGGACTCGAATGTAGGGCTTTCAAATCTGATTTTTTCCAAAATCGTCTCAATTATGCTGCTTTAGCAATATAGTTGTAACAGATTTGCTGCTAAAATAGTAACGCATTTACTATTACTGTGTTCAAAAAACATATGTACAGGGTGTTTCAAATATAAGGTAGCTGCGAGATATACCGGGTGACACAGGATCACATATTTAAACTTTTTTTATTTATAATTGACATTTGGCTAGTGGATTGTATGTATTTTGATCCGTAGAATCCAAATTTATTAAAAAACAAAATTTTTGTCCATTTCCGGCAAAACCGGAAGTCGGCCATTTTGAATATATACGTCAGAAAATCAGAAATTACTATACTCAGTTAAACTTTCATAAAAATCGGCTCATAAATAAAAAGTTTATAGGGGTGATCCATATATCCCTGTGTCAATAGCTGGCAGTTACCTAATATTTGAAACACCTTGTAGACATATAACAAACAATGTTTCTCGGACACCGTATATTTTTCATCAAGTTGTAATAGTAAATGCGTTATTATTTTAGGTGCAAATCTGTTATAACTGTATTCCCAGGTAGCAGTGTGACGTGTTAAAGACGTTGAATATTGGTCATTATTTACGTGAAAAATACGTGAAATACAGGGTCATAAGTCACAGACCAATGACGGCTTTTTTTACGTAAAAATTATATTTTTACGTATTTAAACATCTATTTTAGCTACATTGTAGGTTATTATTATCGATTTATTAATTCGTAATTAAGATTATGGAAAATTATGTTAGATTTCGATAATTATCAGGTCACTGGCAACACTGGACCCCTGATGTTTGTACCGCAAAAACAGTGATTACTAATAAATTTCAGTTCGAAATATATTTTGCATTTATTAGGTCCTGTTTTCGTCATTGTCTATTAATTTTAATGTAATATTAATTTTTGGTTACTTTAGTTTATTTTACGGTTACAGTGCAAGCGAAAAATACGATTTTAACTTTTTTAACTAACACCAAAATCCGACAAATATGTTATGTTTTTTATGACGTGTTAAAAACGTCCAACTAAACATGTTTTTTTCACGTCATCTTTTGGCCCAAATTACGTCAGTTGACGAGAATACACCAATTTTAAAACGTCTTTAACACGTCACACTGCTACCTGGGTTGCTAAAGCAGCATATTTGAGGCGATTTTGGAAAAAATCAGATTTTAAAGCCCTATATTTGGGTCCGTATGTAATTTTTCAAACTCTACATAGTGCAGTTTTTCCTTGACTACTGACCTGTAAAGTATATAATTTTTTCAAGGAAATCTGGCAGTTTGTTTTAAAGTTATTACGATTTTATCAAAACTGAGGTTTAATGGTTTTCAATATTATGGTCAAGATAAAGTAGCTCCACTGACTTTTTGGTAAACCCTGTATCTAGAATTATTATATTTTTTAAAAGACCAATCTTTTGACTCAATTTTCTTATAAACACATTCAAGATAAGTTGATCAGTTTTCTAAAAACTTGAAGAAATGGAAATTCAAACAAAATTACCTACATACTCAATTATTGAACTTTGACCATCAATATCTTGAAAACTGGTCATAGGATTGAGTTGGGCCCATGGAGACAATTAATCAGAAAGTCAAGATCTACAACATAATAAAATTTTAAAAAAATTGGCCGAAAGCCATTTTCCATAAGAGAAGGTTTTTATAATGTGAGAGTAGACAGTTATTAGAGCTGGGAGTAACGAAACTAAAACTAAAACGTTACTTTCTAGTAATTTCATTACTTTTTAAAGTGGGCGAAAAGTAACGGTATTTGTACTTTATAAAAGTAACGCGAAATTGTTACTTCGTTACAGTAACGCGTTACTTCAAAAGTAACGCGGTACTTCAAAAGAAAAGCGTTACCGAAAAGTAACGCGTTACTTTAAAACTAAGATTTTTCTGTTTTTTTACTCATGTTTAATGTGAAATAATATTTTTATTTTTTTTGTACCCCGTCGATTTCGCGCGCCACTGTGTTCTGGTCTGGATAGCATTTTAAAAAATCAAGCCTAATCATACAACTTTTATTTGATTTTTTTTTGTATGTATGCAATAATAACGGCGATAAATGGTGAAATTAACAATAAAAGAACGAGAAGACATATGGAACAAGAAGAATATATAGAAAAGTAACGAGTTATTCTAACTTTGTTACTTTAAAAGTAACGCATTACTTTTAGAAAGTAACGAACAAATCGTTACTTTTTTAAAAAAGTAACGGCCACGTTTATCTAACGCGTTACTTTTTAGCAAAAGTAACGGTAAAGTAACGCGTTATACATTTTAATTGCTACATGACAAAAAAGCTGTTGTGTTCTTTTTAAGCCTTGGTAACAAATAGTTATGGAGTTTTTATATCTCGTGTCATATTTGTGGAAATCTGCGGTTGTAAAGAAATCATTTTCTATAATAAAATTTAGACATTGATATATAAACACAAGCTGAATACCCGTGCTTAGCTGCGGAGTCTCTTTGAAATTAGTACCTGGACGACTGAGCTTTGCTTGTTTTCCCTATTTGTCCGATTTTTGCATATTTTTCCCTATTTTTTCCTGTTTTTTTTTTAATTTTTATCCTTATTTTTCCTATTTGACTCTATTTTTCTCTATCTTTCCCTATTTTTCCATATTCTTTTGTTTTTTTCTATTTATATATTTTCCCTATTTCTTAGTTTTCCCCATTTTCCTCTAATTTCCATATATTTCCTATTTATTCCCATTTTTCTACTTTTTTCATTATTTTTTGTTCGTATTTGTCCCTATTATCTATTTTTTCCTATTTCCCCAATTTTCTTATTTTATCTTATTTTTCACACTTGTCTCATATATTTTTCCTATTTTTCCCGATTTTCTCTAATTTCCCTATTTTCTCTAATTTTCCTATTTTCTTTATCTTTTTCAAATTTGTTGCAAACCCTATTTTTTCCTATTTTGCCTTTTTTTCGCATTTTTCTCAATTTTTCACTGTTTTTCCTTATTTTTCCCTAATATTCCCATATTTTCTCTATTTTGCACTATTTTTCCATATTTTTCGTACTTAAAATAATGGAAAAATAAAAAACATGTATGTTTTCCATAATTTTTTTTTAATTTCTTTGTTTTCCATAATTGCCCCTATTTGTACTTATTTTTGCATATTTTGCCTCATTTTCCAGATTTTCCTTATTTTTTACTATTTTTCCCTATTTTCCCCTATTTTTAACAATTTTTAACAATTTTTTCATGTTTGTCCAGTTTTTAAACTGGATCGTTTATATCGGTCTCAAGTTGGTATTTTCATTACTAGCTTTAAGATAAAATTATAATCGTATAAAAATTATAAAAAGAAATATTTTTTTTGATACTTACTTGAACTCTGGCTTCGCTAAGACTAACTTTAGTTGCTAAATCCTCTCTAACGAAGGCGTCCGGATAATGTGTTTTTTCAAAAACTTTTTCTAGGGCTGTGAGTTGTGCCGTGGTAAAGGTAGTTCGGTTTCGCCTTGGTTTTTTTAATTTTTCTTCGCAGGATATATCTGAAAAAATAACAATTCGTTTTAAAATTATACACTTAAAGAAATTAGTTGAATCAACAATAAAAAGTGTTTAATCAACAACTTCATTATAATTGTTGAATTAAACTACAATTAGGGTATATTTAATGATGAGGTGATTGTCAAAACAACCGAGGAAAAATTGTACCTGAACAAATTCAACGTCAACTGAAAATATTTGTTGGATTAACAAATAATTTTGTCATACAATCACTTAATTGTTGAATTTTGTCAAATCGAATTAAAGATAGTATTTCAAAAATATTATACTGTAATTAAAATATTATTACAGTTCGCACACTTTTATAGTTGGTAGACAAACGAACAGTAAGTTAGAATCAACCTACAATTATTTTCAGATGGACATAAAAAAGGTACGCATCCTTTTTTAATAGGTTGACAATGATCTTCAGAGCATGCGCGTGTCTCATTGTGATTTGTTTTTGTGTGATTTACAGAGCCACAGCGACCACATTGTGTTGTGCCTTTATATTTATCATTACATATTATACCTATTCTATATTGAAGTGATTTTGGTAGGTTAGGTTAGGTTAGGTTCAATGTGAGTGGAGCGTTTGCTCGCCCCTCCACTGCGGCCAAACAGAGGCCTATTGTGGCTCACCCCTAAGGGCTATAATTCACCATACAATCCACACCTTCTTACGAAGTCTATGGTTGATTTAGGTGAAGCTTCCTTGAAGTTGGTAGGCTCCAGCTGTACAAAACCAAACGTACGAAGCCTATTCATTTCCAGGGCAGGGCAGGAGCATAAAATATGCTCCGCCGTTTCGTCTTCCACACTGCAGAAGCGACAGTCCGATGTTTGACTCAGACCTAGCTTCTTCAGATGGTACTGCAGACGACAGTGCCCTGTCAGCAGTCCAATTAGGATGCGTAGATCACTTCTACTCCATTCTAGGATCTGCGATAGGGTGCTACCTGAGGGTTTGACTATAAACGCCTTAGAGTGAGCTAACCCAGGAATATCTTTGCTGGAGAGTTTTCCTCTCGGCCCATTTCCAGATAGTGTCTTTGGCACTGCTTTTGGCTATGCCAAAAAATGGTTCCGATCCAATGAACTCGGATTCTGCACCTCGGCTTTCTCATTGCCCTCCACCCCTTCATGCCCAGGTACCCAGAGTAGGGTTACTCTGTTACTGGTAGCAATGCGATCCAGGGATTCGATGCAGTTCCATACCAGCTTCGAGTCCAGCCGGCTGGAGCTCAGTGCTTTTAAAGCTGCCTGGCTGTCTGATAAAATATAAATACTTTTGTTGACAAGATGATGGTTTACCAACTCTCTTGCACACAATTCTATAGCGAAAACCTCCGCCTGAAAGATGGTAGCATACTTGCCAAGGCTTACTGTGATGTCAACTCTCGGTTTTCTGCTGTACACTCCGGCTCCAACACCACTTGGGGTCTTTGAACCATCTGTGTACAGTACATAAGCCTTCCCTGGAAAGAGGATCTCCCCCCTTTCCCATTCGTCTCTTCTCGGAAGAAGGACGTTGAAGGACTTCTCTATGTGAGTTCTGGGAGAGAGCACATCCGAAACCATTCCGAGAGTGTGGTGAGTACTCATCTCTCGCAGCAGTCCAGAGTGGTCCCATAGCCTCTCCCCCTCGATTTGACCTGCCACTGACATGGCTCTATAGGAGGTCATTCTGGCCTCCTGCTCCAGTAATATGGAGAGGAGTAAGACCCAGAAATCTTTCCATTGCCGCTGTCGGGGTAGATGACATAGCGCCTGTAATAGACTGGAGCCCCTTTGTCCACCAGGCCATTGCGCCATATGTGACCATTGGTTTTATCACCGTTTGATAAATCCAGTAAATCTGTGATTTTGGTAAGTCGATACAGCAATATAAGTATACGTATCAGTGAAAATTCATCCAAGAATCTCATTAATTGTTAGATCATTTAGGTACTACAAAAGAAGTGGAAATATCCCCTCTGGAAGGTTGTACGACAAGTACCAGAACCATAATTAATAAGCATTATGGGGAAAATTCATCACATAATGGAAATAATGTGATGGTGAGTATTATTCATTAGTTCAATCAATTAAATATTAAATTCATATTTCATGGAGTGTTATAGAGGATAAATGGAAGAGTACATTAAAACTATGGAGACGAGAAATTACAAATAAAGAGAATTGTACAGTAGATATTTTGAAAAATTGGCCACTATTCAAACACTCAGATGGATTTTTTTGGTAAAGGAGAAACATTTTTCTTATAGAAAATATAATGTATGTTTTGTAGATTGGATCGGACTTCTCCAACTTACATGAAAAGAAAGCATTCAATCTTTTAGGAGAGAAGTTGACATACTAAAAAAATGGTTATTTTATTTTTGTTACAAATTTTACATGTCGAGGATTTGATGTGATAAATACACTGTTTTATTTATTTAATAACATCTGTATTTTGATTTCAATATACAAATTCTGAATCTTTAAAATTCAAAAACAATGTCAACAAAAATGAATTGTTTTTATACAATTCAGTGGAACAAGAACCTGAAAAATAGTAAATATATACAATACATTTTGTTGTTTAACCAAATATTATGGATATCTACAATATACAGAGTGAGTTTTAAGTATGGAATACCTCAATTATCTCGAAAACGGATCACACGATTTTTATAAATTTTGGTGTGCAAGGGTCTTGTGATGCAGCCGATATTATGGTGGTATTTACATTATTGTCAGATCTTCCCCTTTTCCGGAATAATAATGAACTTTGTTATTTCAAATGGATCACCATGTATATTTTATGCCTTTTAAAATCCATAAGAAATGCTGATTATTTTTCATGTAATGTTCCCTATACCTAAATGCCATAATTTGGGAGTTTACATTATCTTCGCCGAAGTTAAAATAATACATTTAGATAGCTATGACTGCGCCATGATTTGGATACATCTTTTACTGCACCAGGATTCATTAAACTTTTTACTAATTTACTGACAGTATGCCTTGTTATGATATTGGAACCTCGAAGTTGTTATTGTAGCACTCATAGACATCTAAATGTATTATTTTAACTTCGGCGAAGATGTAAATGTAGCTTTAACTCCGAAATTATGGCATTTAGGTATAGGGAACATTACATGAAAAATAATCAGCATTTCTTATGGATTTTAAAAGGCATAAAATATACATGGTGATCCATTTGTAATAACAAAGTTCATTATTATTCCGGAAAAAGGGAAGATCTGACAATAATGTAAATACCACCATATTATCAGCCGCATCACAAGACCCTTGCTCACCAAAATCTATAAAAATCGTTGAAGAACAAAAAAAAGTATTAATTACCACTTATTTTGTTACTATATATATGATAATCAAACGACCATTTGTTTATGATAATATAAAATTGTTGTTCGACTAAAAACTGGTTGATTCAACAATTTAATTTGTATGGCGACTTAACTTATTATTATTTGCAGGTTGATTTAATTATTAAATTGGGTAGGATCATTTTCATATGCTCTTTTTGGTTGATTTTACCCATTAATTTCTTTGAGTGTATCTACAACCACAATGCAAAACACGCTTTTCTACACAAATTTTTATACGCAAAGCAGGCCTTTTAAACCTGTCAACTTTTTTTGACAGTTTAACATTATAGTGAATTTCTGGGTGTTCAAATTTTAAATTTAAACTAAAAGTAAGTAAACTAATTATTTGATATTATTTATTTTTATTTATTAATTATAAACAAATTAATTTTTCTGTATTCAGTTGTCATTTTTAAATTCTTTCCTTTCAAAGTTTAAGTAAAATACCTATATAACTTATTATTTTTCTTTTATTAATATACGTGATAGTAGAAAAAATATTGTGTACAACTTGTACGTAAAGCACTTTTCCCACGAGCGCAGAAGCAAATCTAGCGCACTTGTTGTACAAACTACTATTATGAATGTAAAAACTTGAAAATTTGGCATTCGGATATGTTCGACATGTTTCTCAAATATCTATACATTTTTATTTTTTTTATGAATTAATGATTCGATCAATTGATCATTCGATGAATTAAGATTCGGTGAACTTGCTTTCAATGAATTCGTTTTCGATCAATTGATTTTCGATGAATTTGTTTTCGATTAATTGATTTTCGATGAACTCCATTTAAATATAATAATTTAATAAAGTAGTAAAACTCTAAATCTAGTACCACATATAATATATTTAAAAAAAAATTAAATCGATGTTACATTGAGAACATCGACTAGTTTCGGCAATTATGCCATCACCATAGTAATGAACGAACTTACCAAATTAATTATAAAGAGAGAGTCAGATTCTATACCAATAAATACATGCGGTTAAACGAAAAGTGCATAACACACGAGGAGGGAAAGCATGAGGAAGAAGTTTTTTAAAAAATCGGTTATGTCACCACAGAACTTTGACGGCTCGGCTGTAGAGAATAGGATTATATAAATTACAAAATACTATGCATTGCATTAATTTATGGAATACATTTAAAATAGCGAGCCGATGATGAATGCGTCTGCCGAATTGATATTTCAATGTTGGTAATGGTATAATCTGGCGCATGCGCACATTATATAGCACATTGCTACAATTAGGATCTCCTAAAATCATTGGTGAAAATTAATGGTAATTCGGGAATAAGTTTGATACAACGGTTTTAGGGAATTTTATGCTCTACAACTTTGCACTAGACCATTTTGCACTAAAGTGCATTGTTTGTCTTCAAAATTAAAAAAATATATATATATTTTTCGCCCTCTATCGTCGAAACTATGGGGAATATAAAAGTTAAAGCAAATTTGGTTGGAAATTTTAAGCTCGAAAAGATTGCACTAAAACATTTTGCACTAAAGTGTATTATTTGTCCTTAAAATTTAAAAAAGGGCAAAAAATCTTAAATGTGTATTCAATCAATATCGGTCTTGAGGATCTTCTACAGTACCAATTTTAACCAAAAACTAATGGTCGCATTCGAGGCACACACCAACCCTTCATACCAAATTTCAGCTTGATTGGTCAAACGGTTCGGCAGCTCTGGTGGATGATTACACACAGACACATAGATAGACTTGACTTTGGAAATGGTTTCAATCTTCTTGGGGTACCTCAAAATGGATATTTCCATCGATATCTCGAATTTTTGTTTTTGCTCGTTCACTATACTTTCGCTTTGATGTGATCGGGAAAGTAGGTAAAGGGAACATATGTGGAATTTATTGTAGGGGTACATTTGTAAAATGACAATTATTCGAGGGTGATGAGCACAGTCTCAGTCCAATGCTTGAACAAGAATGCCAGGCAGGAAGGCTGAAAAGGATCCATTTTGAGGAGTGATTAAGGATAGCATACCTACCTTTCGTCATAAGGCATATTTCTATCGTCTATCTATTGAAAAGACTGTCAAGGGAACCCCTAACCAAATCCGCACTCCAAAAATTAACGGGGAAAATTAAGACTCCTTAAATGTATTGGGTATTAGGTAAATGAAAGCCATTTAATTTCTTTATTATGAAAAACCCTTATGTTGTGTTTCCCAAGTAGTATGTACGCATATATAATTTTTTTCTCAATTTTAATGTTAGTACTATACATCATGTTCCCGTCATGGAAGAGTTTTACAAGAACAAATTGTTACTTTAGTATTGCGCCACCAGTTCACCATCATGCACGTTTTACATGATCATTTTATCTGTCCATACATTTATTGCCAGAATTAGTTGTTTATTTATCCGTAAATGTCTGTCTTGCCTGTACGTAACGTACAATTATTTATTATATGCTACTGATCTTCTGATTACATTTCGCAATCACATAACTCTTCAATTTCTCTAAGTCTGAATCTGTTATAGTAACTGTTCATGTGGCCATGTCCGATAAGTAATTGGATGGATTTCCAATAAACGGCAGCATAAATATTTCTATCTGTCATGATAATATTATGTGTATTTCTTCCAGGACCATAAGTTCTGCATTTTTCTAGTATAGACTTTTTTTCTCTTCTTTAATGGTATATTTATCGTTGTATGGTAGGTACAATGTGAGTGGAGCGTTTGTTCGCCCCTCCACTGCGGCCAACAGAGGCCTATTATGGCTCACACCTATGGGATATAATTCACCAAACAATCCACACCTTCTCACAAAGTCTATGGTTGATTTAGGTGAAGCTTCCATGAAGTCGGTAGGCTCCAGCTGTACAAAACCAATCGTACGACGCCTATTCATTTTCAGGGCAGGGCAGGAGCATAAAACATGCTCCGTCGTTTCGTTTTTCACACTGCAGAAGCGAAAGTCTGATATTTGACTCAGATATAGCTTCTTCAGATGGTACCGAAGACGACAGTGCCCGGTAAGCAGTCCAATTAGAATACGTAGATCACTTCTACTCCATTCCAGGATCTGCGTTAGGGTGCTACCTGAGGGTTTGACTAAACGCCTTAGAGTGATCTAACCTAGGAATATCTTTCCAGTGTAGGAGAGTTTTCCTCTCGGCCCATTTCCAGATAGTATTTTTGGCACTGCTTTTCTCAATCTAAATTTGAAAGGTGAAATGATTGACAGATGAAATGATTGACAGATTTTCATAACCTAATAATCCCAATATGACACCATGTCAATATAACGAAAAAATCCAAAATGACAACTTGTCAATATAACCAAACAACCCGAAATGACAACTTGTCAATTTAACTAAGCGACATTCTCTGTCTGACAGCTCATGTAGTGTTTATTATCTTACAATAAGCACTACAATAGTATCTTCGTATTAGTTGAATGGTGTTTTTTAATCTATATATGTATTCAGGCTCTGTCCACTATAGTTGTTTCTTTGGGCCACTATTATATTGATTGCTTTTTGGATTGCCATTATTTCCAGTTAATTTTTGTTTATTTGTGTGTCTAGTTTGTATCCAAAGTCTTTCCATTCGTTTTGCTCATGTATAGAAATGCCGTAGTGTTGAAGACTCTTCTTTTTTACTGGCGTCTGTGTGTACCTCTAGCTAAGTTAAGGTCATTGTATTGTGTAATATGGGCCTCTGCGGGGTGTGGTTTATTTATATTGTATATAACGTACGTTGTTCTACTGTATCCTTGGGCCATTTCGTATTGCGCTAGCGCCTCAGACTGGAGTGGTGTACATCCCGCTAGAACATTTAGTGCTGCCGTCGTTTATAAGCTTTAGTGATCGCACGCAGAAATGGTATCTCGGTTGCCTGGAGTTGCTTCTTGATTCTTATGTCTGAGCTCTTTTTCCCCATATTTTCGCGCCATATAGCACCATGGGTTTAATTGCGTTTAAGTAGATGTGTCTGACCACCTCAGGTTTTTTACCCCATAATCTTTTTGGAATAGCGCATAATTTGTTTGCTATGTTGGATGCGTTCTTCCTATTTTTTTAATATTTTCAATCCAGTTGAGACCTTCGTCTATGGTTAACCCCAAAAATTCAATTTTATTCTGTGTTTGCTTTATTTGATTATCCATCTTGAGTATGGGTGGTCTCATTTGTTTGTGCGGGATAAAAATCATTTCCGTTTTCTCATTATTATACTCAAGTTTGTTATGGTTGGCCCAGGATTTACAGACGCTTCAAATTTCATGCCACTTGTCTTCGATTTGCTTAAGTGAAGTACCTGACAGTACAATTATTTGATCTTCTGCAAATGCCTGAGCCAAATCTGTTTCGTACCCAATTACAGCCGGCATGAGTAAATGACACACATCCGGAGGTACCACATAGAAAGGCAACCCTATAAGTGGCCTTCCTATGTGGTACCCCCGGATGTGTGTCATTTACTCGTGCCGGCTGTAGTTGGGTACGCTATCCTTAACCAATCCTCAAAATGGATCATTTTCAGCCTTCCTAACTGGCATTCTTGCCCAAGCATGGGACTGAGACTGCGTTCATCACCAGGGTTGTTCTCGAGGAACTTTTGATTGTACTGAAGTTGGTCACAAAATAGTGACCAATGGTGCTACTCAACGTTTTGTTCGCTACAAATGGCATGGTTTCTGATGTCATAAAATTGTAATTGTAATAACTTTTTTTGTTCGACCCACAGATGGCGCGACTGTAATCTCGCTAAATTTAAACATTTCTATGATTTTTTAAGAATTAATCCGTTTCTGGGTCATACTCGCATCAATAAATAAATTTAACAAGAAAACAAAAAATATTTTATAAAAAACATTGAACCTAAAAGAAATAGAACTTATCATTCGAACATGAATAAAAGGATATTCCCAAGAATAAAATAAATAATAAAAAATATTCCATGCAAAACAAAATAAAAACCAATCTGTGCAATGAACAGAGAATTTCAGTTAGTCTAATCTGTATTAATTTTTCTAAGAGACTTGGATTATAATTCAGTAATTTCTTATCTGGTCTCCATTCGTTAGCTCCACCTGACAGAGTTTTCATTTTATTTTTTATTAAAAGAACTGCTGCACATGTCTTTATCAGAAATCGATTGCGAAGGAACGTTGAGAGAAAACTCTCTGTAGCTGAAGAATGTGGTAAAGACAAAATACATTCGACTATTACCATGAGATTTTCAGACTCTGGATCGCCCAATGAATTTTTCATTAATGAAACATTTTGCCAAAATAAAGAACGAAATAGTGCCAGTTTTTGTCTATTTTTCAACAGTGCGTGCTCTGGTGCCACCCCATAGATGAAAGTGCCAGTTTTGGCACAATTGTGCTACATTGAACAACCCTGGTCATCACCCTCGAATAATTGTCATTTTACAAATTTACCTCTACTATACATTCCACATATGCTCCTAGTACTACTTAATTCCATTTACCATTTTTTAAATAAATTCTTTACATACTTTACTTCCTCGTACCTGTGCGTACAAGTGTTATGAACCTTTGGTTTAACCATGTATTTTTTGGTATATAATCTTAGTCTATCTTTATAATTATTTTAGTAAGTTCGCATATTCTTTTTCCTAACACTATGTATTATAGGCCTGATGATGGCATAATTACCGAAACTAGTCGCTGTTCTCTCCCCTTCAACGTAATATCGGATTTAAATTAAAAAAAAAATATTACATGTGGTACTTGATTTAGAGTTTTACCACTTCATTACTTTACGTCATTTGAGATAATAGATAAGATTTATAATAATTTAAGTTGCTAATAATGGAAATATTTTTTCTTCTAAAGATACATTTTAGTACAAAAGAAATAATTTGAAACTGATATTTTTTTGTATACCTACATTCAAGAACGATTTCTAAATTTCATACAATTTTACGTGATTTTAGTAGTATCTCGGTTGTTTTATTTTTAATATTTGAAATTCCAACAAGTCGGGGGCACACATTAAAACACGAGTAGATACACATTAACGACATTATAAATCTAATTTTCCCGAAAAAACCATTAAAATTAAAAGGTACGACTATAAAACCGAAATGTCGAGTAAAAAAATTGTTACGCTAATAAAAAGACTAAATTTAACACGTTTAGTGTCGGCATCAATTTAGGGTTATACGACCATCCGCGAGTTGCAGTTGCTTTTGAATATCAACTGTTAAAGAGTTGACAGGCCATGATGCAGCTTGTTTTTTTTTTAAGTTGGAAGATAGATCAGACGGGCGGGCGTCGGAAATTGATATTTCAAACAAATCATAGAGATTGATGGGGAAAGATTAGCCTTGTTTGTCAACTTTAGGGAGAAAAGGGTGGGTTTGTTTTTTCTTTTGAAGTTCTCAGTATGAAATATTAGTTTCTTTTATAGAACCGTAAAAAACGCCAAAATGAACAGAAAAAGAATATATATAGAGTTAGTCGATTGATCCTAAAGATATTTGATTATATACAGGGATCTATTTATTACCATTTAAAAAAATAAATAACGTAATACAAGGTCGTGATGACCTCATCATGTTAAATAAATCAAAACTAAATTTAAAGTTTGACCTAAACTAGGTATTTAAAATTTCTAACCTAAAGTCTCACACTGTATATACCTATATTTTTTACCTCTCGCCCTTCAGATAAGAGAGGTATAGGAATCATGCTAAAAATTGGGTAGTGAGTTTTCAATGAATAAACACGTTTTAGGGTCCCTAGAATACCATTTTGATATTTTCGCGATGATGTCTGTGTGTGTGTGTGTTAGTGTGTGTGTGTTAGTGTGTGTGTGTTTGGATGGATGTTGTAGTAACGATAACTCAAAAACTACTGAATAAAAAAATTTTAAATTTTGCATACAGGATTCTGATACCCTAGATTAGATCTGATTAGATTTTGGTGACAATCGCACAACCGGAAGTGGCAGTTGCTATGGGTGATGACGCCATTATTGTACAAAACGGCAATAAAGTTTTACACATATATTTTGTATACCCTATAGTTTATTTTCATCTCATTGAAATTTTTGAAACTTTTGCCATTGTTGCCAGATTTACAAAAAAATAATTTTTTTTTGTGTCAACCTGTAAATTTTTGATTCAAAAATGGCGAGAGGTCATGTGCTGGCCACATCAGATTTTTACTTCTTGAAATAAAAGTAATTAATTAAGATACCAATTTTTTGTATTTATTCCCGACGTTTTCTCATTTTAGAGTTTTCGAAGAGAAAGACTCTTATAAAACTGTTTTATCCGTCCGTCCGTCCGTCCGTCTGTCTGTTAGCCTGACTCAACTCTAAAACGGTGAGAGATAGAGACAAACGGACAACGGCAATCGATTCAGCATCGTTGAAACACCGAAAAATGATATATTTTTACTTTCCCCCTACTTATCCCATATACGGGTGTTTCGCGAGTGACTGGTCAAATTTTACCATATGGTAGAGGACCATGTTGTTTCATATCGGCTATTATTATGTTATAAATATCTTTTGTTTAATATATACAGGATCTTTGCGTTTATTTTCAAAAATTTCAATATATTGGCGATGGTTGTTCTAATTTGAACAAAATTTGGTACGTACATTCTAATGTGGGTAATATACCAAATTCTGTATCGTAAACAAAAAAATTTATTTTAACGCCGTCAAAAAAATAATTTTTTTACGAAGTATAAAACTTCACCCTGTATATGAAGTTTGCCAACTTTCGATATCTATTAATAAACTACAATAATACGTAAACAAATCAAACTCTCAGAATTTTTGGCATATTTTTAGTAATTCTAGTTTTAATTCCTTAAGAGGCCCACACACCACGTGACTTTTGTGTTTGCCGGTTAGAGAATTACCCAAGGAAAAATGTGCTTGTATTCTAATAAATTGGGTGTAAAAATTTTTTTTTTTAGTATTTTCCGGTTAATGTTAAATAATCCTACCTTCTAGTCGATTTTTTTCTGCGCAGAACAGGGTAGAGCGCCATAAAACATAATTATTCGTATATGGACGAGAACTCGCCTAATATAGCAACTAAAAATATGCCGTTTTTTTCATGATATTTAAAATATTTATGGGAAGAGCGCGTCTGTGCTACATTTTTCAAATTTGTCTAGAGAAAAAAGTTGATAGTCGTATCACTTTTAGTAAAATTATTTAAAAAAAAGTGCCACAGACGCGCTCTAAGCAATTAACTACAGAATCTATAGGTGAAAACCCCAGGTTCCTATCTTTAATATTAATATTACCTTATTTATTAATTATATTAATTGTAAAGTTTGAACAACCAGTAAACTCAATATTTGGGACTGAGTTATGCAAGTTTATTGTTTCTTTTTGTGTTGCACATACGTTGTACTTGTACTAACTGGTTGGGGCGTTATAGAATTATATATTTTATTTGCAGTATCTGTCTTATTCTTTTCGGAATCATCTACATAAGCTTCAGCAACAGTTCCTCCAGCATCTACTAATAAAGTTGCCGACGAGCCGCGAAAACAATGTCCGGTGTATAAATTACTATCTGGTAATTTTAAAAATTTAGCAATCTCTTTCCTCATTGCTCCCAATTTGTTAATACCAATTCTATATGATTGATATTTTTCATTTTGAAATTTCAGGAATAATATCGTTTGTGATACATTTGTAGGACGAAGATTTAAATATTTCTTAACTATAGTATAAAAATTTCCCGTAATAGTGAATTTTCCTGCAATTTTTGTTTTTGTATTTGGTACGTTGACCATAAAAAGAGATCCGTGATCTTCTAAATCTGTACATTGCATAGAGTGCAATTCTGCTGCACGACAAGCACCCATAATGCCCATTATTAAAGCAACCTAAAATAAATTATGTAATTGACTAGATGATAAAAACGTTTCAATAATTTGTGAACGCTATTACCTTTGTCGCCAGATATTTTTCATCAGGAGCTTCATTTATGAATTTATTAAGTTGTGTCTGGGGTAAATGTTTTGGCATTTTTAGCTACATGTTTCTCTGATTGATGTTTAAGAAACGCTCGTAATTTTGCATATTTCTCTATATTGATTCATTTATTTATGTTGAGTGTTTTTTTTAGCATGGAGTAGAAAGTCCATAGAGACGATGCTTTATATTTATTGCTAAGCTCATTAACATATGCCAAAAGTATATTTTCTGTAAATGAGTTAACATTCTTACTGCTACACCAATCTTGAAAATTTATGAATACACCTTTCTCCACGACCATTACTGAATGTATGAATTCTGAAATCATTTTTAATAATAGAATGTAAACATTCACCCCCTAGAGTCTGAATATTTATTCTATAATACTTGCCTCTTATGCATTTTGCATGTATTTTCATTCTTTATCAAGGTAAAGAATGGATTTTCTGTAATCAAAATAAACGATATGGGATTGCCCTGGATTTCAAAAGTGTCACTGTCAGATATAAAATGGCGACTGTAATAATTATTTTCAAACAAGTTTTAATTTAAACAAAATAATGAGTGAAAAATCAAGTGAAGTAGATATTGAATTTAATAATATCTAAAATTGCAAATTATGAAAAAACACCAATGCACCAGATTTTAATATCGGTAAGTGTACCACAGCACTATAAATATTAATACAATGTAATACAAATATGTCAACAAATAATTTGTGTTCAGATTTAATTTAATTTTGATTTATACTTTTTGATCGTGGAGAAAATATAGTCTGTTACTCGGTCAGAATGAAAAAATTCGACACTCGTGGTTCCTCACACTCGCTTTCGCTCGCGTTCGGAATTTTCCACTCGTGTCGATTTTTTCATTCTAACCTTGTTACAGAATCTACTATTATATTTGTTTTCTGATTTTTCGGGTAATAAATTCTGTATCGTAGCATTAGCTATTTGTCTTATATCTGGAGGTGTACCCAATAATTCATCTTCACTTTCAGAATACATCTTAAACCTTTTGATTTATAAACGTCAAAGTGACATTACTCCCCTCAATGACAGTAATTGGACTGTTCCTCTTCGGCGAGTACAAAACTAGATACCTTTGTATAGTTAATGTACATTCCTTTTCCTACGACCACCTATGAAAACTACAAATAGCACAACTGTTTTGATATTTGGAAAGTGTCTCATATCAACATAGACGCATACCAGTCGTGTGTTATAATAGCGCGCTGCGTGTTATTATAACGCACACTTGAATGAATTATTAAAAACAGGACGAAATATGCTACTTATGTACATACATAATAAATTTTACTTACCATTTTAAAACTGATCTAATAGTTGCTTGTTATTTTCCTACGACCACCTAATAACTAAAATGTTTTGAAATATTATTTTAAGGTTAGGTTATTAATTATGAAACAACTTCAGGGTAAACGAATGCATGCAACACATAAGACAGACGTTTTTGTATTGTGTGTTGCATACATCTTCTAACCCGATTCTTAAATTTATTAATAGTTTGTAATTCAAAATTAATTTTAGGTTTAAAATTGCAAATTTTTCAAGTTATTAAAGTAAAAAATGTATAAAAATTATTTAAAATATTTTTTTTAATTGGCTTGATGCTAAGGTTATTTTTTTATAAAAGTGAAATATAATAAAGTAGGCTTATGTCAAAATTTTAAAGAAATTACTGTTTCTATGTTTTGTGAATTCTGAACAGAATAATTAGGTACTTTTATAAAAGATATTTTTAAAGTTTTTATTCTACTTTATAGCAAATAAACAAAAAATTTAAATTTCGATTTCCTACATAAAAAATGGAAGTTGATAGTGATAGCGAATGTGAATGTACATCACCAGAAATAATCGTGTCATATGAGAAAACCAAATAGACTATTCTTAAAATATTGTTGGTCGTAGGAAAAATAGTGTACAAAACTCGTTGGAAAGTGGATTTCATACACTCGTTACGTTCCGCACTCGCCGCTACGCGGCTCGTGCTGAACTACCACTCGTGCGAAATATGCCACTTTCCTCACTCGTTATGTAATATACTATTTTATAACTCACTATAGTGAGTTATGAAAAGCCATAACTCACGCTATTTGTTTATGGATACTATTAATTGCTCAAAAGCAGTTGAATAATTAATGTATAACTTAATAGGAGTAGATAATAGTATATTATTCAACGAGCGGTAATGTAGGTCATAACTCACGCAGATGAATTCATCAAGTGAGTTATGACCATTACGGGTAAAAAATTCTGTATTGTAGCATATATTTGTCTAATTTCTGGAGGTGTACCTTATTCTTCTTCACTTTCTAAATTTAAAAATAATAAAAATGCAGATAATATTAAAAATGAGGGGGTAATCCCACCCAACTTCCCGAACACTCCTAGTAACGCAATTGTTTAATCGATTATTTTAGTTTTTCTGCATCAAAATATATTAATAAAATTAAAAAAAAAATTAATTTTTTCTAAAAATTTTTTTTAACTTTTTATAATTTTGTATAATTTCTACAAGTATTATTTTAAAATTATGAAATATTTCACACATGTACTTTTTGATCCCTTTCGGATGTACTATTTACTTTTTTCATTTGTTTTACCATTTTCGATAAAACATAAGACAAAAAAATATTTTTTTTTAAATTTTCTTTAGAACAATTACAATGTTAAATACTAAAATATATTCTATATTTAGAGTTTTGTATTACCTATTGAATGGTATAAATCCCATTTTAATATCTTTAATATTTTTAAAGTTATTCAATTTGTTTTTAACTTATATTACATTTAAAAAAAAAATTATGAATTCTATTTTTTAAATAAAATTTTGAAAAAATCACAATTATAGAGTTTTTACTACAAATTTAATGGTTTTTTTTTTAAATTTTTAATATTAATATTAACCTTAAAAAAATAAAACCTATTTTTGAATAATTTTAAAGTCAATAAATAATTCTCGTTCAATTATATTCAAAATGGGAAACAGACCTTTTTTTAAGGTTTTCTGAATCAAAATTCATTAATAAAGTTAGTTAAGAAAACTAAAAAAAAATCAAATTTTTTGTCAAAAATTCATAGATATCCATTGAATTGTTTAAACTTTTTTCATTTTTTGCTATAACTTTTACAAATACTATGTTAAAATTATGAAATAATTTGCACACATAGTACTTTTGGATCCTTTTCGGATATACTATTTACTTTTTTCATTTATTTTATACTTATTGATAAAACGAAATTACAAAAAATTTAAAAAAAAAATTCTTAATTATGGCTATAATAATTACAATTCTAAATTTTAAGAAACTAAAATACATTTTAAATTTACAGTTTAATATTATCTTTAGAATGGTGCAAATCCGAGTTAAATAACTTTAAATATTTTAGAAGTTATTCAATTTAGTTTAAAATCATAATATAATTTCTTAGCCAATTTTTAAAAGATTCCACAATTTTTATAATAAAATTTTGAAAAAAATTATAATTATTACAAATTTAAAGATGTTTTTTTAAAATTTTTAATATAAAAATTTAACCAAAAAATAATAATTTAATAAAGATAAAAATTAAAATAAAAACTAGCGGCGAAACTATGCGCAACTTGAAAAAATAGTTAAGACAAAATTTATAGAAAATTTTATGCTCAACAATTTTGATTATATGTAATTTTTCATAAAAATCCATAATTTTGTCTCAAAATCTAAAAGTCACAAAAATGTCTATATAAATTTTTTTCACGCCCTCTAGCGGCGAAACTATGAGGAATTCAAAAAAACGGTAATGACAAAATGTGTAGAAAATTTCATGTTCTACAACTTTTATATCTTGTAATTTTTCATAAAAATGCATTATTTTTGTTATTTAAGGAAAATATGAATAAAAAATACTTTTTGATAAATCTGGCAACAATGGCAAACGTTTTTGAAAATTTTAATCATCCAAAATTAAACTATAACGTATAAAAAATATATGTGTAAAACTTTATTGCCATCTTGTTTAGTAATGACGTCATCACTTATAGCAACTGTCACTTCCGGTTGTCCGATTAACACCAAAATCTATTCAGGTCGTCTCCTTGCTACCCTAAATATGTATATAAAATTTCATCTAAATAGAGAAAAATAGAAAAAAAAAAGAAAAATACAGGAGAAATAGTGAAAAATGGGGGAAAATAGGAAAAAACAAGTGGAAATGGGGAAAATAAGAAAAACAGGAAAAACCTGGAAAAACAGAAAAAATGGGGAGAAATGGGGAAAATATGGAAAATTGGAAAAATAGATTACAACGCGAAAAAGTAGGGAAAAACAAGAAAAAATAGGGGGAAATGGGGATAAATAGAGGAAAATAAGGAAATATAGAAAAAATGGAGAAAAGAGAAAAAGAGGAAAAAATAGTGAAACATGGAGAAAAATAGGTAAAAACAGGGAAAATGGGGGAAAGTGAAATAATTTGAAAAAAGCAAAAAATACCAAAAAAAATGAAACAAAAAGAAAAATACCAGAAAACAAAAGAAAGAAATAGAAAAAACAGAACAATGAGCAAAATTGGAAAAAAACAAAAAATCAGAAAAAAGGGAAAAAACGAGAAAAAATTAGAGACAATTTAAAAAAAATCAGAAAAATGAGAAAAAAATCGAAAAAATCGGAAAAGAAAATAAAAAATTGAAAGAAAAATCAGAATATTATTTTTTTTATATAGAACTCACCCCAAAAATTTTGAGATCCGAAAATTCATAACAATAGTTATTATTTTTAAAAGTCTATGTAACATGTGTATTAAAATAATCTAGTCAAGTTTTCTTTAAAATCAAAATACTTTGGAATTTAGATATTACATGACATTTTATTTTTGTACTATCAATTTTAAAAAAAATCCGTTGTGTAGCCCTAAAACTTTCCCGACGAGTATCCACGAATAGTTTTTCAAATATTTAATGTTAAAGTTTCAAATTTTGACATTTTTATTTTTGACAGGTGACAGTTGGACAAATAATTTTAACTGTCTTGAATAGAGTTTTTCAGGGGCTTTCAAATGATATATTGCATGTCCAATTCCGTGACATATTGCATCTGTCATTTCTTGATAGTGACACTCACGTTTGACAGATGTTATACAAGACCTAATAAGTTCTTCCGACGGGTAACCCCAACCCATATACTAAATTTCAGCTCTATCGGATTAATACTTTTTCAGATATTTAATGCTAAACTTTCAAATTTTGACATTTTTTCATTCTTGACAGGTGACAGTTGAAGAAATAATTTTGATTGTTCTAAATAGAGTTTTTCAAGGGCTTTCAAATGACATATTGCAAGTCAAATTCCGCGAGATATTTGATCTGTCATTTTTTGATAGTGATATTTCCGTTTGACAGATGTCGTACAAAAACTAATGGGTTCTTTCCATGATTTAAAAATTACACAGGTTAGACACTCAGACGTCCCAAATTCGTCAAAGTTTGCGCATGACGTCAGCTGGAGTCCAAACGAAATAATTTAACCAGGGATTACATAGGGTTATTGTGTCTTTCGACTGGTTTTTAGTTTTTTACGGCTATATATTTAATAAAAATGTACTGTAAAGTATTGTACACTAAAAAGTGATAACTACTTTAATAAAGGTATAAACTTTTTTTACGATTCCGATGTGTTTTGTATTATAAAAACTATTTAATTGCTAGATGTAAAAACCAGAAAATGCCCAATTATGTTACGGCTAAACTAATTGTCAAATATGTAACAAATAAAATACTTTAGATTAACTTTAGTGATTTTATAAATGTTTAATCAAAAAATTATTTAAAAAAGGTGATTTCAAATAGCTTACACTATCAGTGAAACTTTTTGATGCACATTGTTATTGCAGGTTTATGTTACTTAGGTTTTCATATACCTAGTGCTTAATTTACACTCAAAGAACGAATATGGCGAATGTAAACACGAGTATAACTTAGATTTACAGTCATACAAGTTGGTATGTAAAATAAATGTTATAAACTTTTTCATAAGTTATGCAGTGCTTTATTATCATTATTGAATAAAATGCTAACTAATAAATGAATACGTAACTACTTAAAACTATTACACAATACATCTTACAGAACTTTTTTTGTATTATTTAAAATAATGTCTAAAAATGTTAACATGTTTATTCATATAAAACTTGCTGTTTTTGTAATAAAGGACACTTCGAAAATCGAAAAAACTTTGTACTGTTTTTAGAGCGAGTATTAATTTTACACCAAACATAGCGCAATACATTTATAGGTGAAATTAAATAAAAATATGTCAAAAAAGATAATAACCTCATATAATGACACATTAAAAATTTTTGAAGGGTACCAGGTGACGTCACATATCCTGCGCAATGTCTAACCTGATATACTTCAACCATGGGTTCTTCCGACGGGTAACTTCAACCCCTATACCAAATTTCAGCTCAATCGGATTAAACGTGTGGCCTCTATCGTGGAAGAATACACACACACACACACACAGACAGACAGAATTCCATCTGGAAATGGTCTTAATCGTCTCAGTGGACTCGAATATGGATATTTCTGTTGTTATCTCGAAATTTTTTTTAGCTCGTTCACAATACTTTCCCTTCTCGGAGGTGAGTCGGGAAAGTAAGGTAAAAAAGGAAAATGACAAATTATAGTCACAAAACATTACGATTAACATTAAAACAAATAAAATAGGTTTTGGAAACGTATAAGTAGTTTATTAAAGTCTGTTACTTTATTGTTGTAACTAATATTACTATGTATCGCGTTCTGCTGATATGGTCTCACCCGTGGACAGGAAGTAAAGTTTGTAATAGCTTATTTCCCGACCTTTAAAAAGTGTGTAATTGAGCTATTACATATACGATTGTGAGTAAAAAATTAATTGTTGACTGCTGATTTTGCAGGCTTATGCTTAAACATTTATTGAGCAGTTAATTCTGCATCTATTATAAAAAATATTAAACCGGAAGTCGCCTCATCAGAAAATATACAGGGTGTTCCATTTTAGAAAGCAAACAAATTAAAAAAAACGCCAGTTTTATTCTTTTAAAAGTTAAGGCATGTTCAGCTCATACGAATTTCGCAAAATTTATGCGAATAAAATGGCACCTGAAAATTTCGCAATAAAGTTGAAATATTTGAACTTTTTTGTGGATTCGGATGATGACGTATCACAGAATGTGACAGATATCAATAGTGGTAAATATTCGTAATATCATAGTACAACCTAGTAAAGCGACTCTCGGTTGGCGCCAAAGTTCGCGTTTTTTCTTCGCGTAGGCATCGTCGCCATCTTCTCTGTACTAATCATATTCTCTCCAATGGTGTGACTGATCACAGCGCTGGTACTACTTTTGGCACAATTGTGCTACATTTGACAACCCTGAAAAACAGTACGGGCAAAATGGCGTTAAGGTTAAATTTCTGTGCCTAAAAAGATCAAACGGACTGCCTGAGAGTCACCATACCGATATATATGTACTGTGGTAATATAATCTATAAAAGTTCAACATATTTAGTTTTGTTTGTGATTCTGAATTAATTATTTTTTATAGTTAAAGTTTGTTTAATTTCCAATATTTTGACTTATCTGACTTGACCGTTGACAGAAAACCGTCAAATTATGTCGCCTGAGTATGAACGTCAAATTTTGGGGACGGCAAATATTTTTTCTGAAATCACTCAAGAATACCTACTTTCTCGGAGCAAATTTAGACCCCAAAATAGGCTATTCTAGTATTTTAGCCCGTTGCTAAGCAATTATTATGCATTTATAAAAAATCCTTAATTTATGATAATGATAATTGCGATTTCAGAAAAAATAGTATGTTTACCTCGTAGTAAAAGCACATTTCCAGACTCCAATGCTTGTTGGCCTCGGCTTAACGCCTCGGCCTACAATTTACATTGTCGTCCGGGAATGTATCGCTTGTACTACTTGATAAACAATGTACCATTCCGATTCGCATAAATTTTGCGAAATTCGTATGAGCATGAACATGCCTTTATAAGCTCTTGAAATACCGGAAAATATAATAGGACACGCGGTATTTTAGAAGCGTAGATACAGGGCCATCCGGATAATATACCCCTATAAATTCTCGGTTACTGTATAATTTTGGTTACATTATCTGAATCACTGAATTATTCTTCACAAAAAAAAGATACTTTGTTAAAAACTACAGATTAAACTAAGATTAATATATGGATAACAAATTATTAGACAAAATTTTAAAATCTTGCTCAAAAATTATTTTCTTCGACGCCTTCTATTTTAAAAAACGACACATTTTGAAGGATATATAAACTTTTTTACCTCCTGAAGTTCTTTGCTTTATAAAAATATAAATAATACTTCATTGCTTATTGTAGACTTTGACCTAAATTTTTTCTATGTGAAAATGTTCGTAATATAGGTTCTTTTTCACTTTTTATTAAAATAGAAAATTTTGATTTCTCAGAGACATTCTTTTACAAAATCCAATTCCTTTACATCGTTTTTAATGATATTTATATTTTACACATATAACTAAAAACGTTATTATTTGTGTTTAAAAATATCTTGTAACCCTTATTTACACCCCTTTACTTTAACTTTTCAAAAATTTCTTAACCTTGACCTTCCAAACAAACTTCCTGCGTCCCAAACAATCAGAAATTACAAAAAAAAAGATAACAATAATAACTTACCTTCGGCGGAATCAAGATCCGCGTCGGAACTTGAATGTCTCCTTTTGTGGCCCAATCTCAAAAGGCTGGTGACAGAAAACTGCCGGGAATTCGAGGTACAATGGTTCCGTGTATTGTAATCCTGGTCTGCGCTAAATTCTGACACATGTCCATCAAAAGTGTACATTTTTAACCGATGTTTTATTGTGGATTGTTCTCACACGACGTATTTTGGCACCTCGATTTATTTGTATTTAAGATTTTCTCAATACATCGTTAAAGGGGATCTGCGAAAAAATTGAAAATATACAAATAAGTGATTTGGAGGCGTTGGAATTTATTTGAAACTGAATAGCAGATTTAAAAAAATCTGATGTGGCCAGCATATGACCTCTCGCCATTTTTGAATCAAAAATTTACAGGTTGACACAAAAAAGTATGAAAAAAAATTATATTTTTGTAAATCTGGCAACAATGGCAAAAGTTTCGAAAATTTTAATGAGATGAAAATAAACTATAGGGTATACAAAATATATGTGTAAAACTTTATTGCCGTTTTGTATAATAATGGCGTCATCACCCATAGCAACTGCCACTTCCGGTTGTGCGATTGGCACCAAAATCTAATCAGATCTAATCTAGGGTATCAGAATCCTGTATGCAAAATTTCAAATTTTTTTATTCAGTAGTTTTTGAGTTATCGTTACTACAACATCCATCCAAACACACACACTAACACACACACACACTAACACACACACACACACACACACTAACACACACACACACACACTAACACACACACACAGACATCATCGCGAAAATATTAAAATCGTATTCTAGGGACCCCAAAACGTGTTTATCAATTGAAAACTCACTACCCAATTTTTAGCATGATTCCTATACCTCTCTTATCTGAAGGGCGAGAGGTAAAAATGTTTTATCTATCAATTAGATCGGAAATCTTATAAATAATACATAACACAGCCCTACAAAAAAAAGTTCATACACAAGAGAGTGACATATGTACCCCCATGTATTTTTCGACGCTGAATGCGATCCCGAGCTCAGAATTGAGCCTACACGTATGAAATTGGCCCCAGGGGCCGAAAATGGCGGTTCCTGGGTTAAGGCGAAGTCGACGTTGAATTTTGGAGCTACAGCCGGATTTGTGCTTGAAAAGTTTATGGCCAACTGAAATTCCGGGTTTAGGTCTGGGAAAATGACCCCTTGGGGCGGGAAAATCCTGTTTTGGACGTCCCGGTCGCGACTGTGGTATTTTCATGGATTTTCCAATTCTGGAGCTGAGACTGGGTGTGAAAAGTGTTCGGTCAGCTGAAATTCCCAGTTTGGGTCCGGGAAAATGGCCCATCGGGGCCGGAAAATTATATTTCGGACGTACCAGTCGTGAAAATATCAAAATAGTATTCTAGGGACCCCAAACGTGTTTATCCAGTGAAAACTCACTACCCAATTTTTAGCATGATTACTATACCTCTCTTATCTGAAGTGCGAGAGGTTAAAATGGGGAAAAAATCGGTTGTGTCGACCCAAAACTTTCCCGACGAGTATCCACGAATACTTTTTCATGTTTTTTTTCGGATTTTTACGAAGTTTGTTCATTTTTCGCGAATTTTTTTCCCTTTGATCAAGAATTTCACAAACTTTAAGAAACTTATAAAATAGTTCAGTTCTAATTTCAAAAATGTCACAAAAATTTCATATTTCATAAATTAAAAAATGTTGCAAAAACTCAAAAATGAAAAATTTAACCAACAATTTTAAGTTTCCAAAATTTCCTTTTATTTACATATTTTTGAGAAAATTTGTATTTTTGAGTATTAGTATCAAATTTGTGTCATTTTGTCTGCTTTTAAAAATCTATATTACTTAATTTCAGGAATTTTTGTTAGTTTGAGTATTGTGTTGTCATTTTTGTGTTTTTGCGATGTTTGTCCCTTTTTTGTGATTTCTTCCACTTAAAGCAACAATTTCACAAACTTTAAGAAATTTAGAAAAAAGTTCAGTTCCAATTTCAAAAATTTAACAAAAATTTCAAATTTCATAAATTTAAAAATGTTACAAAAACTGAAAAATCAAAACTTTTACGAATAATTTTAAGTTTCGAAAATTTTATTTTATTTGCTTATTTTTGGAAAAGTTTCAAATTTCAACATTTTTTTATTTTTAATAGGAAAAGTAGGAAAAATAGGGAAAACAGGAAAAAATGAGGAAATAAGGTAAAAATAGAGAAAAATGGATAACTATAGGAAAATGGGGATAAATGAGGAATAATGGAAAAATAAAGGAAACAATAGGAGAAAATAGGGAAAAATAGGGACAAATACGAAAAACTAGGGAAACACAGGAAAAACAGAATAAATAGTAAAAAAAGGAAAAAAGTAAAATAGAGCGAGAGAGAGATATTAAAACACGTTTTAGATTTGAAAAAATAACGTAAGGACAGGGGTTCGCACAATTTTTTTTTAATTTACTTTATTATGTTATTTTCAAAATTCTATTATTGTCTTATTTACTATTCTTCACCCTCAATTTTTTCTTATATTTTCCTATTCTTCACTCCTGAGATTTCTTAATAAATAATAATTCTACACAACTTCTTATGCTACTATTTTTTAGATAATTTTGTATTTATATTTTTATATTCTATAATACTTCTAGTATATTTCCTATTATTTTTCTTTTCTGAGAATTTTTTTCTTTCTTCGATAATTCATTTCTTACTAAATTTCTGAGCCTTTTTTTATATTTAAATTATTCTAGTTTCCTATTATATTTCTATGTCTAGGTCCAATTTATCTTCAAATATCAAAAATGAAAAGTCAAATTGAAGCAAAATTAAGTTATTAAAATTGTTATTTTAATTCTGCTTCAATTTGACTTTCCATTTTTGATATCTTTTCTAAATATATTTGTTTACATTACGAGTTTTTCGTATTTTCTCTTTTATCTTCCGTGCAATTTCTTCATTTATATTCTTCTTTCTTTTAAGTAACGTATCGCTTATAACCCATTTATTTTCTCTTTCCAAATTGTTCAAATTTTCTTTAAATTGTTTAAATTCTATATCATTCCTTCTACTTATTTATTTCATCTATTTTTTTTGTTCTATTTGGAAAGAGTTTGCATACCTATTTCCATTTTATCCATCATTTGTAAATTCCGTTATTTCTTGTAACATTCAAATCATTTCTTTTCTTTCTTGTTTAATTTTTATTCGTATTTTTGAGTGGAACTTGCTTGGTTGATCTAAAATTCTTCAGTACTAAGTTACCCGTTAGTTTCCAATTTTAGTGTATTTTGTTCTCTATATGTATTTACTCGGACTCTTATTTTGATTTGTATTTTTCTCCTTATTCATTATTTTTATTTTCACCTTCTGCTTCAAATTGTATTGATTCTATGGTTTCCAAATTTTCTTCTATCGTCTCCATATTTATTTTACCATTTCTATATTTAAATTATATTTTCTTCTTCAACATTCTCCTTTATTTCGTCCGTATACAGGGTGTTTCAGATTGAAATGTACATATGTTAACTAAAGGTGTGGGACACTTGGATGATTCAAAATCACTAGATAATAATGGGCTATCATACCTCATTACCTAGATACAGGGTGTTTTATGGATTTCGCCTGAATTTTTATTTGGTCATAACTCAACAACCACTCGGTATAAAAATATAAAATTTGGTACGTGAACTTTCTTAGATATAGCCAAAATATTGCCATAGAAACCATAATTAAAATCCAGGTTCGGGTTAACAAAATTTGACCATTTCTTTCGGCCTCAAAAACAATACCCTATATAACAATATTTTGTAAATCTGATAAGATATTCGAAAATAGCAAAGAAAACTGATTTAGATTAAGTTCTTGTTTTTTTAAAAAATTGTCAACTTATGAATTTAAAAATAATTTTCTTAGGGTAAATAACGAAAAATATTGAGAGATGTAATATGTAAGTACTTTTCAAATGTCTTAATGTAGTACTTTTCCATTACTTTGAGAAATGTTTTACAGGACCGTAATTAGCTAAGGTAATAATTACTTTTTATAGAGATTACAATTATCCATGTGAAGAAATAAAAAATAAGCCTGAGGCAATTCTAGTGACAGTCCAAGAGATTGAGAGACGTATTCAACAGTATGGTTGTCATTTTGAATAATTATTAGGTTAATATAAAAGATAGGAAGCTGCGGTTTTCACCAATCAATTGTGTAGTTAATTCGTTAGAGCGGTCTGTGGCACTTTTTTAAATTATTTTTAGTAAAAGTGATACGACTATCAACTTTTTTCTCTAGATAAAGGACCCGTCACTTCTCTTATGGAAAATGGCTTTCGGCCAATTTTTTTCAAATTTTAGTATGTTAGGTATATATCTTGACGTACTGATTAAATATCTCCCTGGGCCCAACTCAATCATATGACCAGTTTTCGAGATATTGATGGTCAAAGTTCAATTATTGAGTATTTAGGTAATTTTGTTTTAATTTCAATTTCTTTAATTTTTAACAAAACTCATCAGCTTATCTTAAATTTGTGGATGGAACCCTTTTCGGCACGGCGGTCAGTTATATCCGAATTTAATCTTTTATTGCTTCTAACGGTGTAGCCGTTCTGGGCACGAAAGCTGGATTAAGGGTTCTAGGAAAATGAAATAAGATTATTTAAAGACTATATAAATTATACAAATTTTAAATAATATTTTTGTAATTTCCTTAATTGTGGGTTATTCCTGAGATACATTTTTAAATAAAATTATTGTGAAATGATTGGATTTTTGAATGGGGTTGTAAAAGTATAATTTTTAATCGGTATTTTATGTAGGTATTTAATATTTTTCCTAGTGTTGTATTTTTGTAATATTATATGTCTTGTGATTTTTCATATTTTTGTCTATTAATTATAAGTTTTTTTAGTTTGTTTCATGTATAGTTTGAATACATTTTTGTCAAATCATTGTTTTATTTGGAGAAAACAATTCTTGACTATAAAAATCAAACCGAGATTATTTATTTGGACAAAAAAAATATCTTTACCATACAAATCAAATGAAGGATATTTATTTGGAAAAAAAAAATAAAAAAAATCACTGAAATTGTTGATATTTTTTTTTCTTAAAAATACTACTTTGAATCAAAAGGATTAGTTACTTTATCGATAACCACTGTGCCCAAAAGGCCTACCTAATTTTAAAACTTGAGGCCAAAAGACCGGTAGGATTACGGAATCCCCGCTGATAAAATTGACCGCTGGGACCAAGTGAACAACACCCAAATTTGTTTATGGGAAAATTTAGTCAAATGACTGGTCTTTTAAAAAATATAATAATTATATATACAGGGTTTACCAAAACGTCGGTGGAGCTACTATATTTTTAAAATGACTATAATATTGAAAATCATTAAACCTCAGTTTTGATAAATTCCAAATAACTTTAAAACAAACACCCAGATTTCCTTGAAAAAATTATATACTTTACAGATCAGTGGTCAAAGAAAAACTGCACTATGTAAAGTTTGAAAAATTACATACGGACACGAATGTAGGGCTTTCAAACCTGATTTTTTCCAAAATCGCCTCAAACATGCTGCTTTAGCAATACAGTTGTAACAGATTTGCAGCTAAAATAGTAACTCATTTACTATAGTCTATTCAAAATAAAAACCGTTGCACGTCATCGATAAGTTGATGATTTGCAATAAGAAAAAACATTCATGTCGGCCGTTATGCTTTGAAACGATATCCCTAAAACCCCTAATTATAATTTGCAATAAGAATGTTTTTTCTTATTGCAAATCATCAAATTATCGATGACGTGCAACGGTTTTTGATTTGAATAGACTATAATACAATATCGAAAAACATTGGTTTTTATATATCTACAGGGTGTTTCAAATATTAGGTAACTGCGAGCTAAACCGGGTGACACAGGGGTATAAGGATCACCCCTTTAAACTTTTTTATTTATTAGCAGATTTTTTTGAAAGTTTAACTGAGTATAGTAATTTCTGATTTTCTGACGTACATATTCAAGATGGCCGACTTCCGATTTCGCCGGAAATGGACAACACTTTTGTTTGTTAAATGGAACACCCTATATATTTTGATAAATTTGGATTCTGCGGATTAAAAGACATATAATCCACTGGCCAAATGTCAATTTGACACAACTTTCGTTTTTGAGAAAAATAATTTTTCTAAGTGTACTTTGTTAAAATGTATAACAATAAGTTGGTGTACAGCATATCATTTTATTCGTATTGAAGTGGGCTTCAAAAAGCGCAGGATATTCAAGGGGTTACATTTAAAAAAAATGAATTTAGGTGAAAAACGGTTGATAAGAATGAAAGTTCTGTCAAACTGACATTTGGCTATTGGATTGCATGTTTTCTGAGCCGTAGAATCCAAATTCCTCAAAATATACAGGGTGTTCTATTTAAAAAACATAATTGTTGTCCATTTCCGGCGAAACCGGAAGTCAGCCATCTCGAATATATATGTCAGAAAATCAGAAATTACTGTTACTATACTTAGTTAAACTTTCATAAAAATCGGCTAATAAATTAAAAAGAGAAGTGAGGGGTCCTTTGAAAAAAGTAGCACAGACGCGCCTTTTTGATAAATATTTTAAATATCATAAAAAAACCGCATATTTTTAGTTGCTACATTAGGTGAGTTCTTGTTCAAAAACGAATAATTATGTTTTATGGCCCTCTACCCTGTTCTGCGCAGAAAAAATTGGACTAGAGGGTTGGATTACTTAACATTAACCGGAAAATACTAAAAAATAATTTTATACCCAATTTATTAGAATACAAGCATATTTTTCTTGGTTAATTCTCTAACCGGCAACCAACAAAAACACGTGGTGGGCGGGCCTCATAAATTATTTTTAATAGTGTTGATTTATTTTGCTTATTTAGGAAATAAAATTACTTAATTTATTTTATAAGTTAAATGTATGAGTATTATTTATAATTTATAATTTAATATACGGTTTGATATTAACTAATTTAGAGTTTTTCTTCTATTATTTTAGCTAATTACGGCCCTGGAAAACATTTCTAACATTATCTCAAAGTAATGAAAAAATACTACATTAAGACATTAGAAAAATACTTATATACAAAAGAAATATTTTGCGTAGTTTACCCTAGAAAAGTATTTTTAAATTCTTAAGTTGACAGCTTTTTACAAAAACAATTTTCAACAAAAAATTAGGGCCTCTGAAACAAGATGCGCAAACTTGAAAAGAACTTAATATAAATCAGTTTTCTTCGCTACTTTCGAATATCTTATCAGATTTACAAAATATTGTTATATAAGGTGTTGTTTTTGAGGCCGAAAGAAATGGTCAAATTTTGTTAACCCGGACCTGGATTTTAAATATGATTTCTATGGCAAAATATTTGGCTATATCTAAGGAAGTTCACCTGCCAAATTTTATATTTTATACCGAGTGGTTGTTGAGTTATGACCATCCATAAAACACCCTGTATCTAGGTAATGAGGTATGATAGCCAATTATTAACCAGTGATTTTGAATCATCCAGTGTCCCACAGCTTTAGTTAACGTATGTACATTTCACTCTGAAACACCCTGTATATTTCCATTTGTTGAATTAGCTTTTTCTCAGTTTTTCTTTTATGTTTTTAATAATTGCTTGTCTATTTTCCTCCACTAGAAATCCTTCTTCACTTTCACTTCAAATCTTACATGTTCTATTTTTTTGTTTTCCTTAATTCTTCTGTTTACTCTTTATTTGATTCTTACTTAATTCTCCTTCTTCTTATTTAATTCGAGAAAATTTTTGTTCATTTGATTGATGATAATGAAATAATTTTTATGAGTTTTGAATTTTATAAATAGAGTTTATTGTTAAAAAAGCTTGATTTTAAAGAATTTATTGATAGTAATTGGTATATGAGATGTTCTAAATCAACAACTGTGAAATAGTAAAAAAATCTTATCTCAGTATTATTATTATAGTTATTTTTGGGAATAAAAAAAATTTGATACTTGAAATTAATCAAGTAGGAGGTTGTTTAAAAAATAGGAAAAAAAAAGTCTGTCAACATTTTTTTGAATTGTCATGATAGACAATTATATAAAAAAATATTATAGTATATGTAAAGATAGAATTAACTAAAAAAGAATAATAAAATTTATAACCAATAAAAAGAAGATTTATTAATGAATATTTTTTATAAAATTTAAAGAAAAAGAACTGAGAGGAGATTGAGATAGGGTAAACACACAAAATGGTCATCTTATCGAATGTAACAAAAATAATGAAACTAGAATAAAAAAAATAAAGAAGAGATAAAATGGAAGCTAAATTTCGAGATAAAAATTCAAGTAACAGTGGGAGAATCAGAAGAGAAGACTGGAAAAATTCTAATAACTAAAGGACCCTGCACGGTTTTTATGGAAAAAGAGTCCCAGCCGAATTGGCTGAAAATTTAGTAAAATGTATTTTATGACGCCCTGATCAAATGTCTCTATGGGCCCAACGAGATCTAATGTACAATTTTTGAGATACAGGGTGTTAAACATGCGGAGGCAGTTTGTTCCTTATCTTTAAAAAATAAATATTTTGTTATAAAAAATTAAATAATAATTATAATAATAATATTGTCGATACGAGTTATAAAGAAAAGTTCAAAGACTCAGTCTATAGGGTGATTCTTTTTCTACTAGCCAATTTTAAGATATTTCATTGCGGATTGACTGATTGCAATAGGTACATACTTTCGTAACAGCATTTACATCAAGAGGAGGTCTCAAAACTTCTTCTTTTCTATAGATAGCTATTTCACTATAAATTTGGCTATAAATGATATTTACTTATTCTGCAAGTCTACGGTCTTTTGCTTTTGACTGAGTTTGTTCAAAGAATTACATAAAAATCTTAAAATTGGCTGGTAGAAAAAGAATCGCCCTGTAGGCTGAGTCTTAGAACTTTTCATTACAACTCATATCTACAATATTATTATTATAATTATTATCTTTAATTTTTTATAACAAACTATTTATTTTTTAAAGGTAAGGAACAATACTGCCTCCGCATGTTTAACACCCTGTATCTCAAAAACTGTACATTAGATCTCGTTGCGCCCATGGAGACATTTGATCAGGGCGTCATAAACTACATTATACTAAATTTTCAGCCAATTCGACTGGGACTCTTTTCCCATAAGAACCGTGTGGGGTCCTTTAAATATTTTTTAAAATTTGTTTTAATTTGTAATGTCAATCTATTTTTTTATAGTAAAAACCACCCCTAAATAAAGATTACTTGTATAACATTACAATATGTTATATGATTATAATTGTTTATTATTATTTGTTCCTGCTTTTCACAAACTTGTGTCTTCTTATTCCCTCTTTTTAATTTCATTGGATAATTTTTTTTAATTATCAAAATTGTAATTTTCCGATGGTAGTGAAATTGCTAGCCATAAAAACTAATAATCAATTTCTAACTACTTATGATACATAATATAGTTATTTTCCTAACAAGTGGGGAAAAGATACTTTCGCAAGTGTTAGGAACAATATTTTTTCTACAAGCGCCTAGAATTAAAAAAAAATTTTTAGCAAAAATACTGTTGGAGGCCCTTATTTCTTAAATATTATTATTTAACTTTTTGTTTTTTTTGTAAATTGTTTCATAATTTTTACAATAAATTAAATATTTCATAAACAATATTTTTATTTAGTTACCAAATATTTTTTTAATCATTTTAGCATTTATAAAATCAGTGCGAAAAGGTTTTGGTATTTCTAGTTATAGGATTATAGGTTGTATACAAATATAGTGACTACAGATTCTGTTAATTCGAACAAATTTAATTAATTTTCTCTGTATAATTACCTCTAAAAACCATAAACATCTATATAATCACCAACTAATCATAATAACACTCTGTCATCCTCGATAATTCTTACAAATTTCCACGGAACCACAGAACGACAAACACGAAACGCGCGTTTTTCAAATTGATCTGTCAAAAGCGATTTCGAAATGATAATATTTCAATTAAAATTAAACCGCTCGACTTTGACACCGAAAATTAATATTAATGTTTTGTTTACTGATTTCTATAAATCGATTGCGGCTCGCGTTTATGCTGAAACTGAAAACTGGCAGAGATTTCAGGGAAGATCTGAAAATACCCGTAAGGCGGGTTCGAACTTATCTCCCACTACTTTCTAATGACTTAATTTAGGACTGAAAGGGGCGGGATTTGAATTGAGATGTCGCCACAAATATATTTACAGGATTTATCTATTATGATTTAATTAATCAGTTTTCATAATGATTTTTGAAAGACAGATTAAATACTACGGTTACTTTTTGTATACAGTTAATTTGATAAAGACGTAACTAAATCTCTAGGATTAATAATAGAAATGTACTATTCACTATAACCAAAGGCTATCACTAATAGTCAGTAGATAGAACGCTCATTAATGTTAATCATTCATAAAAAGTATAAATACGCTTGGGAAAAGTTACAGATTCTACAGACTAGAAATTCAACTAAACAACATTCTGTAACAACAAATGTGCATGTTGGATATAAATAGAAAAAATGACTATTATATGAATTTAGCTTAAATATTTTATGTTGCTTTAACTTGAAAAACAATAAAACTTTTATTGACTAAAAACGTCTAAAAGTATACCTTTAAAACTTAACATGGATTGTATGATTTTGATAAGAAAATTTGGGCGTACACGATTTCGGCTCCAAGAACATGAATTCGGCTCTAATGCTAAACCGATTAGCGTGGGGGTATACGCGAATTCGACACAAACAATATTTAACGAAAGTTCAGAAATACACTAGTTAGTGTGAAAATATTATTATTAAAAACCACTTATTTATGCATACATTAATATAGATATTATATATTATTTTTATATTGTTTGACTGGTGAAGTTATTGTATAGTGAAATATGTCACAATATGGATTTTCCTCAAGTAAAAGTCGACATAGTTAAATACAAAACAAGTCAGAAGCGCTTGCGCGTTAGCAGGCACGTGACGGCTTCTAAACAAAAATGCGATTATCTCATGAACCATAAAAAATATCTCAAATCTGTTTTCAAATATCGATTCGGCGTTAAATTTCACGTCGGAATGCTATTTTTAAAAACCGGTAATATCAATTTCGGTTCTGGTTTGTAAAACCAGTTTTGAAACCGGAAGTCATAAATATCTCAAAATCTATTTGGAAGCTATCCAAGGTATGCTCAGTTTATTACCATTCACCGTTTGTCTCTATCTCTTTTCGTTTTTGAGTTATAAATGCGGACAGACAGACAGACAGAGCCGGATTTCCTCGATTTGGGCCATATTTTAGCTATTAAGTCCTATGACAACCTACTATTTTCATCAAGCGGATTCTTGCTTTACTCGTTAAGCCAAATCAAATGGTGTCTATACATTTTCAGGAAATCGGCAAAATAGGTGAAAATCCAGCTAAATTTGGGATTTTCCTCGATTTTGACCATATTTCGTCCTATGACAACCCATATTTTCTTTAATGAAAAGCGGATTTTTACTCTACTCGTCAAATCAAATCGATTGGTGTGGTTATCTACTCGAGAGACCTCATACATTTTGGAGAAATCCTGATTTTTCAAAATTGGACCTAATTTTGAGGTAATATTTTAGAATACTTTTGGCTTTTTTTTAATTCGTTCTAAAGTTTTATCACAATCCTTTTATTTCAGAACACTCCCGAGGGCACCACAGTTTGAGATTTTTCTAAAAATGCATATATCTCAAGATTCCAGCAATCTGGGGACGAAAATGTAAAAGTTGAACATTTTTTGGCGGATAGAACCCACCTATTTTTGGAATTGACTGTATTTTCGGTCTCTTTAGGACCGGAGAATCCGAAAAAATTCTTTTCTAGGTTTTGTACCAAGCTAAAGGTCACCACGGTTTTAGAATTTCAGGATTGTATCAAAATGTTGACATTTTTGTGTCAAAACACGTTTGTGGTCCTTTAAGTATTCCAGTCCAAATCCACCCCATTTCCAACACTGCTATAACTAGGTTTGTTCTATTTGGTTTTATGCATTGAATTCAACGTTCTGAATTTTTTACTTTCCCGGTCCCATCAAAGGGAAAGTATAGTGATCGAGCAAAAAACAAATTCGAGATATCGATGGAAATATCCAGTTTGAGGTCCCTCAAGAAAATTAAAACCATTTCCAGCATATGGTCTGTCTGTGTGTCTGTGTGTAATCTTCCACGATAACTGCCGAACCGTTTGACCAATCAAGCTGAAATTTGGTATAAAGAGTTGGTGTGTGTCTCAAATGCGACCATTAGTTTTTGGTTTAAATTGATACAGTAGAAGGTTCTCTAGACCGACATTGATTGAAGACACATAAAAGATTTTTTGTCTTTTTTTAATTTTAAGGACAAATAATACACTTTAGTGCAAAATGTTCTAGTGCAAAGTTTTAGAGTATAAAATCTCCTACAATTCTTGTATCAAACTTTTTCCAGAAATTCCTATAGAGGGTGAGCAAAAATGTGCATATCAAACTTCCAATAATTGCGCCACCAGAGGGCTAGCAAAAAATATGCATGTAGGTTTTTCGCAGTTTTTCCAAATTTTGAGGACAAACAATGCACTTTAGTGGAAAATTTTTTAATGCAAAGTTGTAGAGCACCAAATATCCTTTAACTTTTACGTTTAACTTTTTTTCTGATTCCCCATAGTTTCGCCGCTAGAGAGCGAAAAATATGCACATTTTGGATTTTTCAATTTTTTTTTATTTTGAAAGCAAATAATGGGCTTTAGTGCAAAATATTCTAGTGCAAACTTGTAGAGCATAAATTCCCTACAACTTTTGTATCGAACTTTTTCCCGAATTCCCAATAGTTTTCACCCATCCTAATTGTAGCAGTGTGCTATATAATGTGCGCATGCGCCCGCTTATGTCATTATCAATATAGAAATATCAATTCGGTAGACGTATTCACCGTCGCCTTGCTATTTAAAATTTGTTCCATAAACTAATGGAATGCTTAGTCTTTTGTAATTAAAATAATCCTATTCTCTATAGCCGAGCCGGGAAAGTTCTGGGGTGACATAGGTTTTTTTTTGTGGAGGTGGAAATATTATTTTAAAGACACCTCACTCTTGGTTCTATGCTTGAGCTGATCGCTTTGCCAGCAGAGTCAGGGGCATACCTGCTAAAAAACCCTCCTCGGTAATTCATCCTGTGTTTGTGGTGTTTCCTTGTACCCTGGCTTTTCAGGGATACAGAGGGTATTTGTTGAAAGTAAAGAAATTAAATGTAAATGCGATAATTGATACTTACTAGCCTCCCGGGGGGGGGAGGGGGGCTCCAAGCGGTGTCCCGTAGGCGTCAGTGGTAGATCGAGCTCATCTGATGCTAAGTGGCGCCTCCTCCAATAGATCGTGGAGATGTCCGGGAGATCCATATTTTCTCTTGCTTCACTAAGGATTATAAGGTTGGGCTGGATAAATTTTCTGATGGGCTTTTTGTGGAATTACCGTCTGTTCTTTTCAACTGTCCATTTGATCCTTAGACTTGCTTGGGCGAGAGTGTTGGTGCCGTCCAATCTTCTCCTGACGCATCCTCTTTGTATTTTTTTGAATCTGGAAATAATGGGGGAGGTATATTAGTATGTTCATAAATCTGGTTAGAGTGTAAATCTCAGGGAAGGTTATTGAGAAGTTCAGAGCTCTAAAATATATTACTGGACAGATGTAGGTTTTATAGGTATAGTGTAGATTTTGGGGATTACATCTGCCAAATCGTCTACTAGGGCCACGATGAGAGATTCTTGAAGTTGAGAGAACGCTTGAAGCGTGAAGCATACTCCCAAGTAGGTAACCTTATCCGAAGGGACAGGCCTCTCTCCCCAGAGCCGTAGGTTGATGTCATTGGAGTTTTTAATGAATTTTTGGGAAAGGTGGGGATGTTTGAATATGGTGAGTTGGGTTCAGGGTATCCCTTCAATTGCTACACAATTGTTCGAAGGTATTGAGGAGAAGCTGGGTTTTGGTATTTAGAACTCTGAAGGAAGGGACTGAGTCAGAGATTAGGGTATCATCAGCATAAAGCTTGAGGTGTTGACTAGGTTATGGAGGGGGTAGAATGTCATGGGCGTATATGACATAGAGAACGGGAACGGGAACAAGAACAGAGGTACTTCTGCTAGTGGGGTGAAGGGGTCAGAGAGGGAGGTTTCATCTTTTACAATGATTGATCTGTTTTTGAGATAGGAGTGGATGAGTTTGATAATTTGGGGTGCCAGACTTCGTCAAAAGCTTTTTGAACATCAAATAGGACTGCCGATGGACTGTGACATAAGTTTATATAATGGGAGGCTCTAGCGTGGAGTCTCACTAGTGTATCTTGGGAAAAGTGATCAGGCCTAAATTCGTGTTGGAATTATAGTTCCTCTTTCATTCAGAAAGCTACCGATATGATCCTTGGGTCTCAAAGATCTTACCAAGAACGTTAGTTAGGGATATATGCCTGTTGGGTCTTTGGGGATAAGGATGGTGTGGGAAGTTTACACGCAGGTGGGAAAGTGGAACTGGAAGGCATGTATTCATTAGGATGGTAAGAACTGTGAGGATGGTGGCAGGAAGGTTTTTCAGGGCATGGCGTTTTATGTGATTAGGATCAGAGGTGGAAGTCTGTAAGGGTATTGAATTTAATCGTTAACGAGTTATTCATTTGTTAGTTTCAGTCAGCGACGTATATTCCATAATCTGTAACACACACTGATATAAAGGTAGCGCGTTTGACACAAAATTAATTAGAAGATGGGAGAGGAAAAATCACTGCGCGATTTTTCAATGACCCGTTTCGGTCAGCCGAAGAACGGACATTGTACTTTGTATTATTAAAAAACACACATATTAAGATGTAATAATGAATAATAATCGGTATGTTGTTTATATTAAACTCAAGTTCATATTTATTTATCTCCAAAGTGGCTTAGTGGTCTAAGGTAAGGAATTTGGTAAAATTTATAATAAAAAAGTTACTCATATGATTCGAACTTAAGTGGACACATTGTATATAAAACTTTAACTACCATTTGTTATTTGAATTTCCAAAGTACTTCTTTATTTTGCAGGTATATATTTATAAAAAACCTTTAAGTCGTACATTTAAATTTACCCTAATCAATTATATTGAATTGAATTATACATACTTTTATTATATAAAAAATTATTTTTAAAATTACTAATTTTTTCTAATTATTATATTACGTATATTCAATTCAACTTTCTGGATTATTAAAATAATTTATAAAACACTTATCCACCGATACGCATTTTTGACATTTGTATTTAAAGGTTAAAATTCGTTAGCTAGCATAAAAATGATCGGTTGGGTTGGAGCTACCGAATAAATTCGTTAGCAAAAATCCGTCACTACCGAGTTTCATAATGAAAATTACTGACGTATGTTAGGCAGAGTTTACATACTGTCAATATCTGAAAATTGAGGAAATGTTAATTTCTCGTGAGACTCGTAAATAGTTTAATTTTGGGCTTAAATAATGAGAGTTAGTTGCCCAAAACAATTAACATTGTAATAAATCAAAATATTATAAGTATTATATTTAAATTAGAAAAACGCCAAACGCGCTACCTTCATCTGTATGAGTTAGACTACGGATTATTCGTCACTGACGGAAAACTAACAAATGAATAACTCGTTAACGAAAAAACTCAATACCCTTACAGACTTCCACCTCAGGAGCGGAGTTTTTTCCCGTTGGAAAGCCGAGGCTATGTAATCGAGGGTGTAAGGTTCAAGGATAGGGTTTTCTGTGGGGGGATTGGAAGTTTGGACTAGGTCTTGGAGAAGGAATTCTGTGTCCGCTTGGAACTGTATTGAAGTTGGGGTTTGGAGGAATGACTAGGGATTCTTGGAGGATGTCTTTGAATGCAGTGAAAATTGTATTTGCTCACAGTTAATACGGGTACGGTATACCTAGTTACGGACAGGAATTATCAAATATATACAGCTAGATAAGAAGATTGAAGTTGTGGCTTTTGTTTACTGATGTGCAAAATTGATTCGTAAAAAGGGTAAAACATAGAAATATTACGCCGTGATTCAAATTTTTACCCTGTTCTCGTAATCAGTTACTGAAGTGTCCCAAAGAAGAGGAAGCTTTTGCATTTCTCCTATTACAACATCCAAATCCATCCTATATAATGCAGTAAATTTTACATCAATGGTCCGTATGCACTTGTCAATTAGTACTAATGTAAATCTACAGTGTCCAATGCACATTTTGTCGTCCATTGTAGAGATTCATAACGTACACAAATGCGGTTTTTTACTTAACGCACAGCGTTTTTGCTGTAACGTGCCCATGTGTATGTCTTCATTTATTTTAATAAACTTCAGTGACGTACGTTACAATGCATTATTTGCAAGACGTTGAATTTGACGCTCGTCTGCACTGGTACCTAAAGGCGCATTCTCACGAGTCAAGTTTAGTTGACCGATTATAGTTGACTAATAAAAGTTGAATGAAATCTGTAGTGAGAACCTTTGTTTCAATATATTTTAAGTTGATCAAAAAATATTTGACCTAGGGAAAATTAGTGAAAAATATGGAAAAATTTAGAAAAAAGGGAAAATTGGGAAAAATATGGAAAAATGGAAAATAAGCAGAAATAGTAAAAAATAGCTTAAAATATGGAAATTTATGAAAAACAAGAATAAATCATGATAAACAGGAAAAAATAAAAAAAACTGGAGAAAATCGGAAGAAATAGGAAAAAATGTAAAAATAGAAACTATAGTTAAAATAAGGGAAAATACTGAAAAATATTGAAAACATAGGGAAAAATATTGACAAATAGTGGCAAATAGGGAAAAATAAAAAAATATATAAAAAAATAATATATAAAAAATAAAAAAATATATAAAAAAATAGGAAGAAATGGAAAAAAATAAGAAAAAAATAGGAAAAACTTTGAAACACAAACAAAGCTCAGCTCAGCTCTTTTCTACAACCGCACTATGCAAAACACCCTTTTCTACACAAATTTGTATAATCAAAACAGGCCTTTTCTACAACTTCTACTCAAAGCACTTTTCCCACTCGCTTGATTTGCGTTAGTCGCCTTACGGCTCGTGCCACAAATTTCTAGGCTCGTGGGAAAAGTGACGCATTGCTCACTTGTTCTACAAACTACTATAGTTTTGAAGTTACAGATAATTGACAATTGCATTTTTTCAAATTTAAGTAATTGCTAAGGCCAAACGACATAAAATCCGATAAAAAGGCTTACATGTCCCTATCTTAACTTTTTGAGTTCTACTTGCTGGCAAAAGAACAAAATGTATACAGGGTACCCAATTTATATATAAAAAAGTATATTAATGTTTCAAAAATTTCTACCCTAGAAAAAAATAATTGTTTTCTCAAAATGGAAATTTTTTTGAAACATCAATATTATTTTATATATTTTTCTATATAATTCAATAATAATTATACATACGTTAACTGGAGAATCCTGCGAAGATTTAGCACATAGAATATGTCTCTTTACTTAATTACAGGGTGTAGATTAATTACATAGATTGCATTAAAGATTTGAAATGAAACTTCCGCCAGTGGCGTAGAATTTAGGAATGTACTCCAGCCGTATACGCCTCTAATATGTTTAATATTCTAAATATTAATAACACAACTCAAAATATCATAAAAAAACAAAATAAAAATTATAATAGGAAGCATGTCTGAAGTGCGAGTAAAAGCAATTGATTTTTTTTTAGTATTCAAAGATTTTTTTATATTCAAAAATTTGCTAAATATTTGTTTTAAGAATAAAATAAAAAAAAATTCAAGTACATCATCACTCTATCTGTTCTCAACAAATAATTTAATATATCAAACAATTAATCTACCAAGCCCAACAATTCTCAAGACAAAACAATAAGATACCTTCATGCCCATGGCGATAATATAAAAAAAGATACTACCTGTATCTACTGTATGTTTGTTCTAGAATTAGATGAATAGATGGGACCTCCTTTATAATTCCAAACTAAAGAATACATTATATATGGGCTGAGAAACAAAAAAAAATCTCAGGGGTGAATATCAGGATTTTGAGGGTATCATCTTCATTTGCACAACAAAAGTTAAAAACCGTTTTCGTGGGTTTTTTTATTATGTAAGTACAGAAAAAATATTGTATTACATTTTTCCTGTATAGAGTTGAATAAATATAATTTAGTATTAGTCTGATAAAAATATTTTTAAAACAAGTAAGACGTATTTAAACTAACTAAATGTATGCTTATACGAATACACATTTTTTTCTATTGAACTTTGTAAATATTCTGTAAACAAAAGGAATACAGCATCAGGCTATTTTTATCTTTATACAAAGGTCCTTTTCGGAACAGCTGATCATGGCTTTTGTGCTTAAATTCGAAAACTTTTATTTGAATTAGTGCAAGAGTATTTTTCTAGGGTAAAACTAATCAATACAAACCAGGCCGTTGTATAATAAAATTTACCTGATTTTTTGTAAATCTGTTACATATTGTTATATCAGTTACAATTTTTAAATAAATATAAAAAATGTTGAATGTATATAAATTTAAAAAAACATTAATTTTATTATAGGACGGTTAATGTTGTTTTCGTAAAATTAAAGGCGAAAATAAAAGCAAAGGTGCTTATTGACTTTATAATAACCGTCCGTCTGTCTGTCCCAGGGATAAGTTAACTAAAACCGTCTGTCTGTCCGCCTGTCCGTAGCTGAGATACATAAATACTGTTAGTTTGTTCGGTTTATTTAATTAAAATGTAAAAACCAAATATTATCTATAGTCAAATGGGGCATAAAATTCAATGATGAATAAAACAACTCCAAGTCAAACCACAATAAAATGTGTTTAATATAAAGACATAAAGCTGACATGTTTCTGTCTATACGACCATCATCAGGCTGATTAAATTGTATCCAAACAATAGAATTTCAAATTTAGGTATGAAAAACTTAAACTAATGACATCAAAATTTATATAAAAAAAATACGTTCAATGGAGTTATTTTATTAATTTAAAAAACTATTTTCGTTGTTTTTTTATATAAATTTTGATATTATTAGTTTAGTTTTCATACCTAAATTTTAAACTCTATTGTTTGGATCCAATTTAATCAGCCTGATGATGGTCTTATAGACCGAAACATGTCGCCCTTTGGACTTTATGTCTTTGTATTAAAATTTTTTTATTGTGGTATGACTTGGAGTTGTTTTATTCATTTTTTAATAATTAAAAAGTGTTTCAGGTTGTGGTTAGGTTAGGTTAATACGATCGCTAAGGTATGGATTGTATATATTCCTATCATAAAAAATTATTATGATAATGATTGAAATTTTTTTACAGTATATAATAATTATTTTTAACAAATCAACGGATTTTTCAAATTTATGTATTTTAAATGTAATTTAAATTATGTTTTTAATGAAACGTTGTTTGAATGAGACTGAGTTCACAAGTTATTAAATTTCAAATTAATTTTATAAAACATTGACAAGAATTTTTGGGGCACCCATTTAAAATTGTTATTTATTAATTATTATAGTAAATGGTTCAAATAAAAATGAAAGTGATAGATAGAAAAAATATTATTACTCTAGTATAGAGAAAGAACAACTCTATAAGAAAATGTTAAAAAATCCAACTATTGAAAATAAAAACAAGTATAAACAATATCGCAAAACATTAAAAGAATTGATTCAACAAGCTAAAAAAAATTATTATCAGAAGATTATTAATGAAAGCCAAAACAATAGAAAAACATCGGTTATGTCGCCCCAAAACTTTCCCGGCAAGTTTCCACGAATACTTTTTCTGACATTTAATGTTAAAGTTTAAAATTTTGACTTATTTTTATTTTTGACAGGTGACAGTTAGAGAAGTCAAATTTCGTGATATATTGCATCTGTCATTTTTGATAGTGACACTTCCGTTTGACAGATTTCTTACAAAAACTAACGGTCTCTTTCGACGGGTAATCCAAACCCATATACCAAATTTCAGCTTAATCGGATTAAACGTATGGCCTCTATCGTGGAAGAATACACACAGACAGACTTCCATCTGGAAATGGTCCAATTCATCTCAGGTGACCTCAAAATGAATATTTCCATCTTTATCTCGAAAATTTTTTTTAGCTCGTTCACAATACTTTCCCTTCTCGGAGGCGGGTCGGGAAAGTAATAGAGAAAACAAAAGAAAAGAAGAGAAAATGATTTCAAGATTTTGTAATAATTTCAAAAGTTTCAATAAAAAATCTAGATTTCAAAAATTTCAAGAACTTGATAAAAAATCTGATGTGGCCACCACATGACCTCTCGCCATGTTTGAATCAAAAATTTACACGGTGGCACAAAAAAGTATGAAAAAAATTTACTTTTTTGTAAATCTGGCAACAGTGGCAAAAGTTTCGAAAATTTTAATGCGATGAAAATAAACTATAGGGTATACAAAATATATGTGTAAAACTTTATTGCCGTTTTGTATAATAATGGCGTCATCACCCATAGCAACTGCCTCTTCCGGTTGTCCGATTGACACCAAAATCTAATCAGATCTAATCTAGGGTATCAGAATCCTGTGTGCAAAATTTCAAATTTTTTTATTCAGTAGTTTTTGAGTTATCGTTACTACAACATCCATCCAAACACACACACTAACACACACAGACATCATCGCGAAAATATTAAAATCGTATTCTAGGGACCCCAAAACGTGTTTATCCATTGAAAACTCACTACCCAATTTTTAGCATGATTCCTATACCTCTCTTATCTGAAGGGCGAGAGGTAAAAATATCAGGAAATTTGATAAAAATTTCAATCAAAAATCCAAATATTTCAAAAAAAAATGTGTAAAAATTTCAAGATTTTGTAATAATTTCAAAAGTTTTAATAAAAAAACTATAAAAATTTAAAAAAAATGTAAAAATTTCCAGATTTTGTAAAGATTTCAAAAATTTCAAGAGCTGAGATCAAAAATTTCAGGAAATTGGATAAAAAGTTTTAAAATTTCAAAAATTTCAATAAAAAATCTAGATTTCAAAAATTTCAAGAACTTGATAAAAAATATCAGGAAATTTGATAAAAATTTCAATCAAAAATCCAAATATTTCAAAAAAAAATGTGTAAAAATTTCAAGATTTTGTAATAATTTCAAAAGTTTTAATAAAAAAACTATAAAGATTTTAAAAAAATGTAAAAATTTCCAGATTTTGTAGATTTCAAAAATTTCAAGAACTAAAATCAAAAATTTCAGGAACTTTGATAAAGAATTTTAAAATTTCAATAAAAAATCTCTAAATGTTTCAAAAATTTCAAAAAAAAATCTAAATTTCAAAAATTTTCATGAACTTTTATAAAAAATTTCAGGAATTATGATAAAAATTTAAAAAATTTCAATCAAAAATCCAAATATTTCAAAAATTTTAAAAATGTGTAAAAATTTCAAGATTTTGTAATAATTTCAAAAGTTTCAATAACAAAACTATAGGAATTTTAAAAACGTGTAAAAATTTACAGATTTTGTAAAATTTCAAGAACTTTGATAAAAAATTTCAGGAATTATGATAAAAATTTAAAAAACTTCAATCAAAAATCCAAAAATTTTAAGAATGTGTAAAAATTTCAAGATTTTGTAATAATTTCAAAAGTTTTAATAAAAAATATCTAAATATATAAAAAATTTCAAGAACTTTGATCAATAATTTCAGGAATTTTTATAAAAATTTAAAAATTTCAACGAAAAATGTGCAAATATTTCAAAAAATTTAAAAATGTAAAAATTTCAAGATTTTGTAAAAAGTTCAAAAAATCTATAAACATTTTAAAAAACCGGTTGTGTCGCCTCAAAAGTTTCCTGACGAGTATCCACGTATACTTTTTCAAATATTAATTCTTAAAGTTTAAAATTTTGACATATTTTTCTTTTGACAGGTGACAGTTGGAAAAATAATTTTGACTGTTCTGAATAGAGTTTTTCAAGGGCTTTCAAATTGCGTGATATATTGCTTCTATCATTTTTTGACAGTGATACTTCTGTTTGACAGATGTAACTCAAACCGATATACCAAATTTCAGCTCAATCGGATTAAACGTGTGGCATCTATCGTGGAAGAATACACACAAACAGACAGACAGACAGACAGACTTCCATCTGGAAATGGTATTAATCATCTCAGGTGACCTCAAAATCGATATTTCAATTTCTATCTCGAAATTTTTTTTTACCTCTTCACAATACTTTGCCTTCTTGGAGGTGGGTGGGGAAAGTAATAAAAAACCTTATTGGTGATATAATTGAAGATAAAAATAAAATCTCGGACGAGTTTTGTGACTTTTTTCTGAGGTTGGCAAAAATGAGCTAACAAAATCCAAATAAAAAACAAAAGATTTCCTAAAAAAATAATTAAACGTTCTTTCCTTTTAGCAGATACGAATGAGACAGAAATTGTTGAATACATTAAAACAAAAAATAATAATAAAGCGGCAGGGCCAGATTGAATAAAATCCGAACTCCCTAAAATATCAAATGAAATATCACAGCCTCTAAAATTTATTATAAATAAATAATTTAATGATGAAATATTTCCTGGTTTGTTTAAGTTTGCGCATGTTCTTACGTTTTTTTTCCTGTGCCACTCTACTCGGTATATCTAATTTCAGCCCGCTTGATATCCCCTCTCTAGACCTCCCTCTCTTTTAGGTATTAACAATTCTCTCCCTTTACCATTTAAGTCAAAACAATTGACTTATATAGCGTCTAGACCAAACTTTTTGGAACAAGTTTTTTTCTTTGGACCAGACTTTTTGGAGCAAGTCTTTTTCTTTGGACCAAACTTTTCCGGAGCAAGTTTATTTTTCTTTGGACCAACCTTTTTTAGGAGCAAATTTTTCTCTGGACTACAAGTTTTCTTTGGATCAATAAACTTTTTTGGAGTAAGTTTTTTCTCTTTGGATTTCGGAGCAAGTTTTCTTTGGGACTACAAGTTTTTTGGAGCAAGTTAACGTGTCTACTGATCCTAGGAACTTGGAAAAAAGTAAACCTCAAAAACCAAGATAAGTTGAATTTCAAAGAAAAAAAGAAAAGTCTTTAATTTTTTTTTTCTTCGACTATTAGTAATAAAATAAATATAACGTTTAATTTGAGTTTAATTTATTTAAACCCACAAAAAAAAGAAAGGACGGATTTTGAAATATATCATAGTTTTTTTGTCAATTGTTAATGATTACATCAAAAAAGCCGATTTTCAAAAAGGGTGATAAACTTCGTTTAACTAACTATAGACCTATTTCCTCAAATTCAAATTTCGCAAAAATATATGAAAAAAATTAAAACCTAGAATAAACAGTAAATAGTATTATCTCAAAGCAATAATTTGGATAGAAGGCGTATCTGCTGTTTGCTTATGGATATAATAACCCACTAGTTAGTTATTATATTATGCTTATGGAAACTATTAATTGTCCAAAAGCAGTCGAATAATAAAAATATGTATATAATTTAATAGTAGTAGATACATTTTGCATTTCGTGATAACTGTTCAAAGTTGATGTACTTGCATGCAACATTTTTTTCGTAAAGTTAGTATTAAAAAAGTATTTCATACGCAGCCAACTTAAGAAAATACACTGTATTTATTGACTATATTTACAATTAAAACTATAGAATAAATGATATATTTAGGTACAAAAATCATCTGTTAACTATTTATCCTTGAATTATAGATTTTCCAATTATATCTTAATTTCCTTAAAATAAATCAAGCGTCTGTCAACAGAAAAACAAAATCAGTTAGCGCCACATTAAAAAATAACAACCGTAAACACGAAAACACCACAATATGGATATAAACGACCTTATTAGAGACACATACGGAAGCTACTAAAAACGTCAACACATCGACAGACACTATTATTCCTAATTAAAAGGGCAATAATTTCGGTAGATCATTTAAGGGTGGTATTTTATGCAGATCAGGCTCCTTCTGACACACCAAGATTCTACATCGTTACATAAAAGAACACATTTGGTTTCTCCAAACTGTTTAATATTTATTTTTTCTGGATTCGTTTTATTTTTAGATATCTATTAATATCTTTTTTGCCATGTATAATAATAATGATGTATAATTATATACAGTAATTTCTTAAAAACAACAGTAAGTAAAGAACATGAAGTAAATAAACTTGTCGAAATTCCCATTAGAACCATGGAAGTGTTTCTTCTAAACCAAAAATACACCTTTAATTTTTTTTATTATTACATAGTGGGTACTTGAAGAAAACAAAAATAGAAAAAAAATAAGATTATGTTACCCACATAGCTAAAATAATAAAATATTATAATACTACATTTTATTTGGGATGTGGGGTTTTATTCATCCACCTCCACCATATGTTACGCTTATTTGGGGGTGTATTGGTTGATTTGCTAAGGTTTATTAGAAATAAGAGTGATACTGCTTAAAACATAACAATTATGTATTTATTAGATAATAAAATATAAACACTTTACTTACATTTAAATTTAAGGCCATTTTTGGCGACAGACTTTTTGCGAGGTGGCACATGTTAAACTTTTAAATTCCCAGGAGTCGGAGCAAGAAGCTCCAATGCTGGGTTCAATCATAATTTCTCATTTTTCTCTTAAAATTAATTTGTAATCTTCCCTCGATTGTGTTCTGAATAAAAACAATCTTTTACCAAGCTACTATCGTGGAACGATTATATTACATATCGTATTACATACCGTGGATACAATTATATAAACTCCAAAATGCCAATGAATATATAAAAAATGTTTTCTTTAAATAGATTTGTAGATACATTTTATAATGACATGTTAGTATAAAATAAAATAATGTTGTTAATATATTTTGTTTTTTCTTTTGTTTTTCTATTTTTTAGGTCTGCAAAGGTAACTAAGACCAGATTATAATCATGCTATTTGAAAATACTTAAAACATCATGACTCAATCTAAATTTAAAATGTGTAACGAAGTTACTTTCCGTGATAATTAAAATATTTAAATTAAATCGCGCACGGCACTGAATTAAGAATTACTTTAAAATTATATGAGAGGATAGCCGTACCAGTTGTAATCCCCATCGAAAGATGGAGTCACTTGTTTGGCATACCCAACCGACCTTATGGTATACGGCAGCCGGAGTCGATCAGTCCGACCCATCACCGAAGTTGAACCGTGTTGCACATCCGTTTTTCCTCGTCGGATTTGATTTTTTATCATTTTTTTTATAATAAAAGATATTATTTAATGAATCTTATTTTTGCTTTTACTTTATTATCCTAGCAGGTAATACCCAGGTACTCAACCCCGTAACCCCGTAGGGCGAGTAAAGCCCACCCTTTTGGCCGCCAAGACATTTGTCGATATCATAACGACCCCTGAATTTATTTTTCTTCACTGACGCTGCTCGGTGCAAGTGGCCTTCACACTATAAAAGGAAGGTGCAGCCCGATGCAATCCGAAACTTGGACCAAGGCGCCAAAAGACCGCTTTGACGACACAAAGAGCGTTACAAAGGTAAAACGAATTGACAAATTTTCATAACATAATAAACCCAAAATGACATGTCAATATAACCAAAAAACTCAAAATGACTACTTGTCAATATAACCAAAAAACCCAAAGCGACATTCTCTGTCTCACAATTCATGTAGTGTTATCTTTCACAATAAGCACTACAGTTACCAGTGACCCTCTTAATCTTTTGATGATTCTACACATCGATTAGTTTACCTTCGAGCCAGATTAAATTGTATAATAATTAAAAAAGTCTCATTTTGTTTTTTAAATGTTGAATAAAGTTATTAAATTAAATTATTATATTAAATACCAAATACTTATACAGGGTGGTTTTACATTTTGGTACAGGAGCTTCGATAATATCGTAATATATGTCTCCCACTTAAATAGTTTTTAATTACAAAAACACAATATACTTCAAATAACGTACTACATTATTGACTCCACATAATTCAAAATAACAATTATTCACCTGCGTCGTTTCTACACCTTTTCCAATTGTAGTTTAAAAAGTATCAAGTTAATTTCGGAAATTATCATTTGTATTTCGAATTAGGCAATTCAATTTAAAAATGTATCAAATGTATTTCGAAATTATCAATTCAATTTTAAATTGCCTCAATTATATTTCAAATTAATCAATTTAATTAAAAAAAGTATCAAATGTATTTAGAAATTATAAATTCAATTTCAAAATGCGTTAAATATATTTCAAATTTGTCACATATTTTTCAAAAAATTCCATTTGCATTTCAAAATTCATTATTTTAATTTAAAAAAATTTTATTTCAAAATTTATCTACATAATCCTATTCGCATATTCTACAACTAGCGTCTAGATCACAATTGCAACTCGAGTGCCCACCGCTGTTGCCAGATTTAAGTGTTTCATTGACGAAAAGAAAAATATTTATTTTATTAAAAGAAGTCTTGACTATCTAAATCTACCTGTGTATTAAAAAAAAAATAATAAAAAAAAAATTCCTCGGGATTCGAACCAGGAAGTTTTATGTGTAAAGCATACACTCTAGCACTGGACCACTTCGTATCACAATAATATATAATCAAACTTTCAAGTTAAGATACAAAACGATGGCAACAGCGGTGGGCACTCGAGTTGCATTTGGGATCTAGACGCTTCTTATTCTACATAGTCCACTTATATGTCTGAATACACAGTATTAAATAACTTTTTATAATTTATAATACAGAATTTACAACAAAAAGCTATTGTACAACAGGCATATCTTCTAACGCTAAAGCCAATCCGTGAAACGTCGATGAGTGTTGTACCGCACGAGCGCTATTCCTAGAATCGTGTTTTTCCCTTCGTCTACAATACGTTCCAAGTAAACCAGCCTTGGTTCTATCACTCCAGGAGCAGCGACATCTGGAATGCCCATGTTATTTTTCACAAAGCTTTTTATCTTGGACCAAATGGTCTCGATCGGGTTTAATATTGGAGAATACGGTGCTAATTTCAAAAGAGTTACTGCAGTACCAGTTAGTGCTGTTTCCAATCTGGAATGACATGGACTATTATCGCATACTATCCCCAAATCAACAACTTGATTTCCTTCGTTTTCCCATTGTTGCAAAAGTTCTAAAATCCATTCATTAGCAGTTTAAGCGAGTTTTGACATTTCCTTTGACTTTTTTTCAAATAATAATTTTAATTCATTATGTAAACTTTTAAAAGATATGTATTTTATAAAAATTGGGTGGCTCATTAAATAAAAAAACGTTATTGGAGACTATGGTACTAATCAATCTACAAACAGTTTTTCAACATACGATCGTCAGCGCCACGTCGGTTATTTTATGTACCATTAGCTGCATTAAAAGAGGCTAGTAGCAATTGTACGGCTCTATTACCAACTCTACTGGAGCGACCTCTAGAACGATGACAAAATAGATTGAAGTTTGTCTCATCGATCCATACTATTTGTTTACCCAGTTGGACGTAATACTTTTGTCAATAACCGTAAAATTCCGTATTAATGCACTGTATAAATTAACAATTTATTCATTATACCTCCACTCGTTTGAGAAAGCTACTGTGTTAGCAAAACGCGTCACGATTGTATATTGAACTTAGTTCAAATATAGTATAATGAAAATTTAAACAAATTAAATTGTTTTATTTCATTGTTTAGTATGGATCTTCATCAAGTAAAAGCCTCATCTATTCAATGGATGTAATTAGTACTCAACATTTTATTCTCATTTCTGTTCATTGTTACAGGCTGTCTATGTACATGCTTCAATGTAAACAGTCTGCCTTCTAGGTAGTTACCCAAAGTGGAAATGCTGATTGTCACAAGGAACTCTTCTAACACTCTTTCTTTAGCCTTTTTAATGTTTGTGAATAATCTTCTTCGATCCATTCAATTATTATATCTACCTGATGTTCAGTTAGAAATCTTGGTTTCTTACCTCCTTTTTTGAGCATGTTACTACGACCTGATTTGATCCATTCGTTACCTACCAGTATGACTCTACATAAAGGGCATCTTGCATCCGCCGTGTTGATGATTCTTTCTAAGCAAGTTACGTGAAAAAAGTGATTACATGGAAGAACTCTTAGCACGTTACCTCTCAACTATGGAGGGTATAGAAGGAGGCACATCTCAACGTTATAAAAAGTGGCCCGATTTTGGAAGCCAGTTGGTGGCGCTGTTGATCGACTGTTGATGACAGTTTTGACATTTCCTTTGATTTTTTTCAAATAATAATTTTAAATTCATTACGAAAACTTTTAAAAAGATATGTATTTTATAAAAATTGGGTGGCTCATTAAATAAAAAAACGTTATTTGAGACTATGGTACTAATCAATCTACAAACAGTTTTTCAACATACGATCGTCAGCGCCACGTCGGTTATTTTATGTACCATTAGTTGCGTATAAAATTTTGCCCACATTTTAAACGTGTTGTACATTAAAAATTGCCCTCCTTCTATACGCTCCATACTCTCAACATCGAAAATCGGCAGATAGCACAATTGTCTTTCAAATTCATTTTTTGGCTCAAATTCAGGTTCAAATTACATAGATGTAATAAAATTATGTCAAATTGACATTAGGAAATTCAAGTAACAATTTGAAAATTCAAATGATGCTATTTGAAATTGAAATGATTATTTGGAAATACAATTGGCACAATCTGAACTCCATTTGGAAAAGGTGTAGTTAGTCCGAACCTCGGTTGGATGGGTCTATATGCTTAAAACCTAGGTTTCTTGACTCAGCATTTTTCCATCTCACAGAAAAGTATCACTAAACAATCTCCAATGGCCTCTCGAATTCCTCTTAAGGCGAACGTCTAATGGACTGACAATTTTCCCTTTTAGTAACGTGTGTAAGTTGGAAAAAAATCCGAAAAATGAAATTATTTCCAGCCGGAAGAAGAGTACCTCTCCTCTCCGTTTTCGACAATGCTGAACAGAAGAGGTTTCCCTGCAGAGAAACACAATTTCCCCCCATTTTTGAGGTTGCTGAGTGTAGTGCTTATGGTAAGAGATAAACACTACATGAGTTGTCAGACAGAGAATATCGCTTTAGTTATGTTGACAAGTTGTCATTTTGGGGCTTTTGGTTATATTGACATGTTGTCATATTGGATTTAGTAGGTTATAAAAATCTGTCAATCAGTTCATTTATCAATCTTTTCACCTTTCAAATTCAGATTGAGAATTGACGTTTTAAGTGTATGCAAATAGCATGATTATAACCTTGTCTCAGTTACCGTGGGAGACGGTTGATATTCTTTTTCAGAAATAATCTAGAACACCAAGAAGAAAAAAGAATAGAAGAAGAAACAAAATATTATTATCAACAACTTTGTATATACACACAATACGATAACGTGTTATTTTAACAATACTTTGGTATAAAAATCTTTACAAAGAAAGAAGTTTTTAATTCATGAGTTTCCTGCGTAAGCAACATCGTAACACAAAATAAGTAACCGTGCTACGATACTGAGCACGGTGGTGGTTTTCTCGCAAGAGTGTCGGCTTTGTCATTTCTCTCCACTCCTTCATGTCCAGGTACCTAAAGTAGAGTTACTCTGTTACTGGTAGCAATGCGATCCAAAGATGCGATGCAGTTCCACACCAGCTTCGAGTCCAGCCGGTTGGAGCTCAGTACTTTTAAAGTTGCCTGGCTATCGGACAAAATGTAAATACTTTTGTTGAGAAGAGTTTGCCAACTATCTTGCACACAATTTTATAGCGAAGACCTACGCCTGAAAGATGGTAGCATACTTGCCGAGACTTACTGTGATGCCAAGACTTACTTTGAATATCTATGTACAGTACATAAGCCGTCCCTGGAAAGACGATCTTCCCCCTTTCCCATTCGTCTCTTCTCTGAAGAAGGGCGTTAAACGACTTGTGTATATGAGTTCTACAGGAGAGCATATTCAAAAAAAAAAAAAAACCGAGAGTGTGGCGAGTACTCATCTCTCGCAGCAGTCCAGAGTGGTTCCATAGTGTCTCCCCCTCAATTTGACTAGCCACCGACACGGCTCTGTAGGAGATCATTCTGGACTCCTGCTCTACTAATATATGGAGAGAGGTAAGACGGAAGATTTTTCCATTGCCGCTGTCGGGGTAGTTGACATGGCGCCTGTAATAGCAATACAAGCTAGTCTCTGACGACCAGATAATTTAGCCGCCGCCATAGACTGGAGCCCCTTCGTCCACCAAGCTACTGCTCCATATGTGACTATTGGTTTTATCACTGGTTGACAATTCTAGTAAATCTGCTTAGGGTTTATTCCCCACGACTTGGTGCTCACCATTCTGATATTCCAGAGGGATACTCTCGCCTTATCAATTGTTTTTTCCAGATGTGAGTTCCAGGTTTTCTATCTGGATATTTTACCTCCTCCGCAAACGGAATGGTTACGCCTGCTGCTTATTCATATAATAAAAAGAAAAACCTACAACTAAATTACTTATTATCCCCTTCCATGTATATAGATACATAAAAATTTAATTCCAATTAATATACAAATGTATAAATAAAGAAAAAACTATTAGAGATTTAAGTTTTATTTGAATATTAGCAACTTAAGTTGGTTTTCATATAGACGCAATTTAAATTGTTGGCCAATTAAAATTTAAAATTTTATTAAGATCACATTTATGTGGATTCTTTATTGCATATTTTTTATTATATAAAATGGTTAATTATTATATATCATTTAAAAATATTAACAAACAGATGCATTTAAATAAGATGCGATTAAAAATGTATTTTAGCATAGTTATAATTTGTACAAAAGGCAGTTATCCACCATCTCATTATGAAAATGTATAGTGGCCAAAAACATTATGTTTAAAAAAATAAACACACCGGGCCCCGCACGCGACCCATGTTAACGACGAACCACCAGCGGCTACCGTGATGATAATAAATGACCATTTCGAAATATATACTATACAATGAGATACCCGCATCTTACATACTTTCGTTTAATATTGAACTAACCGATTGGATTTGGTTTGTTTTTCAATAATTTCGCTCACATATTATATTAAAAATAAATAAATGAAAAAAAAACACAAAAGTATACTGTATTCTATTTTCTAAAAAATATATAAATTTATTTATAATAGTGGAGAGGGGCCTTCCTCCTCAAACAACGTACAAAATGCAGCCGCTAGATAAAACTGTGATATAAACATTTTATAGTGAAGAAATAAGACTATTTTTAAGAATACTGCTTTGATATTAACTAAATTTTTGCTAAAGCTTATCTCAAAGTACACAGGCGAAAGAGCCGTCAAAGGATTTGAAGTCCCCGGCCTTCATCCCCTAAATAGAAATATTTTCATAGACGAAAACTTTTTAGCAGCACAACAAACTACAGAAAGTCAACCTGTAGAAGAAACGAATGGAGAGGTTACCGTTCTTTTGAAAGAAAATGTGAAACCGGGGGACAATATTCCAATTCTAGAATTAAAACGGAAAACTGGTACTAGAAGAAGAAAAGCCGACAAAGCAAAAAATATTAACCGTAACGCCAAACAGAGAGAAACTAGAGGAGTCTGTCAGAGTTGCGGAAACGAAACATTTCCGTGGTAAACGATTCTACAGACGAGGAAGTGTTTGACGAGAAGGTTCCAGACAAGGAAGTCTTTTTCTCAAGATACTGGAGAAGTATGGATAAAATGTAGTTTATGCATGATTTTTTAAAAATTATACTTGTATAAGTACTGAAGATTTATAATTTTTTCGGAAGGATATAATTTTATTTTTATTTTACAAACGTCGTTACAGTAAACTTTTTTTAATTTTTTTTTTGTTTATTTAGAGAAGTGTCACAACTACAAAGGTCATTGACACATACAATATATGATGTACCGATTCGCTGGGTACAGAGTGCATGGTGGGAATAACTAAAACGATTCCAGCGCTGGTAGTGGTCAAAATTTCGTGAAATCATGCTCTTGTCATAAGGAAACACGTCAAAATTAAATATAAAAATGGTTTATAATAGTTGTGCTGTTAATTTCAAAAATACTGGGAGAAATAACAAGTTTTACACATTTTTAAGAGCTAGTTGGAAATTAGAAAAAAAAAGAAATGGATAAATGTAGTTAGGAGAAAAAAGTAAGTAATGTATAACCTAATTCTGTAGCATGCTTACTTAGACGAATGTGTGTTTAATTCTACAATTATTCGACGTGATTAAATAACTTTTGCCACTATGTCTCAATTATTTCACATCTCTAACATGACCAGCCGCGACAAGTTGCTTCCCTTTGTCTATCGTTTGGGATTGTAATGATATTTGTTGAGTAATTGACTCAAATCCAGTTTGAATAATTACATTCATCACCGTCTAAAAATTATTTAAAAAAAAACGTAAAGTCCATTCATTGAGTTTACACCGATATTCAATTAAGAGGATAGAGCTCAGACATGACCTAATAGAAGCCTGTTACTGCCTGTCTCATTTAGAACAAGAAAAAATAAACGAGAATAAGTAGTTCGCAGCTTATTTCAGTTCTTAATTGAATATCGGTGTAAACTAAATGAATGGAAATTTTTATTATTCTAACTGTCTTACTGAATTTTTTCTTCCAAAAATATAATAACATTTTTTATTTATATACTTATAAGTTCTGAGATTTTTTTATAACGAATTTTTATTTTTTATACACGACTTAGATACTTCTCACAATTATCGAGCATGATTTTATGCAACCATCAGGGCCTCGATTCTCGACTTTATTTCCTATAGGAAAACCGACCTATTATATACAAAAAGTAAGGTAATATATTGGCTTTCTTGTAGGAATAAACTCGAGAATTGAGGCCCAGATGGCGTTTTCGCCGCGCTCCCTGCCAAAAGATTACATTAGGAATAGATCATTATATTTTATCATACATGTGTATATATTTAAGGTAACTCACTAGTTTGAAGAACTGGTCACTTGGACATAGAATCTTCGTGATGTTTCCTTCCAACTTGTGATGCTGACTCTGGGCTGCGTAAGCTGCACATTCAATTAGGATGTGTTTGATAGTTAGTGGATCGTTGCAGAAATGACATATTGGTGGATTCTCCTTTATCATAAGATGTTGATGAGTCTTATTCTCAGTCTTCTAATAATAATTCTATTTTTTCGATTCGCTCCAGTTGGATGAATCGGTGCGGTATTATTGATAGAGGGTTGTATTTCGTGGAGCTTGGCAGAAGATCTGTTCCAGACTTACTGCCAGGATTCTAGAATCCTGTGTTGGAGGTAGTTCTTAAGGTCACCCTGTACTTGGAATCTTTCGGAATTATGGTCGGTTGTTGAAGACTGTTTTGTAGCAATGTCAGCTCTTTCATTGCCTGGGATGCCGACGTGTGATGGTACCCAAATTATAGTTGTGCTTACCCCTAGATAAGTAAGGCGGCTAGACTCATGTATGGCTTGGACAACGGGGTGTTGTGTGTAGGTACTGTTGATAGACTGAATAGAAGACAAAGAATCAGTACAGATTTGCGACATTTTTATAGTCTGCCGACAAAGAGTTCGAGGCTAGCAGGATAGCGTGAAGCTCACTAGTGTAGACATTGACTAAAGGCGATAAGCAACGTGAGGCTAATATGTTGCAACTGTCTATGATGGCAGCCCCAACTCCGACATCACTTTTAGAGGCATCCGTGTAAAGAATTTTGTCGAAGGTACTATGGTTTATAATCTGATGGAAGGCTTATTTGATAAATGATCGAGGGGTTTGGTTTTTGGGGAATCGTGTGAGGGATATATTGATATTGGGCACGGATTTTCTCCAAGGGGATATTGGTGATTGTTACGTTTTCTTGTGCCACCCTGTATTTTCATTCTTTATCTGCTCTATATATTTTATAGTTTCATGTTCGCTTGATTTTCCCTTTCATATTTATCCGCGTCATGTCCCCTCTCTCGGCATTTTTATATAAATTATCATCCCGTGTTAAGAACCTGCCATTTTATTTATTTAATATCTATTTAAGATCAGAAATAGACTTATTCGTTGTATTATCTTTGTAGTGTTTTGTAGTGTTTTTTACTGAAGATTCCTTTCTCGTCTCCCCTTTAATTATAGAGTAAGTTTTGTTCTGTTGTATTATATTTTCACTAAAATTCTTTGAGGTCGTTATTAATTAATTCAACGCTTCTAACTTTATTTTTAATCTTATAAATGCCGGTATATTTTTTATCTATTTGTTTACCTAAAAAGTTCATGTCTTATCTATATTATAAATTATTGATTTTTGTGTATCTATATACGGAAAAGAGAATCTAATTTTTAATTTGATTTTACAGATTGTCGTAAAATTTAGTTCATTTTAAATATTTTTGTATTTCATAATTTGATTTAAAATTCATGTTTTTATTTTGATATATCATCGTTTTATACTCTTTTTCGATAACAGAGAACACGAAATTTGGTAATTTATAAGATATTAATCTTATATTTATCCTATGTGAACTTTTAGGGTTTTTCTTGGTGGTTTTTTTCCCTGGTTTCACTTGGTGGTGACTGAAAATTTCTGCTGTTCCAACATTTGACAGTCAAGTTTGCCAGATTCAGGAGGCTCTTTCCTCTGGACATTTGGAACAGGACAGTTGACGCTGGCCACACCAAGACCCTATTTGAAGAAGCCACGTTTTTTTATTTGAGAAAAGAAAAAGAAGAATCTCTGTTTTATCTATAAAATAAACAAATATAACGTTTCATTTGAGTTTAATTTCCTTAACCAAAAAAAAGAAAGGACGGATTTTGAAATATATCACAGTTTTTTTGTCAATTGTTTCTAATCACACCAAAAAATCAACTGACTGGCGTCCAAAATTTTTATATTTAATATTTTACTTCTGATTTATTTCAAATTCTATTCGTGGAACGAACCCAGAATATAATTTGAGCTTAATCACTTCAATTATCTTTTACCTTTAATATCGTTTCATGATATTGGATTGGGAGTTGTTAAGGTAAGATCTGCGTTACGTAATAGTGGGACGAGAGCTTGTGGTAGGGGTTGGATTCTGATGATAGCATTGCGTGTTGTTATTGAAGTCATTAGTTTATGTATTGGGTTCTGTGGGCTGATACTCTGGCAATGTATGGCAGAAAAACACGTTGTCGCCTTTGTGGAAGGGGAGTTCGTTGGGTTAAATGCACAGACTTTCACTTGGACTTGATCGGAAAGCACCTAGGTAGATTCGTAATGCAGAGGTTTGTACGGTGTTGAGCATTCGTGTTAATTACACATTGTTAACAAAACCTATACTCTAAAACCGAAGTTAGTACGAGAATATTTACTATATTTTTTTTGATGTTTAAAAAAATAGTATTCGACATTTCCTTGTCCTACTCTACATAATATTATAATAGTATTTCTGCATAATTCTTTGGAAGTATTTTGTTTAATTTATAAATTAATCTTTCGTGCAAAAATTACCAAAAGCTTGGACATCAAGGAACACTGTAGAGTAAGTTTTATTTCCTTCGGCGACAGATTATAAAGATTTGGTCAATGATTGAATGTTGAACTCAAACTAGAAATCAGGAATTATTGGAATTTTGACAATCTGTTGTCGAAAGCCCGACCTAAATCAACATTTGAAAAAGTCTAGAAGATCGAAATATAATTTTTAGCAGAGATATAGTAGTTTTGGATGAATATTGATTCTCCTTCAATGGTCTGGGCTAGGGTTTCACACGAGATGAGATAAGGCTAGAATTTCAAAAATCTCGTCTCGGTCTCGTTAGTTGACAAAAAAATAAGTCTCGTAACCGATTGTCTCGTCTCGTCTCGCCAAATCTCGTTATTGCTAGAACTTATTTCTAAGATAGTACAAAACGAGATTAATAAATATCTTTTCATTCCTGTCGAAACATTGTCTTTCTACTAATTATTTTTCTTATTCTAGATTTTTCACACACTAAACATCTTTAATTATTTCAAATTAATTTTTTTTTTAAATTTTTGGTGTCATCGAAGTATTTTTTATTAAACACAGTTTATTAACGGCTTCAATTTCACTTAACATCACTTTCATCTAATCTCGGCCTTTTATTAGGATTAACATTACTATAGCACCTGAAGTCCAAAATTATAAAATAAAATATTTCATAGATGGTTATATCAGATTTTAGATATCGTGAATGATTCGTAACCTATGCAGACCTTTTTTTATTATAAAAAAATCGGCTGTGTCACCCCAGAACTTTCCCGGCTTTTCTGTGGAGAATATGATTACTTTAATTCAAAACTACAAAATTCCTTAATGGGAAAGTAAAGTGCTGTAAAAACGAAGTAAATTGATGAAAAAAAATCGATAAATATGGCAAAAATGTCCAAAAATTAATTAAAATGAAAAACGACAAAAGTTACTGAAAAAAGAAACGAATTATTTCCAAAAATTGTTAAAAATGATAAAAAATTGCTAAATGTCAGCAATAACTAAAACTGTAATAAAAAAAGAGTGAAAATAGGCAAAAATCAAAAATACGATAAAAATCTTAATACAATTTGTAAAAATTGGAAAAAAGAGGCAGAGATCCAGAAGAGCAAAAAAGGTACCTAACAAAACCAAAAAAAGGTATAATGAAACAAAAAAGGTAAAATAAAACAAAAAAGATAAAGAGGCCTAATAAAGGCAAAAAAGGAAAAAGGAGTAAAACAAAAAAACTCCAAAAAAGACAAAAAAGGTCAGAAAAGGACAAAAAGTCCAAAAAAAATTTAAAAACCTTTAAAAATAGTTTAAATAAGGCAAAAAAGTGTTAAAAATGCCAAAAAAGAAGGGGTAAAAAATGCGTAAAAAGGCCACGAAAAAAAAGGTAAAAAAAGACAAAATAAAGGTAAAATAAAGCCAAAAACATGGCAAAAACGGTACAAGAAAAAACACATTATATAGCTAACATTAGGATATTCTAAAATCATGGGTAAAAACTATTGGGACTCTGGGAAAAAGTTTGATACAAAAATTGTAGGGAAGTTTATGCTCTACAACTTTTCACTAAAACATTTTGCGTGTTTGTCTTCAAAATAAAAAATCTGATGTGGCCACCACATGACCTCTCGCCATGTTTGAATCAAAAATTTACACGGTGGCACAAAAAAGTATGAAAAAAATTTACTTTTTTGTAAATCTGGCAACAGTGGCAAAAGTTTCGAAAATTCTAATGCGATGAAAATAAACTATAGGGTATACAAAATATATGTGTAAAACTTTATTGCCGTTTTGTATAATAATGGCGTCATCACCCATAGCAACTGCCTCTTCCGGTTGTCCGATTGACACCAAAATCTAATCAGATCTAATCTAGGGTATCAGAATCCTGTGTGCAAAATTTCAAATTTTTTTATTCAGTAGTTTTTGAGTTATCGTTACTACAACATCCATCCAAACACACACACACACTAACACACACACACACACCCTAACACACACACTAACACACACACACACAGACATCATCGCGAAAATATTAAAATCGTATTCTAGGGACCCCAAAACGTGTTTATCCATTGAAAACTCACTACCCAATTTTTAGCATGATTCCTATACCTCTCTTATCTGAAGGGCGAGAGGTAAAAAAAGACGATAAGCCTAAATGTGTATATTTTTCGCTCTCTAGCGGCGAGACTATGAAGAATTCGAAAAAAAGTTAGATATAAATATGTTAAAAGATATTTGGTGCTCTATAACTTTGCACCAGAAAATTTTGCACTAAAGTGCATTGTTTGTCTTAAAAATTTGGAAAATCTACGAAAAAACTAAGCTAAAACTATATGCACATTTTTTGCGGGCCCTCTACTGGCGCAGCTATTCAAAATCCTGGAAGAAGTTTGATACAAAAATTGTAGGAAATTTTATGCTCTAAAACTTTGCATTACAACATTTTCTACTAAAGTGTATTGTTTGTCCTTAAAATTTAAAAAAAGGCTAAAAATCTCACATGTTTATTCAATCAATGTCGGTCTTGAGGACCTTCTACTGTACCAATTTGAACCAAAACCTAATGGTCGCATTCTAGGCACACACCAACCCTTCATACCAGATTTCAGCTTGATTGTCAAACCATTCGCCAGTTATCGTGGAAGATTACACACAGACACACAGACGGACCTTAGTCTGAAAATGATTTCAATCTTCTTCGGAGACCTCAAAATGAATATTTCTATCGATATCTCGAATTAACTTTGCTCGATCACTATACTTTCCCTTTGATGGGAACGGGAAAGTAAAAAATTAAATGTTTATACTGCTTGCTAGTTTATTTTTCTCGGAAACCTGAAAAAAAATCTGAAGAAATATGAACGAGACCAGAAACGAGACTCTCGGGTTTCGCGGGATGTGGTCTCGGTTTATCGCCTAAATCATTTTCAAAAAGGTCTCGTCTCGCTCTCCTCTCGGTCTTGCAATATGAGACGAGACGAGACGAGACGAGAAAAGTATCGCTCTCGTGTGAAGCCCCAGTCTGAGCATCACGAAGACGACGAAGTACACAGCAAAGAAGAGGATTATTTAACACCGTAACAATCACCAAAAAAGAAAAAGAAACGCCACAAGTGAAAAAGAAGAAACTCCATGATCTACGACAAACAAAAATTACCAACTTACCTTAAAGAGTTTTAAAGTTTTTACATTTCTAAAGCAATTTTAGCTAAAACATGAATCAAAATTAAAAAAAATAATACTTTATTCATGCTGCATATTTTATTTCTTTTAATACCTGAGTTGATATCAATACTAATTACTAATTGAGTTAAAATTTATAACATCATATGAGCGATTACTGTTATATTTTCGAGTGTTTACTTCGTCAAGTGAAAATTAATTAGAATAGAATTATCTTCGTAGTTATTAATAATAATAATACAGTAGGCGTCGACTGTAGCTACTCGTCCATCCCACCGTGTCTGTTCACGTCCTGGCGGTCTGAGCGCCACCCATCATGTCACTTCAATTTCTTACTTTGACATGCATTCCAAACGTTTTCGAAATGCATGGCATAGTCATAGTTTGGTCGACGTTTTGACGTCTTTTTCGCTTTATGCATTTCTTGATTTCTGCGTCTCCGGTTGTGTGTCTGGACTAGTAAATTTTCGACATGTGGTGTCAGTGGACCATGGGGAACAGGATATCGGAATCTGGGTAATGATAATGATCAACTGGTTAAGAAACTTGACGTAAATTAAAATTGAAGTGATATGCCACTGATTTGAGACAACAATCGTACCAGATCGTTTATTTTTTAGTTTAAATAACGTTTTTAGTTTATTACAAAATATGAATTTTTTAAAAGTTTCATCTAAATCCAATTTGAAAAAATTAGAATTTGAAATATATCAGAAGTAAAATATTAAATAAATAAAATTTTGGTCGCCAGTCTAATTGATTTTTTGATGTAGTTAGAAACAATTGACAAAAAAACTTTGATATATTTCTTTCTTTTTGTGGGTTTAAGGAAATTAAACTCAAATTTGTTTATTTACTAATTAAACTATATTTGTTTATTACACAAAGAAAAAAAAAGTGAAACAAACATTTAACAATCCAAGATAATTTTTCTTTTGTTGAAGTTGAACTTAGCTTTGTTGTTGAAGTTTTTCCTTAAGTTTCTAGGGTGGATCCGTTGCTCGTTCCAAGAACTTGCTCAGCAAAATACTTAGAATCCAAAGATGAAACTTGTAATCCAAAGGAAAGGAAAAGGTTCTGTTCAGAGAAACCAAAAAAGGGTCCTCTCCATAGAAAAACAACCAAAAACCCTAAAAGTTCATAGTTCAAAGTTTATAAAAATCTTATAAATTACCAGATTTCGTGATCTCTGATTTTGAAAAAGAATATAAAACAATGATAATATTAAAATGAAATACATTAATTTTCAGATCAAAATATAAAATATAAAAATAATCAAACCGAATTAAATTTTAAGACAATCTGTAAAAACAAATTAAATATGATAATTTATATTATTATAAAAGATAAGAGTTACCCTATAAAACGAGGGGGAGAAAAAAGAAATCTTCAGTAAGCGACATAAACGATATATAAGTCAATTATTTGACATTTTATAGGAATACCAAGAGAAGAGAGGGACCTGAGGCGAGGAAATAAGAAGGGGATATCAAGCGAGTCTGGAATTAAAATATATTGAATAGAGGCATAATGAAAATACAGGGTTGCACAAGATCGGTTGTAATCGTCGCAACATCGTGCATATTTCAAAGTTAATAGTTGGCTTTGGCGTCATTTAGGTTTGAGGCTTGGAGGATGACTGGGTGTTAGGTACAAAAAAATAATAAATTCACTGTGCATAGCACAGATTGCTTTGAGCCATAATTCGCTATATTGGGCTATGTTTATAGTGATTAGTGACAAGTTTTTTTTAATTTTGTGTTATTAAATTGTGATTTAAAAATGTCATTTGAAGAACTTCTTCACATATGCACGGACACACAGACACACGGACCCACACAAACACACAAATACAGAGATACGCAGACACACGAACCCACATAAACACACAGACATACAGACACACAGACACACAAGACACAAACACAGACAGACCTCACTCTGGAAGTGGTCTCAATCTTCTCGGGGGAACTCAAAATGGATATTTCCATCGATATCTCGAATTTTTTTTATGCTCGTTCACTATACTTTCCCTAGGACCGGGAAAGTAAAAAACTATTCAAGTAATAACGTTACCCTCTATTGTCTAGTACCTTTATACAACAAAGCACTTGAGGTTTATAATTTTAAAATCTATGATTTTAGTAGAATATTTTATTTAATGTATATTATAAATCTATCGTTTTTAATTATATCTTCATCAATACAAAGTATATCGTCAAATCTTATTAAAAAAAATTGTACCTATATGTTCTAATCTTGATTAATTTAGATTTAATTTTACTATGTAACATATTCATCATCAACTCTAAATGATGCTAACGTTGATAGCGAAACGTACGGCTAGTGTATTAAAAAATCGGCTCGACCGTAGAGAATAGGATTATTTTAATTACAAAATACTGAGCATTACATTAATTTGTGGAACACATTAAAAATATCGAGCCGATGGTGATTCATATTTCAATGTTGATAATGACATAAGTTGCGCATGCGCACATTGTATATTACACTGCTACAATTATGATCTCCTAAAATCATGTGTGAAAACTATTGGGAATTCGGGAAAAATTTTCATAAAATAATTGTATGGAATTTTATGCTTTACAACTTTGTACTGTAACATTTTGCACTAAAGAGCATAATTTACCTCCAATTTTAAAAAATCTGATGTGGCCAGCACATGACCTCTCGCCATTTTTGAATCAAAAATTTACAGGTTGACACAAAAAAGCATAAAAAAAAATTATTTTTTTGTAAATCTGGCAATAATGGCAAATGTTTCGAAAATTTTAATGAGATGAAAATAAACTACAGTTGGGCCAGCGAATGATTACACGTGCGTCACGGATACACGACGATATCAAAGATGTCCGTCTTATATCTTATCAAAGTTCCTTTACAATCGACAGAAAAGGATAAACTATAAAGTATTGTCTATGCCATCTAAGAAGTACGTCGTTGGAATTTGCTTTAGATCAACTTCACACAATAAAGTGAGACAGAAATATAAGATGACGTTATTTATTAATTCATGCTGTAATATTTATAGCTTTTCTTTGACTAATTTAGTAGCTGTCAATGCTGTCATTCTTAGTTGTTATTGTACTTTTATTTCTCAGTTTTTGTGTCTTTTTTTCGTTTTTAAGTCATATTTCCTAATTAAAAACAGTTATTTTAAGGGCTAATTTAGTTTATTGTTATATTTCAGTTTAAAGTAAGTATATTTTTTATCAATGAACACATTAACCTTACGTTTGGACATTGTGACTAATCTTACGGTTACGAGTCGTTTTAAAATGAATTAGATGAAAGATAATATCAAAACCTAAGCACACTGAATAATAATACGGTAAAACTGGTATTGCAAAATGTTTTTATCGTTACTTATTTTTAGAATATGCCTGGGAAAACTCTGAAGACACAAGCGCAGCAGTTTGTCTTAAACTTATGCGAGTACTTGGAAATGGAGAAAAGGAATGGAGGACCTTTAGAACCACTGTCATCTGTTCAAGAGGTAAATAAAAAATATTTAACTTATAAAATAAGAAAAAACTAACTCTTTAAATGTATTTTAGCGAGTAGCAGCTGCATTTAAAATATCAAGAAAAACAGTGTATGCTATTAGGAAAAGGAAAGAGAATAATCCAATTTTATCTTACCCTGGAAAAAATAGGCCTCGTTTGAAACTGAAGACTACAGATTTACCTGAAGGAAATAGAATGGCAGTACGAAATACATTATATACTATGTATGAGGAAAGTTAGTAAACTCACTTAATATTAAACACATAAAACTAAATCAATTTTTTTTTTAGAAAAACATGTTACTCTCAAAAGTTTAAATAATGAACTAAGGAATAAAGAAATAGTTTCTACTTCAAAATCATCTTTAAGCATCCTATTGAAGGAACTGGGTTTTAAATTTAAAAAGGATGATAATTGAAGAGCCTTAGTTGAAAGAACAAATATTGCATCACAAAGAGCATGTTTCTTTCGTAAATATATGGAAAACCGTGAAAATATTTATGCAAAGGAATTAATTTTTTTAGATGAAACGTGGATTTATTCTAAAGGAAATAAAACAATGTCTTGGCAAGATAATAATGTCAAAAGCGTTCGTAAACCAGAAGGTTATGATGGTAAACGATTTATTATTGTTCATGCTGGTTCATCGAAAGGATTTGTTCAAGGAGCAAGTTTACTGTTTTGTTCACAATCTTTAACTTTAGATTATCACGGAGAAAGGAACAGTGCGATTTTTAGCAAATGGGTTACAACACAGTTAATTCCCAATTTAGACGAGCCATCTTTAATAGTAATGGACAATGCACCGTACCACAGCGAAACACAAAATAAACAACTTTCGACTTCTACAAAAAAAGCTGAAATAATATCTTGGCTTAAAGATAATAATATTAATTTTGATGAAAAATTTAAAAGACCAGAATTACTGCAATGTGCAAAAATGAATCGAAAAGAAAATATATATATAATTGATGAATTGCTACGAGAACATGGTCATGAAGTATTAAGATTACCTCCTTATCATTGTGAGTTTAATGCTATCGAGTTAATTTGGGCTGATGCAAAGACATACTATAACAAATATATTGGCAGAGATGGATATAGTGATGAAAACGTTCTAAATATGTGGAACGAAGCATTAGAAAAGTGTAACGCTGAAGTGTGGGCTAATTGTGTGAGACATACTGACAAACTCATTGAAAAATGGTATGAGCGAGAGCAACATTTAAGTGACACAGATGTTGAACAAATAATTATAAACCTAGGTGACCAATCGGATTCTGAAAGTGATGATGAAGTATAATAAGTATTTTTGAAGTTATACATGTAAAAAATATATTTTTCTTTGTATTCAATTATTATGACATATATGAAAGGCTTTTTAAATTTTAAATAATAAAAATAGTAATAATAACACTTTCTTTATTGAATTGCTAGATGACAGGGTATCGATAAAGTTCTTGAACCCTAAATATTTATATAATCATCTTGTGTAGCTGCTATTAGCATGCTTTGTTTATTAATAATAAAAGTGCAAAATACCAATTATGCATTGTAAATAATACAAGTGCAAAATTTCAATTATGTATTGTATCTTACATCTTACCAAAACAAAATTCATATTTAAATCTTTTTTTTTTGATATATTATTGTAATTGATTGTTAAATCTGAGTTTAGTTCTTATATCTCCTTAAAATCCACATATTTTTCAATTGCATACTTAAATATCTTCCAAATATGTTGTGGCAATATAACGAAATTTATATAATAGGTATTTAGTAATTCAATGTAAAAGCCAATATTTGCACGTACGTGGTGGCAGTAGCCACGTTGATTGTGAACACAAGACAGTTTTTGTTTTTATTAAAACTTTTCGACTAATTTCGTTTGAATATTATTGATGACGCACGGGTAATCATTCGCTGGTCCGACGTATACAAAATATATGTGTAAAACTTTATTGCCGATTTGTATAATAATGGCGTCATCACCCATAGCAACTGCCACTTCCGGTTTTGCGATTGGCACCAAAATCTAATCAGATCTAATCTAGGGTATTAGAATCGTGTATGCAAAATTTCAAATTTTTTTATTCAGTACTTTTTGAGTTATCGTTACTACAACATCCATTCAAACACACACACACACACACTAACACACACACACACACACAGACATCATCGCGAAAATATTAAAATCGTATTCTAGGGACCCTAAAACGTGTTTATTCATTGAAAACTCACTACCCAATTTTTAGCATGATTCCTATACCTCTCTTATCTGAAGGGCGAGAGGTAAAAAATGGAAAATTTGAAATGTGTATTTTTCTCACCATCTAGCGGCGAAACTATGAGGAATTCTATAAAAAGGTAAACATAAAAGTTAAAGAAAATTTGATGCTTTACAACTTTGAACTAGAAAATTTTGCACTAAAATCAAGAAATACTAGAGAAAACCTACATGCACATTTTTACGCGCCCTCTAGTGGTGCAACTATTGGAAATTCTAGAAAAAGTTTCAGACAAGAGTTGTAGGGAATTTTATGCTCTAAAACTTTGTATTACAACATTTTGCACTAAAGTCTATAGTTTGTCCTTAAAATTTAAAAAAAGTAGAAAATTGTTACATGTGCATTTTATCAATGTCTGTCTTGAGGACCTTCCACTGTACCAATTTAAACCAAAATCTAATGATCGCATTTTAGGCACACACCGACCCTCCATACCAAATTTCAGCTTGATTGGTTAAACGGTTCGGCAATTATCGTGGAAGATTACACACAGACACATAGACATACAGACACACAGACAGACCATACGCTGGAAATGGTTTTAATCTTCTTGGGGGACCTCAAAATGGATATTTCCATCGATATCTCGATTTTTTTTTGCTCGTTCACCTTACTTTCCCTTTGATGGGTCCGGGAAAGTAAAAAGGGAGTGGATAAAGATCCGCGAATCGCGGACCTTTGACATATTTTATAAAGATCCGCGAGTTGTGTGAAACGTGATTCGCTTAAAAAATAAGCTTGAACACGTTTAACAACATGTGCTCTAGTAGCCGCGTGACATAGTGCCCGCTAGTGGTGCAGTGGGTCATTGGATCAAATCCAACATTGCCTTTTTTGAACACGGGCTGGATTTTTTTTAATAAAATAAATATTTTTTTTTGTATAAAGAATATAACATATGTTAAACGTCCGCGACCTTTATTCACTGCTTTAAAAAAGTGTAGTTTTGGTTAGATGTGACGATATTTTTCAACATATGCAATATTAATTTTGTCTGAAATATAATTTTGTTTAGAATTATATTTTTCTCGTCCAATTAACCGTTACCCAATTCAGTTACGTGATCAAACATAAATTGACATATCAATAAAGCCATATGGACATTAATTAGTAATAATTTTCCAAAACTGTGACATTAATGTTTCCAGGTCTATTGTTGTTGAACCTTTCCGGTTTCTACTTCGAAGTTTGGGACTAAACTTGCTGAAATATTACGATTTTACAGTAAGAAATGGTCAGTAGCGAATCCAATCGGCCCCCAGATGGGAAAATACAATGAATAGGGTGCAGAAAACGGGATGTCATATTTTATTTTAGAACTTCAATCGAAATTATCCTGTAATAAATCTTATTATTATGTATTAACAAATCCAATCAAAAATTTTAAGAAAATATTTTTCTGTATTTTTTTCCATTTTCTCATATTTTTTCTATTCTTTTTTCTATTTTTCCCAGTTTTTTTCTATCTTTTACTATTTTACTTTATTTTCCCCTCTGTTTCCCCGTTTTTCCTAATTTTTTTCCTGTTTTTTTTATTATTTTTTTGTTTATGTTTCAGCATCTTTCCATATTTATCCTACTTTTCATTTTTTTTCAATATTCCTTCACTATTTCCTTTATTTTCCCCCATTTTTCTTTATTCCCAATTTTACGTTATTTTCTCCTATTTTTCACTATTTTCCCTATACAAGTAGGAAAACTTTTCCTCATTTTTCCCTATTTGTCCCTATTTTTCCCTACTTTTTCCTATTTTTTCCTATTTTCTCTATTTTTATAATGTTCCCTAGTATTCCCCATATTATCTCTTTTCTCGGTTTTCCCAGTTTTTCTTTATTTTTTCCTATTTTCCTTTATTTTTCATTATTTGTACCTATTTGTGTCTATTTTTCAGTATTTTCTCTATTTTCCCTACTTTTAATATTATTCTATTTTTCCCCATCTGTCCCTTTTTATACGTATTTTTCAGTATTTTTTCCACATTTTTTCTGATTTTTTTCTATTTTTCAGTATATTTTCTTAGTTTTCTTTCAGTATATTTTTTTCCTATTTTCCCAGTTTTTTTCTATTTTTTATTATTTTTTTTCTATTTTACTTTATATTCCCCTTTTGTCACCATTTTTTTCCTACTTTTTTTCCTATTTTTTACTATTTTTTGTTTATTTTTCCGCATTTTTCCACATTTATCCTATTTTTACCTTTTTTCAATATTTTTTTCCATTTTTTCCCTATTTCCTTTATTTTCCTCCATTTTTAGTTATTATTCCTTTATTTCACTACATTTGTTCACTATTTTTCCCTATACAAATAAGAAAACTTTTAATCAGTTTTCCCTATTTTTTCCTATTTGTCCCTATTTTTCCGTACTTTTTCCTATTTTTCTCTATTTTCTTAATATTCCCTATATTATCTCTATTCCCGATTTTTCCCTGTTTTCCTTAGTCTTTTCCTATTTACCTCTATTTTTCATTATTTGTCACTATTTGTGCCTATTTTCAGTACTTTCTCTATTTTTCCCTTTTCCCTATTTCCTTTATTTTCCCCCTATTTTTCACTATTTGTCCCTATTTTTCGTACATTACCATATTTTTCCCTATATTTCTCTGTTTTCCCATTTTTGCCCATTTTCTCTATTTCTCCTATTTCTTCTTATTTTTCCCAACATTTGTTTTTTTTCTATTGCCCCCTGTTATTCCCTTTTTTCCTTATCTGTATGTATTTTTCCCTATTTTCTGTATTTTCTAAATTTTTTCATATTTTTCCCAATTTTTTTCGGATTTTTTCTATTTTTCAATGTATTTTCTTAGTTCATCCAATTTTTTACTATTTTTTTACTTTGCTCTATTTTCACTATCAGTATTTTTTCCTATTTTCCCATTTTTTTCCTATTTTTTTCCAATTTTTTTTCCTATTTTTTTCCTATTTCTTTTCCTATTTTTCCAAATTTTTTTCTATTTTTTATTATTTTTTCTATTTTACTTTATTTTCCTTTCGTTTTACCCTATTTTTTTGTTTATTTTTCCGCATCTTTCCATATTTATCATATTTTTCCTTTTTTTTCCCTAAACCCTCTCAACGTACGCCATTGAGTTTAATATTGTGAATAACAAAAAAGGCTCTTTGTTTTATTTATATATTTTCCCCATTTTTAATTATTTTTCCCTATTTTACTTTATTTCTCCTATTTTTCACTATTTTTTCGTAAAGAAGTAGGGTAACTTTTTCCCATTTTTCCCCATTTTTCCTCATTTTTCCCTATTTGTCCCTATTTTTCCTTACTTTTTCCTATTTTTGTCTATTTTTTATAATCCCTATTTTTCCCTATATTATCTTGTTTCTCGATTTTTCCCTGTTTTTCATTATTTTTTCCTATTTTCATTGTTTGTCCTTATTTGTGTCTATTTTTCAGTATTTTCTCTATTTTTACCTACTTTTCCTATTATTCCCTATTTAACCCTATTTTTTTTTATATTACCCAATTTTTCCCTGTATTTCTTTATGTCTTCCTATTTTTGCCCATTTTCTCTATTTCTCCTATTACTTCTTATTTTCCATTATTTTTGGTTTTTTTTTCTATTTTTCCCTGTTATTCAGAATTTGTTCTTATTTGTATTTATTTTTCCCAATTTTTTCATATCTTTCAGAATTTTTTTCTGATTTTTTTCTATTTTTCATTTTATTTTCTTAGTATTTTTCAGTTTTTTACTATTTTTTCTTTATTTTGCTCCATTTGTTCATATTTTTCAGTTTTTTTTCTATTTTCCTATTATTTTCCTAATTTTCCCAGTTTATTTCCCTCCATTTTTCTTTATTTTTCCCTGTTTTACTTTATTTCCCCTATTTTTCACTATTTTTCCCCATACCAGTAGGAAAACTTTTCCTCATTTTTTCCTATTTTTCTATATTTTCTCTATTTTTCCCCATTTTTTCCTATTTTTTCTTATTTCGTTGTACGCGTCGGCGTCGTATTCAATATTCATCCAATTTATGATTCTACCGACCATACAAAAATAACCCACAGTTAATCTTTTTCAACATCTCTATTTTTTGTTACGTTACAATTTCCGATTGTTAAATCCAACCGCAAGCGGCATTAAGGAACTTGGTTAATAGTTCTAAAAATTAAAAATCCATCTCTGGTTTATAAATAAAAGTTCTCCAGGCGTGAACGTAGAACATCTACCGCCTAATATTGAGTTAACCCTATCAATTACGGATCCGTAACATTATTAATTCGAAACAGATGGGTTTAATTCAAAATTATACTGAATTTTACGCACAAGTTCATATTTAATTTCGATGTTTGTGACTTAATATAAATAAGGCTATTCATTGTCAATGTGTGTCGGTAAGAAAAAACAGATTCCGACGATAACAAAATTTTGAGAAATTTTCTCTCCATCATTTAGTTCGTAGAAATATTTTTGTTCCTTGATTTAACTATAAAAGCATTAATTTAATAAGCTAATATGTTTACTAATTGAACGAAAATATTCTATACTCTATTTAATAACCAGGGGTGCATTCGATAAATTGCTTTCAGAGTAAATTATCTGTTCGAGAATCATAGAGTCGAGTAAAAAAAGACCTAACACGTATCGTTCGAAAACAAGTAGTTTACTCTAAATAGTTAACTCTTCTATGGTCTATTTAATAACCAGGAGGAGCGATTTGAATTTAAGTTGGCAATTCTGTAGGCTTCTCATTGGTCAGTTTGCAGTCGGTTTCACACAGCAAATTTTAGCATTAACATCAGCTGATAATTGACATTGACAGTTTTGACATTTTATAATTTATTATTATTTTTAGTTCTATTATTGCTTTTGTCCTCTAGTTATTTCATCAGTTTTAGTTAGTTTTTCACTCTATTTCGATAAAAAAAAATAGTTCTGTTCAGAACTCAGTAAGGAATTTCTGCGATTATGGATCCTTATCCTTCTACTCCTACTGGTAGCAGTCACTCGCGTAGTCCACCAAAACAACGAAAACGGCTAAGTTTAGGCCATTTAAGTCAGTAAGAAAAACAGTACATACTAAATATGTATAAACAAGTATTGGATGATAAACCAAAAACCAAAATTGTTGATGTTGAATCCAAAATTTCTAAGGTCGCAGGTAGGTTATATTTATTACTTTCTATTTAAAAATGGCATTAGCGCTTAACATTTTTCTTACAGGGGTTGCAACAACTTACCGAGTAATAAAAGAATACCGCAGTAGTGGAAAAATATCTAGTCCAAAAAATATTGGAGGAATACCAGGACTTCTAAAAACATTTGATGAGGGGTTTAAAAATGCTGTTCAGAAAATAGTACATGATTTCTATTTTAAAAATGAGTTACCTACATTGAACAAAATTTTGCATGCTTTGAAGAAACGAAACGAAGGTTTATCCACGGGCCTGAAAAACCCTACAGGAAAGGGAAGACGTCTTATTATTTTACATGCTGGTTCTGAAGCAGGCTTTGTAGAAAATGCATTATTGGTTTTTGAAGGCAAAAAGACAGGAGATTACCATGAAGAGATGAATTCTGAAGTATTCGAGAATTGGTTTTCTACTTTTTTGACAAAGTTACTTAATGATGCTGTGATTGTGATGGATAATGCATCATATCATAGCCGAAAAGTTGAAAAAATCCCTACCTCGCCATCAAGAAAAGCTGAAATGCAGGAGTGGTTTCAAACTAAAAATATTGCCTTCGATATAAATATGAAGCAGTGTGAACTTTTGCACCTAATTCGGCAACATTAAGGTAAACATTATTTGTATGTTGTCGATGAAATGGCAAAAGAAGCCAATAAAGTTGTGTTACGGCTTCCACCATACCACTGTGAATTAAATGTCTACACTTGATGGATGACATGATAGAGCCATTAATAATATCTGCGAACAGTGGAAGCTCGGATGAATCTGAATCTTCTGATGTAGATTAATATAAATATAAATATTTTGTTGTATTTGTATATGTTATAATTTGGATTTTGTTTCTTCTTATATACATAAAGGAAGATTTATTAAAATTTTAAGTTAATTCGTGTTTGTTTAGCCAGTTAAAAATAAGATTAATTACCATATTTTACATAAAAACTTCTTTCATTTAAACTAAAAAAGAAATCCCATTTATTCCTATATTAATTTGAACTATTTATTAAGAAATAAGATAAATCACTTCTTTTGCAAAAGAACCCTTGTAATGTATCTAAAAGATAATTTTTTTTTCCAATTAAAATAAAATATTTCCAAAATTTAATAAGTTAATATCCTTAAAAATCCATGATCGTAGTAATTGTTATTTATTTCCTAGAATGTGAACACGACAATTTCTGATTTCGGAACAAGCCCTTTATAATATAAAATCTAGTAACTTTTAGTGGTGTAAGTAAGGTTTATTGAATTACTCCTCCTGGTTATTAAATAACATATAACTCTACTAAAAAGGTGGGTAAAATTTACTCGTCATGCGCTGTCTGCCAATAAATGTTACAAGTTGGGAGTTTTAGGAGGTGAGGTTAGATTGTTTTCGTTTTTAGATTGGTGACGGTGACTTCTATCGAGATTTTGAAAATGCAAGTCAATTTTTTATTGAATAACAAAGATGTTTTATTAATGGAACAACATGCAACGCAAAATTTACATTACGAACACATGTAATTCGAGGGCCCCTTATTGTTGACACATGTATATTGTAATTCCTCTTCAGACTCTTCAAACAAATCATGTTGATTATATTATACATGTAGTCTAAAAAAAGTTTATTTACTTCATACATCCGAATTGTTGCAGAATAGTAGATTCTGTAACAAGGTTAGAATGAAAAATTCGGCACGAGTGGAAAATTCCGAACGCGAGCGTCAGCGAGTGTGAGGAACCACGAGTGTCGATTAACCGAGTAACAGACTATATTTTCTCCACGATCAAAAAGTATGAATCAAAATTAAATTCAATCTGAACACAAGTTATTTGTTGACATATTTGTATTACATTGTATTAATATTTATAGTGCTGTGGTACACTTACCGAAATTAAAATCTGGTGCATTGGTGTTTTTCATAATTTGCAATTTTAGATATTATTAAATTCTATATCTACTTCACTTGATTTTTCACTCATTATTTTCTTTAAATTAAAACTTGTTTGATAATAATTATTATATCGTCGGCATTTTGTATCTGACACTGACACTTTTGAAGTCCAAGGCAATCCCATATCGTTTATTTCGATTACAGAAAATCCATTCTTTACCTTGATAAAGAATGAAAATAAATGCAAAATACATAAGAAGCAAGTGTTTTAGAATAAATATTCAGACTCTAGAGGGTGAATGTTTACATTCTATTATTAAAAATGATTTCGGAATTCATACATTCAATAATGGTCGTGGAGAAAACATATTTCTAGCTAGGTTGTCGGCGGTTAACAACAATTTCATTTTTACACCATGGATCCATTTCTATTTCTTTCATTTAAAATAAAAATAATCAAACACGAACCCTACTTTTTCTCACTCTTTGTTTGTTCGATAGATATTGTCACTCCGAGTTAACTCACCGAATATTTGACATATGGTTAACTCCTCAGATAAAGGAACTACTAGATATGCCCTGTATATCCAATGTCATTTACAAAATTTAAGCCAACATCTAGCCCTCTCTCTCGGCAAAGTTTGTGGGCGAGGGACGTGAGACGCGCAGAAAAATCTCGTGCAGAGGACGAAATCAACAATAAAAATTGACGTGATGTATTAGACAGTGGCAACGCGAAGAATTATAACTTTTTATTTATTTTAGCAAACAAAAGAAAATTAAAATTGGGTATTTTACATGTTATTAATATATCACATTTGAATTAAATATGTCGTGTGAAGTTATATAATTTCGATAAAGTAGTATTTTCTGTAATACTGATAAATTTTAACATTAAAACATAGCAAATGCTTGTAAATTTATATTAAATGTACGTATTTAATAATTGAATCAAATAAATAATATTTTTTATTGCTCCTAAAACCTTGTTACAGTAAGGAGTACCTAAATGCGAATAACATAAAAAAAATGTGAATGGTAGGTATATAACATAAAAAAGAAAGGAAGCAAAATAAAAAATTATCAAATCTTATCAACTTGTATTATATTTTAAATTAAATGAAGTAGGTTATCCATATCACAAATGTGGTCCAGTGTTCAATAAATTGAATAAAACTCGAAGTCATGTACCACAAAATTTAATTGAAATTGTTTAGGTTTAAAAGGCGACTAGTTTCGGCTTAATAGCCATCATCAGGCCTACAAATGTAACATTCAACAATAAAAGGTTTCACAATTCTATTCTTCTTCTTTTTATTGTGGCTATTAAGCCGAAACTAGTCGCCTTTTAAACCTAAACAATTTCAATTAAATTTTGTGGTACATGACTTCGAGTTTTATTCAATTTATATTTTAAATTATTCAAAAACTAATTTCAAAACTTACTTGTGAAGTGTAAGATTGATTATCTAATGGCTTGAGAAAAGCACCACATTTTTCACATTTCTTTCTCATGGTTAACAACCTCTCAAGAAAATCACTTAAAATAGTTCAAAATGTTTACAAAAATATTTAAAAAATAAACTATTTAATGTAGGATTTTAAATTATCCTGCTTGAAAGTACGCTTATGGAATCTCTAGAGGACGATGTCAACAAAAGTTAACTAGATGTTGGCTTAATAAAAAAGGATAGAATGCCCTCTCTATATATATTTACTCTGAGGTTAACTCCAACTCTCGGAGTAATTTATCGAATGCACCCCTAGAGGAGTAATTCAATAAACCTTACTTACACCACTAAAAGTTACTAGATTTTATAATATAAAGGGCGTGTTCCGAAATCAGAAATTGTCGTGTTCACAATTTAGGAAACAGTTGGCTGTATCGGACAAAAGGCTAAATTGAAAACTGCATCACCACTAAGGGCCGTTTTCACCACCGATTTTAAACGGAGTTAACCATCTTAAACTCAGTTAAATAGCAAAACGGATTTCACCAAAACGAAATAACTGGTTTATGCGTTAACTGAAGTTAAAAAACTAACTGTCCGATTTTGGCCGGTTAAAGCTTTAAACTCAGTTTAAGATTTACGAGGTTATGTAACCTAACCTAACCTAATCTCATTACATTTTTAAAAAAAAATCTTTCGCCTATTCTTATTTATTTATTTTTTTAATACAATAATCTACAGGTCAAACCCTCAGAGTAAATATATATAGAGAGGGCATTCTATCCTTTTTTATTAAGCCAACATCTAGTTAACTTTTGTTGACATCGTCCTCTAGAAATTCCATAAGCGTACTTTCAAGCAGGATAATTTTAAATCGTACATTAAATAGTTTACAGTTTGTGAATTGATTTGTGTTATTTTTTAATGTTATAGGTTGTACTAAATATTTTTGTAAACATTTTGAACTATTTTAAGTGATTTTCTTGAGAGGTTGTTAACCATGAGAAAGAAATGTGAAAAATGTGGTGCTTTTTTCAAGCCATTAGATAAGCCATTAGATTCATAAGTAAGTTAGGAAAGTAGTTTTTGAATAATTTAAAATATAATACCTATAATTAAGTTTATAAGATTTGATAATTTTTGATAAGATTTGATAATTTTTTATTTTGCTTCCTTTCTTTTTTATGTTATGCATTCACATTTTTTTATGTTATTCGCATTTAGGTACTCCTTACTGTAACAAGGTTTTAGAAGCAATAAAAAATATTATTTATTTGATTCCATTATATTAAATACGTACATTTAATATAAATTTACAAGCATTTGCTATGTTTTAATGTTAATATTTATCAGTATTACAGAAAATACAACTTTTTCGAAATTATATAACTTCTCACGATATATTTAATTCAAATGTGATATATTAATAACATGTAAAATACGTAATTTTATTTTCTATTTTTTTGCTAAAATAAATAAAAAGTTATGTCTTCGCGTCGCCACTGTCTAAAACATCTCGTCAATTTTTATTGTTGATTTCGTCCTCTGCGCGTCTCACGTCCCTCGCCCACAAACTTTGCCGAGAGAGAGGGCTAGATATTGGCTTAAATTTTGTAAATGACATTAGATATACAGGGCATATCTAGTAGTTCCTTTATCTGAGGTCAAACCCAATTACAGAATAGGAATTGACAGTATATAGTGAAAACATCATCGATTTTGAACATGAATATTAAAAGCACATACATAATAATTAAATTTTCCTAAGAAGCAACTAAATAATCAAGATAAAAAGTGGGATTTTATGTCCGACAGCTTACAGAGTAAAATATATCCAAATCATTGCTAACAGAATTTGTGCGAGATGTAGGTATTTACATAAAAAGTACTGGAGTGTCTGGAAGAAATTCTGGGAATGCAAATATTAAATTTTTCCAATAAGGTTGGGCAGTCCATAATACTGTTAATAAGTTTATAAGTCAGTACTACACTTCTTGTTGCGATCGTACTGAAAGAATGGCACATAGAAGAGCGTATAATTTAATTTTGGAAGACGATGACGATTTTGTTGTAAGACATCTTATATAGGTGGATAAAGGAGAGACAAGATCACTTTTACAACCTTGGTGGTATGGATTTTGAAATGCGATTACTCCATTCAAAAGGGACTACTTTATTACGTTTATAACGAATAGACGATAAATAAAATTCTAAAATATAAACATAATACTTCTAATTTTGAACTAATCTGTTTTAAATTATTATTACAGAAATAATTGCGTATCTCCAATAAACCAACTTCTTTGTTCTTTGCGTTTTTATTCAACAGGATGTATGCAAATTACTGCTAGGCTAGGGATTTTGTGGGTTGCAGTACATATACAGTACATCGAATTGTACACCGAGTTAGTGCTGCAATCGCTGCACTTTTTTCCCTCAATTTTTCTCTGGTTTCTGTCAAAAGCACAAAAATTCATACATTTGCAACGTTGCCAGTGTTTGTATTTTCTTTAAACTGAGTTTTCATAAATTCAGTTAAGGTAGCACTCACGTAGCTCGGTGAAAACAACATGACGCTAACCGAGTTTAATTTCAGCGTTTACACTAAACTTAGTTTAGTTAAACTGCGTTTAATTTAAATAATAATACGGTGATCATCGTTTTTAAAGGATATTAACTTATTAAATTTTGGAAATATTTTATTTTGATTGGAAAAAAAAATTAAAAATATCATAGATACATTACAAGGGTTATGTTTTGCAAAAGAAGTGATTTATCTTATTTTTTAATAAATAGTTCAAATTAATACAGGAATAAATGGGATTTGTTTTTTAATTTAAATGAAGGAAGTTATTATGTAAAATATGGTAATTAATCTTATTTTTAACTGGCTAAATAAACACGAATTAACTTTAATTAAAATTTTAATAAATCTTCCTTTATGTATATAAGAAGAAACAACATCCAAATTATACAAATACAACAAAATATTTATATTTATATTAATCTACATCAGAAGATTCAGATTCATCCGAGCTTCCAGTGTTCGCAGATATTATTAATGGCTCTATCATGTCATCCGTTAATCCATCAAGTGTAGACATTTAATTCACAGTGGTATGGTGGAAGCCGTAACACAACTTTATTGGCTTTCTTTTGCCATTTCATCGACAACATACAAATTATGTTTACCTTTATGTTGCCGAATTAGGTGCAAAAGTTCACACCGCTTCATATTTATATCGAAGGCAATATTTTTAGTTTCTAACCACCTCTGGATTTTAGCTTTTCTTGATGACGAAGTAGGGATTTTTTCAACTTTTCGGCTATGATATGATGCATTATCCATCACAATCACAGCATCATTAAGTAACTTTGTTAAAAAAGTAGAAAACCAATTCTCGAATACTTCGGAATTCATCTCTTCAAGGTAATCTCCTGTCTTTTTGCATTCAAAAACCAATAATACATTTTCTACAAAGCCTGCTTCAGAACCAGCATGTAAAATAATAAGACATCTTCCCTTTCCTGTAGGGTTTTACAGTAAATGCTTGACGTCTACTGCTTACACTTTAGTCCACCCATGTTTTTTCCTTGCTATGACCTTCATTAGTCCAAGTTTTATCTAAGTAAATGATTGGCCTGTTTTCATTTCTAATTTTTTTATGGATCTACATATATCATCACGTTCTATTAATACACTTTGACGATTTCTTTTCAAAATCCAAAAAAATATATATATAATAAATAAACACCAGGTGAACAAATATGATTAAGAATCAATATGAGTTTGGAATAATTTACTACGGCAGACAGCGTGTTAACGCTGTCTAAATTTTCGAAGGACCACCTTAATACGGAGTATAAGGAATTAGTATGTTACCTCAAAATAAATCAAATTATTTAAGTGAACTGTAAGGGCTATTTACTCACCCATTTATTAGAAAACCAAAATTATTAATTATTACATTTTTTATTACATTATTATTATTAGAGCAACTGCTCTCACTACTACAAAACATATTTACAATTTATGTACATTTTTAGACTCTCAGAAAATTATTAGACTATTAATTTTTGGGGTGTGGTCAACCGCTTTTTATAACGTCGAGACATGATATGTCGACTGAACACTGCTAGATATGATAAGACTCTCTGAACTATTGGACTGTTTCCCAATTTATAGTTTCAGAAGATTTGTAAGAGGGGATTTGTAACGGATTCTTTCCGATATGAAAACCGACTTGTCCTGCGATTACAGGTATTTCTGCGCTTGTCGCTCTTAGAAATATTATATCGCTTAGAGGGAGATGGCGATAGGGTGAACTATTTTGTACAAACAATACCGAATAATAATCTATTTTTAGATTATGGAATGGTAAAATATACAGCACTGGCCAAAAGTATAAATTAAAATGAATCTTATTGAATTTAAAGGAAATATAAGTTTATTTTGTGAATTCTGGATAATATTCCAGTAAAATTTATCCACCAGGTACATTAACTCTTCAAAGTTACAAACTTACTTGAAGTTAATGTGTTTCAATAAAGTATATAAAGATGACCGAGATATTTGTGGCAAATCTAAACGTTTTTTCAAAGCTTGCAAAATCTGGTTCAATGTAGGTAACTTATTTTTAAAAAAGAAATCATGTATTATTCTCCGAACAGCATTTTTAAACCCCTCATCAAATGTTTTTAGAAGTCCTGATATTCCTAGTAATAAATATAACCTACCGGCAACCTTAGAAATTTTTGATTTAACATCAACAATTTTGGTTTTAGATTTATCATCCAATACTTGTTTGTACATATTTAGTATGCCCTGTTTTTCTGACTGACTTAAATGACCTAAACTTAGCCGTTTTCGTTGTTTTGGTGGACTACGCGAGTGACTGCTACTTGTAGGAGTAGAAGGATAAGGGGATCCATAATCGCAGAAATTTCTTACTGAGTTCTGAAAAGAACTATTTTTTTTAACGAAATATAGTGGAAAACTAACTAAAACTGATGAAATAACAAGAGGACAAAAGCAATAATAGAACTAGAAATAATAATAAATTATAAAATGTCAAAACTGTTAATGTTAATGCTAAAATTTGCTGTGTGAAACCGACTGCAAACTGACCAATCAGAAGTCTACAGAATTGCCAACTTAAATTCAAATCGCTCCTACTGGTTATTAAATAGACCATAGGAGAGAGCGGGTCTATATCGTACAATGAGGATAAACCATTCACCCAATTTCAGGAACTAAATTTCAGGCTACAGGAGTCCGATCGATGTCGCAGTATACTGCAAACTTTGCAAACATGCAGGATTGAGTTCTTTCCAATGATAGTATGACCGCAAGAATGAAAAAACTTGTTTTTGTGTATTCTCTTGTAATTTTTGGGCAATCACAACCACCGGATTACCCATAAGGCCAACCTAGGGCGTACGCTTTCGGGGGAGCGCAGGATACGGAAATTTTATACTTATGAATAGCGAGCATGAGCGCCCGGGCAAATATTTACTTTTTATACATTTTGGAATTTTAATCACTGTTAATGCATGATTGATATAAATTGTTTTCTTGGAAAATAGTTAAAAATGTATTCAAAAGGACTAAAAATAAAAATATGTTAATAGCTCAAATAACACCAAAAAAGCTCTAAAACGAGGTTTACAGTTGAATATGTCAAAAAAATTCTACACTCCCAAGACCTCTTGGAAGGGGGAGTAATTTAGAACTTTGGGCTAGGGCGTAACTAGCTGTTAATCCGGGTCTGTGGGCAATTCCAGATAAGTGGAGACCTAGACCTTACTGGCATAAAAGTAATGTGCCAAAATGATTATTTAAGCATTTTTATGACAGATGATTAGCAAGAGAAGCTTCAGGATCAAAGGACACACGGCTCTTGTATGGGGATTTTGGCAATGACAAGGAACTTGGCTTGCAGTGCTGTCGAGTTTGTGATTTTTAGAACTAAGTTCCTTAACGCGGCTTGCGGTTGGATTTAACAATCAGAAATTGTAACGTAACGAAAAATAGTGTAAAAGTAACTATTCGTTCTTAATTTAAAATGTGAATAGTTAGTAGGATCGTAGATTCGATTGACTGGATAAATATTGAATATGGCGCCGACGCGTTCGACGAAATTATTGCAATTATAATGGAAAAATAAGAAAAAATGGGGAAAAATATAAAAAAATAGAGAAAATAGGGAAACATGAGAAAAGTAGCGAAAATAGGGAAAATGAGTGAAAAATATGGAAAGTAAAGTAAAATAGGGTAAAATAAAGTGACAAATTGGCAAAAAATCGGATGTGTCGCCTCAAAACTTTTCTGACGAGTATGCAGAGACGATATTTAATGTTAAAGAAACAAACTTCGACATTTTTATTTTTGACATGTGACAGTTGGAATAATAATTTTGACTTTTTTTGAATAGAGATTTTCAAGGGCTTTCAAATGACATATTGCAAGTTAAATATATTACTACTGGCATTTTTTTGACAGTGACACTTCCCTTTGACAGATGTCGTACAAAAACTAATGGGTTCTTTTGACGGATAACCCAAACACATATACCAAATTTCATCTCAATCTGATTATACGTGTGGCCTCTGTCGTGGAAGAATACAGACAGACAGACTTCCATCTGGAAATTGCCTTAATCGTTTCAGAGGATCTCAAAATAGATAATTCCATCTTTATCTCAAAAAAATTTCGTGCTCATAGGAAAAGTGACGCTTTTATTCTTAACATTATCATTTTTTTATAAACGTTAACCAACAATTTTTTAGAAAAAAATTTAATAACCTTTTTCTACTCCTATTTTATAATACGCTAATTAAAAGACTAATACCAGTTTTATAATAAGATTCATTATGAAACTGGTTTTCATTAAGATACAGCTCTTTCAGCCAATAGAATCGAATTATTTTTAGCAAAGTAGGCAGTTATTTTGATAGTACAAATTTTTCAGCGAATAGAGTTATTTTTAGCGAAGATGACAATTATTTTGACAGCTTTTATCAAAATATTTTATATTGTTTAAAATCGATAAGAAGAAAGGTTAACATATTAATATATTCTAAAAAGGTTACAAATTAATATATTGAAATGTAAAATCCACGGGTTACAGGGTGGATCACATTTCTCACCTGAGAACTCTTCCTCACTGGGCTGGGTTCAACAGCGCCTAAATAAACGAAAATAAAAAAATATTAAACAAAAACAATAAATTTAATAATCTTCTTTTCTTCTCTTCCTTTAGTCTACCATATCTTGATAATTATTTTCTGTCTCACTTATTTTCTGTCTCCGCCTTTCCACTGCTACTCTTCCTTCACTTTTGTTCCTATTTGTCGTTCTGCCTCCTCAAATGGTCACTCCTTTCTTCTTATATCTTTGTTTCTTTGTATTTTTTTTAATAAATAATATTGCTGACTTTTTATCAAAATTTTTTATTTCTTCCTTTCAATAACCTATACATCTCTTATAAATTCCATTGCTGTTCCCAATACTTGTTATTTACAGTTTTTTTTTAAATACCTTTTTTTTAAATTTTTAAAAAAATTTGGTTTTTGACAATCTATTTTTTTATTTCATCCGTCATCAACAACCACGTTCAATCCTTTTTTTTTAACCCAATATAATTTTGGTTGACACCAACCCAATGACAAATCATTTCATCTGATAGTAAATGTCATCCAACCTGTCATATGAATTCCATGCTTCAAATAGCTTAAGCCCTATTCATATTACAAAAATTAGTTTATACTTTTAATACCAGTTACCAAAACTTTCTTTTTAATTTACATTTTTCTCTTTAATGTTAAAAATAAAGAAGCACTGTTAATTTTAATACCATTTACTATCCCTTTTTTTTTAACTCAACCAACCCTTACTTACTATAATATTTTATAACAAATCATACAAATTTCCTAACAATTACCCAAAATTACAGGGTATAACAAATTTCATAACAATATGTTGTGAAAAAAAGTGTTTAGCCTTACACCCGTAATGGTAGATGGGCAATATGGATTAAGTAAGTAAAAAGTATTTCTTTTCATTGTTATAAAAATGTTCCTTTTCATTTAACATATGAAAAGTCTTAAAATAAATATGTATTTCGTTTATTAATGGGAGTAGAAAAAATCGCGTATGCAACTCTCATGTAATGGCCATGAATACACTCGCATGTTATATACGAAACTCGCTTGCAGCTCGTTTCGTATCCTACAACATGCTCGTATATTAATGGCTATCGTTACATTATCGTTGCATAATATACTATTTTTGTATTTTTAGTTGAGCTGCTTGATAGGTATTCTAATAGAAGGTGTTTTAAGGAATAATTTATTATATTACTGTTACTTCCTTCGCTAATCATGTGATTTTTTAACTGTATGGTATAAGCCCCTCCTACCGTACAGGGACACTTTTTTTCTTATTTAATTTAGAAATATAAACAGTTGAATAACTCCAATTTATTTATGTGTAAACAGTAGTCAACGTTACATGTTACTTGTATCAAATATTAACTGAGTAATAACAACTTTCGCTTAAGATGCGCCAATTTCATGCATTATCTTGCCTGAAATGGCTTTTGGCCGGGCGCTCCCTTAATTTTAAAGATAGGAAGCTGCGATTTTCATTAGTCGATTCTCTATTTAATTCCTGAGAGTGCGTCTGTGGCAGTTTTCTTAAATTATTTATAGTAAAATTGATTTGACGATAAATTTGAAAAAAAAATACCAGAGGCGCGCTCTTTTAATCAATATTTTAAATAACATAAAAAAACCACATATTTATAGTTGCTATATTAGGCGAGATCTCGTCCAAAAACGAATATTTATGTTTTGTGGACAGGAGGGTAGGATTACTTAACCCAGACTAACCGGAAAATACAAAAAAAATAAAGATTAAATCTAATTTATTAGAATACAAGCACATTTTCCATGGGTAATTCTCCAACCGGCAACCACGAAAGTCATGTGGTGCGCGGGCCTTTTAAATGTACGGTACGGCCCTGATCTCCCCTAAATAAACTTTTTATGCTGGGGTATACAAAAATTAATAACCGATTTTAGTTAAACAAATATTAAATTTTAAATAATATTAACCAAATTTCTGAACAAATTGAGTTAAATACAAAAATAAGGTGCTAATATAATTTAAAAATTCATCTTTGTCTTTATTTTTGTTTTCAACAATGTTAAAAAAACATCGTCACGACTAAGCACAACTATTTTCTTTAAAAACACAGGATGTACATTTCGCTATCTATTTTAGCACCATCAGAAATTGATAACAAATTGAGTTTACGACAAACTGAATTTATCACTAACTCCTAATGATGCTAACATAATTAGCGAAACGTATGTCTTGTATTTAAAAAAATATAGTTTTAGTTAATGATGACGATGTTCTTTAAGATTCATCTTTATATTTGATATAACAGTTAATAGTATATTATGCAATGATCGTGTAATGATAGCAATTAATGCACGAGCATCTTTTAGAATACGAAACGAGCTTTAATACTTTTATATATTAATTATCTCTAATGAAATGAAACTTTTATATAAAAATAAGAAAGGAATACTTTTTTACTTACTTAATTCATATTGCACATCTACCATTACATGTGTAAGACGTAACACATTAATTTTGTTATTAACTTTTAAACGATTTAAAATGTTTTGACAGCGATAAAATAATAGTCAACTTCGCTAAAAAATAATTCAGTTCTATTGGCTGAAAAATTTGTACTGTCAAAATAACTTCGCTAAAAATAATTCGATTCTATTAGCTGGAAGAGCTGTATCATAATGAAAATCGGTTTCATAATGAATATCATTATGAAACTGGATTTAATCTTGTAATTAGCGTACTATAAAATAGGAGCAAAACTTTTTTATATACTTTCTGATGTTTACAATAACAGTGACTCTCAAGTTTTATAAGTACAATGATTAAATCTCAAAATGTTAACTACTAAAAAAAGAACTCTTTTTTCCTTTTGCAAGACTAAACTAGAGTCTTTAAAAAAAACGTATAAGGATTTTGTTTGTACGGATACGGTTCCTGGGGCTATCGCTACATGACATTTTTGTGGTTGCATGCTTAGTCGATTCGAAAATACACTTATTCCGCTTGGCCTAGCCGCTTAAAAATTTTCGGTAGATAGGCGCGAAGGTGAAAGTTGAATATCAGGTACGAACTAGCCTATTTTCAATAATGCTCCAATTAAAGGAATATGTAGAAGTTATTATTTCTAAGAAAAAACTTTTATACAAGTTTTTTCTAAAATTCTTATGAAAAAAATTAAAATTAAAAATAAAATGTAATGGTAAAAGTATCCGTAAAGGTGCGTCCACACTGATGCGCTGCGCCGCGCTGCGCCGCGCCAAATCCGCGAACGTTACCAAACAATTTGATTGTGAAACGTCCAAACTGCCGCAACATTTAGCGGTTCATCATGGACGACGAATATGTTGCTATTACTTGTGTTGCGTTTATTGTAATTGCTAACCAAAAAGGAAAAGGAAATTGGCAAGAAAACGCCGTTACTGAATGACACAGTTATTTAAGTGTAGGAGCAGATACAGTGGAAGTGATTTGCTAAATGATCTAGCTATTCAAGACACAGGCCAGTTCACAAATAATAATATAGGTCACTGAAAAAGTGTGCTCGCATTAAATACATATTCACCAAAATAAATAGACGTCCAAACTGAAAAACGTTATATTTCTCTGATGTACCGACTCCTGATGGATCGTGCTTGTTCGTGAGCTTTCTTACACATTCATGCACGTGTTTGGTGTCCACACCGAATGATAGGCGAGGCGTGGCGCAGCGCGTCAGTGTGGACGCATCTTAACATTACTTAAGGCTTGCGCACATTAGCCGGGAACAGCCAGAAACGGAACGCGCCACGGCGGCCGGCAATCAATCTATATTTACTTCGCACACTAGCCGGTAAATAATTTTTGCCAATCACAGCTTTTCACTCATTTTGTTGATTTTACGAAGGATTCAAAGACTATAATAATTATAAGTTTACTGTGCGAGTAAGAGGAAGTAAAAAATGTAGCAGTTAAACACAGAAGAAGAAAACGAAAATGGATACATGAAGTCTGTAAAAAGAGGAAAATCGAAAGTAAATTTGCCACTTCATTTTCTCAATTAATACAACACAAAAAAAAATTTGAGTACTTTTGAATGAGTTACGAAATATTTCAAGAACTTTTAGCTATTATAAAATCTAATTTCACAAGACATAATACTACTTTTAGAAGCCCCATTCCACCAGCAAAACGCTTAACAGTGACCCTAATGTTAAGTTATTTATTATTAGTTAAGTATTATTACTATACAGGGTGATTCACGACCGACGCCACGGAGTTTTATGGCTTAATGGCATATATTGGTCAACTTCTATTGCGGTGGTATTATGTAAGTCAATAAGGACTATATTTTAAAAATATTTAGAAATATACAGGGTGCTCCACAAAAAAGTAACGTATCAAAGTTATGATTTTTTAAATAGCGCACCCCGTATATTATTACATTTTCGAATTGTACATAAAAAATAAGCAATACTTTCATAAAGGTTCCCTATACCTACATACAGAGTGTTTTAAGTTATGTCCATTTTAATTAAAATGTAAGGTTTTAGAAAAAATTTAATATCTGCGGATACAACCAATTACAATAAATGTACTCTTAGATTTAATTAAAAGAATGTTTCCTTAGCCTATTTATTGATTCACTGATACATTTTTCTTTACAGGGTGTTTATAATTTTAAGTTCAATTAGTAGAACATTCGCACTGTAATATTCGGCTTATTTTAAATGGAACACCCTATATTTTATAAGCCTATCGTAAAGCTAATTTAAAAACTTTCAACTTTTATAAGGGTTTCTGATACTTAAATCGTCAACTTATTTAGATATTTTTGAAATTTGGGTTATTGTACAAGTAAATATCCTCCCAAAATGTCTAATTGTGTTTTACCGATATAAGTAATGTAATAATCTATGGGTAATAGACTAGAATGAATCCAACCATCCCCTTCCCCTCAAAACTATTTCAATAAATGCGTATGACAAAATGACTAAAATACAGTAGACACGTTTTAAAATTAAGACCGTAGTAACTTTAATCAAAACATTTATATGAAATTTTATAAATAATGAAAACTGAAATATAATATAATAATTGAGGCAAATTAAAAACATACTATAATAACTGTTCTACATGATGCCCATCTTCTTGAATGTACATTATTAACGTTTTTTCTAATGAATGTCTTACATTTTGTAACATATTAGGAGTGACCGTTTCGAAAGCATTTTTAATTCGTATTTTCATATCATTTGCAGTGGTAGGGGGTGCGGTATAAACTAAATTTTTAATATAGCCCCATAAGAAAAAGTCCATGGGGGTTAGGTCGGGAGACCTAGAGGACCAGTTAATGGGTCCACCTCTCCCGATCCATTTCTGAGTAAACTTTCTATCTAGGTAATTTCTAACATCGAGTGCAAAATGTTCAGGAGCTCCATCTAATTGCAACCACATCTTTTGCCGAATTGTCAAAGGAATATTTTCTAAAGGTACCCAAAAATGTCTCTTGAAAAATCTCAAGAATTTCGGGCCATCTAAATTACCATTGAAAAAATAAGGACCAATAACATGATCGGCAATAATTCCACCATACACATTAATACTCCATCGATTTTGGCGATCAGTAGTACTGAATAAATGCTTATTTTCGGTGTCGTAATAATGAAAATTGTGCCGATTCACTAGGCCGTTATTGTGGAATGTTGACTCATCCGTAAATAATACATGTTCAAAAAAAATCATCTTCACTAAATTGATCAAGTGCCCATAAGGAATACGGTTTTTTATGTCTGTGCCGTATACATCTTGATGCATTTGTATATGATAGGGATGGAACTTATGTTTTAGTAAGATCCTACATACACTAGGCTGACTAATTCCGGTTAGTCTTGCGATGACTCTTGTACTGGTATTTGGATTGTCAAAAACGGAACCTAATACTAAATACTCATTATCATCATCATTTGTATAACAGGCTTTTCTTGTATTTGTTTCGGATAAGCTACACTGCCTGTATCACGAAATGTTCGAATCAGCCTTTCAAAAACTTTTTTATTTGGGTGGTCGCGGTCGGGTTACTTTTCTGCGTACACTCTTGAAGCAAGTAAACAATTTTCGTAACATTCACCAATAATTAAAACCATGTCAATACTTTCTTGTTGTGAATAAACCAAGGTAACGTTGAAAATATTTCAGCTTATAATACAGTCCAAGTATAAAGAACTAATGGCATTACATTGCCAATTTGTGCATAATTGCAACATTTTGACAGCAGCGTCAATTTCAAAGCACACCTAATTTCTTTTGGTTTATGATATAGTACCACCACATATTAATACATGTTAATCTGTAAATTACAAATATCTGTAATTCTAACAGCCACACAATAGATTAAATCCGAAATATCTACTTATCGCTAAAGTCTATTGCTACATCAATTAGCAAAAAGGCATTAATTAGACATTTTGGGAGGATATTTACTTGTACATTTGTTATAAAGAAAAACCAAATTTCAAAAATATCTAAATAAGTTGTAAACTTGACGATTTAAGTATCTGAAACCCTTATAAAAGTTGAAAGGTAATTAAATTAGCTTTACGATAGGCTTATAAAATACAGGGTGTTCCATTTAAAATAAGCCGAATATTACAGTGCGAATGTTCTACTAATTGAACTTAAAATTATAAACACCCTGTAAAGAAAAATGTATCAGTGAATCAATAAATAGGCTAAGGAAACATTCTTTTAATTAAACCTAAGAGTACATTTATTGTAATTGGTTGTATCCGCAGATATTAAATTTTTTCTAAAACCTTACATTTTAATTAAAATGGACATAACTTAGAACACTCTGTATGTAGGTATAGGGAACCTTTATAAAAGTATAGCTTATTTTTTATGTACAATTCGAAAATGTAATAATATACGGGGTGTGCTATTTAAAAAATCATAACTTTGATACGTTACTTTTTTGTGGAGCACCCTGTATATTTCTAAATATTTTTAAAATGTAGTCCTTATTGACTTACATAATACCACCGCAATAGAAGTTGACCAATATATGCCATTAAGCCATAAAACTCCGTGGCGTCGGTCGTGAATCACCCTGTATAATTTCCATGTCTTTAGTTTTCTTGATTAATATTTATTTCGAGCTTGTTTCTAAAAATTTTGCATTTTATTGAAATGCCATTTTTGAAGCAATTTTTTATTTTTTTTAGTACTATAATAGCTGTACAATTTAATTTATATTAAAAGTTTGATTCATTCAGTGGTATTAATAAAAATCAGTAGATACTTAATACTTAAGGGTTTCATAAGTTAATACTGAAAAGCATATTAATAATGTTTAAGTACAAACTGATATTTAAAGTATGTACTGATAGAGTAAGTTTGTACTTATGCTGACCACTTGTTACTTAAATCTATATTAATAAGCCCTAGGTTATACATATTAAATTAAGTATGTTCTTATATATTTTTGCTTCTTAGTATGCTGATAGTGCTTGCTGAAGGTGTATATTCCTATTTGTTTAAAAAATGTTTGTCGTGCAACGAGCTCAAAAAAAATTATAAAAACAGACGAGAAGATCCTGGTGATCAAGATTATGTGAAATTGTTTCGTTTTAACCACGAAAGTGTGGCGTGGTTGACGACACATTTTTTTGGCACTGATAGCGGGGAAACCAGAGGCGGTGCCATAGACAATATCACCAAAATGAAAATTTTTTTGAGATATATTGCTGATCCAGGTGGGTCTTTTGCTTTCCTTAGTACACTGGCAAATATTAAAATAAATATGTTATTTGTTTAACTTTTTGTTACATTTGGCTTTAGTAAGTCAACCAACGGTATCAAATGTAGTACATCTTGTGAGCCAAAAAATTATTGAAAAATCTCATATTTGGATAAAGTTTCCTCACGTATGATTGTACTTTTTTTGTTATTTATTTAATTAATTACCTTTGAAACCGTAGGACTACGAATCGATACAACAGGAAAAACAAAAATGGCGAACAAAATTTCGCTTTTCAACTGCTATTGGTGTAATTGATTGTACGTTGATACGAATTAAAAAATTTGGAGAAAATCATCATGGTTACGAATACATTTGTCGCAAACAATTTCCCGCAATAAATGTACAAGCAACATGTAACGTTGATGAGTTATTTACAAGTGTCAGTGCAGAATTGCCAGGTTCTGTACATGATAGCAGGATTTGGAGGAACAGTCACATATGTGGTGTATTCAGAACATTTGACAATGCGGTATTGTTAGGAGATCAGGGATATGGTATTGAAAAATGTTTAATGGTCCCATTTAGAGAACCAAGAACTGCAGAAGAAGTTGCATATAACAACCTTTTGAACAACGAACGTGTAATTATCGAAAGATGCTTCGGACAGTTAAAGCAACGATTCCCTTTATTGCAAAATACAATTAGACTGCAATTAAGAAAAGTGCCATCCATTGTGATAGCTTGTTGTGTTCTTCATAATATTGGAAAATATTTAAAAGATGAAGAAGTGGTTGAAATTGAAGAAGGCTTACATTTAGTCGATGACAACATCGAAGGCGAAGAACCTGTTGGATTACTTGAACTTCGAAGGGAAGGTCAAGTCATACGCAACCGTTTAGCCACAATTAATTATGAAAATCAAAATAACTAACATAATTTTTATTAAATTGAAAATACATACTTATATCTAATTACAATATAGTATAATTTTTCTCTCCTTCTCTTAGAACATGCTCTTTATTTAGTTCTTTGTCCAGCTTTGCCTTTTTAAGATTTAGACCATGCAATTGCTTCAAAAGCACCAATCTTTGTAGTTCCGTGGTGCTTAACGTACGTGTTTCCTCCGTTTCGTACTGTTCTATAATTTTTTGTCGCTTTGGACGTGCAGGTAACGGTGGTGGCATTGCTGTAGGGGACACTGAAGCGACTGACGGACCTGCCACTTCATCGGATTGTTTTTCTTTTTTTTCGTCAGAAGAAATTCCAACTGCAACATGTCCTGAAACGAAATATTACACTAGCTTATATATATAATAAAAATTAATTATTTTACCAGGTATTTTGTAAAGAACAGGATTACAGTCCTCTTGATCCCCCTGTAGTGCCGTATACATCAATTGTTCTGCTGTACTTGGCATTTTCTTTTTATTCCCAGTAATGTTGGCATCTGTCTTTTTTTACTGCCGCCTTCAGGTTATTAATTTTTTTTAATAATTTTTTGGAATCGGTAGGTTTTCCAAAATTATCTACAACGTTTTCATTAGTTAACTTACAATATTTTATAATAAGGCATGATAACTTACTTTCATAATGTTGTTTAAGCGTGGCTAAGACGTCTTGTTTTTTTTTATTTATTGCGGGAGTTTTCCCTTTATTTAAAATAATAGGGTTATCCCGTACCAATTTGGCCACAAATGTTAAATCAGACTCTTTGGTTTTTGAAACACTCTCATTGCCACTTTCTTCACTTTCGGACGAAACGAACGACGTGATGGTCGATAAATAAATGTAGAATAGTAAATTCTTTGAGGTTTGAAAAACTATTAACGTGAGTTTTTTGTATTTTTTTCTTGTAATCAAATGTCTACTAAATAAGAAAATACTTAAGAATAATCAGTAAATACTTCTAAGTATCAGCATTTATTTTTTAATATACATTTCAGTATTTACTTAATGCTGATGCTGATACTTATAAGTAGGTACTTATAAGTAAATACTGATTTTTATTAATACCACCCATTATCACTTTGTAATTCTGGAGAATCTACAAACGATTTCGATGTTGATGAATATGTTGGATGCATGTGTTTTGAAGAAGTGTTTGTTGTGGTGTCTTGGTGAATTTTTTTTCAATGATTAATCAAGCTTTTTAATTCTTAACCTAAGTAAATTGTTAAAACAAAGTGAAAAATAACAATTTTTTAATTTTTCCAACGAGAATCTCTTCTGAGATCTTTCAAAAATAGGTACAAAGTACAAACAAGGAAAAAATCTCAGATTTGTAATTTAACAATTATCGCACTCACAATGTACAAGTAGAAAAAAATTGTTAATTAACTAACCCATAATTATATAGAAAAAACGCGATAAAATTTTTTTGGCCGCGGATTATTCATAAATTTATTTAGTAGATGCCTGATTTTTTTCAATTCTTAATTTTTATTTTTAATAAGTTTAAATAATATTTATCCATTAAAGGTCCAAAGTGGGCGGCACTTACGCAAGCTAGAGTCCCTGTTTTCGACCGTATTTTCAACCTTCTGGGAAAATTATAAATATTGGTCCTACAATTCCGGGTGGAATAATTCTTTATTAGAAAATTTCCTTCTCTTTGTTCAAATTTGAAAAATGTCAAATAGTTTCGAGATATTTGTAAAAAACCAAACCTCATTTTTTTCAGTCAATTGCTTATAACTTTTGCAATTTTTGCAAGCGGCTCTTGACTTTTTTCAAAAATCATCTACACGTTAGTCAGAATCGAATGACACCTCGTTGATATTTTTCGGAGGACGAGAAAAAGTTTGATCCAAAAAGTACTTGCTGATTACAATAACAGTGTGAATGCAAAATTAAGAGGGAATGGGACGTTTCAGTGAAGCCGTTTCAGTGTGTCGGGACGTTTAAGCACCGAGACGTTTCAGTACCAGGATATTGCCATTTAATATATATAATTAAAATTGTTCAGGTTTTACATTTTATTTTCCTTATTATTTTAAGTAATTTCTTATTCAAGTTTGTTTTATTTTTATAAAGGGCAAGGAAAAAATTAACTATTTTTTTAATATTACTTTCCCGACCCACCTCATAGAAGGGAAAGTATTGTGAACGAGCAAAAAAAATTTTGAGATAAAAACGGAAATATCCATTTTCGGGTCCCCTCAGACGATTAAGACCATTTCCAGATGGAAGTCTGTCTGTCTGTCTGTCTGTCTGTCTGTCTGTCTGTGCGTGTATGTGTGTGTATGTGTATTAGTTTTTGTACGACATCTGTCAAACGGAAGTATCACTATCAAAAAATAACAGATGCAATATGTCACGGAATTGGACATGCAATATGTCATTTGAACAGTCAAAATTATTTCTCCAACTGTCACCTGTCAAAGATAAAAAAATGTCAAAATTTGAAACTTCGGCATTAAATATCTGAAAAAGTGTTAATCCGATTAAGATGAAATTTGGTATATGGGTTTGGGTTATCCGTCGGAAAAAACCCATTAGTTCTTGTACGAGATCTGTCAAACGGATTAATACCATTTCCAGATGGAAATCTGTCTGTCTGTCTGTGTGTGTATGTGTGTATTCTTCCATGATAGAGGCTACACGTTTAAACCGATTGAGCTGAAATTTGGTATAGGCATTTGGTTTACGCGTCGGAAGAACCCATTAGTTTTTGTATGACATGTGCCAAACGGAAGTGTCACTATCAAAAAACGACAGATGCAATATTTCATGGAATTCGACTTGCAATATGTCATTTGAAAGCCCTTGAAAAATTCTATTCAGAATAGTCAAAATTATTTCTCCAACTGTCACCTGTCAAAAGTTGAAACTTTAACATTAAATAACTGAAAAAGTATTCATGGATACTCGTCGGGAAAGTTTTGGGGTGACACAACCGATTTTTTTTATTGTTAACTAATATTGTTATAGAGTTGTAAAGAGCAAGGAAAAACCAACTATTTTTTTAAATATATGATAATTGTGAGCGATATCTCTCAAATATTCAAGAGGAGTTTTATTTCCGTACTACATTACAATTCTTAAAATTCGTTCATCGGCATCTCTATACTTCTTCAACTTCAATGGAGGCCGATTCCCAGCACCTAATTGTTGCTAATAAGTATTTCGCCCTTTTTGAACTCTGCGTAAAGCATCTATAAATTTCCAATTTATTGGATACTCCATTCTTAGTTCCGATTTCAATCTTCGATGGCCAGCTTCGAAATGGTTATTGTTTTGATCATCTCCATCAACAGTTCTGTCATATAAATTCCACATTTCTAGTGTAAACAGAGGTTCTCTTCTTCCATTTCCACGTCTATTCATGCGTCCTATATAGTTATCCTCAAACCAGTTTAGTAGAGGATGCAATTCTTTAGGTAAGTCTTCACTGAGTGGTTCCAGGTAATCGTCTAAATCATCCACTCTCACATATGCTAAAGCAATAATCATTTTAGGCAAAAGTCTGGATCAGTATTATACTGATTGATAAAGCCCAATCTAGCAATATATTTTCGCATGTTATGTGCCAAATGAAAAAACAACCTTTAATAGAAACATGTGGAAAACACTGAGCTATTGCTTCAAAAACACAATTTATAGAAGTTGGATTTAAATTATTCTCTAGTCCTTTAATTAAATCAAACATTCTTATATAAGTTTCTCGTTGTTTATTGGGCAACAAGCGTAAAATATTGGTAAAACTCCTCCTAATTTTTTTGCAATTATGGCAAATACTTGCGCAAATGATGTAGGTGTAATTGAGAACGTACCATCTGAATACCATTTAGATGTCTGTAAATGATACATGGTGGTCGTCCAAAAATTAAAATTCTCGATGGGCCCACCCCACTATCACAAAGTAAACCATGTATATCATCTAATTTTGTATATCTAACTTTGTAGATTATATAATTTAAAAAATGTCAGTTACTTAAATTATCCTTATTTGATAAAACTAATCTTGGTGGCACTGAAACGTCTCGGTACTGAAACGTCCGGCGCTGAAACGTCTCGGCACTGAAACAGCGGAACTGAATCGGCGGCCCTGAAATGTCCTAGACCCAAATAAAGATGATCACATAAAAGTGCTAAACGAGAAGAGGTACAAGAATTCAGATCAATCCCTAGTGAGGTCCAAATAGTATAATGAGCATTAAGGTGCCATGATTGTTAATGTTAAAATTCGGAACTTTATAATTTTCTTACCAAATATAAAACATAAAAGAATGTAAAATAATAATTAATTAATTCCCTTTTATTATGTATGATATTTCCTTTTTTCACTATTTTTCAGAAATAAACAAGGGTAACTAATTGGCTCTTGGGTTTACTATAAAAATTGATATATCACATTTTTCTGCCCCTTATTAACGACATGCTTCCTAACACCATATGATTACGAGATCAAAACCATATACCACATATATGTATATCATAGAAATAGTTTATTATCAGAGTTAACAATGCGTGCAATACATAAATAGATATAACATATTGTCCCATAATTATCGACGACCGATAGGGTTGAATTTTTGCTAATAATAAAGGGATGACATTTGGAATTTCATTAGTCATTTTTAATTTTAATGTAAGGGTACAAGACTAGAGTTCGTTATTTTATATTTTCCAAAATTGTACTAGGGAGGTGATAAAACAAATTGTCCTGTTATTAAACGCAAAAAACATGAAATAAATATAAAGTTAGAATATTATAATTCGTATTTGATAATCATTATTCTATAGCTTTTAAAATAACACAATTTTCATTCCTCTTATTAACCAAGAATCTACAATTTTGGGAAAAAGTCATTCCTCTTATTAACCTAGAATCTACAATTTTGGGAAAAAGTCAAATAAAATAATAAATTTTTAGGTGAAAAAATATATGAATATTTTTAACATTAGAACCTCTGGTTCTAGTTTCATATTCATTTAGCCCTCTGACAAAGTTCGAAGTTTCTGTCACAAGAAAAAATTATGAACATATTATAGAAAAATCAAAAACTCCACATTTTAATAAGATTGAAGTATACAGAGTGTTTCATTATGTGGTGGTAGCATAAAGACATATTTTTTAAATTGAATCCTATATTTCCTTTTAAATTCGGCTTATTAACGTTTTATTAGATTAGACTGGAAGAAGATGGAGTCACCTTTATATAGAAGATCAACAACAACATTTGACTGTGTTAACCATGATATGTTACAGTCAGTTCTAGAATCATAAGGACTAAGGGGCGTTGCATTCAATTGGATATCTAGCTTTGTTAAAAACAATATGTCTCTTTAAACATTACAGAGGAAACATCATAATTCACTATTAACTCTGACTATTTAAATATATCAATGGGAGTTCCCCAGCGATCCATATTATGGCCTATACCATTTATTTTGTATATTAATAATATAAACCCCTATTTTTTAAGAATTTTTACGTTTCTGTTTTAACTTCGTCAACAAATTTAAACATTCTGAAAGCTGTTAGCTCTGATATATTACGTAATTTTTGTTAGGGCAGAGCGGGTCACTTGATCACGATTCAAATAAGGGTAAGATCTGTTTAAAGAAAAAATTAGAGAAGATATTCTTAAAACAGTAATTTATTTATTTGACCGCATATTAGGATCAAAAAACTTTGAAAACCCTGTTATTTACTATACTAAATTTACTTTATAATGAAAAAAAAGAATATGGCCACAGGCGGGGTTTATTGAACTACCCAAAGGGGTCACCTAAGCCAATGGATTATATAAACCTTTTGCACATTAAAATAAATGACATATAGGAACAAAACATAACAACATTTCTGAGATTTCTTAAAGAAACAAAAACAAAATTAAATAAACTTCTGATTAAAAAAAAGTAACTTAATTAGTTTAGTCACTCTCACAGTTCATGCAAACATAAACTGCACCGACACCAGAAGTGCACTTAATATGAGCCCATTTTCGGCAACTATAGTGCACACTTCTCCTGGGACACCGTCTGAATAGGACTCGGCATACTCTAGACAAAAATAATCACCTTCTTCAGTATGAGATAGAAGTTGTGTTTTCTTTACATTTTTCTTCTTATTCTTATTGACCTTTTTATTGATTTTCTTCACAGAGTGATTCTCTTCATCAGACTCTGAGGAACTTTTAAAAACTGCTTTCTTCACTGCTTTTTTATTGGACTTTTCTATATTCTTATGTGGAGTGTCTGTCAAAACAGCACAACTTCTCTTTTCCCCTCGAGTTTGTTGCTTTCTGGTGAAAATGAAATATAGTCTCTAGATGTAGATTACATTTCAACATTTAGTTCTTGATTTTCTTTATAATTTGACGGATCTAGAGCAACTGACGCAGTAACAGGTGATGACAAATACTCAGATGTTTCTACCTTCACCTCAACACTTGCTGAAGGTGCTCTTATTTCAGGTCCGGGAGGTTGAAGCTCACCATTTGCCTCATTTGCTTCTGCTGCTAGGAGTTCTTGTGTTTGAGATTGTAATTCTGGACGGTCAGTCACTTATGATGGCTTAAAGTCTTTTTCAGAGAAAGTGTTGTTGTCAAAACGATAAATACCTTTCTTAAAACTACTCATTATATTTGTCGGGTCATTGCCAATGGAAGAGCTGTTGCTACTAATTTTGTTATTTCATAAATTGAAATAGTCTTGCCTGGATTACTGCGGAGCCATGCATCATGAGCAGATGAAAGATATTTTCTGAAGGGCCCATAAACAGAGACGTCTAACGGCTGTAATTTATGAGTACAGTTTAATGGAAAAGAGAACATCACCACTCCATTTTATTTAGCAAGTTCAATTGTTTTAATTGCTAGATAATAATAATAATAATAATAATCATGTTTATTCAGATAATTATACGTTTATATAAATACAATAATAAAAAAATTGAATAAACAGTAGGATGCATTCACAGAAGCAGTCTAAAACTACTTGTACGTGATAAGGTACATTATACTTATAATACAACATTATGATTAAACACAATATGAAAATAGTCTGTATATATGTCCCTATAAAACCCACCTAGTTCTACAAAGAACACATGATTTTTTAAATATATATAGAATAACTTAAAAATACATTATAAATAAAATAAAACAGGTATTTAAATTATTAGGATAGTAAATACTAAAAAAAAAAAAAATATGAAAAGAAATTCAACATAGAAATTTAAAGTAAAGATATGTAAAAATATAAAAATATAGACCAATTTTTTGCATAATTATGATAGTGTTCAAGACACATTTTGATTTTCTTTAAGACTGATTTATAATGTCACTTGCTAAATTCCGTTCGTTTTGAAGCCATATTTTTAATTTATTCTTATATCTATTGTACAAAGGAATGTCCTTTATTTCTTGAGGTACCAAAATAAAAATTCTAGGCGCCAGGTAATCACTACATCTTTGGCCAATACTTTTTTCTGATCGTGGAAATAAAATAGCTTCAGGTCGACGTGTATTGTAAGGATGATCATGAGGTATTAACGTAATTTTGGATTTCTTTAAAAATAATAATATTTTTTTATAAATTATTCTTAAAATCCATTTTTGTATTACATGGACATCTTTCAGAGCATTATCATACACACCTCCCCAACCAATGATGCCGCATACTAACAAGGATTGTATCAAAGAAAAATAGAGACCTCAAGCAGTGTAAGTTTAGAAAGTCACCTAGATATCTAAATTTTGGTAAAAAACACCTTAATTTTTTTATGAGTTGTTTTAAATGAAGGTCCCATTTCATATGCCTGTCCACAATAATTCCTAAATATTTTATTGACTCAGATTCACAAACTTGGTTATTCAAACCCACACTTAACGGGCCCAACGTGGGAAGGCCTGTCGCATAAGAAGTAAATGGTAAGTATCTAGTTTTCTGATAATTTAATGTTAATTTGTTAAACTGTAACCATTTAGATATTTTAGGAAAATCACTTTCAACTTTTTGTTTCAGGTCCCTCCATGAAGATGAAGAGTACAGAACGGCAGTATCATCAGCAAAACTAATAATTTTAGCAGATGTGTCTAAATGTAGTAGGCTATTTATGTAAAGTGTAAAAAGAACTGGTCCCAAAACAGTACCTTGTGGGACTCCAAAGGTTACGATCTGCTTGTTACTATTAGCATTTTCAATTTGCACTAACTGTTCTCTATTTGATAGATAACTTTCAAAGATACTGAATGCTTTCCCACGAATCCCATATTTTTCCATTTTTTCCAACAATTTTTTATGACATACGGTATCAAAGGCATTTGAGAGGTCGAGAAATATACTTAGTATAGGTATTTTTTTTATCTAACGCATCATATATGTTTGAAGTTAATTTATAGATAGCATCATCAGTCGATTTTTCCTCCCTAAAGCCATATTGATTATTGGATAGAATTTTAAACTTATTTAGAAAACTACAGAGTCTCTTTTTAATAATTTTTTCCAGAATCTTTGAAAAATTCGACAAAAGTGATACTGGTCTATAATTACCAATATCAAGTTTACTGCCACTTTTATACAGAGGTTTTATTACAGAACATTTTAGTACTTTTGGAAAACACCCTGTATCTAGACTTTTATTTATTAAATATGTTAATGGATGAACAATTTCAAAAGTGATTATAGTTTCTGCCCTTATTTGATCGATACCCGGCGATTTATTGTTTTTAAGATTCCTTATAATTTCTAATACTTCTAATTGGTCAGTTTCATACCTATACATAGTGTTTTCCAGGAAGTCTAAATTATCATTATAATTCTGTAAGTTTGGTATTTTATTGGCCAACACTTCGCCTATGGTGCTGAAATAATTATTAAAGTGGTCAGAAATTTCACCTTCGTATCATCAACTAATTTTATTTCTTCAATTTTTGTTTCATGTCTCTGTTTTCCACAAATATCATTCACACAGTCCCATAAAGCTTTAGATGTATTTTTATTGTTATTAATTTGTTGGGAACAATAAGATAGTCTTTTTTCTTGTTCAACTGAAAAAAGTTGGCGTGCAATAGTGTATTCATTAAACACATCAAAGTCAGGGTTAGCTTTTTGAAAGCGTGGTTCTGTCTATTTTGTTACCTTTAGCCGCTTTACGGATACTTGAGCCATTTAAGACTTCATCTACAGCTCGTTTTATTAAATCTTTACTAACATTAGCAGGTTCAGTTTTTCTTTTATAAGTTTGCATCCTAAAATGAAAAGAACATTAATGAAGCGTGACTACATAATTCGCGTTAAAATCTTGGCAAGCAATAATTTGGCACATTATTTAACCACATATTTGAAGAGATTATTTCTAATATCCTTCAGGAAGCTCTTAATATCGTATACAGATGGTGTGAGGAGGAACAGATGTCTGTGAACCCCCACAAAACGGTAGTAGTTCCTTTTACAAAAAGGAGGAAGCTTGATAAGCTACGTCATCCAATTCTGGAAGGCGTAACCATTCCATTTGCGGAGGAGGTAAAATATCTGGGGATTATCCTTGATAGAAAACTTACCTGGAACTCCCATCTGGAAAGAACAATCAATAAAGCCAGGGCATCGCTCTGGAATATCAGAAGGGTATGCGGCAAGTCGTGGGGAATGAACCCTAAACAGATTTACTGGATTTATCAAACGGTGATAAAACCAATGGTCACATATGGCGCAATGGCCTGGTGGACGAAGGGGCTCCAGTCTATTGCGGCGGCTAAATTATCTGGACTACAGAGATTAGCATGTGTGGCTATTACAGGCGCCATGTCATCTACCCCGACAGCGGCAATGGAAAGATTTCTGGGTCTTACTCCTCTCCATATATTACTGGAGCAGGAGGCCAGAATGACCTCCTATAGGGCCATGTCGGTGGCAGGTCAAATCGAGGGGGAGAGGCTATGGGACCACTCTGGACTGCTGCGAGAGATGAGTACTCACCACACTCTCGGAATGGTTTCGGATGTGCTCTCTCCCAGAACTCACATACAGAAGTCCTTCAACGTCCTTCTTCCGAGAAGAGACGAATGGGAAAGGGGGGAGATCAAAGACCCCAAGTGGTGTTGGAGCCGGAGTGTACAGCAGAAAACCGAGAGTTGACATCACAGTAAGCCTTGGCAAGTATGCTACCATCTTTCAGGCGGAGGTTTTCGCTATAGAATTGTGTGCAAGAGAGTTGGTAAACCATCATCTTGTCAACAAAAGTATTTATATTTTATCAGACAGCCAGGCAGCTTTAAAAGCACTGAGCTCCAGCCGGCTGGACTCGAAGCTGGTATGGAACTGCATCGAATCCCTGGATCGCATTGCTACCAGTAACAGAGTAACCCTACTCTGGGTACCTGGGCATGAAGGGGTGGAGGGCAATGAGAAAGCCGACACCCTTGCGAAAAGAGGTGCAGAATCCGAGTTCATTGGACCGGAACCATTCTTTGGCATAGCCAAAAGCAGTGCTAAAGACACTATCTGGAAATGGGCCGAGAGGAAAACTCTCCAGCACTGGAAAGATATGCCTGGGTTAGCTCACTCTAAGGCGTTTATAGTCAAACCCTCAGGTAGCACCCTATCGCAGATCCTAGAATGGAGTAGAAGTGATCTACGCATCCTAATCGGACTGCTGACAGGGCACTGTCGTCTGCAGTACCATCTGAAGAAGCTAGGTCTGAGTCAAACATCGGACTGTCGCTTCTGCAGTGTGGAAGACGAAACGGCGGAGCATATTTTATGCTCCTGCCCTGCCCTGGAAATGAATAGGCTCCGTACGTTTGGTTTTGTACAGCTGGAGCCTACCGACTTCAAGGAAGCTTCACCTAAATCAACCATAGACTTCGTAAGAAGGTGTGGATTGTATGGTGAATTATAGCCCATAGGGGTGAGCCACAATAGGCCTCTGTTGGCCGCAGTGGAGGGGCGAGCAAACGCTCCACTCACATTGAACCTAACCTAACCTAACCTAACCACATATTATTATAACATAACATAAAGAGTGCAACCAAATATCATAATAAAAATTAGGGGTCACTTGAATATGGTTCATTCGACCCGATTGTTTTGACTCAATTGACCCCTTCCCCGAATTACTTTTAATATGTTAAATAAATAAAAATCTATAGAAAATATTCTTTTTTTAAACTTAAGCAATTAACACTAATCATGTTGAAATCAAAATATACTTACTTGATGGCCGTATGATTACATTCGTAATTTTTAAGTGGAGCAGTCTCTCACTCATATATATCACACAGCTTCTACGTGATACTACAGGTGGCGCACTAGACCCCGCTACTCAACAGACCCCGCTCTGCCCTACCACATTAATAATCTAGGTTTGTTTTTTAACACAGACAAAACAGATGTAATTAGATTTCACAATAGACATAACATTGATGAATTTAATATTAATGTAGGTGACATGAATTTGAATTGAACGCATGAAAGTGTTCGTTTTTTGGGAATTTATTTAGATGAAAAGTTTTATTGGAAAATTCACTGCAATCACCTGATTTCAAAAATTAATTCGTTTAAATTTCTTTTCATTAATCTTAGATTCATTTTAGAAGCTCACCAACTTGGTGTGGTGTACTTTGCATAGGTTGTTGATTCAAGACTTAGATACGGGTTATGCCTTTGGGGTACTTCTAGTAATGCCTCACAAATCTCTATTGTACAAAAAAGAATTATTAGATGTATAGCTAAAATATCCTTGAGAGAATCATGTAGATCGTATTTTACAAAATATAGAATCCTTCCACCACCATCCCTTTATATTTTCGAAATGTGCTTATATTTTTATAATAACAAAAATAAATTTGTAGTTGTTGAAAATATTTGTAACACAAGACAAGTTGGTGAATATCATGTACCATTTTCCAGGTTGAAACTATATTGGACCCAGACTATTTACTAGTTTACCTATTTTGGTAAAGGAATCAATAAGTGTTACTTTTTTTAAAAAAAGATTAAAGAACTATTTATTAGAAAACTGTTTTTATACTGAAAGTGAATTTTGTAAAATTTCTTAGTTTATATTGACGATTCAATACACAATCTAGTGTTGTCAATTGGAAAATAAAGTATTTGTATTATTATTAGCTGAATTTGTAGATTTGTAGGCTTTTAATGTGTTTGTAGTGTCTAGTACAATTTTAGTTTATTTTAGTTTAGGATTAAGTTTTACTATTACATTTTTTTTTTATTGACGAATCTTATACAATTATGATTGTCCTATGGAAAAAAATAAAGAATTATTAAATACATGTACGCAAAAAAATAAAATAGTAAAAAATATTCTTATTAGCACAAATTGTTAAGTGCAGATTTTTAAACTTCCTATAAAGACATTATTTTAGATTATGCTAAAATTATAAGATGTGAATGTAGCTCATTTATCAAATGAACAAAGTAAGAAATACATTTAAAAAAAAATGCATTCAACATATTGGTACAAGTTAGTCTTATCTTGTTTACATTTCTAATTTTTTTTTCGTAAGCCCAATAATGGTTGATTGTGTTTGAGCAAATAACTGGCATTATGTTGAAGCAACCCAGTAAATATGTAGCATATGGCCGGAGAACAATTACGTCTTTATGTAGACCTCCTGTATACGAGCGAATCTTTTACTTGTACATTTTACATGCGTCAACGGACACAGGCGATAATCCTCAAATAATGAGCAAAATTCTTGTTTTTAAGGTGTGAATTTCTTCAATTAACACTTTGTGTTGACAATTCGAAGTTCCCAGACTACATGTTAAGCTGTTATACAAGTTCAAAGGTGTTTAAAATTTAAATGCATTAATTCGTTGTTCAAGTTAAAAAATATAAGAAAAAAAAAATATATGATAGTTGATAATATTTATTAAGTTTAATACTATTTTTGTCTTCCTAGTTCATTATTGTGTATTGTGGTCATTAAATATTTCTAGCGTGGTGTAAGTCATATTCGAAATGTCTTAGTTATACTATTTTTAAATCGAAATTTTAAACGTTTTTGCATTTAATTAATAATTTGTACAAAAAATACAAGCGTCTCGGTATCTATATTTTCCCCCGACAGTAATGATGCATTTTCCGTTTTACTATTATTAACTTACTTTAGAGCTCTGATTATTCTGAAGTAAGTTTCCCTTCAGAGTTTTACATCTCTCTCGTTATGTTTAAATAACTTTTCAACACATCCAAAAAAAATCTGGGGACGCTAAAACAGTGGTGTACCGTTTCGGGACGACTTCAGCCAATCAGGTACCGGAATGGCCAAACTTTTCAAATAGATGTAGGATAATTATTATACATGATATGGCGTGGAAAAAAATTTGAACTAGAAAAAAGTTTTCATAAGTAAATCACCTAATTTGTATGCTCAAATTCAATAGAATTATTTCCTAGAGAAAACTAACTAATAAAGTGAAAACCGGAACTCGATCGGGGCTTTAGTTGATAGTTAAAGTGTTTACATTCAGACAGACAGACGTCCGGACAGGATTTTTTTGCAATTTCGGACTCTGGGACCTCAGAAATGTTTTCGTCTTCATTTATGTTTATTTGGGCTTAACCTTCAGGTTATTTACCTAGTACAATTTTCACTGTCCTATTTTTTTAATGAAAAGAGTTGTGCTTCGCACGTTTGACTCTCAGTCATACTCTTCTCAGTCTACTAATACTAAAATTCTTTCACATATTTGGGATACAGATTTCAGCCTATAAAGCCACTAATTATCACTACACTGCAAGTTATTAGTTTCTTTTAAGTATGCATATATGGGGGAAGTCCTACAGGTTGTGAGGGCTCTAAGGGTGTCCACTAAGCACAAGGCAGTTGTTATGGGAGCAAGCGTTTTAAGCAAAACAAAATATAGTTTAAAACTTAGATGTCTGTTAATGGAGAAGTTTTATGGTAGTGATAATATAATGTGTTTTCACATTTAACTAAAACTAATAAATAGTTAAATTTTTTTTTAAATCAGTCAATAAATAACCTAGAAATATAATATTAAAGTTGTTGATTTTTACCGCCGATTGTGGTGCGTGTGACGTCACATATCCGAATAGCCGAAGAGCCCTATTATAAAGAAAACTCTTTATTCTATGCCACGTGAAGATTAACGCATGTCTCACTTTAATTTTATTTTATTTCTGTCATCGAAATATATTAACTGTCACACAACAAAATATACTCCCAGAGCCTAGTACTTTTTTCTGCTATTCTACAGAAGAGATTTTATTGTTGGAACATGTTCAGATGTGTCCATTGAAAGTAAATTCGAGTTAGCGCGATGGGGGGGCATGAGCGTCAGCCGCCATCTTTATTTATAGCGCTCCAAACTTTTTTCAATGAGTTTATTCCCAAATATATAGTTAACCTTTGATTTTGCGTTGAAAAAAGATGGGAATCAAAGTAGAGCATACAATTTCCAAGAAAATCGATTTATTTTCAAGGGACAGCCCTGAACATGTTCCAATGATAAAATCTCTTCTGTAGAATATGGCATTATGAACCTACTTTGTTTGCTCTATCTCTTAGACTAATAAAGAAACATAACCAGAATAAAGAAGCGCGGTACGTCGCTTGGTTTACAACTATCTCGTCACGTATATTAGTTGGGATAGATGACGTCAGGACGGCACAGAATTATTAAGTCAAACCACAACTTTAACATGTTAGCTTTTGAGATATCTTAATTTCACGTTCACACATTTCTTCAGTTTTGCTTTAATTTTCAGTTTCATTCATAAAAAAAAAATGGTAAACTTCTCCATTGAGCATTTAAGCAGGATGTGATTAATATTACCTATTTTTGACCACATCTACACAGGGAGGGATTATTTACTCCAATTCTATGTAGGTGTTCTGGGGTGCCACAATGTTCTAATCTTAATCTACAGAGTGTCGTGATTCTTGGTCTGTCTAGATTGACTTGCTAGCTAGATTTATTTTCCAGTATATTAAATAGATACTTTCCTTTTATTTGGTATATTTCCTTCCCTTATTTTTCCCAATCTTCCTTGATCTTTGCTTTGACTTTAAGGTAAAATTCTCTGTAGTCTACCATCTTATAATTAATATAATCTTTTGTTAAACCTTCTTTCGCAAGTCTATCTATGTTATGTTTTTTCTCCTGGCTTCACATAAATATTCATTGAATAGGAGTTGTGCATAATCTGATGTTCCTGTTACGCCTACTATGGCTATCTTCTGTAAGGCACTCGTTGCGTTAGATAGGATTAATACCTTTGGGATCTCTAGTTCTATAACTCTTTTAATAGCAGTTACTATTGCTAACATTTCTGCCTTACATATAGTGGATACAACTGCTATTCTAACACTAAATTTCTCTTTTCTTTTTGGCATATGTATACCAAATCCACTTCTGTTTAACGGAAAACTTTTATTGCTATCGGTAAAGACAAAGAATTTATCTGGAAATTTTTCTTTTACAATGTGACGAAATTGGAATCGACTAGTTAAATTAGATTTGGAGAGGCCTAGTTTTATTATAGGCACCTGGATAATTTGGAATTCAAAGCTAAATGAAAAACAGGGAATCGTTTCCGGTTTTTTTAAAATGGGGTGCTAAGCACATGTTCTACACATTCAAACTAGTAATGGAGAATTAATACTATTTTGAATGAGAACCTGATCTACATATAAATTAATGAATTTATTAACTAATAAAAGTAATGAAACTCAAAGTCATGTACCACAATGATTTAATTAAAAGACGGCAACTAGTTTCGGCTAATTAGCCATCATCAGGCCATATAAGTAAAATGAAGTAATTGAATTATAAATTGCAAAAATCCATAAAGTTGATGTGCATCTGAAAAAGTGGTGGAGTTTTTAAGGAACAAAATTTTGGAAAGGAATTTTTTTTTAGCGGTACATAAAATGATGGGTTCAAAAGGGGGAAGGTAAAAAAAGCTTGAAAACTGGTGTTCACCTTTTTTTTACCTTCCCCTTTTGAACCCATCATTTTATTTCATGTACCCCTAAAAAAAAATTTTCTTTCCAAAATTTTGTTACTTCAAAACTCTCACTTTCTCTGATGCTCATCAACTTTATGCATTTTTGCAATTTATAATTCAATTACTTCATTTAATTTATATAGGCTGATGATGACTAATTAGCCGAAACAAGTTACCGTTTTTAATTTAATCATTGTGGTACATGACTTTGAGTTTCATTACATTTATTGAATACTTGACCACATTTTAATATGGATAACGTGTTACATTTAGTTTATTATCTATTGGGCTATTTGCAAGGGATAATTGTTTGAGTATATATTTTTCTACTAGCGGCGAAACTATGGAAAATTTGAAAAAATGTTAAAAATAAAAGTTAAAGGAAATTTGGATCTCTACAACTTTGCAAATGCAAATTTTGCACTAAAGAGCATTGTTTGTCCTTAAAAATTTGAAAAACTACGGAAAACTTACATAAACATTTTTTGCGTGCCCTCTAGTGGCGCAACTATTGGACATTCCGGAAAAAGTGTAATATAAAAATTGTGGGAAATTTTATGCTCTAAAATTTGCACTAAAACATTTTGTACTAAAATGTATTGTTTATCCATGAAATTTTAAAAAAGATAAAAAATATTAAATCTGTATTCAATCAATGTCGGTCTTGAGGACCGTCTACTGTACCAATTTAAAATAAAAACGAATGGTCGCATTCGAGGCACACACCGTCCCTTCATACCAAATTTTAACTCGATTGGTCAAACGGTTCCGCAGTTATCGTGGAAGATTACACACAGACACACAGACACACAGACACACAGACACACACACACAGACACACAGACACACAGACACACAGACACACAGACACACAGACACACAGACACACAGACACACAGACACACAGACACACAGACACACAGACACACAGACACACAGACACACAGACACACAGACACACAGACACACAGACACACAGACACACAGACACACAGACACACAGACACACAGACACACAGACACACAGACACACAGACACACAGACACACAGACACACAGACACACAGACACACAGACACACAGACACACAGACACACAGACACACAGACACACAGACACACAGACACACAGACACACAGACACACAGACACACAGACACACAGACACACAGACACACAGACACACAGACACACAGACACACAGACACACAGACACACAGACACACAGACACACAGACACACAGACACACAGACACACCGACACACAGACAGACCATACTCTGGAAAAGGTTTCATTCTCCTCGGGGGACCTCAAAATGGATATTTCCATCGATATCTCAATTTTTTTTTGCTCGTTCATTACACTCTCCCTTTGATAGGTCCGGGAAAGTAAAAAAATTTCATTTGATAATCAAGTAAGAAACAATTTTTTTGGGAAAAAACAAATGAAAAGAAAATTAATAAATAAGGTATTGTCATTTTTTGATAATTAAAAAAAAAGGTTGTCAAAAGAATTTTTAAAGAAAAGGTTTTATTGAATGGTAATAATGTATAATATGATAAAAGATAAAAAAATATATAAAAATAAAAAAGCATTTAGTTTAAAAATAAATTTAAATCAAAAAATTTATAAAATAATAATAATAATAATAATATATCAAAGGAGATAGTCAAATTAAAAGGGTTATCATTGGAAGATATCAATTTCTATCGATAGGAAGATATATACTTGGAAGAAGATTAATATTAAATTATAAATTTTCTGAAATAGCAGAAACCGTAAAACAAAGAAGAATTGATAAGAAAGTTTATTAAAATTGTAAAGAAACATTGAATAAAAGAAGATAACAAGATATTTAGTGGAAGAGTACCAGAAGATATATAATTAATGAAGTTACAAGAGCTCGTGAAAATTTGAAAAAACTCCCGAGCACCGCAAAAGGCTCGCGAGCACTCTAAAAGGCGTGCGATCACTTTAAAAGGCTCGTGAGCACTCCAAAAGTATCTCGAGCACCAAGCACTAAGCCCTTTTATGAGCAATTTTTAATTCACACTAGAAAATATTAGTATAATTAGGAAAAAAAAATATTTACTATTTTGACTATTTCTAAAAAATTGATATTATGACAAAAAAAAATTCATATACATCTCGTGTAATAATTCTTAAAAAAACGTTTAATTAAGTAGCCAAACAACGCGAAGGTACTTATTGACTTTACACCGTCCATCTGTCTGTCTGTCTTAGAGATAACTTGGGAACGGTTTCGAATTTTGGAACTCTGCTTTTGGCAATCGATAGCTTGTTACCTTAGGCTAAACTACTTTTTTCAGTGGTCTAAGTCAACTCTATAACCGCCTGTCTGTCCGTCTGTCCATGGCTAAGCTACTTGGATACTGTTAGCTTGCTGCGTTTATTATTATATTAAAATACAAGTGTTATAAGTCATTAATTTTGTCCACGTGCCAATATTTAGAAACCGGTTGCAGCTATGTGTATTTTATACCGCTTTTTTTCTTATGTATTTAAAGATAATAAATATTGCTTTGTTTTTATATTTAAAAAATTCAGAAATAAATTAAAATTTTTGATATTTTTAATATTGGTTACAATATTCCAATTCTAGGATTTACTCCATTTTTATAAATCAGCCAATAGAAACTTCCACTTCAATAATTTAAATATTCAAAAAGTGATTAGTGCTCATGAATTAAAAGCACTTTTTTAGAGTGCCTAGAGCTTGAGAGCACTTTCCTGTAAAAGTGCTTAGTGCTCGTAATTTTTCAGTACTTTTTTTGAGTACTTAGTTTTAGTGCTCAGCAGCACTTTTTGTCAGTTCTCGTCACGTCTGATTTATTTTAATATTTATTATTTTTCCTAGAATCCTCCCTAAAATTGAGAGTTCAAATATCATTAAAGTATATCAATATTGTACAATCGACGAATTATACAAACTAAACATGGAATTTTTAACAAGATACACGTAAGAAATATTCATTTGTTATTTCATATTTGTTAATTTTGTTTAAATTTTTCAATACAAAATTCGCCATATAATTAAATTTTGTTCAAACAAATTATATTTTTGTCACGTCTCCATTATCTTTTTATTTACATTTTTTTTGATTTGATCTTCTCGAGGTCTAAAAAAAACTAAATGGGATAGGAAAGGAAGTAGCACTAATTAAACTAAAAACGCATCTTTATTAAAACGTCAAAGACGAACGCTCGTGTAAATGAGGCTTGCATAAAGATCATTCATTAATAATATCCTTTCAACCGTGGTTTTAACATGTTGCCAGATTTTTGCGAAAGTATCAATAATCGAAAAACATCACTTTTGTATATCATTTATATTATTTAGGTTTGAAAAATGTAACGACAAAAATAACTTGTAGAGTTTTTTTTATTAAATAAAGTGTTTAATAACAGGATGATAAAAACATTAGGTTTCCTTTTTTTAAATTATTTTTTTAGAGCACGATAAGTGGATGTTAAAATAAAGGTAAAAAATTGACAGTGAAACTACAAGTAAAAAATCATAGTATCACTTTAAGGTATAAAATAATTTAATATTTTAAAACTAGTTAAGAAAGAATTATTTACAATTCATAATATTTAAAACTAATTATAGAGATTTTTTTAAAAATTTCAAATACACCACCTTAAAAAACAACGAAACGATATTTAATGATAGATAAATAAAAAAAATGTTAGCAAAAGAAAACAAAACGCGGCCAGGGGGGTAAATTTATATTATTTCAAATCGCGATACAAGGTTATTTGAAGTATAGAGATGGGAGTCAACAAAATATAGTAAGAGTTGGGACTGACTCGAAAAACTATACAGTTACAAAAATTTCAAGTAATGGTGAACGATTTATATTTTTTATTGTTAAATGATTCAAAATAATTATTCCAATATTTATTATTAGAAAACTATTTTTTTGAGCAACTAAAAGTTTCACAAAAGGACGCTGGTAGAGTTTTGTAGGTTTTTTAATTCTTTTTTTGACTCATACTGCTTCTATGACTTCTACGGAGTTTTCCTCTGGAGGGAACTAGTTCTTTATTAAAGAGGACTGTTTTTAAGTTTTCGAACTGCTTGAAACAAAATGGACACAGTTCAAAAGTTTGTAATCCGTTCTTAAATTGTAATAACAGCAAATTTTCCTTTTTCCGTAACTGCGAATGGGAATCCTACCAACTGCCCAAACAAAGATCAGGTAAAATAAGATGAGACAGACAAAGAAAACAGAAAATGAGAGAGACATATATTGTCAAATACTTTGTCGGTGTTACTCCGAACCCCAACCAAACGGAGAGATTTGTGATGAAATAATTTCGACCCTTATGGCAACAAAACATATAAACATGTGTTATTTGTTTTGTGTAACGATAGTTTGCTCTTTTATTTCTTTTAATAAATACAATTTTGTATTTCTGGATGGTACGCCCATGTTTCGGTCAAAGATTGATACGTGGTATTCGTTCAACAAAATAATAAATATATTTCTTTTGCAATAACAACAACATTGAAATGGTCGACTTGAAATAATGTTAGTCCTTTTCGGGGATATATAAGAGGATCTGTATTATTATTTTTAAAATAACAATTTTAGGATTTACTGACAAAACTGGTGGTCCTCGTGTATCATAAATATCATTCAAGGTCAATGACGCGGAGGGTATTTTTATAAAGGTTTAATATGATTACTAGTCTTTGGTCCAAATATGTACTTGAATGAAAAGATTCTTAAAAGATTTATTTGATTTTCATAAAATCTTGTTTTTATTGTATTTTTTTGCTTTTCCTTGTTTGAGAACTCGCTTTGTTTGCAGTTTATTTTAGCCTAGTGCCTTATTTATCATCAACAGTATTGGCAACGTTGCGTTGCATTAATGTTATGATTTAAAGAGATTCTTAATGGAGTAGGATGTTGACGCGGTGAATTATAGCCGAAGTCGGGCAGTTTACATAATTTGCGCCAATCAGCTGAGCATTCTGTCTTCTTCCCAGCCGTCATTAATCTTGTCTTTAGAAAGCAGTTAAATGCCACATTCGTAACTGTCTGTGGTGTGCCTGCGTCTTGGAAGCCCGCGGAAAGCTTTGGCTAAATTTACTTTTCACTCCATGGAGACTGTCTTATTATTTTCAGTGTCTTTTGAATTAATTTATATAGCTTAGATGAGGAAATGGAAGCTTTTTATACAGAGATAATTTATTAACTATTTAAAATTTTAGACGAAAATTTATAAATTTTAGGGACAAGAAGCAAAGCTACAGTATTATAAATGTTTTTATTTTAATATACGGTATATTACGTTACGTGTGCGGAAAGTAACATTTTTACCGAAGTGTGAAAAATCTCTTTGGCACAAGTGATGTACTCTATTTTTTCTATGACCCCGCGTTTTTTTCACAAATTAATGTACAGTTTGAGGTTCTTTGGCAAGTTGTATATAAATATTGGTAATTTAAAAAACAACCAGGAACTAAGCCTAAAAAAAATTGAATAATTTTGAATTTCTATAAAAATTAAAAGTAAACTGGTCATTGCCGCAATTTGTAAAATTTACTTACAAAGTAGATAACTATGGTTTTAATAAAATAATACCAAAATATTGATGTGTTAAATTTAAACAAGAATTATCCATTTGACAAATAGGTAAATCTAATTACACAGTTCTGACTTTCGGCACGTGTGCGGAAAGTACTTTCCATGAACGCCTGAATGAAATCCACTTTCCGTTGTACTCTAAAGTGCGATAAATTTTATGGTCGTAGGAAAAAGAAATTTCTAAATTACTAAATTATTTTTAAGAAAATTCAAACTAAACTAACACAATAATGTGTTTTATTTCATTTAAATATGGATTTTGAAGGAAATTTTGTCTCCGGAGATCAAAAAATTGTAAACACATGATGCAAAGAAATATACCCTTATATCCCCTTCCGTTTCCTAATGATTCAAATTTTGAGGACCTCAATTCCTTAAATCTACCATTCTTCATGCAATAATTATCATCTGCCCTTCTTATTTGCGAAAATTCAACTTCTGGTCTTGATAACATTCCTTTTATTTTCCTCAAAAATCCATCCACATTTAGCATTTCCATACTACTGGAACTTAACAACAAAATCTGGATCAAAACGGAAACGAAAGTCCTAGTGATCTCAAATCTCAATTTATAATGACCTATTTCCTTAATATGCACAACGTGCAAATTTATGGAAAGAAATAAATTATCTGGTTTTTGGAAAAACACAATGTTCTATCATCAGCTGAATCTGGATTTAGACAGCAACGAAACACCATGGACAATCTTGTAGTCTTGCAAACTGATATTCTTAATGCTTTCCAAAAAAAAAAAGTCGTAGTAGTAATATCTGATATAGAGAACGCATTTGATACCCTACTTATACCCGTCACTCTAGACAAACTTAAAGAATGCCAATTTTCTGGTAATATTTTCTCGTTTATTAAAAACTTTGTAACTAACCTCACCTTTAGAGTAACGGCAAATGGAAAATTATCTTCAGTCTTCTCACAAGATAATGTTGTTCCTCACGGTTCTGTATTAAACACAAAACTCTTTATTCTTGCTATAAATGATATTTATTCTAATACCCTTCCTTCAGTAATGTTTGCTGTCTATGCAGATGATCTCCTAATTTAGGGTCACGGTAAAAGTGTTTCTTCAACTGCTATATTAATTCAAGATGTAGTCAATCATCTCTGTAACATGTTGGCTAATACTGGCTTTCACTTTTCTCCTGCAAAATCAAAGATAATAAAATTTAGTAGCAGAATATCTAGCACAATCACTCCTACTATTTCTCTTAATAGTGATATGTTATCTGCGGTCAATCATCATAAAATTTTGGGACTCACTTTTGACAACAAACTTATTTGGAAACAGCATATTAGAGATTAGAAACTGCCTTAGCAGATAGAACATTTTTAAAACACTATCACATCAACAATGGGGAGTTCAAGAAAAAACACTTTTGAAAGTTTACGGATCTTTAACACGCTCTAGGATAGACTATGGCTGTTTTATCTATATGTCCGCCTTCAATTCCAGGCTAAAAATGCTCAACTCTGTCCATAATACTTATTTAAGAATTTGCTTAGGCACCTTCAGATCTAGTCCAGTCGAAAGCTTATACTTCGAATCCAACGAACTTCTACTTTCATTAAGGCGTGAATAGCTTTTACTGTCATATTTTTCCAGAATTTATGCTAACCTTTCCAATCCAGCTTATTTTATAATAAAGTCTATCTCTGCTCACCCTACTCTATTGCTTATCCCTGGAACAAAAAGTTACCTGCAACTAACATATCAATAAATAAACAGCTCAAAGAAGAGACACCAAGGGAGTTTTAAAAACAATCGTTCTTGTCCATCATCACATCTGATGCTTCTAAATGTGAAAATGGTGTAGGTTTCACTGTCGTTTCATCTAAAAACCAATTTTGGGATACCATAGACGGCTTGCACTCCAGTGATCACTTCCCCATAGTCATCAATGTAGATACCCCAGTTAAAATATATCCTATAAAACGAAAAATGGCTGGAAAAGAGAGCTGACTGGGAAAAATATAGGGAACATATCAGTATACTCTTGTATTCAAATGATATCAATGAATCGGTTCGTATCCTTATTAAAGCTACTATAATTGCAGCTAATAAAAGCATCCCTAGGTCCAAACCCTCGATGTCACATCACCCAGTTCCATGGTGGAGTGAAGACATTCGCGAGGCAATAGCTAAAAGGAATAAAACTCGTAATAGATTTAACAGGTACCCTACCATGGATAATCTTATTGCCTATAAACAAAGAAGAGCGGTGGCTAGAAGAAAAATCGAAGATGCAAAAAAATGGAGAGAATACGTGTCAACAATAAACCCCTAAAGGAACCTTGGTAAAATCTGGAAAAGGATAAAAGTTATTTCAGCGAAAAATACCTTCAATACCCCCGAAACTCTAGTTCTAGATAAGTAGGTAGAGTTATTACTGAAACCTCAGAGATTGCCGAAACGTTTGTCAAACAGTTTCAAGAACCGAGCAGCTCAAATAACTACGATGAACAGTTCAAAAATATAAAATCTGTAGGAGAAAGAACACCTATAATGCACGATTTTCACCAGACGAACTAGAGTATGTTCTTAAAAACAGTACAAAATCAGCTCCCGGTCATGATCACATCTTATATTCTATGCTAGAATACTTGCCCAGGATTGAAAAAATAAAATTAATAAACGACTACCACAGAATATGGATATCCGGTAACCACCCAACAGCATGAAAAATAGCAATTATTATACCCATCTTAAAACCCGAAAAACCTCAACCTGGCTCTAACAGTTACAGACCAATCTCCTTAACAAGTTGCCTAGGAAAAGTTCTTGAAAAGATGGTTAATTTACGCCTCACATGGTGGATGGAATCGAACAACCACTTATCCTCTTTAGAAACTGGATGTCGTAAAAATCTTTCAACTACTGATACCTTGGTACACTTTGAGAACCACATACAAAACGCTTTTTCGCCAGAGAACACTTAGTAGCGATAAGCTTTAACCTTGAAAAAGCCTATGATAGAACATGGCTCTACTCTATCCTCAAACAACTACATATATGGGAACTTAGAGGACACTTATCCAATATACTTACAAACTTTTTAAATGACAGGCGTTTCTATGTAAGAATAGGATCCTCTAAATCCAGCTTGAGACTACTCGAGAATGGTATACCACTCGAGGAAAGGAAAACCAATGTCAGTAGATTGTTATACGTGGATGATTTAATTATAACGTACAAAGAAAAATCTACGGATGCCATTAACACACGCTTAAACACAGAAATCTCCAACTTAAACGAATTAGCAACATCAAGGGGCTTTCAATTTTCACAAGAAAAAACTAAATGCATCCACTTTTGCAGACTCCGTGCTATACATCCAGACCCAGAGCTTTACATACAACATCAATTAATCCAATTTACGGATTGGATTAAGATAGACCTTACTGGGCTGAACATATTACACAAACTACAGTTAAGTGCAAAAAGGCAGTAAATATTATCAAATGTATGGCCAACATAAATTGGGGCTCTGACAGAGAAATCCTACTTCAACTATACCAGTCTATCGTTCAAAGACGGATGGACTATGGTGCTATTGCATATAATTCATGTAGACCCTCCCGAATAAAAGAGCTGGACAAAATTCAAAATACGGCATCAGGACCAGCTACCGGAGCCTTCAGGACAAGCCTCATGATAGCACTACAATGCGAAGCCAGTATTATGCCACTGGATCTACGACGAATATCGCAAACAGCCATATACGCTAACAAATTGTGTCATAACCATTACACCTCAATAATGAGAATATCATCCAGACCCACACCAATCCGCTCTGATGAGATATGTAGCAAATATCAGATTAATAATCAACTATTCCTACATGAACCGATTCTTTAAGCACTATCCACTCCACCTTGAAAGTTAATACCGCCCACTATAAACATAACCCTAAATAAATGGAAAAAGGAAGAAACATCAAACTCGACCTACAGAGCACTCTTTAAACAGGAACTACACTCATACCATAATACACTAACAATTTACACAGATGGATCTAAAACACATGAAGGGGTAGGAGCAGCAATAAGTATTAACGAATAAAATTATAGCTGGAGTTTGAGAAAAGAATGTTCCATATTTACTGCGGAACTATATGCAATCTGGCAAGCCATATTATATTTTAGCCAATTCAACTACCAACAATGTCTGATACGCTCAGATTCGCTTAGCTCTATACAAGCAGAACACAGGTTCACAAGTAATGAATATCTAAAGAACATCCTCGAACTATGTACTTACCTAATAAATAGTGGAAAAGCAATAACTATAATGTGGACCCATGCACATTGTGCAATTGTGGGTAATCAACACGTAGATGTTGGTACCCCAAATCGTTAAATAGGCGCGACCAAGTAATCAGATGTCTTCTAAGAATTGGTCACACTAGACTTACACATGTTTACATGCTAGCCGGGGAACGAAGACCACAATGCAACATGTGCAACTGTCAGCTAATAGTCACCCATCTAATGTCATGCCCAGCACTCCACAACCATACTTTATTTTGTTAATAATAAATAATTAATATGATTAAGCTCAAATCTTTATATTATGGATTCGTTCCACGAATAGAATTTGAAATATATCAGAAGTAGAATATAAAATCAAAAAAAAGTTTTGGACGCCAGTCAAATTGATTTTTTAATGTAATTAGAAACAATTGACAAAAAAACTGTGGTATATTTCAAAATCCGTCTTTTCCTTTTTTTTCGGGTTAGGGAAATTAAACTCAAATTAAACGTTATATTTGTTTATTTCATAAAAATAGGGTTCCAGAGATTTTTTTTCTTTAAAAAAAAAACAGCTTTTCTTGAGGTTTTTTTCTCCCTCGTATTCTTCTCCAAAGGAAACTGTAATCCAAGAAACTTGGTCCAAAAGATAAACTGAAGAAACTGTAGTCCAGAAAAAAAAATCTTGGCCCAGGAAAAAAACTTCTTGGCCCAAGAAAAAACTTCTTGGCCTAAGAAAGAAAAATTGCCCAGAGAAAAAACCCCTAAAAGATGAGGTGGAGAAAAAAAGAAATTTTCGGTAAGCGACACGAACGATATAAGGTTATTTTGACTGAGTAGGTAAAGAGAAGCACATTATTATCATGGGAAAGACATTTTACAGGAATACCAAGAGAAGAGAGGGACATGACGCGAAGAAATAAGAAGAGATATCAAGCGACTATAAAACTAAAATATATTTAGTAGAGGAATAATCAAAATACAGAGTGGCACAAAAAAACGTATCACACAGGAACATCCTAGACCTTAACCCTGGAAACAATGACCTTTCATTAACAGAAACAAATATTAAAAAAATATTATCATATCTTAACAGAATAAATGAATACTCCAGAATATAAATTATTATAAAACCACACTGGTACAACTAAAACGCTGGTACGCCTAAATCCTAATACATAATAAGATACTTACCAGTACAAAAACACTAAGAAGATGCAGCGAAGTATGCAGCTAATAATCTACATAAAAAAATCGTATTAATCAAGTAAGAAAAAAATTATTTTTTGGGAAAAACAGATGAAAAATAAATTAATAAACAGAGAGATGTCATTATTCTTTTTAAAAAATATGGCACAATAATTTTATAGAAAATAGAAAAAGAAGGTTGTAAAAAGTAAAGGAATTATTATGAAATAGGATTAATGTTAAATTTACAAAGGATTTTGAAAATAAAAAAAAATCCAAGGTTTAAAAAAGGATTTTTTTGGGATAAGGTAGCAATTTGGTAGGAAGTTTGAAGAGAGAAGATTGTATAAAGGTTGGGTAAATAAATAAAAGAAGCTGTTTTGAAGAAGGAAGAGTGATTTGAAGGTGAATTTGTTGAAGAAGAAGTGGACAGGATCTAAAATTTATTTTTTGTTTTTTTTTTTTTGTAATATTTATTATTTTTTTATTTCCTGAGAGTTCAAATATCTATAAGAATATGTCATGGTTCCATGACCATGTGAACTTTTAAGAAATTGGTAGTCATAAACCATGAAACTTAAGGGGTTAAATGTAATTAATATATCTACGTTTCCTTACCGTAATTATCTTTATATTAGTCACAAAATTTAGCCGCATTTTTTTAGCGGAAATATTATAATTGATTACAGCATATGTTTATCTAACAATATAGTTCCTAACACCTTTAGTGTAATAGATTATTATTAGCTTTTAGGTAAATATACCAGGTGGTAGTGAATAATTAGGTCATATTTTAATTTTGTTTCGTGGAAATAACATTATTAGTAGTCCATTAATTATTTTTGGGGACGAAATATCAGTCAGCTGTAAACATGTCTAATTTTTGTATCAATTGCACAGAAGTGTTTTCTATGCAAAAAATAACAATATTTTGTCTACAGCTCAATTATAATATTATGAAATTAAATATATAAAGGTCTACCCAATCAATCTTAAACTAAAAAAATTATAAAATATGCATAACAGAAATTCATAATAAAGAAAGAATAAATTTTAAAATGTTTTGTATCTTTAAAATTGGTCGGTCTTTTTTCTATCTCAGCCTTCTTTGTCTTACCTCCTAGTTCTTTTCCTAGCTTCCTAAGAAAATTATAGTTGCTCCCTATTTCCTTCAGTCTCTGTATCTCTTCCTTATTATTTTTCTATCTAATGTACCTATAATATGTGTTCTTCCAATATTGCAGCTTTTCGGGACCCAGACCCCAAAATGGGTTAGTAAAAAGTTTATAGGTATATACAGGTTTACCCCAGACAGCTCTTGTTAATTGTTGAATTTTTATATAGGAATATAGGTATACCCTTAAAGGGATTAGTTTTTGAGATACAGGGTGTTAACGTTAATGAATAAAAATAGATTACAAATGTTACTATATTAAACAAACAATTGAAAAAAAATAATTTTGAAAATCTATCCAGTGGCGTAGAACATTTTAGGTAACATATTCGGCGATAGCCAACTGGAGTGCCACTGGTAAAATGTTTTGAAAAAAATGTATCGTCACAATGAGCTCCGTTATAGTTTCGTTAAAGTTGCGAAGTTTCGTTAACAAATATTTAATTTAAAAAAAGTTACTGTCAAAAAGCTGTTTTTATTTATTAACATTAACACCCTGTATGAGGCCATTTCGCTTGTCTCTCTTACGGTCGCAGTTTTTGAGAAATTAACACCGAACTTGATACAAAAATATTTTGGCGCCTAAAGTAGTTTCCTATTGCAAATGGGCTTTTCCATACCAAAGGGGGTGAAAACTGTAGGGGATGAAACTGTTAGAAAATTAATATATTTCGTAATAGTCAAAATATCGTATTGCAACCGTTACTGGCGCTTTTTAGAATGCTTTTCCAACAACTTTTGACTGAATTTTTTTCGATACGTGGGTGGTGGAAGTGGCGTGAAAAATGTTTTTAAAGTGTTCGGTATCGTTGTAAAGCTCTCGTTGAGTGTAGTAACCATCGATAACTTGTTTTTTGATACCACTCATATAAGTCGACCTAAGAATTTTCAGGGGAGAGGGGTGAGGGTGGATGTTATTAGAATTGGATCAACGATGACTTGTTTTTGATACCATAAGACACAAGTCGAGTTAAGAATCATCGAAAATTGAGAATGGTACCTGCGCGTGGCATAGAAATCTACCTTTACCCTGTAGGTCCTGCTGAAATTTTATTCTATTTACTTTTATTTTAACTTTTCTATTTACTCTAATATTATTATCTAACTTTTTTATATATTTTTTTTTATCTTTAAGAAATATATTTCTTAAATATTCAATATACCATATCTTTCTTCCTTCTTTCTAAAAAAATAACCTTTCTTAAAAAACTTTTGAAGAATCTCCAAAATTATGACAAATGGGTCATGGGCCACTCCTAGAACTTTTAAACGGGTCTATTAGAATAGAGTTATTTTGGATTTTTTTAAATAAAAATCCAATATGACCGACATCCAGTTTGACCGGACATGACATGAAAATTAGGAATTTAAATGGAACACCAGGTATATTTCTACATATTTAGATTCTACGTCTTTCAACACGTATAGATCGACTGTCAAATGTCACTCAAGACGCCATTTTTATTTTATTTTTTTATCCTTTCTAGGTGCAAACGATTTGGTCTAAATTCATTATAATCAAACTAAAATTACCTAAAAGTTCTAAATTTTGTTAATTATTTATTTTTGTTTCTTAATAATTTATATTTAAAATATGAAAGTGTAAATATCCTTCATTTAATTTTTATTTTAACAGTATTGTCCTCAGGAGAATTTTTTATCGAAATTTAAAAAAAAATCCTTTATTTGAGAAAAACAAGAATGGTTATATATTGTAATGTATTTATGATGATCTCAATTTGGGGAGAGTTCTATATGAAAAAATAATAAACATTACAAAAAAATAAAGAAAACTAAATTAATAAAAGTCCTTCTGTTCGCCTATCACTCCAATTTTCTGCACCTATTTTATCTCCTACCTTGACCTATCACTTCTTCTAAATACCTCTTCTTAACTTGACTTCCTGATCTTGGCTTTCCAATTATTAAACCTCTATACTCCTCCTTACGTTCTTTTACTATTAGTCCTTTCTGTTAGTTGCTTTTGTTCATCACTTTAATACATTTTTTAGTTAAATAACATTTTAGATTTTGTCAGTGTATAATTTTTATTTATTTTTTTTATCATTCCATAAATTTCTTACAAATAAACCATCAATTACCATTCTGACAATTTCTTAAAAAAAATATCCAAAATTGACTTGTTTATTATCTTTTCAACTGTCGTCTTTCCAAAATTAAAAATTTTTTTTGTTACTTGATTCATGAATAAAAATTTTTTTAATCACTTTTGACAAACTTGCCATTTAGTTTTTAATTATACAGCAAAAATTTACTTTAATATTCTTTCCAAATTTTAACTTTCCCTATTAAATTATTATACAAATAATAATCATTCATATTATAATAATGATATGATATTACAAATAAGATTTTTTTTTTTTTATACTCCACAATCGTTGATTTTAAATATTTTATACACCAATTATTTTCAATAAATGCTTTAAAATTAAACTTCTAACGATAAACTCTGTTTATAAAATTCAAAATTCACAAATATTTATGTTATTCAAACTTTTTAACAAATAACTAATAAAAAAATGACTCATACAGAGTATTTCATTACAATATATATCATATATAAAATGGGTTTTAGATAAAAAAAACTGAATTTGCTGAATTAAATGTTCAATAAAAGAAACAAAAATAAATGATTGAGGAAATTGACACTTTCCGTAAATAAAAGAAATATGTAGAAATATACCGGATGCTCCATTTGAATTTCCAATTTTAATATACTTTTTGGTCAAACCGGATGTCGGCTATATTCAATTTTTATATATTTTATGTAAAAAAATCCAAAAATAGCTTTATTATAATCGACCAAAATTTGGTATAAATCTATTAACCCGTTTAAATGTTATAGCGGTGGCCCATCAACCATTTACACTCGGTAGATCACAGAGGAACAAAAAAAGGAAGACCAAAAACGTGGCAGACTGAAGAGACAGAAGACCTAAGAGAGGGAGGTGTTCAAGATTGGAAGGCGAAAGCCAGAGACAGGAATATGTTACGAATTTAAACCTTTAGTAATACGCCCATGTTCAAACATGAATTAGTGCTTGTCTATCGAATAAAAGACTCGGAAATGACAAAATCCTCCCTTTACCTATTAATAAAATAAACTCTTACTAATACGGTTGTCGTTATTTTTTTTTTTAATAAAATGTGTTTTGGGGTCTTATAATAACCCATGATAAATACGTTTTTTCGGGATACTAAACTTTCCTTTTGGACGATATTGAAATCACCAATTTTCTTTGGGTGGAGTCCGGACAACAGCCTGGTTTTGGTAGAATATCGATATTGTTTACTACCTGAAAACACCACTATCTCGACCACATAAAGAAGGATTGAGACAACAGCGCCCTATCATGTGCCAGGCGGAGTCCCCCAGCATATAGTTTTGGCTGGCGCCCATTATCAATAATCACCCATTTTTATGAACCTTTTTCTCTGTTTCCAACCTGTGCACGAACTCACCATTTCAGATGATTCTCATATATTATTAATGATTCTAAGTTTTTTTTTGTTAAAAAAAGGTTACAAATTGGGGAAGAAAACCATCACCATCACCAAGCCATATGTCTAAAAAGCCTGCGTGCGGCATCGCATATATATAAATCCGCTACTACTTGATTAAATAGTCGAGGAAATATAGCACTCGACTTGAATTTTTTTTTCTGAATCATGGAAATTTTATTACACGGGGTTTTTTTGAGTCGCCCAATCTGAATATTATATTCAGATTATCCTCACGTGCATCTGGGGGTCAGGACAGCACCAGGAACGTCATCAGAAATCGACACACTATCTGCCCGGAAGTCGCTCGTTAAGAATATGGCATCGGAAACCTCCCTCCCCCCGAGTAACTGGTGCTCCGGAATTTTACTGAAATTACTTACCAAATAGTCACAAACTGATCAGGTTGTATAGGGTACCAGGTATTCTGAGGAAGGTTTCCGATGTCAGATTCGGTACAAGAGACTCGAACAACCCCCATGTGATGATTTTTAACGGATTTGGTAACTAATTTTAATAAAAATGCAAGAGATGACATCATTACTCACGTCTTCCGGAGCACCACGTACTTGGGGAAAGGTTGTCAATGTTAGATTCGTGACGAGCGACTCGAAAAACCTCCGGGTTATGAATTTGTTGCGATTTGGTAAGCAATTGCAGTAAAATTCCCGGAGATGATGCCATTGGTCAGGTTGTTCAGAGCACCAGGTACTTGAGGAGGAGGTTGCCGATGTTAGACTCTGGACGGGCCACTCGGAAGGCCCCGATCGATTTCTTATTAATTCCCATGGAACTCTTGGTGATGACGTTCGTGGTGCTGTCCTGGCCACCACGTTCATAACAGGATAACCTGATGATAACTTGATTTTTCCATGACTTGTATATAATATGTACATCATTACTTTACTTCTGATTTTTCCAATTCTTTCGTCAATTTTGTTATTCTCCGTTTCATGGATATATCTGTATAATGGTTGTTTTATTTTCCATGTCATGAAGTTTGCTGCTTTCCATATTCTATTATTTCTTTTCCCATGTCTTTTCATGTTATTATTGTAACGCTATATATTTTAGAGTTGTAATCGATTTAAATATATTTATTTTCTATTTTCTCTTCTTTCATTATTTTATATCGTTATATATTTGCTGTTTTATTTTTTCTTTTGTTTTGCTTTTCATATTCAGTTGTTAGTTTCGCTTTTTGGAGGTTTCACTTGTTTTCTATAGCTGCATACTTCCTATTCTACCATGGTTTCTCTTTTAACTTGGTGTGTTTTGGCTATAATAATCTTCCAAATTTACTTTTTTATTATTTTGATTATTGCCATATTAATATGTCCGATTTCAGTCCCAGTTTATGTTTCCCCTTATCTGCTTTTCGGTTTTTGAGATTTTTTTTTTTAACGACTCGATTCTTCTTTTTCTGACAGCAAAATCAAACAATTTTAAATTACAAAAAAAGAAACGCATTGGTAAAAAGCAAAAATATTATTGGATACAATTTACAAAACTGCAATGATCAAATGCAGACTAAAGGTGTAAAATTTCGATTATAAGAAATCTAAAATGTCATAATAATTTGTTTTTTTTTTAATTTTTTAATTTTTATAATAAAATAATGTTTAATTGAAGTTTCATAAAAAAATAACGATATGTCTTAAAGACACGCTATAAGGTCTGGGACATTTTCTTGGGAAAATTAACAGAGCATGAAATTTCGTTTGCTGGTTTACACACTAAAACTAAAATATAATAATGGAGATGTCACTTTTGATAAAACCCACTACGACCATAGATAAGCAAAAAAGTTAGTTCACGAAGAGACAGAAAATGTAATTATAATTTTTGTAGTTGTGCGATTAATGTGGTTTTTAAAGTGTAGCAAGCAGGACCGGTTTGAGCAAAGGATTTTAAATACAATTTTTTGTTTCAAACATGAATTTTTGATTGAAATATTTAATTTATATTTCATATTAAATATCATAAATTATTCTGGTTGAAATTATTATATTTTCTATAAAATACGGCCGTGCAACACTTTAGAAACTGTTAAATAAAACCTATTTAAATATATGAAAAAATAATATTATTTAAGTCGATTAATAATAAATATTTTTTTACAGAAACAACATGGATTATATGTAATTTAACTCATATGAATCAAATATGTAAAAATATACTGGGTATTCAATTAAATAAAAAATAACTCGTAATTTATTATGCCCCACACTTTCATATTCTATATTGTATAAAAAATATTAGTTATTTATAATTTATCTGACCAAAATAATAATTATTAAGGTAGATTTATAATAAAAATTTATATCCTTTTAAAGTTGCAAGTTCTAGGGTCACTCTAAAATAAAAAAACAATTTACAATGTGTATTTTTTTCGCCCTCTAGCGGCGAAACTATGGAAAATTGGAACAAAAAGGTTAAAGGAAATTTGGTGATCTACAACTTTGTACCAGAACATATTGGAATAAAGTACATTGTTTGTCCTCAAAATATGGAAAAACTAGGGAAAACTTACATGTACATTTTTGCGCGCCCTTTAGTGGCGCAACTATTGGAAATTCTGGAAAAAGTTTAATAACAAATTTGTAGGGAATTTTATGCTCTAAATCTTTACAATAAAAGATTTTGCACTAAAGCGTGTTAAAAATTAAAAAAAAATAATGCAAAAAGTCTTACATGTGTATTCAATCAATATCGTTTTTGAGGAACTTCTGCGGTACCAATTTAAACCCAAAACTAATGGTCGCATTTAAGGCATACATTATTCCTTCAAATTGAAGCTTAATTGGTCAAACAGGCACACAGACACACAGACACACAGACACACAGACACACAGACACACAGACACACAGACACACAGACACACAGACACACAGAGACACACAGAGACACACAGACACACAGACACACAGACACACAGACACAGACACACAGACACATAGACACACAGACACATAGACACATAGACACATAGACACATAGACACATAAACACATAGACACACAGACATACCTTACTCTGGAAATGGTTTCAATTTTCTGGGCGACCACAAAATGGATTATTCCATCGATATCTCGAATTTATTTTGCTTCACTATACTTTCCCTTTCATTGGGCCTGGAAAAAATATATTAATTAAGTATGACAATAGAAGAAAAATATACATATCTTAGGTTATTCTCGAAATATAATAATTTACAAATATATTTTGAAAAAAATAACGTTTTTTTTTTTAAATTAAATACACACTACCTGTCTTAATTTTTTTAACCCTAGAACAGTAAACTCTCAACAATGACTATAATAATCTTTCCATGACGATTGAAACCGGAATTAAGAACCATAACGAAATATGTTTTCATGTATAACGATCATTTTTGAAGATTTCCCTCATCGAAAGTTATTTTTTTATGAATTTTAACCCTAGTACAATGGGTTTTAGTTTTTTATGTCTTTTTTAACAATGGGAATGTCTAAACGATGTAGAAATATTATCTCTTGTTCACACTCCTTTTTAGTTTTTTTTTTAATGTAATATATTATAGTTGTTTTTTTTTTATAACTTGTCACAGTTTTAAAAACGTTTTCGCAATTTTATTATCCATTATTTAAGTTATTTTTTACTTTCTCGGCCCCATCAAAGGGAAAGTATAGAGAACGAGCAAAAAAAAATTATTATATCGATGGAAATATCCATTTTGAGGTCTCCTAAGAAGATTGAAACCATTTTCAGAGTAAGGTCTGTCTGTGTGTCTGTATGTCTGTGTGTAATCTTCCACGATAACTGCCGAACCGTTTGACCAATCAAGCTGAAATTTGGTATGAAGGGTTGAGGTGTGTATCTGGAATACGACCATTAGTTTTTGGTTTTAATCGGTACAGTATAAGGTCCTCAAGACTGACATTGATTGAATACACATGTAAAATTTTTTGCCATTTCTAAAATTTTAAGGACTAACAATACACTTTAGTGCAAAATGTTGTAGTGCAAAGTTTTAGAGCATAAAATTTCCTAGCAATTTTGTACTAAGCCTTTTCCAGAATTTTCAATAGTTGCGCCACTAGGGGGCGCACAAAAAATGTGCATGTAAGTTTTCAGTAGTTTTTTCCAAATTTTGATGACAAACAATGCATTTTAGTGCAAAATTTTCTAGTTCAAAGATGTAGAGCACCAAATTTCCTTTAACTTTTAAATTCAACTTTTTTTGAATTCCACATAGTTGCATACATTTCTGTACAACTTTGTTTCAAATTTATTCCCGAATTTCTAATTGTACCATTGGCTTGGTATTTAAAATTTGTTCCATAAATTAGCGTAATGCTTAGTATTTTGTAATTAAAATAATCCTATTCTCCACAGCCGATCCGGTTAGGTTTAATCTGTCTCGATATCAAAGGTAATTGATAATCGAAAGGCGGATTTTTCTTTTGAACAGAGCTTTGTTATCTTTACTAATTTGAATATTTCTGGGAATTATACTGGATGTTGCAGCATCTTTAGCGGAGTGGTCAGCTGCCTCGTTACCAGTTATGATAATACGAGATGGAATCCAGATCAATGAAACGGTGACTCCATAGAATTCATTTGGTTAATAGCCTCATGTATCCATTGGATAATGGGATGGTGCGTATATATATTTTGGATAGAATGGATTAATGAAAGAGAGTCTGTGCATACAGAAGTTTGCGTATTTTCCAGTGTTAATAAATAGATAACCTCTAGAATGGCAAAAGTTCTCCAGTGTGAACACCAGCAGAAGGAGGGAGATTTGTTAAATTAATTGTTTCATTTAATGTGGTAACTGCACAGCATACGCAATCATCACTCTTAGAAGTATCTGTATATAGGATTTTGTTGTATGGATCATCTCCAAGAAAATTTTGTATTATGAGTGAGCATCTTGTTTTGAGTGGAGTTTATTCTTCGTGAAAAATTTACAACCACTTTAAAAATCTAATATCAGTAAAACAAATGTTTCTGTAAAAGAGAGCCAATCGGGAGTTCAACAAAAATATAACCTCACATTTTTTCTTTATTAAAAGTTCGAATTAATCAAATTAAATCAATGAGTTTAATTATCTACCGTAATTTCAGCTATATTTTTGAATAAATTAATTTAAAAATTCAAATTTCTAATTATTTGAATATGTCACTATTACGATCGTGGCCACTTATGTGCAATGAAGTTACCGTCAAGCCATTAACTGCAAATGCGTAAAGAAGAGAATACGAATGAAAACCAGCTGTTAAATCTCACTTATAGAGACAAAAGGCGCGTTCGGCAATTATATTTAGATTCAGACCGATTTTTGATCATGTGACTACAGATGAGAAGGAGCAATTGGCAATAAACGAACGGAATAGATATAAATATATAACCTAACTTTTTTGATTACATTTTACCTATTTTTTGTGTTTTTGTCTTATTATTTAAAATATGAATTTCCCTCAAACTGTTGAGAAAGCTATATTGGCAGTTGTTGATCAGGAATAGCAGATTATATATAATGATCGTGATGGTTAAGAAATTATTAGTTTAGAAAAAAATGATAATTTTGCCGAAGAAACTGTACCTCGGTTTGGAAAGGGGGTTTGTAAAAGGGCTTTTAGACAATTGTTCTTGTGCATTTTGTAAAAGGATTGCAGCTACAAAATTTTTGTTTTCCATTTCTCTTTGTAAAAAAGTTGTAGCCAAAACTAAATCTAAAATGTCATATGCTACTTACATGCAGTCTGCAATAAATAAATATAAAATATAAAATGCATTATTGTTACTCCTTTTGCCTATAAATTTCATAATATTCGTCGTCTGAAATGTTAAAATTATAATAAATTTGCTTTTCAGAATCAAAAATTTGAACTTTCTTCATATTTAACAGTTTTAACACAAAAAACGAACTGTATATTTTTTTTAAATCTTAGAACATAACCCTACAATTTCAGATTAATCTCTTTCGTCCAGCGAATGGGTTCGAGCGAATCAAGCTTGATCTGAGGCATCTAGATTTAATTAACGAACGAAGATTTTTACCTCCCCTACATCTAGATCTAATAAACGAACGATACGGATTGATCTGATCGCTCCAGATATAATTGCCGAAAGCGACTCAAGATGAAGAAAACCATTATGTGATAATTAGATAAAGATGAAAACTTTGATCTATCCACTGTGAATTCGCATTCAAAATCGAGGGAGATAAATAGATATTAGATTCCGTTGTTAGACAAAGATAACAACTATGTTAACGAGAACCGCGAACAGGTATTCATTTGCTGTTTAGTACATAAGTGCTGTGCACAAGCGTTCCTGATTAAGTAATTAAGTGCGGAATATTAGTACTAACATCTCGCTTCTCACTACTGTCATTATTTTGGAACAAAATCACTCCCATTTTGTATATCCTGAGTAGTTTCCTCTGTACTTGTCTCTTCAATATATGTATAAAGCATTTTTCTTTTGAAATGGGAATGTCGCAATGTCTTTTTTAAAAGTTAAACTTGAGGTATTAAGTTTATCAGTTTTTTGTGTAAATTGTCTATTGTAAGATACACTCACATCTTTCGCAGACATTTCAGTTTGCTGATAATTATCATTGACATCAGGCAAACATTGTGTTCTTACACTAAACATAGTATCTAATACCTATTCACTTGTCTTACTGGTGGATGGTTCACTTTCAGAACAGGTATCAAATCTCCTCTTTTTTGTATTAGATGCTTCTGGCCAATAGAAAATATAGGGTTAACCATTTTTTTGAGGATAATTTTGCCTCACATCATTATGGTTTTGATATAATTCTCCATATCATTCTGAAACTTATACAATATTAATGAATCAACACAACATTGAACTATGTAAGAAAGCATACATTATTTTATGTAAATGCATTTAAATACTTACTTCAAAATGATCTTGACAACAGAAATACGTTGTGTTTTTGTTAAAATTAGTTAGTCTTCCAGTCTGAAAGCAACGCCTCCGGCGCTCCTCGTTAATTGGAACCTTCACAAAATTTTTGTTAGGTGTTTTAATTATTGTATTTAAACAATATGGTACAAAACAATTTTTATATCGTTTATCCATAACTTTTCCAACGTTTTTTAAAATAGCAACCGAATTTATGTCATCAACACTACCCAGAAGATATGCAAACAAAGGTAAAAGTAATCACTATTAAAAACACATTGACCAAACGACGCCTTATATACAAACGTCAACTATATTTGAAATATTCGATTTTGGCAACAGAAACTGGCCTACGTTAATAACATACTGCAGCTATTGCACATAAGTGACGTAGGCGAACTACAAGTTGCATAGATGCAATAATTTTTAAATATCAATTTTTTTATGTTATATTAAAGAAAAAAACAGAAAACCGATTTTTTCATAAAAAGAAATTATTTTTTTTCTCAAATAATGTAAAAAAAGTTGGGCTAATATTTCAAGTTGAACTCACCATTGAGACTAATCTGTTAATGTTTACTAACAAAGCAATTGAAAGTATTGACAAAAAATTTCAGGTTGATTGTATCTAAAGAGATTTGGCTAAAGCCTTTGACAAAGTTAATCGCAATATTTCATTGGCTTAACTAAAATACTATCGAGTAAGTGATCACTTATTGATTTTTTTTATGTCGTATTGGAAACAACGAATCCAGGTAGTTTCTTTTAGAGGTGAATTATCTCATATTATTTCTAACTGGCTCAGGAGTCCCACAAGGTTCTAATCTGGGACCACTCTTATTTTTAATCTTATAAATGACCTGCCTGAGCATGTAGAATCAGTGTGTTTGTTGTGCTGATGATCTTAAAATATTTCGAAAAATTGAAAATATAACTGATTATTTGATACTTCAAAATGACATAGATGTACTCACTGACTGGTCGAAGAAAAATAAATTGTCATTTAACTTATCAAAGTGCAAAGTTCTAACATACACTAAAATAAAAAAAACCATGTAATTACATATACATAATTCAAAATTCGGAATTAGAAAGACTAACTAATGTGTGTAATCTTGGTGTTTACTTTCAACAAGATCTTAAATAATATACTTCATATCTTCTGATCCGAATTAAATTCAGTATCAAGAAACTCGAATACAGGAGAGCAATAAGTAATATAAAGTTTCTTTTGAAATTATTGAATTACTCAATTGATAGTCCTTATCTGTTATCTCAAATCAATTTTTACGTAACGCCACCAGGAATGCGCTCCCGTCATCTTACCTTTTTAATTAATAATAATAATAACGATAAGCCAAATATATCAATTATTTAACACCAACATACTATATTCCACCGATAATATATTTCATACAAGCCTGTTACGGCTAAGGGAAAAATTTTAGAACCATATATGTCTTTTTCGTATCAAGATGATCTATTTATATATTGTTATGATATTAACAAATCATCTCACTTATTTGGGTTGGGTTCTAGTCAAAAAAATAATAAACATTACAAACATTATAAAAAAAAATTATAAATTGTCCTGTTATACTCCTTTTTCTTGTGTTTTTCTTATATGATTAGTTCTAACTATGATTTCTTTTTCTTCTTCTAAATATCTGCTTCTTATTTCATAGTTTCTTCAATTATAGATGCTTTCCCAAAATTTAATCTTCATATAATTTAGTCTTCCTCCATTTTTTTTACTACTGATTGAGTACCATTCCAAATTTTTTTTAACAATTTTTTTTTTATTTTATTTTAATTAAAACTACACTTTTTAATTCTTTGATATATAATTTTATAACTTTTTTAAAAATTAATCAAAAATTGACTTGTTTATTATCTTTTTTGTTATCCCAAAAAAAATTTTGTTACCACTAGATTTTTTTTTTATATCCCAGCCTTCGTTTAGTTTATTAATCCTATATTCCCTGTTTACTATCTGACTTTGACTACTTAAATTTCATATATGACACCTCCAAAATTTCAATTTTATCAACATTCAAATCAATTCAAACATTATCATATATAAAATTAATTATTAACTTGTATATTAACTCCATTATAAACATCTACTAAAAACTATTTCAACTCAAAAAAAAATTTCATTTACTTTATAAAATTTCCATATACAGGGTGAAATATTTTATTTTATAACAATATATATTATAATGAAATCATGTTGTATAAGTTATAGAAGTTAATTTATTATTGTTACTAGTATAAAGAAGATTATAAAATTATATTCGAAACTTTTTATAGTGGAATATAATGATTTAATTTAAAATAATTCTGGTATAATCAACAAATTTTGATATTGAGGGAAGATTTTATGAAATGTTAATAGAAATAAAATTTGTTTTATGATTAGAAAATTATTTAAAATTTGACTTTGAAAATTAAAAATCATTCCGTATAAAAAAAATTTGGGATAAGTTTTTATAATCAAGTAAGGGTTAAGAAAAAAAAGAGGGGTGAGATTGATTAGATATTTGTAATAAAGGCCGCTAAAGTAGTAATCTAAAAATGTAAAAATATATAGGGTGTGTCATTTAAAAAAATTACAATTTTTTTAGCCGCCCGTATATGGATCACTCTGTATAAATGAAAATGTTTTCTAGTTGTAGGGATTTTCGAACCAAATAAAACAGTTTTTATTTAATTTTGATATCTTTACTAGTTTCGACGCCACAAACCGCGGGAAGGTAATTATCCCACCCTGTATAAAAAGAAAAAGGAAAAAATAAAAACATATTATAATGATCTGCATTATAATCATTAATTAAAACTTTTGATACTTTTGGAGTGGGTTCAGATCTAAATAATAAAAATCTGATGTGGCCAGCACATGACCTCTCGCCATTTTTGAATCAAAAATTTACAGGTTGACACAAAAAAGTATGAAAAAAAATTATTTTTTTTGTAAATCTAGCAACAATGGCAAAAGTTTCGAAAATTTTAATGAGATGAAAATAAACTATATGGTATACAAAATATATGTGTAAAACTTTATTGCCGTTTTGTATAATAATGGCGTCATCACCCATAGCAACTGCCACTTCCGGTTGTGCGATTGGCACCAAAATCTAATCAGATCTAATCTAGGGTATCATAATCCTGTATGCAAAATTTCAAATTTTTTTATTCAGTAGTTTTTGCGTTATCGTTACTACAACATCCATCCAAACACACACACACACACTAACACACATACACACACACACACACACACACACACACAGACATCATCGCGAAAATATTAAAATCGTATTCTAGGGACCCTAAAACGTGTTTATCCATTGAAAACTCACTACCCAATTTTTAGCATGATTCCTATACCTCTCTTACCTGAAGGGCGAGAGGTAAAAATCAAAAAATTTTTTTTTCTTAATTGTTGTTCCTCTTCTTCATATATTCTTTGTATCCATTCTGATATCTTCAGTAGTTTCGACGCCACAAACCGCGGGAAGGTAATTGGCCCACCCTGTATATTACATTTTTTAATAATATCACCCCTCTTCTTAATTATGATAACAAGACGTACTTACTATTATCTAGAAAGATTCCACGAATTTGGTATACGCAAACCTTTACTTGCTACTTTAAAATATTGTAAATATTTATTAAATATGTAGAAATATGTTGTTAGGCAATGCCTGTTCGTTTCAAAATAAATAAATAAATAAATAAATAAATATATAAATAAAAAAAATAAAAATTATCAGAGAATGGATACAAATATAATTTAATACTTTGGTGCTCAATTTAAAATGAAAAATTGACGGTTAAAATAAAATAAAAAAATGAGTTAATTAACAATAGGCTTATTTTATAAAAAAAATCAGAGAAAAATTTTGTTCTACTGGAATTTTATTACTTCAAGTGTCTAAATGGTATCATAATTTATTTAAATTTTTAAATTAATATCCAAATAGTATACATTTTTACTTTTCCGACCTACCATCCGAGACGGGAAAGTATTGTGATCGAGCAAAAAAAATTTCGAGATAAAGATGGAACTATCTATTTTGAGGTCCCTGGAGACGATTAAGACCAGTCTGTGTGTGTGTTTGTCTGTATGTCTGTGTGTAGTCTTCCAGAATAGAAGCCATACGATTAAGCTGAAATTTGGTATATGGTTTTGGGGAATTCATCGGAAAAACTCATTAGTTTTTGTATGACATCTGTCAAACGGAAATGTCACTGTCAAAAAATGACATAATCAATATTTCACGTAACAGACAAAATTATTTCTCCCTACTGTCACCTGTCAAAAATAAAAAAATGTCAAAGTTTGAAACTTTAACATTAAATATCTGAAAAAATATTCATGGATACTCGTCTGGAAAATTTTTTAAGGCGACACAACCGATTTTATTAGTTGCCGGTTTTCCGCTATGTGGAGCCCTATTTTCAGCATTGAAATAAAATAATTATTAATTAAGATAGAGTTGTGGAAGTCATGATTTTTTTATTCTAAATTTCTTCGTCTTTCATAATCTATTTTAAAAATTATTCTAACGCTTATAGTTCTTGAGTTATTTTCAGAAAACTAGATTCCTTTTTTTTAATCTTCATTTTGCAATGGTTTCAATTTTTTTTAGAATTTTTAATATGTGATCATAAAATATTTTAGTACAAATAAAAGTTAAAATATAGTTTTTCTATAAGAGTAAATGCATAGCTGATCTCAAATACCTTGCCAACACATTCCGAAACCATCTTTCACCGATTTAGAGTCCCATAAATTATTTTAACGGTTTGATTATAATAATTTCTTTTCGGCGCACAAAAGAAAAGGAAAAGAATAGATGGTTATGCCCTCGTTAATGTGTTTGTGCGGTCTCTGTGCACATATTTTGTCAAGCATAAAAAATTTTAAAAGAGGATATAAGGAATAGGGTGAGTATTCAGGAAAAGTGGATTTTTTCAGATTTAGGGGAGAATATTAGAATGTGGATAAAATATATTTTTGATAATGTGAAAATCAACGAAGCATGTTATATAAAGATGTCATATATAGTTAGCAGAAATGTACAATTTTTGGGTTTTAGTTATTTTTTTTATCCAATTTTTTTATTCAGAACGTTAGTAAAGGTTTTATTCTAGTATATTATTTATTTATTTTATATTTTTTACATAAATATAGATCCAAATTAATGGTTCATCTATGCTACATTTATTTACTTCTATTTTTTGTTTACGAAATTTTATCCCAGAACCCCTTACACCCATTAATTACCCGTCATCTTTTACCATATAACTCAGCATATTTTGTTTCCTATGTTATCATAATTAGTCATACGGTTGTCTAAGAAGTCCTCAGAAGTGAGCTGAGGTTTCTTCAAGATCTAAGCGAGTTTTGACAAATTACGACAGGTGACCTAAACACCTGTTCTCGCGATACTTGACTCAGAGGCGTAGAATGGTTAGAAAATGTATTATAAAAAATATACACATAATTAAGGAGAAAAACTTTATGGATAAAGAACTGACATTAGCAATCTCAGTGTTATCTATAACTTTGTCTTCTCATTATTCAAAAATAACAACGCAACAGAATTTCACTTCCAACTTTCTGATTTCTAACTTAGTTTGATCCACATTTTTTAGTGTTTTTTTACACGTCGTAATTTGTAGATTACGTTTGACTTTTTTTGCTTCGCATGCACTTCATTTCTCTCAACATCCTGATTTTTTGTCACCAAATTTGTCCTTAAGTTTGACTGACTTTTTTTGTTCCTCTTCTAGACACCTTCTTTTCGAAACTTCCCGCTTGTTCGACATCAGGCTCTTCTTCTCTTTCCACACTACTCTTCTTTTTTACTTTGGTACACTTCTCCAGTAATTGAAAATTTCAGTGACTTTGCTATTCTTGACTTGTCATTCTTTCCCTCCTGAATTAACAAATACATACAGACATATTAGCGTTTTGTCAAGAACTGTCAAAATATTTTGAATACTCAAGCACGCACTATCATTTCCATAGCAGCTCTGATTTTGTTAATGAAATTGAACTGCTATTGATTTCAAAGAAATAATATATTTATTGGCAATGATCTAATTTTATAGTTTTAACGATTGCACGAAAAATAGTGTGTATACCACGGCCGCGAAACTTTTTGGCTACCTCAAGATTATCTTGCCTCGAGCGGCCTCGACGATAATCTTTCTTTCGGTCCGCCAAAAAGGTATTTCGCAGCCTAGGCATACAATAGTACATTGTTTATCATATAGTAAAAGCGATACATTCCCGGACGACAATGTAAATTGTAGGCCGAGGCGTTAAGCCGAGGCCAACAAGCATTGGAGTTTGGGAATGTGCTTTTACTACGAGGTAAACATACTATTTTTTCTGAAATCGCAATTATCATTATCATAAATTAAGGATTTTTTATAAATGCATAATAATTTTTGATTACCATCTTACTGTCTATGAAATCATTTCCTTGACAACCAACAACCACTGTTTGATTATTGTTATGACAAAAGTCAGAGATTCACTGCTTATACGCCGGCAAAAACTTTTCAGGACTCTTGTCGGTCCGGGAAAGTTCATTGCTTAGCAACGGGTTAAAATACTAGAATAGCCTATTTTGGGGTCTGAATTTGCTCCGAGAAAGTAGGTATTCTTGAGTGATTTCAGAAAAATAACTATTTTATGACTGTGATGTGTACTCTGTATTTTTATGTCTGATTTTAAGAAGTATTTAACACAGTATCACACATCCTCTCATGCTAATAAAGATTAGCGAAAGCTTGACGAAGAGTTTTCTTTTGTCATTGTCATTGTTACCATTTATAACTAATTTTCAATTATCTCTCTCTTACTCTATCTTCTTGGTCTCGCTAGTGTAAATCAGCTGATTGAAATTCGTCTTCCACTTAGAACTGCTGTTCATTACCAATGGATTCTTGTATTCTGGTTTATTTTGTGTTTTTTATAACCACTGATAATTATTTATAAATACAACATTTGAATTGGAATCCAGGAATATTTTATGTTCAATTGTGAAATATTGTGAATGTGTGCACTTTATAGTCAAGATAAGTATTTTAATTTTAGTTTTTTTTACTTCTATTTTCACAATTTTATAAAATTTAAAATGGCTGAACTAGTCTGTAAAATTCTTCTTCTCCCAAATTTTAATAATGAAAGTCTATTTCTTACCATATAGAGCACTACTATTTCTTCTAAATTTGTTAATTAATAATTTTATACCTTTTTTAACAATTTTACTGACAAATTTCTTTTAAATCGATTATTAAAATTTTTCTTAAAACAATTTCTACTTTTCCGACCCTCCATCTAAGAAGGAAAGTATTGTGAACAAGTTAAAATAATTTTTTGAGGTAAAGATGGAAATAGCCATTTTGAGGCCCCTGAGACAATTAAGACCATTTCCAGATGGAAGTTTGTCTGTCTATCTGTCTGTATTCTTCCACGATAGAAGCCACACTCTTAATCCGATTAAGCTGTAATTTGGTATAGGGGTTTCGGTTATCCATCGGAAGAACCCGTTATTTTTTGTATGATATATGTCAAACGAAAGTGTCACTGTCAAAAAAATTTGACTTAGACTTTGACTTACAATATGTCATTTGAAAGCCCTTGAAAAACTCTATTCAGAACAGTCAAAATTATTTCTCCAACTGTCACCTGTCAAAAGTAAAAAAATGTCAAAGTGTGAAACTTTAACATTAAGTATCTGAAAAAGTACTTCATGGATTTAAACCAATTATGGTAAAATGGGTTTTGGTTAATTTTTGGAAGAACCAGTTAGTTTTTGCCCGACATCTGTCAAACGGAAGTGTCACTTTTAAAAAATTACAAGCAATATGTCACGGAACAGTCAAAATTATTTCTCCATTATTTTTGATTGTCAATAAATTTAAATTAATGTTTCAAATTTATTCATATGTTTTTATGATTACTTTCTATATTCTTAATATCAATATGAAAATCATATTAACTCAAATTATTATTGTTTTACTATAGAATGTATTTATTTTATATACTGTAATTATATTAACTTGATTTGTTTTATATCAGCTTGATTTAATTTTTCATTTCTATGATCCCTAAAATATTCCATTACTTTAACATTCTCTTACTAACTAACTTTTAATCTAATTATTTTATTCAATTTTATTTTTATTGCATGCATGATCTTCTTAATTGTTGTCTTGCATGTTAATACTATGTAAATTCTTATTTATTGTTCTAGTTTCTTTTGAGTGAATTTCAAGATATTCTATATTATAATATTTTCTACCCTTGTTTAAACAAATTAAACTATTGTATGATGTTGAATACAATAGTCATGGATATTTTGAACACCATAATTCCAGCTGATTTCAATTGATTCTTTATCTGTCAGTAGATAGAACGTCCATTAACTTTAAAGATTCAGTAAGTAAAGGCGATAACGTTCAGAATAAAACTTTACAAGTTGATTTCTTATATAATTGTCACAATCTAAACGCCATTGTCATTAGTTACAGAACCGTTAAAGTTAACGAACGTTCTATTTACTGACAACAAGTGTTACAAATTATTCGGTAACTATATTTTTTTAATTATTTTTACTATATACATTTAACTAAACAATATTATATACTACATATATATTTTCTGCATACATTTCTTTATACATGAAATTTATAAAAATATACCGATACTAGGATTTTAGTGGCAACTTTTACCCCTCCATTTTCTATATCATTAGAAACAAATAATTTTTCGAAAATTTTATCAGCCTATTATGTGTGTGGTGCTAAAACAGAAAAAAAGCAAGATTCGGCCCACATTGAGGAAGGACTTGGATAGCAAGACGCGATTTGAGAGGAATACACCTAAATCTACTCCAAGAGTTATAATCTGAAGATATGAAAAGTTAGAAGTATTTACGAATCAAGTTTATTTTTTCGAAAATAGCTCCATTAATATCCCGACAGAAAAAATCCTATTAGTGTTGAGGAACGCCTTCTCGATATCTGGCAACAGGAAAGAGTTACGCTAGTATACAGTATAGCAGTCGTATACCTCAGTGTACTCTTTCAACTATATTTCCAGAAACGTGAATTAAAATTAGAGTTTTTAAAGGAAAGTGTGTTGTAAAAAAATTTGTTTTTACAATTGTTTAATTTTACTTGTAACTAAAAATGAAATGAACTTGAGAAATAAGGAATAATATTAAATTAAGTTTGTTCATAAAAATCGTTTGTTAAACCTGCCATCATTAGTGCATGGCTAATAACGTTACCAAGTACATGCTGGACTGGTTGAGGTGGTGGTATTCATGATCCGTGGGATAAAGCTGGATTGGGTGGCGTGGTCGGTATCAATTATGTCCCAAGCACCCATTAATAACTGCTGGATTTTACGTTTTAGTGTCTTACCATACAGTTGTTGCTGGCACCTGACTTCCATGTAGCTCGGTTGCTACAAATTTTCCAAAAACATCTATATCATCATCACATACTGGGTTACGTACTAGTGTTTCCTTAGCAATTCTGGTCATTTCATTCATAGTAGTGGAAGTTTGAGCAAGAAGGTCATCGAATGAAAGGGTCTTTCTTTTTTGCGTTTTGGAGGCGCTGGTGTAATATCAACTGTATCAAATTTGGAAGATAAAGATAAATTTGGGAGTTTCACCTTTATTATCCTGCGTATTCTAAAAAAAATTTCTTATAATTAGACTTTTCTTTACAGATACCAACCACCAATAAGGAATGGGAAAATATAACGAAGGATTTTGAAAACAAATGAAATGTATTTAGTACAATTGAAACATTAGATGGAAATCACATTCGCATTAATTGTCCTGGAATGGGTGTCTCTCATTTCTTCAATTATAAATCTTGGAAGTTGGAATGAATCGTCGAATCCGTGACAGTGGCATATTTGCCAAAAATCAAATAAAAAAGTGTTCATTCGATAGATCGTGGAAGAATAATGGTTGAAAGTAACTTCAGAATATTAGCAAGCCGGTTCAGAGTTTTTTAACTGCAATTAATTTAGCAGTTGAGAAAGTTACGTGTATTACACTTGTGGCTTGCACATTGCATAATTTGTTATTTAAAAAATAAAGCACATATATACACGCCACGAAGTTGTTACTCCAATAGAAGATCATCACCAATACCAAGACGTTCACACCGATGTGGCCCTTCAGGAAATGCAAGACATGTGACAAAATATAAAATGGACTGTCAACGCAAACTAACATTTCTACGAGTACATTTTTATTACTTGAAATAGGTAAAACACGGAATGCAAGCCATCGTTTCAAGTACCGAAAAAGATGGTCTTAAACTCTGGCAAATTTCAATTTTGCTATAGGTACATCATCTTCCGTTAATTCCATTTTTTTTAAAGTACGTTTAACGTTACTGTCAATAGGAAGATCAAAACATGTGTACCCCACTAGTGCTGCCTCTGATGGATTTTTTTACATCTTCCGAGGAAACAAGCTAATTGGCCAGATAAAATCTAGATCTTCGAGGGACGAGTTTATGTCAGGGAGCTATTAAATTTAGTACTAAATCAACAAACTTCAATGGAAGAATCAGGTATCTATTATCTAAACTATATGATCAATTAAAAAGTCAACTTAGAGCATTAGAGTCATTAGGGGTAACTAGGGATAAATATGTCTGAGAACAGTTAGGTTAGTAAAAGGGATTTTGCGACGTAATTTAGGTAAAGCATCCTTGTATTATGTAGAACTTTATACTATTTTGTGTTATATTGAGTCTGTGATAAATCAAAGAGCGCTAACATATGCATCGGATGATGATTGGGAAATTTTAACTACAGCCAAATTTATAAAACCAATACAGCAGGGAAAGTCCACTGAAATAGTTGATTTAGATCTTAATGATTCGCAAAATTTGAGGGGTAGGTTCTGTTATTTACAAACTTTGAGGGAATCTTTAAGGAAATGATTTAAAAGTGGCTACCTGGCAGAACTGGAGAATGTGGGTCAAAGGTTAAAAATTCAACCCTGAAAGGTTGGTGACGTGGTATTGGCCAGAAAGAACAATACAAAAAGAACTGAATGGCCGTTAGGTAGAATAGTTGAAATTAAACCAAATTATCCATACTCAAATGTGGCAGTGGGTATTCATACACAAAGTCGTACCACAAAAATATAATATATAACAACAATTCAGCCGAAACATGTCGCCGATTTATTGTTGAATTTTATATTATATTTTTGTGGTACGATTTTGTGTCTTCTACAGAATAGTTGAAGTTTACCAAGGAAAAGATAACATGAACCAAGTGGCCAAAGTAAAAACTGCTACTGGGTACTTGGTTCGACCATACCAATGACTCTATCTACTGGAGATGTCAGAGAAAGAAAAAGGTGAAGTAAAAGAACAAACATCGAAAAGAGAAGTAAGGAAAGAAGTGGTAGAAAATGGCAAACCTAATGAAGAAAGAAGGTCTCGCTATGGAAGGATTCTAAAACAACCGGAAAGGCTTCAAATTTGAATCCCGGGGCGGGAGGACGTTAGTAGTAGTTTGATTATTTATCGTTTTATAAAATGACCTTGTTTTTGTTTTTATTTATACTAATAGTGGCAATATATTTTTGAATGTTGTTAATAAAAAAAGATTAAAACAACTGTCTCGTTTTATAATCAACAATTGGAGCGTGCTTAGCCGTTGAGGATGTTTCGGTGATTAGACCATCCCGTCCAGTCCTATTCTCCTCAAGAAATTTAGGATGTCTCTCAGTTTCAGATTCGGTCGATCTCTCTCTTCTATCTGATATGCTCTTAGGTATTGTGCCCTTAGGTTTTGCAAAGCAGTGCATTCAGAGAATATATGGATTGAGTTTTCAACCTCTAAGTCACAAAATCTGCATTCTTCTTGTCCTCTCAGCTGGAAATGCCCTGTTAGGACTCCTGTTAATATGCGAAAGGTTGACGCATTCTGCGGACTTCTTCTGGTTATAGTTTCCCAGAAGGACTTTCGCTTGTCTCATTCCTTGTACATTCTTCCCATGCTGTTACTGATCTAACAAAAGGGTTCAGACCCAAGAAATGGTGTTTCAGCCCCTTTTTTGGCGAGTTTATCTGCTATTTATTTTCTCTTCATCCCTATATATCCCAGAACCCATAGGAGGGTGACTGTATTATTCTTACTTAGCTCATTTAACTTTTCTAAGCATTCTTTGACCATCTTAGAGTTGATTACGTGGGAGCTCAACGCTTTGTTGGTTGCTTGATTATCCGACATAATGACAATTTCTTGCCTGTGTACCATTTAATGGCATATTTTTGTCCCATTCACTTTTTCTACCGAGCTTTGTGTTGATTTCGTTTACAAAGTTATACTTTTTTAGAGAAGCATTTAAAAAGTTTTATAATGGTTTGGAAAAAAGCTATGACAAGAAAATTATATTTAAATTTGATCGTGATAGATCAGTATCCGTTGCATTATCCATAGAAATTTTAATAAAGTAAACCAGTAGACCTTGGGTTTATAAAAGTCACCGCCTTCAGCCCCACTTTTAATGCTCCTGCCAATCTAAAAAATTGAAAATAATAAATAATAATATAAATAAATAAATAATCCCGATTTACTTTCATTTTCTCTGACACATTTAATTTTTTTTAACATCCTCTACCGTGTGCTCCTTTCTCACTGTCCTTATTTCTTCGATAATCATTTTATATATGCCCAGTCTTTTATTCCTGTTTTTATAATCGGGTTGTAAAACATTTCATTTCAAATTTTGTTGATGAAACGCACCAGACAAACTTCTCTTGCTCCATATTGTTTCCGAACTATAAATTTTTTTATCAAATATAATATTACTTTTTATAAAAGATCTTTTATAAAAGAAATATTTTATAAAATATGATATATTACACTGTAAAATGTTTTATCAAATATCTTTTATAAAAGACGAGCCCGCGCTTAACAATTTGTGAACCACTGAACTAAACTATTGTGATATTTAACGCTGGAAGGGGAGGTGGTATAGATACTTGAATATTGTTTTGTTTTACTTAATGTACAAATATAAAAGAGGGAAACTAAATATTTTAATAATAATAACCTCACAAAAAATTACTATTCAAATAAACAAATTCTTTTAGTAATAAATCTTTTATTGTTTTGGTTATTTTTTAATAAATAATAAATTGATACTTCACTGTTTTCTGGCATGGTTTACGTTCATCTTGGTGATCAAAGAGAAAACAGGCTGATCGTTAAAAGGCGCCTGCCAATTTTTTTTTCATTTTATTTTGCTACTTGAGAATTAATTTTAAATCAGCATTAAGCCGGAACACTTACTTGTATTTATATTTATTAATACAAATTTGTTCGATATTTCAAACTATAAATTTTCATCTTTTACCAATATTTAAATTTTTAATATTGAAAATAAAACTCAAAATTATCTACCACAATATATTATAAAATCTTAATAGAATGGCGACTAGTTTTGGATTATAGACATCTTCAGATCTAAAAGTTACAGGGGTTCGAAATATTGAACAATAAGTAATGTAAACAATAAACTTACCAAATATACAATAAATTATTACAAACGCTTAGTAATACATTCATTTAGTTATTGTTTAATATCTCGAACCCACTGTAACTTTTATACCTGAAGATGGCGATAAGTCGAAACTAGTCGCCGGCCTGGAAAGATTTTTCCACATTTTGAACCAATTAGGATATCTCGATGTGGTTTTCACCAAAGACTAAAACAGGGTCCTAAGTTTTATTAGGCTATCCCGGAAATGAAATTTTAACTTTCGCTAAGAAAAAAGAAAATGGTGCCATTTAAAAGTTGATAAACTAATTTTTTTTAAATGAGACATCCTGTATATTAATATATTTTTGAAAAATATCATCCTTTACTTAAAACGGCTACGAAATTAGATAAAAAAAAATTCTTGCAAATTTTAATCTTAAATGAAATTTATTAGAATTATTTAGGAGGCTATAAATAGTTTATGTTTTCCAATTGTCAATGGACTTATCCAGTAGGAACGAATTTATTGGTTTAATATTAATGAATGAATAGCTTAAAGAACCTAATTGCTTATGTTGATTTTCATTATACTTATAATATTCATTAATCAATAAAAATCAATAAAAAGTAATTAATATATTTTGAAAGTGGCGTTACTTCTTGACCAATAATTAACGTTTTACTTTCTACAGAATTAATTACAGCCGCAGGATCGGCCTCAGAAGTGCTGGACCCGGTGCAATGTGTTATGGTAGGCCACAATTATGAAATAAAAATATAAAAAAAAATCTCTGGATGAGTCCATTAGCAATTTTATTGAATTGTTAACTGTTATTACGACGTTTTCAACATTTATTGGTTCATTTTAATAAATGTAGGCATAAAGAAGGCAAACACATTGAATATTTACTACACAGACAAGATTTGAATTTAATTTTTTTATTCCACTTTTTTAAAATTTGTTATTGTTCTTTTATCATTTATAAGTAATAAAGTCAAAGAAATAAAGAAATTATTTATTTCTTTAATGTTCTTAGTTGTTTTAGAACAGTAATTGTTTGCAATTTGACCAGATTTACCTCATTTCTTTTCTATCTAATTTCGCAGCCCTTTTCGAAAAGATTTTGAAACTAAGCACACCGTTATGGAGATAATGGATGACGCTTTTCAAAAATGTATTAATATACAGGATGTCCCATTTAAAGAAAATTAGTATGAACTTGATTTTTCTTAGCGGAAGGTAAAATTTCATTTCCGATGTAGCCCAATAAAAGTAATGACACCATTTAAGTCTTTGGTGAAAACCGCATCGAGATATCTGAATTGGTTCGGAAGATACAAGTCTTCAGAATGTGGAAAAATAGAGTGAGACGTCCGGTATATTGTGGTATATGACGCCGAGTTTTATTTCATCATTGAAAATTTGACCACATTTGAGATAATCATTTAGTTTTCTTTAAATTTTTGTTTATATTTAGTAAAAATATTACATCGATTTTTTTTATTTAGATATTTTGTGTGAATTAACATTTTATTCTTCTTTTTAATTGTTGCTTCTCAATCTTCTTTCATATTCGAATACACAGAGAATTGGACTCGAGCGCTTTTATTAAAACGGCACCGAAATATATTTTTTTGTTTTTAACATTGCTGTGAAAATACACTGCGATTTATAAGAAAGTGTGACACTTTATTTTTGTTGTGTAAATGTAATGGCATTATTTTTATTCAAATTTTACTTTATTCTAAGAAGCCGTAATAAGATTAATAAAAAGGGGCTAATCCCACCCAACTTTCCGAACACTTCTAGTACAGTCATTGTTTAATCAATTATTCTTCTAATAAAACTTTTTTAATTACTTAATTACTTAGGCGTATTTTTTTTTGATATTTTCTAAAGGGAATACAAACAAAAAAGTTGTTAATTAACGAATTCTTAATATCATGCTGTTAATTTTGATATCAATTTTTTAATATAATTAAGTTTATTAGATTTAGAAAGTTTTATCACGCGGTTTAAAAACACATGATTTTCTTAGAATTTCGGCCCGAGAAATTAATTTTAACATTAAACACATGAACTATACGCACCACAAAATTTATAGATATTTTGGTCTATTAAACAGACGTAATCAGAATGACATTTTCATAGGTGACTTGATATTTTTTTCATGCCCGGATGTTTTGAAACTGCACGAATTAGTTTTGCTTTTTTTAATATTCCAAGAGTGGGAGTACCAGAAATGATGAATGTACCTACCCCAAAAGAATAGGATTCCTCTCCTAGACACGAAAAGACGATTGGCTAAAAAATTTTTGAAATCTGACGACTGGTTCTTGAATTATCGCCTTCACATGCATCCAGACAGACGGACACGATTTTTTTTCATTTAATCGTGTTGTTGGTGGCTTAAAACTAGAAAAACATCATTTTAAGACAAACAAAATTTCTAATTTTTTATGATTTTAATACTTTCGGCTGTACGATGGACTGGTTCGGATAAAAGTAATTAGGATATGAAAAAAGTCTAATGCCCGTATTTATAGTCGGTACTCAAGAAGCTGCCGATGCTTGAGGTCGAGTCTGCCATGGCTCAAGCATACGCAGACTCGACCTTAAGCATCGTTACGGACTTGAGCACCGACTATAAATACGGGCATAAGAGAGCTTAACTTGAGATTCTCGACTGAATTGTCCTCTCGAAAAATCCGCCATCTTGAAAAAGGGAAAATTTTTGTTTTTTTTTGCAATAACTCTGCTCTCCGATATTTTGCGCATATTGTTTATGATCGTATTTCGTTGCTTTTTTCAAGCGCTACAAATAACGTTCTATGAAATTTTCACCTATCGTAGACTGTTTTCGAGATATCGAAAGATATAGTAAAAAATGTAGACATTGACTTATATTTCCGAATATATCTCTTTATCGATTAGTCAACAACCCATTACCAAACTCGTAGAGCATCCTTATAGCTACAATTTGGTTTTATTATTTTTCCGTTCCGACAAAAATTGCGGCTTCTAGCGCTCCGTGAAGTTTGCAGGTCCGACAGAAACTCAAAGATGCCTGAAAACGGGTCTTCACCCAACGAAACACAAAAATTAACTGACTGTTCTGTGATTTCTAATCGCAACTAAACTGGACATTTACTGAAAAAGGTTTTACCTCATAAATTCTTGAAAAATATTGACATTGCCAAAAAAATGAATAAATCTTTGCATATCTCTGTGACAGGCGATGTGTTTAAAACCTTCTTGAGCAATCGTGACTCTGCAAGTTAAGTCATATAATGTCCGGCGAGGCATCAATGTTTATGACAGAAAACTTGCCCAAAAACTCTCAAGCCCCACTAGGAACCATCTTGTATCGCCAATGGAACTTTGTTTGGATGAGTCAATTTTACTTTCTATCCATAAAAGTGGTAACATTTACATAATATATTATACTAGGTGTTTTTCCACTCTTTTACATATAAGTTTGTAACATATTTGCAGCCTCTTCATAGTCTTGTCAATGTCTTCTGGAAAGGTATGCATGGTATCTTGTTCTAGCTGTGGTATATCACTTGTGAATATCAGATATAATATAGGTTCTAGAAAATTCCCTTGCAGTACTTCTACTTTGATTATTTCAATTCAGAAACCACCTTGAAAAATTCTGAAAATGTATGATACCAGTACTAAATATTGCTGTGGAGGTAGTGTATTCATTTTATGGTTTAGGTCATCATCCCATACCACTATTGTAATACAAATCAAATTTTATAATCTGTTCAATTTTTTTTAATTCGTATTTATATTTTTTCCAATGTTGCCACCGTTGTTTAAAATAAAATATTACTATACTTGGATTATTTTCTTGGACTACATACAGATTCTTAAGAGTGTTCCATCGACCTACAAATACTAAATTCCTAATATAACTTATTTAAGGAGTTTTAAATTGTATTGTAGTTTTCACTAAAATATGGGGAAAAATCTATTATTGTGGCTACGAAGTACATTTTTTTAAATCAACTTATATTTTTTTTTCTAGTTCTTTAACTTTTTTTGAAAAACTTTTTAGCTTCCCACAATTCCCTATAATATTTTAAGATATTTGGTAAAAGACAAAAAGAAAATCTAATTAAGAGCGAATTATGATATATGCGTTTAATTGTTTGGTAAGTGCTGCCACCTTAAATAAGAATAAAAAATCTAATGGTTTTGATTATTTCATTTCAAAAATAATCTGGCCCACAACGAATCCAATAATTAATTTCTAAGAACAAATATTTTATATTTTGACTAGCAACAACTTGGAGCAAATAAAATTCATTTAAATAATTATTGTTTTTTTTCATAATACATTTTCATTCTCATCCCCTTTAACCACTACGTCATACATTTCGCTGCCCGTCCCAAATTAGATAAGCCACAACTGTCATTTAATCCCACCTAATCCTCCACCTTAAAATCTGGTTCGAACAAAAAAAAAATGTAAAGAACTTCTAGGTATATCATACTTATTACCGAAGACCTAACTATAATTATTTTCTTGGTATATGACACCCACCCTCCGTCTTCGGTTCATCCCTCCTTCAGGAAATGCGTTGGCTCGTGCTAAGGATCACCCTTTAAGCGGGAGACAGTCCCTGATCGAAAAAGAACTCGACCATTCGATGTTGCCAGATCGTCAACGATTTCTAGAATCTGTAGACAGGGTGGAGAAAATTTCATTGCAATGTATTGTAATCTCGAAAACCGTAAGAGATGAAATTTTCATATCCAAGATATCAGGGACGAATTTTATAGTAATTGAGAAAAACCAAAATTGCTTATTTTTTATATTTTGCTTCATTGCTTTTATTTTGAACAACAGACAATGTACAGGACTGTACTTAAAAGCCATTATGAGAAATAGTTTAAGAATGAATTCAGGAGATGAAATACTATAAAAAAATCACATAAACAGTGCAGGTCCGTATTTGAAAAAAAAAATCGGAGTGGTCACATTCAAAATCTAATATTATATCAGACTTGTTCTCAAACAAAAAAGTTAAATACAGTTTTATGTAATTTTGATTATCAATTATTATGGAAGCCGTTGCTGATATCTTTGAATACAAAGCACCAGTCGATTAGCTTTCAAATTGATAAACATTTGTTCCATTTAACCAACTTCGTAGCTCTTGCGGTTTCCAATATTACAATACATTGCAATGAAATTTTCGCCACCCTGTATACGCTCATCAATGCCTAGTTCAAACCGTTGAACGTAGAAACATCGAATTTGGACAGTAAGTCAACTCATTGTACTACGATGATATTTGTTACGAAGGGATATTTTAAAAATTAGATCCATAACTTTGTTGTCTAAAAAATAATAGTTTCCAACAAATGTATGAAAATGGGTTGTAAATTATGAGATGACATTTCCACCCGCTGCTGTGCTTCAGTAGTGTATTTGTAGAGGTATTTATTACCAAACTAGTATAAGACTGCCATAAATAACTCTTGCATAGGTGCCTGGGAACGAAGACATAAAAGGAAATGAAAAGGCAGACCACTTGCCTGGTAAAGTATTTCCTACCATTATGTAAAGGCTATGCTGAAGAAACAATTACGGGACAAATACAGCGAATACTGAATGGAACTTTAGGGACTAGTATAGTCCAAAGCATTTATAGAAGGTCCATCCAAGAGCCTAAATAGATAGGAGATTAAAACTACACTATTTGTCCTGACAGGACACTTCGGGCTCAGAAGACACCCGAATCTCATAGAAGTATCGGAGGATTGCCTATATAGGAATTGTGAGGAAGAGGACGACACTCCTCTTCATATATTCTCGGGACCTAAACAGGAAAATGGAATGGCACTTTGGGGTCCAATATCTTGAATCCGAAGATATAGCGAAAGCTAACATCAGACCTATTCTGGAATTTGTCAAGAGTACTGGTCTGATATGAAAACTGGCGGGGTACAATAGGCCTAGAGCCTCAGTGCAGGTGGGATTTCTCATCCCTGATTCAGCTAGAATAGAATAGAAAAGAGGGGTATTTATTAGGTTATTATTAAAATTTATAAATCAATGATTCTTTTTATATTTAATATAATATTTTACTCTTTTCCCACCTTTTCTTATTAAAGAATATATCTTAATAATAACTTTTAATAACTCTCATCGGCAACACCGCCGGATTCTTCGACAAGGATCTATCACGGTACCTCTTACGTTTTTTTATTTATGCAACTAGTCTACCACTAAGAAATTTCACTTACTCTACATCTACTGGTCGAGATCTTCGAATTCATGTCAACTGATTTTTTGAGTTGGTATAAGATATCCTTTTGTTGGCTCGAGGCATAATGCAAGATGCAGACGGGACTGAATGTTGCGTATGTGCAAGGAACGGACCAGGTGTTTTTTTTCTGTATTGATTTCGTATATAAACAGGGACGATTTTAGGTGGGGCGGTACGGATTTTTTCCGTTAATTTTAATTATATAATACACGTTTTTGAAAATAGTCAATGACTTATATTATTTGAAACTTTAATTACATTATCATTTTGGTTAATAATTCGGTATACGGTAAAAAATAAATCGAATCGCGAGAGCTTGTTCGAGCGATTTTTTCTACTTTCCTTGATTCGAGATTTTTTGATAAATGACAATAAAATTAGAATTCGATTTGAAATATATTTATCTAATAAAAAAGCCAGAAGAACTGGCGCGTTAGCAGGCAAGTGACCACTTCTAAACAAAAATCCGATTATCTCATGAACCATAAACAATCTGTTTTCAAATATCGATTCAGCATAAAATTTCATGTTTGAATCTTATTTTTGAAACCGGTAGTATATCACTTAAGCCACACGCTTAATCCGATTAAGCAGAAAGTTGGAATATGGGTTTTGGTAATCATAGGAAGAATCCATTAGTTTTTGTACGACATCTGACAAACGGAAGTGTCACTGTCAAAAATGACAGAAGCAATATGTCATGGAATTTTTGAACTATATTCAGAACTGTTAAAATTATTTCTCCAACTATCACCTGTCAAAAATTAAAAAAGTAAAAATATCAAAATTTGAAATTTTAACATTAAATATCTGAAAAAGTACTCCATGGATTTGAAAGAATTACGGAAAAATCGAAAAAACCAAATATTTGTGGTAAGGCTCTCATAATATAAAAGCTAGAGCCCTATTTGTACTTGTATTAGATACAATTTTTGATTTTTTTCGATTATTTTTAATTTCTTTTTGTTTTTCGATCTTTGCTTTTTTCGACGTTTTTCATATTTTTTCCGGTTTTTCAATTTTTTGCTTTTTTATCGATTTTTTTTAATTTATTTTTTACATTTTCGTATTTTTCGGTGGCATTCTATTTTTTTTTTAATGAAGGAGAGACGAATGTATTTTATGTATGGAGGCATGCCTTTGTTTTTAAGATGTTCCCCCTATTTTTGGGGTAGTCTTCATTTTCTAAAATTTAGTTCTTAAGTAAATTTAACTTCAAAATCTTTTCTCACTAGTTTAAGTAACCAAAATTTTGTCCTGATGATGGCAAATGTTGCCGAAAGCGCTTGACAAAAACTTAACAAAAGAAAATATATATATATTTTCTGCTGAAAATTAACTTTCTAATTACACACTTTAAAATACATTCGTCTCTCCTTTATTAATTATCAAGTGTGTACGCACCAACCCGTAACCTTCAGTTACTTCTTCGAATTATTTTTTTTTATTTATTTTTTTATATTTTCGATTTCTTTAGACTTTATAATTTTTTTTTTGTTTGTTTCCAATTTTTTTCTCGATTTTTTTAGCTTTTTCAATTGTTTTCGATGTCTTTTAATTTATTTTATATTTTAGATTCTTATATTACCTACCATTTTATTTTTTTTTGATATTTTTCAATTTGTTTTTATTTTTTCGATTTCTTTCGAATTTTCAAAATTTTTTTTGTTTTTTTCTTTTCGATTATGTTTTCGTTTTTTTTCGATCTATGATTTTTTCGACGTTTTTCGTATTTTTTTTTTCGATTTTTCAATTTTTTGCTTTTTTTTATCGATTGCTTTATTTTTATACATTTTCGTTTTTTTCAGTTTCATTCTATTCTTTTTCTTCTCTTTTTTGGTGTATATTTTCGATTTCTTTCGAATTTTTAAATTTTTTTGTCTTTCCAATTTTTTTTCTCGATTTTTTTAGCTTTTTCAATTGTTTTCGATGTCTTTTAATTTTTTTATATTTTCGATTCGTATAGTACCTATCATTTTATTTTTCTCAATATTTATAAATTTTTATAATTTTTTTTTGTTTTTTCTCTTCTTTTACTTTCTAAGTCGTATCAAAGGGAAAGTATAGTGAACGAGCAAAAAAAATTCGAGATATCGATGGAAATATTCATTTTGAAGTCCCCCAAGAAGATTAAACCAATTTCTAGAGTAAGGTCTATCTGTGTGTCTGTGTGTAATATTCCATGATAACTGCCGAACCGTTTGATCAATCAAGCTGAAATTTGGTAAGAAAGATTGGTGTGTATTTTGAATACAACCCTTATTTTTTGGTTTAAATTGGTACAGTAGAAGGTATTAAGACCGACATTGATAGAATTAACATGTAAGATATTTTTTTCATTTTTAAATTTTAAGTACAAACAATAGGCTTTAGTGTAAAATGTTTTAGTGCATAGTTTTAGAGCCTAAAATTTTCTATAATTTTTGTATCAAAGTTTTTCCAGAATCATCATTATCAAACGATATAACTATTAATGTCATAAAACAATATTACCAAAACAACACTAACCCTTCATACCAAATTTCAGTTTGATTGGGGAAACGGCTTGGCAGTTATCGTAGAAGATTACACACAGACACATAGTCACACAAACATACAGACACACAAACACACAGATACACAGACACATAAATACACAGACACACAGACACAGAAACACAGACACAGAGACACACAGACATACAGACACACAGACACACAGACACATAGACACACAGATAGACCTTACTCTAGAAATGGTTTCAAACTTGTCAAAGTATATAATAGTGAATGCTACCATTCACCTCATTATTGATTAAAAGCAAGGTGCATATTTATCAGTTATTGGGAAAGCTAGATAGCTTTTTATTAGTAAAAATGACTGTTGATTGATCGATTTTTAAGAAATTGAAGAAGTCCCATTGGTTCTTAGAATAGGCTTTTATTATTGTAAATATGTAATGCAAAGTGCGATCATAACATTAAGCTTAAATTTTTATTTTTATCAAATTTTTCTCAATATTGGGAATTGTTAGTTTAGATTTGACTATTCCGCCTTTTTCCTTGTGACGTCACGTGCCCAATGACCATACTCCACAAGTCACGAAAAAAAATAATAACGTACGTCATCTGTCATCACACCATATTAACATTCTTATGGTTGGTAAGATGTCATGTGACGTATTTAGTATACTAGTTGCGTATATTTAGTACATTTTTATTTCCATTTATTTTTCGATGTATTAAAGAAAAATAATAAAAAACACGTATTTTTAGATAAAAGTACTTACTCCTCCCTACGTAATTTTAAAAAAAGTGGAGCAAATATTTTTGTAGAACACCCTATTCGTATAATATATTTATTTTAATCAGATTGAACTTGAAATAATAATATTGATATAATAATGTAACACCCTTTATGAATTAAAAAAAATATATAGCAAAATACAAACACATATTAAAACAAATTTAAAAATAAAATCATAAAACGAAAAACATATTGAGTTGCGATATATTTATTTATAATTTGCTACTATTCTATAGAATCGATACGGTAACATGAAGCTCTATAATTTTCAAGAATCCCAATAACAATGCTTGTCAATTTCAAGAAAGAATAAAAGAGAAAGGAAGTAGTTTTGTCGGTAAACGTGTGAGGGTTAAAAAACTAGGGTATAAAGAGTTAAAAACTTTTATCACCTATTAGATATTAGAAAAACAAAAAATTTGTACGAATAAATAATTCTGTATATTGCACGCCTCTGTGTGTAGGTATTTTCATATTGCGTTGAAAGGCGCAAAGAATTTTGAATCGAACAATAAAATTTGGAGTAAGTTCGACCTCTGACAGATGTCTTAAGGGACTCTTCTATTCATAGATCGCCTTCCTATTCCGGATATTTTAGGTGAAAATTCGCACAAGCTGTGACCGGTCAATAAGAAAAAATATACAGATTGTCTTCCAAATACCACTTTAGCAATAACATTTTTTATTACAATTATTCGAATAAAAGCAGCAAATTAAATATACATTAAAATTTGTAACCATTGAAATGTTTTCTTTCGTAATAAAATCAAGTTTTTAAGTACACATCTGAGGAAATTCTTGCTTCTGACGAGCTGACCAGTAAAATTTTAAAGTTCAAAGAAACAAAAATGAGTTCAAATACTGAGTTGAACGTAGAACAATCAAAAATAATGAAAAAAATCTGATGTGGCCAGCACATGACCTCTCGCCATTTTTGAATCTAAAATTTACAGGTTGACACAAAAAAGTATGAAAAAAAATTATTTTTTTGTAAATCTGGCAACAATGACAAAAGTTTCGAAAATTTTAATGAGATGAAAATAAACTATAAGGTATACAAAATATATGTGTAAAACATTATTGCCGTTTTGTATAATAATGGCGTCATCACCCATAACAACTGCCACTTCCGGTTGTGCGATTGGCACCAAAATCTAATCAGATCTAATCTAGGGTATCATAATCCTGTATGCAAAATTTCAAATTTTTTTATTCAGTAGTTTTTAGTTTTTGAGTTATCGTTACTACAACATCCATCCAAACACACTCTTACACACACACACACACACACACACACACACACACACACACACACACACACTAACACACACACACACACACTAACACACACACAGACATCATCGCGAAAATATTAAAATCGTATTCTAGGGACCCTAAAACGTGTTTATTCATTGAAAACTCACTACCCAATTTTTAGCATGATTCCTATACCTCTCTTATCTGAAGGGCGAGAGGTAAAAAGTAAGTCTCAATTTGAACATATGGTCAAGTGAGTTGATACCACAAAACAGATAATACGTGTTACCTGTCTTGTGGTTGATACTGTTACGTTTTTTGTGCCACCCTGTATTTTCATTATTCCTCTACTCAATATATTTTAGTTTCATACTCGCTTGATATCCCCTTCTTATTTCTTCGCGTCATGTCCCTCTCTTCTCTTGGTATTCCTATAAAATGTCTTTCCCATGCTAATAATGCTCTTTTGCCTACTCAGTCATAATAACTGACTTTATATTGTTCGTGTCGCTTACTGAAGATTTCTTCTTTTTTATCCCCCTCATCTTGTGGGGTAAGTTTTTATTATATTATATGATATTTTCACTAAAATTCTTTGATATCATTATTAATTATTTCGACGCTTTTAACTTTTATTTACTGTTATTTTTAATTCGATTAATACCGGTATATTTTACTTTCCCGACCCACCTAATAGAAGGGAAAGTATTGTGAACGAGCTAAAAAAAAAATTCGAGATAAAAACAGAAATATCCATTTTCGGGTCCCCTGAGACGATTAAGACCATTTCCAGATGGAAGTCTGTCTGTCGGTCTGTGTGTATGTGTGTGTGTATTCTTCCACGATAGAGGCCACACGTTTAATCCGATTGAGCTAAAATTTGGTATAGAGGTTTGGGTTACCCGTCGGAAGAACCCATTAGTTTTTGTACGACATCTGTCAAACGGAAGTACCACTATCAAAAAATGACAGATGCAATATGCTATATGTCATATGAAAGCCCTAGAAAAACTCCATTCAGAACAGTTAAAATTATTTCTCCAACTGTCACCTGTCAATAATAAAAAAAATGTCAAAATTTGAAATTTTTTTTATTTACTTATAAGTTCATATCTTATCATTTATAACATTATAAATTATCTGATGATAATATAAATTATTCTTATCTGATGCCTGCGTGTCTCATACCAAAAGAGAACTTATTTTTTAATTTGTTTTACAGATTGTCTTTTCATGTTTTTCATTTTAATATTATCATTGTTTTATATTCTTTTTCAAAAACGGAGACCACGAAATCTGGTAATTTATAAGATTTTTTATCTTATATTTACTTTGCGTGAGCTTTTAGGAGTTCTTCCCCCGCCAAGAAGTTTTTTTCTTAGGTCAAGAAGTTTTTCCTGGGAATTTTTTTCTCTGCAATTTGTTTTTCGTTTGGACCAAGTTTTTATCTCTGGACTACAGCTTCTTCAGTTTCTCCTTTGGACCAAGTCTTGGACTACAGTTTCCTTTGGACAAAGAAGATAAGAAAAAAAACCGCAAGAAAAGCTAAGTTTTTTTTTAAAGAAAAAAATCTCTGGAACCCTATTTTTATGAAATAAACAAATATAACGTTTAATTTGGGTTTAATTTCCTTAATCCGAAAAAAAAAGAAAGGACGGATTTAAAAATATATCATAGTTTTTTGTTAATTGTTTCTAATTACATTACATCTCTATTTTTTCCCCATTGTTCTCTATTTTTTCCTATTTTCTTTATTTTCCCCATTTTCCGAATTTTACCCTATTTTTCCCTATTTTCCCCATTTTTCCGTATTTTTCCCTATTTTTCCCTACTCTTCCTAATTTTTCCTGGTTTTCATTTTTTTGTCCTATTATCCCCAACTTTTCCCTATTTGTCTCCAGTTTTTCCTATTAGTAGGGGTTATGGCGTGGGAAAATTCCCTATCTCAATAGCATTGTAAGCCATGCCCCCCTTCCTAAATCAGGTCTCGATCTGCTTTTGATCTGCTTTTGATCAGCTTTCGATCAGCTTTCGATCAGCTTTCGATCAGCTTTCGATCAGCTTTCGATCAGCTCTTGAAAAGATTTAAACAGCTCTTGGACAGCTTTAAACAGATCTTGAACAGCTTTAAACAGCTCTTAAACAGCTTTAAACAGCTTTAAAATCTCGATCTGCTTTTGATCAGCTTTCGATCAGCTCTTGAAAAGATTTAAACAGCTCTTGGACAGCTTTAAACAGCTCTTGAACCAGCTTTAAACAGCTCTATCAGCTATTAGGTCTCGATCTGCTACTAATGAAAATGTGTTCGAGAGCCGTTTAAAGCTGTTCAAGGCCAGTTTAAATTTTTTCAAGAGCTGATCGAAAGCTGATTAAAAGCAGATCGAGACTTGAAAGCTGTTTAAAGCTGTTCCAGAGCTGTTTAAAGCTGTTCAAGATCTGTTTAAAGCTGTTCAAGACCTGATCGAAAGTTGATCAAAAGCAGATCGAGACCTGATTGGGAAAGGGGGCGTGGCTTACAATGCTATTGAGATATGAAATTTTCCCAAGCACAAGTGCCGTAACCCCTACTCCCAGTTTTCTCTATTTTTCCTATTTTTCCCTATCTTGCATTATTTTTCCCTACTTTACTTTATTTTTCTATATTTTGCCCTATTTTTCACTATTTTTTATTTTCCCTACTTTTTTCCAGTTTTCGTTATTTTTCAACATTTCTACTTTGCAATATTCTTCCCCATTTTCCCAATTTTGACTGATTTTCTCCATTTTTCGCTACTCCTTAATATTTTTCACTCTGCCAGTTAAGTACCACTGTCAACTTATTGAAACTGTCATTTGAAATGCATATAATCTTGTAATCCCCATAACTCCGGTCCAGTTTGACCTATAGGGCTTAAATTTAAATCCAACCGGGATATGACCCTATGGTATCTACATACCAAGTTTGAAGTAAATTGGCCAAGTGGAACGGCCGTGAGACCTCTCACAGACAGACACACACAACTAACAGGATGATCTGAATAACATACTTCTCTGAATCTCTGAAGTATGTTAATAACAAAATTTATATAACAATTTAAGAAAATATGTAGAAATGGTGACATTTATAGAAAAAATAATAATAATAAAGGATTTTTAAAAAACAGTTAAAATGAGTGCGAATATTATGAAAATTTAATTCGTTGTGGTTTAAGTCAATAAATCTTTTTCTGTAAAAATGAAAATAATCCAAACTGTATAATAAGAAAATGAGCCTTTTTCTTTTAGATTGTTGGAAACATTGTTGTTCCGTATTGTATTCTTATGTCCTGATTTATATGAGAAGTGTCTGTTTGGTAATTCTTTTGAATTATGTGTTAGGGGAGATACTTTTCAGTCGAAGAAAGTTATTTGTAGAGGCATAGTAGAAATTGATTGGTGGGTTTCGTGAAAACAAATACAAAAATTTTTACAGTTATATTTATTAAATATTCTTTAATACTTATCCGTTTTAATCATTCTGTATATTTATAATTACCAATTGAACTGTTTAAAGCTAAAAGAAATCGAAGAAGTTAAGCAACCCCTACGATCCGCTCGGCGACAACGGAAGTTCTATTTCTAAAAGGTTTTTTTCTTACAAAGGACGTACGTTCGAACAATGAATGACTTAACGAATGAGTGATGGAGAATTTGCAAAGATTTGTTTTTCCATTGTCTGGAGGTATTCATTAGCCACCGAATTAACCCCGGATCTGTAATTAGAAAGTTTTTATTTTCGAACAGACTGGAAATTAAAAGTTAAATCGACTGGATGAATGGGTAAACAAGAAAGGGAGCAAAATTAGTTTTTGTTAAATAGCAAACTGTATATTGCATTACAAAGAAAATTAATGGGTAAATGTAAAAAAATGTATATTTTCAATTTTTTTTATTTCTATTTAAAAAAAGAATACCAAAAAACTAATTTTTTTCCGATTATTAAGAATGTGCGAAAATTGTATATATTTAAAAAAATCCATCTTACATTCAAATTCAAACCCATGGCTGATAAAACGGTGGTTTTTCTACCGGAATTCACGAGTATAATATACAGAAAAAGTTGCTCAAAAGTGCAACCGAAACTCGTTAGCCAACCATGAACATGTGGGGTAACAATTTATCTCTGGTTTTTTTATCTACAAAGGGTTGGCCGGGCATTAAAAGATACAATATACAATTCATATAATCTTTTCCTAGCAAGTACCTATGTCCAACCCCATCGAAAGGTGCTTCTTTTGTTTCTTTATATGCCACCACGAACTAGTCTTCATCTAGAAATTCTACACTAAAACAAATGTGTTTTAATCGTAGAAAAATGAAGATAATTATAATCTTAAGAAAGATTTGAAGTACAAATAAATTTATTTGTAGTTTATAACGACAAATAATATAAATATGACAAAAAAATAACGCAAAAAGAATATACCTTAATAAACTAAAAAACTATCAATTTTATGGGCAACTTTCTCTATGCTAAAATCCACGCTCAGTATTAAAGACAAATTTGATATATCAATGTTTCCAAAACGTATGTTTCCTAAAGAAAACAGCAGTCTTTTCTAAAAATAATATTGAAAAATTTCTTGTTCTACTTCTTTATTAGTATGTTGCTCATTATGCACTGTTTATTAGATTAGTAAATTCAGTATTACAAACGTTATGTAATGACTAACACGTAATTTTTTTTATTACCTAACAGTTGCAATTTCGAAGTCGAATCATAACTGGTTACTATTTTCCTAGCAATGCTCACGCTGGACCACGGATCTTGACCTCGGCATTGACCTTGACTTTTACATCGACATTGATATGACCTTGGCATGACCTTAACGTGACTTTCACATGATCTGTACGTGCCCTTGACGTAACCTTGATATGGCCTTGACTTTCACATTAACCTTGACCTTGTAGTTTAGTATATGCTGTAACAATTTAAGCACTGAAAAAATGGATGTCGTAGAAAAAGTATAGTACCTTACTCGAGTTGTAAGGCAATTACACGCATTCGCCGCTACGCGGCTCATACAGATGTCGCTTTCTGACCTTTAAAAAGAGTATAATTGATTTATCTATATATATAAAATTGTCGTGTCGCTGACTGACTGACAATCAACGCACAGCCTAAACCAGAGGTGATAGAAACGTGAAATTTTCAGGGTAGTTTCTTTTGATAGTGTAGGGGAGCACTAAGAAAGGAATTTTCAAAATTCGCAATTTAGGGGGTTCAAAATTGGGGTTAAACAAATATTGACCCGCTCGAGTAAGTGCATCAACCAAAAACCCGCTCGAGTAAGTGCGTCAACCAAAAACATACAGGGTGATTCTTTTAGAGAGGAGTGGCTCTCCCCCTGACTGTGTGCAAATATTTTACTTTCCCTACCCACCTCCGAGAAGGGAAAGTATTGTGAACGAGCTAAAAAAATTTTTCGAGATAAAGATGGAAGGTCACCTGTGATGGTTAAGATCATTTCCAGATGGAAGTCTGTCTGTCTGTCTGTGTGTATTCTTCGACGATAGAGGCCACACGTTTAATCCGATTGAACTGAAATTTGGTATATGGGCTTGAGTTACCCGACAGAAGAACCAATTAATTTTTGTATGACATGTGTCAAACGAAAGTGTCACTATCTAAAAACGACAGATGCAAAATGTCACGCAATTCGATTTGCAATAGGTCATTTGAAAGCCCTTGAAAAATTCTATTCAGAACATTCAAAATTATTTCTCTAAGTGTCACCTGTCAAAAACAAAAAAAATCGGTTGTGTCGCCCCAAAACTTTCCTGACGAGTATCCACGAATACTTTTTCAGATATTATTAACATTTTTTACAATTTCTTTTAACATTTTTTAAATTTTTTTTGCTTTTTTTTAGAATTTTTATCATTTTTTAGCTTTTCATGTATTTTTGTGCATTTCTTTGCATATGTTTGTAATTTTTTTTGCTTTTTTTGTATTTTTTTTACTTTTTAGAATTTTTTTGCTTTTTTATTTTAATTTTTTTCAGCATTTTTTTACTTTTTTAGATTTTTTGGCATCTTTTTGCATTTTTTTAAAATTTTTTTGCACTTTTAGCATTTTTTTAAATTATTTTACTTTTTTTGATTTTTTTTGGATTTTTTGGCACTTTTTTTCATTTTTTTTTCATTTTTAACATTTAGCATTATTTTACTTTTTTTCAGCGTTTCTTAAACTCTTTTTTTAGATTTTTTTTTTGCATTTTTTAACATTATTTACAATTTCCTTTATCGCTTTTTTTTAACTTTTCAATTTTTTTAGAACTTTTACTGTGCATTTCTTTATATGCTTGTATTTTTTTTTGCATTGTTTCCATTTTTTTGTTCGTTTTTTTGCATTTTTTTTATTTCTTGGTCTTTTTTTGCAATTTTAGCATTATTTTACCTTTTTCCACATTTTTTTCCGTATTTTTATATTGTTTGGCATTTTTTACAATTTCTTTTGTTAAACTTTTTTTGCTTTTTTTTAGAATATTTATCATTTTTTAGCTCATTGTTTGCTTTTCATATATTATTGTGCATTTCATTGTATATGTTTGTGTTTTTTTTTGCATTTTTTCCATTTTTTTTGTTCGTATTTTTGCATTTTTTTTCTTTTTTTGTGTTTTTTTTGCATATTTGTTCAATATTCAATACAATATTCATCATAGAGTTTAAAAAGTAGCGGAAAGAAACAGATATAAGAAGGAAACTTTTATTTATTCCAACATCAACGCGGACGAAGTCGCGGGCAAAAGCTAGTTACATATACGATTATGAATAAAATTTTAAAAACATTACAAAGCCCATAAAGAATAAATATCCTTTGCTGAATAACATCCATATTAAATATCGAAATATTCCAATATTCCTTATGTGAAGTTAATAAAACACAACTTCCCGAAACTTAACAAAATATATTAAATATAAACACTTATAATTTACACGTATTTATCGAGTGAATTAACAGTACTGAATCCGAATTTTATCCGCCGAACCCTTTACGTAACATTCATCGATGAGATAAACGTGGATAAACTTACCCAGTATTTCACCATGTAAAACAAATACACACTACTCAGTTCGACCACCAGAACAGAATAAATAATAAATAAGATATCGTGGCATCCTGGTCATCAGAATGTCCCTGTAAACATGCAGATACACCAAATCAAAGAATAACTCATTTAATGTCTCCCTGGATCACCCCAGACTCCTCTTCGGAATCCGAACTGACCTCAAGAGAGTAAGCCTTTAACTTATCAAGAGAAGCAATACCCGTGTATGGTATTCGAGATCGAGTTGAACCCTTAATGTCATCAACCACATATCGATCGTGATCTAAGACTTTCGTAATCTCGTACGGTCCACTATGCTTTGCCATCAACTTTTTACTTTAGCCATCATTACTCGTAGCGGTAGTATGTACTATCACCAGGTCTTGGACCTTACACTTTTTGCCTTCGAAATGATGCGCATTTTATTTGGCTTTTCGTTTAGCCTGGTTTTCAGCTTCGAGTTTACGAGTCTTTTCACGAGTACGCAACAAATTGTGATCCTGCGATGATTCAATGGAAATTTTGTTATCCAAAATCGTGTTCGCAACACCTCGTGGAGCGTTCCCGAAGAAAGGATCGTATGGTGACTTTTTGGTGGATGAATTAATCGTAGAATTCAAACCCCACCTAACTTTTGTCACCATTTCATCTCATCTTCGTTCATCATCAATTGCTGCCGAGAGGGAGGCGTGCATGGTCCGATTGTACCGTTCAATCTGTCAATTTGCTCTAGGGGTGGCTATTGCGTTTAGAACATGTTTGATTCTTTTTCTCGACAGTATTTTTCAAACGCTACACTTGTCTATAACACTGTCAAGAAAATTAACCAAAGGACCTGCTTTCGTCGAAGTCACTGCCTTTATGAAGGCGTGATGAAGATATTGATTCCTTCGTACGGACTTGACGAATGGTCCGAGGTGATCAATATGTAAAGTATCGAAAGTTTCAACAATTTTGTTTATAGGATGGAGATATCCCGGTTGCTTACCTCCTGGCTGCTTGTTGTACAAACATTCTAAACAGCAGGCTATAAACTTTCTAAATAACCTCTCATACCTGGGAACTAATACAGTTGCGATATAGTAGAAATTGTTTTATCTCGAGACAAATGCCCATTGCCATCATGGAAATGTAAGACAACTTGACGTCTGGCTGCTCTAGGAACTACCCATTTTTTTTCATTGGGATCTATCTTTTGTAGTCTATTAGTTATTAGTCTCCAATCAGTACTCTTTGTGGATTTTATGCTCTTCGTTGTCGACTGGTGATTTTTTAGTGAATCGATCAAGAAACTACATCTGGTATCTGCTTCTTGAGCAATTAAAATCCAATCTGCCTGCCACAGATTAAGAGTGAATACTTCGCTTATGAGATTTCTACTGAGAGCATCTGCGTGTGCAATTTTCTGACCAGGGCGATATTCGACATCAAATGTATATTCCTGAATACTAAGCCACCACCTACCTATTCTTGGTATCAGGTCTCTTTTACTCAATGTAATGAGGTATATACGAAATTGCTTTAGTGTATTTATATCGACCATCGTTTCTAGTTCATGAGAATATATAGTTGTTCTTCTTTTCTCGGCTGTCTCGAGTAGTACATTACGGGTATTAGTGTCCCATTTGTTTTTGTAGAAATTCTTAATTCGTGATCATATGTCCCATTCGAATTTAATATTATTTTTCGTTAAGGGTGTCAAACGTTTCATTAGAAAACATTTAACCCCTTTTTTTTGTTTTGGTTGGCGAATTTAATTTATTGCTGCTTGAGCTGCCACTTTCAATTTCATGACCTAATTTGATAATTTATATTGAACTTACACGTTAAAATGAGTAAATAATTTTTTACTACAGCCCGCCCATACTTCACCTTTGGTGAAGTGGGGCAAACCGTAGTATTGAAGTCGTGCAAAAATCTCAAAATTTTTTTTTTGCTCCAAATGACTTAAAATGTCATGAAATGTGGAGAAAATTGATTTTTTTGCAAAAAAAGCCTGTATGTGTGGATGTGTGGATGTCTGTACGGCCGATCCTTAAAATTCTTTCGGCCATCGGTTTTTATTCAAAAAAGAAAGGTTCTATCAGAAGATGAGCTATTTCGGGTCAGAGAATCCTGGTCCCGCCTACTAAGTGAAACTTCTATTTGAGATATCTCGATTAGGAAAGCAAATTTGTCGATACTGATTTCTTTTAAAGTGTTGTGTAAGTCAAAACTCGTCGATTGATATCCATATCGCATGGGGCTCGTTAAAAAAAAATTGAAAAATTTGAAAAAAAAATTATTGGAAAAATTCCCATTTTTTAGAATCGGACTTTCTTCCGCTGACGGAAACGGGCCGTGGTCTTCAAAAATCGCGCAGAGATTATTCCTTCTACTAGTTTTGTTTATTACTTTTTTAACTTTCAAATTTGATATCAATATTTTAAAATTAATCTTATATTAAATTAGACAAAAAATAGTAATTAGCTATTGCTTGTTGCTTGTTGCTTGTTGTACGATTGTTCACGGTTTTGTTCAATAACGATTTGTAAAAAAATATTAAACCAATTTTAACAAAACTTTCACCAAAACCTAGAAATAAATAATCACTTTAGTTATAACAATAATTGTTTTTTTTTCAGTGTAAGCAAATATTCAAAAAATAGTAAAGGATGTCCACTCTAAATACCGCACGAGATTCCCCATCCCTAACAATTGCGCTTAATCAGTAAAATTGTCTGAGAATAAGGGCGTTACTTGTTTTTGAAATGCTATTATTAAAAATTAGAGGACTATTCATATACAAGACACCTTGATCTAAATATTAGCAGTTTAATGACTTTGGGATTTGGGTCAAGTTATCATAATAATAACAATAATTAACTATAATTCAAATTCAAATTTTAAAGAAACATATTATAAATAATGAAATATTTTATCAAGATTTATTATTTAATAATATATTTCGAAACTGTCACAATGACACTTAAAAAGATATTTTTATTTTTACATGACAATAACAGATCTACTGACACGAATAATACTTATATTACAGCGAGTTTCAGATAATTCATAATGGGGAGTTCAACAAAAATATAACCTCGCGTTTTTTCTTTATTAGCAGTTAGAATTAATCAAATAAAACCCATTGAGTTTAATTATCTACCGTAATTTGAGCTAGATTCTTGAAAAAATTAATTTAAAAATTCAAATTTCTAATTATTTGAATATGCCGCCATTACGACCGTGACGTCACTTATGTGCAATGAAGTTACCGTCAAGCCATTAACTGCAAATGTGTAAAGAAGAGAATATGAATGAATAACACTGACTTATACAGACAAAGATGGAGAAAACCATTATATGATAATTGGATAAAGATGAAAACTTGGACCTATCCACTGTGAATTCCCATTCACAATCGAGAGAGATAAATAGATATTAGATTCCGATGTTAGATAAAGAAAACGACTATTTTTACGAGATCAGGTAATAATTTGCTGTTTGGTACATAAGTGCTGGGCACAAAGCGTTCCTGAATAAGCGAAAGTTAGCGTCCGCGTCTGCTTACTGCATAGTTCACTGTCACTGTTGTAGTTTGTACTCTGTAGAGCTGGTTGATGTTGATAATTTTCCGTGTTTATTTGTATTTGTAAAGATACGTAAACAAAGGTAAAAGTAAACACAATTAAAAACATATTGACCAAACGACACTTTATAAGCAAACGTCATCTATATTTGAAAGCGTCAATTTTATTTAGGGAAACTGGCCCACGTTGATATTATGCTGCAGCTATTGCACATAAGTGACAGGTGCACTACAAGTTGCATAGATGCAGTAATTTTAAAATATCAATTTTTTCGTGTTAAATTTAAGAAAAAAACAGAAAAAATGATATTTTCATAAAAAGAAATTCATTTTTTTCTCAAATGTTGCAAAAAAAGGTAGACTAATATTTGAAGTTGAACTCCCCATTGTCTATATAAGAAATTTTCATGACGAGGTTCTTATAGACAGCGTTGATAATATGTGGGGAATTCTCCAAAATGTGGGGAATTTCATCGACTGTGGGGAATTTTGTATGGTGTAGCTGCTGTGAAGATTTTGTGGGGAATCCAGGATTTCTCATACTAAATAATGAAGGTAAGTGACAAAATTATAGATTATTTTTTCTTAAAACGTCTTCTAAGTTTGCTAGACACTACCTCTTTTGGCGTTCCACGATTCTCTTTCTTTCTCGCACTCGCACAGTTAGCATTCCTCAATTCCGAAGTCTCACATAGACCTTCTATTGATTCTGCGTAATTTGATCGATTTATTTGTTAATTACTTTTACTAAGTCAAAAAAACGGTGGTGACTTCCCGTTAAAACGTTTTAGGATAGTAGGTAAGTACGGTTTTTATTATAAGTTGCATGTTGCATGAATGTCTTGGGGTTTGTTTGATATTTTTTTGTAGTAATATCGAATGTGAAAAGGTGAAGATATATAATTTAGATTATGTGAAACTTTCCTCACTCTTAAATATTAGTATCCCTGTAACCATGGATAAATGGTTGCAAAAAAGACAAAAACCATCCAATGATCATGATTTAGGTACTAAGTCATGTACTGCTGATGATATACTTGGCCATAGGAATAGTTCAAAATATCCTGAAGTGGTTAAGGTTATTACCTTGTGGTTACTTCTTATATACTGTTATTTATTGGTGATTCAGCAAACACAAATAAAAATCTTTTTTTTAGACTAGAAGAGAATCCTCTGCCATTTGTATGATAGCAAATAATGAAAACTGTGGAGTTATTGTCACAGCCTACTTCTGTTCAGAAAAAGACGTTATAGAGGTAGGTATACTAATATGTAATTTTTTCCCTTAAATCCCGTTGATTCTTTATTTTAGAGTGATGTAAATGAAGAAGAAAGTTCTACTAAAAAGCCAAAAACTGAAGAAAAAGAAAAGCGAGACTACTTCTTTAATAATTTATGCCAAAGTTTAAGGATTGGATTATAAAGCAGACAAATGAATATGCGATTTGAAAGACTTGTAATACGTCTCTAACTGCTCATAAAAATGACCTATATGGACATCAGTCTTCAGAAAGACATCAAAAATTTTTTAAATAAATTGAATCAAATATCAAAATAAGTGATTTGATGACAAGGCGTACTGGAGAAGCTACCAAAAAGGTCCGAACTTAAATTGTACGGACTATTGGCATTTAATAACTTACCTTTTCGATTATTGGATAGATACTCTAGTTCCATTATGTGCAAATATTTTTCCGCACTACACAATTGCAAAAGATATGAACTTGAAGAGAACTAAGGCAACAGCTTGCATGAACGAAGCTTTAGGACAAAATTTTACTAAACAACTTTATTCCAATACTCCAACAACCTGGTTGTTTCTTTTCAACGAAACAACTGATAAAAGCACATTCAAGCAATGTACTTTTACTGTTATTTTTTTTAATGAAAAAGTCCAAACTAGCTTTTTGACATGATCAAAGTTAGTACAGGAAATACAGAGACACTCTATAAAAATTTTCAGATATTACGAACGTTATGTTTGGACAATATATTATCTCGTTTAAAAAGTGATAACCCTTCTATTTGTTGCATTAAATGATTATGCCATTTGATTCATTTGGCATCATCAAAAGCATGCTTGAAGTTACCCAGATCAGTAACAGATCTATTGAGAAATCTCAGTGCTTATTTTAGTAGGAGTGCCAATCGCCAAAATAAGCTTAAACAATTTCAGGATTATTTTCAAATTAAAATTCACAAAATTAAATTATTATCTAATGCTAGGTGGTTGTCCATGCAAAGTTGTGTGGATAGAGTATTGGAGCAGTTTGATCTTATAGAATCTTATCTTACTGAATCTCTTTCCAGTGATCTCTCAAGGATAACTGAATACATGCTTTCTACAATAAAAAATAAATTCACCTGCATCTAGTTGGAACTTATGTCATATGTTCTGGGACTTCTCAATGATTTTATAACATTGTTTCAAACAGAGAGCCCCCTGTTGTACAGATTCAAACCTGAAACAGAAACTCTGTTAAAAACTTTGTGCTCAAATTATGTGAAATTTTCTGTAATAAAAAATTCCAATATATTCTAATTGAATCACGTTTGTAGAAAACGAAAAAATATATTTGGTTGTTCAGACAAAGGATGATCTGTTACTGTTTTATACAAGTTGCCTTAATTTTTACATCCAACTTCTGAAATTAAAAAATCTGATGTGGCCAGCACATGACCTCTCGCCATTTTTGAATCAAAAATTTACACGTTGGCACAAAAAAGTACGAAAAAAATTTACTTTTTTTAAAATCCGGCAACAATGGCAAAATTTTTGAAAATTTTAATGATACGAAAATAAACTATGGTGTATACAAAATATATGTGTAAAACCTTATTGCCATTTTGTTTAGTATTGGCGTCATCACTCATAGCAACTGCCACTTCCGGTTGTCCGATTGGCACCAAAATCTAATCAGATCTAATCTAGGGTATCAGAATCCTGTATGCAAAATTTCAAATTTTTTAATTAAGTAGTTTTTGAGTTATCGTTACTACAACATCCATCCAAACACACACACACACACACTAACACACACACACACTAACACACACATACACTAACACACACACACACTAACACACACACACACAGACATCATCGGGAAAATATCAAAATCGTATTCTAGGGACCCCAAAACGTGTTTATCCATTGAAAACTCACTACCCAATTTTTAGCATGATTCCTATACCTCTCTTATCTGAAGGGCGAGAGGTAAAAACGATTTATTTTTGAAAATGAAATATTTTCTTTAATGGAAATAGTAAATCCTTCAAAAGCATAAGAATTTGAAATAAAAAGTTTGTCAAAAGTTTTAAAAAGATTTCCTATGTTAAGGCAGCATGTTCATCAATAAGAGCTCGATAAAGCCCATGCTTTACTCGATTTTTTCCAGCATGGTTTATCAGAACCTTTTGAAACTGCTGAAAAATAATGGCTTCAAGTTTTTAAACAAAAAAATTCAATTAACCAATCAGTGCTTCCCAATTAAAAAATAGTTGTTTCATTTTACTTTCCCGGACCCCTCAAAGGAAAAGTAAGGTGAACGAGCAAACAAAAAATCGAGATATCGATGGAAATATCCATTTTGAGGTCCCCCAAGAAGATTTAAACCATTTCCAGCGTATGGTCTATCTGTGTGTCTGTGTGTTTGTGTGTCTGTGTGTCTGTGTGTCTGTGTGTAATCTTCCACGATAACTACCGAACCGTTTGACCAATCAAGCTGAAATTTGGTACGGAGGGTCGGTGTGTGCCTAGAATGCGACCATTTTGGTTTAAATTGGTATAGTAGAAGGTCCTCAAGACCGACATTGATTAAATACATATGTAACAATTTTTTACTTTTTACCTCTCGCCCTTCAGATAAGAGAGGTATAGGAATCATGCTAAAAATTGGGTAGTGAGTTTTCAATGGATAAATACGTTTTAAGGTCCCTAGAATACGGTTTTGATATTTTCGCGATGATGTCTGTGTGTGTGTTAGTGTGTGTGTGTGTGTGTGTGTGTGTGTGTGTGTGTGTGTGTGTGTGTGTGTGTGTGTGTGTGTGTGTGTGTGTGTGTGTGTGTGTGTGTGTGTGTGTGTGTGTGTGTGTGTGTGTGTGTGTGTGTGTGTGTGTGTGTGTGTGTGTGTGTGTGTGTGTGTGTGTGTGTGTGTGTGTGTGTGTGTGTGTGTGTGTGTGTGTGTGTGTGTGTGTGTGTGTGTGTGTGTGTGTGTGTGTGTGTGTGTGTGTGTGTGTGTGTGTGTGTGTGTGTGTGTGTGTGTGTGTGTGTGTGTGTGTGTGTGTGTGTGTGTGTGTGTGTGTGTGTGTGTGTGTGTGTGTGTGTGTGTGTGTGTGTGTGTGTGTGTGTGTGTGTGTGTGTGTGTGTGTGTGTGTGTGTGTGTGTGTGTGTGTGTGTGTGTGTGTGTGTGTGTGTGTGTGTGTGTGTGTGTGTGTGTGTGTGTGTGTGTGTGTGTGTGTGTGTGTGTGTGTGTGTGTGTGTGTGTGTGTGTGTGTGTGTGTGTGTGTGTGTGTGTGTGTGTGTGTGTGTGTGTGTGTGTGTGTGTGTGTGTGTGTGTGTGTGTGTGTGTGTGTGTGTGTGTGTGTGTGTGTGTGTGTGTGTGTGTGTGTGTGTGTGTGTGTGTGTGTGTGTGTGTGTGTGTGTGTGTGTGTGTGTGTGTGTGTGTGTGTGTGTGTGTGTGTGTGTGTGTGTGTGTGTGTGTGTGTGTGTGTGTGTGTGTGTGTGTGTGTGTGTGTGTGTGTGTGTGTGTGTGTGTGTGTGTGTGTGTGTGTGTGTGTGTGTGTGTGTGTGTGTGTGTGTGTGTGTGTGTGTGTGTGTGTGTGTGTGTGTGTGTGTGTGTGTGTGTGTGTGTGTGTGTGTGTGTGTGTGTGTGTGTGTGTGTGTGTGTGTGTGTGTGTGTGTGTGTGTGTGTGTGTGTGTGTGTGTGTGTGTGTGTGTGTGTGTGTGTGTGTGTGTGTGTGTGTGTGTGTGTGTGTGTGTGTGTGTGTGTGTGTGTGTGTGTGTGTGTGTGTGTGTGTGTGTGTGTGTGTGTGTGTGTGTGTGTGTGTGTGTGTGTGTGTGTGTGTGTGTGTGTGTGTGTGTGTGTGTGTGTGTGTGTGTGTGTGTGTGTGTGTGTGTGTGTGTGTGTGTGTGTGTGTGTGTGTGTGTGTGTGTGTGTGTGTGTGTGTGTGTGTGTGTGTGTGTGTGTGTGTGTGTGTGTGTGTGTGTGTGTGTGTGTGTGTGTGTGTGTGTGTGTGTGTGTGTGTGTGTGTGTGTGTGTGTGTGTGTGTGTGTGTGTGTGTGTGTGTGTGTGTGTGTGTGTGTGTGTGTGTGTGTGTGTGTGTGTGTGTGTGTGTGTGTGTGTGTGTGTGTGTGTGTGTGTGTGTGTGTGTGTGTGTGTGTGTGTGTGTGTGTGTGTGTGTGTGTGTGTGTGTGTGTGTGTGTGTGTTTGGATGGATGTTGTAGTAACGATAACTCAAAAACTACTGAATAAAAAAATTTGAAATTTTGCATACAGAATTCTGATACCCTAGATTAGATCTGATTAGATTTTGGTGCCAATCGCACAACTGGAAGTGGCAGTTGCTATGGGTGATGACGCCATTATTATACAAAACGGCAATAAAGTTTTACACATATATTTTGTATATCCTATAGTTTCTTTTCATATTATTAAAATTTTCGAAACATTTGCCATTGTTGCCAGATTTACAAAAAATAATTTTTTTTCATAATTTTTTGTGTCAACCTGTAAATTTTTGATTCAAAAATGGCGAGAGGTCATGTGCTGGCCACATCAGATTTTTTTAAATTTTAAGGACAAACAATACACTTTGTATGCAAAATGTTGTAGTACAAAGTTTTAGAGCATAAAATTCCCCATAACTTTTGTTTCAAACTTTTTCCAGAATTTCCAATAGTTACGCCACTAGAGGGCGCGTAAAAAATGTGCATGTAGGTTTTCTCTAGTTTTTCTTGATTTTGAGGACAAACAATACAATTTAGTGCAAAATGTTGTAGTATAAAGTTTTAGAGCATAAAATTCCGTACAACTTTTGTCTAAAACTTGTTCTAGAATTTCCAGTAGTTGCGCCACTAGAGGGCTCGTAAAAAACGTACATGCGGTTTTCTCTAGTTTTTCTCGATTTTGAGGACAAACAATGCATTTTAGTACGAAATTTTCTTGTGCAAAGTTGTAAAGCATCAAATTTTATTTAACTTTTATGTTTAACTTTTTATCGAATTATTCATAGTTTAGCCGCTAGATGGCGAGAAAAATACACATTTGGAAGTAAATTATGCTCTTTAGTGCAAAATGTTTCAGTGCAAAGTTGTAAAGCATAAATTCCCTACAACTATTGTATGAAATTTTTTCCCGAATTCCCAATAGTTTTCACACATAATTTTAGGAGATTATAATTGTAACAGTGTGATATATCACTTGCTTCGCTCATGCTACAAACTCTTTAAAACTTTACTCGTGGGACATGCATATCATTTCGCGCTTGTTATATAATATACTATTTTTAGTAAAAAGTCACATAAATTCCACTAATATACGTTTTCTGATAACCCATTAATTTAATCCGTGCGAACCTGTCCTCTTTTTTACACTTCAATCCTATAATCAAAACCCACGAAACCAATGATCATCGAGACGACTCATCGCTCGAATCGTGGTCCAAACCATTAGCAACTCCAATAAAAATTGCGATATACAAGACAAACCCAATTGCCAAGGTCGTAGTCATCCGTGGTAAACTCGAGAGCGCGTTGATATGAGCAGGGCCGGAATTGAAAAATTTAAAGTCCGAAATTAAATTCTTCTTTTGCAATTTTTTTTTCTGAGAAACTAAAGAAATAAAATTTAGGTATACAAAATAAATTAATTATTTCTCATAATATAAATTAGTTTTATAAAATAAATATAAACTTTTAGATTTAAATATTTTTTAATCATTATTGAATTGGGAATTTGGAACCTTCGGTTTTCAATAAAATTGAAGACAGAACTACACTTTTTTAACACTTTACGTACTTTTCGCTAACTATGTTAGCATCATCAGGAGTTGATGAAAAATCAAAGTTTATCATCAACTCCTGATGATGCTAACATAGTTAGCGAAACGTACGTAGAGTGTTAAAAAAGTGTAGTTTTGGTTAGTGGTGATGATATTCTTCAACATAATTATTATTGATTGACCATTAAATATTATTTTTGTTACTTCAAATAAATATTTGTAAGTCGTTTTTATTGTGTCTAGAAAAATTCTGTACTAAATTTCTACAAGATTCCTATCCTATCCAATTACTTTTTAATAATAAAATAACCAGGAATAACTCGAGTTGGAAACAAATTAATCAGAGCCATTTGTTTATACCAAAATACCATTACTTACAGAAATATTTAACTCCAAGATTATCTATACATTTTCGAAATCAATTTTGCTTAAAAACATCTTAAATCTCTTCTTTTTTGTTTCCCAAAATAAAACACCCTGTTAAAACAATACAAACATCAAACTTGTTAGTTATGTCATCTTAAATATATTGGTCAAACATGTACAAAACCTTTCTGGCCGAATTAACTCTCATAGGATTGATATAAAAAATGGAGAAAAAAATTGCGTATTAGCATACTATGTTATAGCTTTTAATCACACCAGAATTCTAAGATCTGAATAAAATTTTTATGTGACAATTCATAGAAATAAATACTTGTAAGTTGTGAGTATTTGATTTCTATGCATCCAAACTATTTCGATCTTTAAGGACTCAACCATCGGCAATGTATAAGGGTATACATGCACAAAAATAAAATTCTCACTACTTACAAGTATTTAACACTTGTTTAGGGTTTTATATACAGGTGGAATTTTCTCCCCAAGTAATAAGTGACACCGCATCCCATTGGTAGATGGCATTATCTGTCTACCATCGTTTTACACCTTTTTACTAAATATTGCACTATTGTGTTTCGAGGTGAAATGTGAATTCTATTGCCGCTGATGAGTCCTTAAGGGACGAAACAGCTATCCGGTATATGACCCGGCTGCAAAGAAATTAAATTCTCACAATCTACAAGTATTTAACACTTATTTGGTGTTTCATACACTTTGGAGATTAGTCTTCTGTCGGTTCTAGTTAGTACTGGTGCTTATTATACAGCTGAAATCTTTTCCCAAATAATAAGATACCACATCCCATTGGTAGATGGCGTTAACTGTCTACCATCATTTTACATATTTTTACTAAATATTGCACTATTGTGTTTCGAGGTGAGATGTGAGATATGTATCTGGGCACATTGCCTCAAGGAACGAAACAGCTGTCCGGTATACGATCCGGATGAATATAAATCAAATTCTCACAAGTAACAAGTATTTAAGCCTTGTTTAGGGTATCATACACAGGTGGAATCTTTTCCCCAAGTAATAAGTGACATCCGACTGGTAGATGGCGTTATCTGTCTACCATCGTTTTACATCTTTTTACTACATAATGCAATATTGTGTTTCGAGGTGAGATGTGAATTCTATGCATCAGGGTACAGACAACTTACAACTATTTAATACTTGTTTGGTGTTCCATAAACTTTGGACATTAGTCTTCTGTCGGTTCCAGTTAGTACTGGTGCTTATTAAATATGTGAAATCTTTTCCCCAAGTAATAAGTGACACCTTATTCCATGGGTAAATGGCGTTAGCTTACTACCATCATTTTACATCCTGTTTAATGCTTAGAAATGTTCCATATATAATGAAGCAGGAGAACTCCATGTACAAAACAAACAGATCTCAGTAATTAAAGTGTTATCTATAATTTTGGTTTTTATTAATAATTGGTTTGTTAAAGCACGAATTTCTATATCGTTTCGAAACCGTATTGAGAGCGTTCTCTTTGAATTTTGTAAGCATGCGCGGACTTCGGATAGCGTCGTGACGGTACAAAAGTATGTAAAAGTTGGATCGGTTGAATATAAATAGTACCTTGGTACTAATTTTCATTATTTACTCTTGTTCAAAGTCTTCTTCACTGGTGTCGTCGGATAAAAAATCACCATCGTCACTCACGTTTACTTTGTTAGATAATATTAAAAACCCAACTTAATAAACATCAAAAAACAACAAAATAAATCAAATAAGCAGCAGCAGCAGAAACTTGGATAGATAGAAGATGATATGGAGCAGCTCAAAATCCGCTGACAAGATGCTTAATGCGCATGTCAATCTACATAGTCACTAAGTTTGAGCATGTACCGAAATTACCATCCTGAAACTGTGACAAACACGATCACGAGTTTGGTTGGAACACCAAGAGGATCGACAGATTACTGTCACCTCTCGGTTGGAACAACTTTAATCTACGAGTCATGCGCGTGGTCCTACGGTGACGGTCTTTCGACGTGTTGGAGCAAACATATAGGCTTGTTCCCGAAGCGAGTTCCTAACTTGTTATGAACATACTGAGTTGCGCAGTATAAAATAATGGATCAGGAGTCTGCGCAGTACAAAATAATGGAAGACTTATTTTATTGCGCAACTCAGTATGTTCATAACAAGTTAGGAACTCGCTTCGGGAACATACCTTCACTTTCAATCTTCAGGAGTATATAATGGCGCCTTTAATAATTTGTTCTTCAAATCCTTTTATATCTTGGAATTCGATTTTACCAATTTGTTTCTTCCACCAAATAGTACTTACTTCATTATATTCTCAAGTTTATCAAAATTTTATATCTTTAATTTTATATTTTTATCACTCTAAGTAACCTACAATTTTTGAGCAAACTTTAGCATATTTTTCTCATTCCCTACCATGATTATTACACATTCCGTTTTACTCATATTATATTCTACTTCTCATCTACTTTTCTTATTTGATCATTATTCTTCTTCATCATATTTTCTTTTATATTCTCCTTAGATTCTTTAACCATATTCGTAATATGCATATTCACACTAGTGATAAAGTGTTCCCTTTGTTTCCGTTGTCCGTTTCAATTATCTCCTTTGTCACTTGCTTTTTTTATTTATTTAATATATTTTAACTTTTTTAATATTTCTTCCCATAATTCCTTTCTTATGTTTTAATTAATTTTTTGCATTTCGTTCTTTAATTATTGCACATCTTTCTCCATGTCATTTCTTAAGACTTTAATGTTCTAATCTGATTTTTTAATTGCTTCCTGTAATCATTGTATTTGATTCCTGTATGATATTTTATAGTTTCTCTTCAGAATTCTTAGTTATATCTTGCATATTCTTTATTTTATATTCTATGCTATTTAAAGTTTCCGTCTATTGTATTTTCACTTCTTTTACTTCATCTGTTCTCGTTTTATAATTTCTAGCATCATCTTCTCTATGACCGTCAAAATTTCTTTCTTTTTCCTTTACATCCTGAAAAATTAAATTATTTTCTCCTGTTCTACTTGTATTTCTTCCACTACTCCATTTGTTTTTACTTTTCCGGTCCCATCAAAAGGGAAAGTATAGTGAACAAGTAAAAAAAAATCGAGATATAGATGAAAACATCCACTTTTTCCAAATTTTGAGGACAAATAATCCACTTTAGTACAGAATTTTCTTGTGCAAAGTTGTAGAGCACCAATTTTATTTTAACCTTTATATTTAACTTTTTTTTGAATTCCTCATAGTTTCACAGCTAGAGGGCGAAAAATATCCACATTTAGGCTCTTTGTAGTATTTTGTAATTAAAACAATAATATTCTCTACAACCGAGCCGAGAAAATTCTGGGACAATACAGCCGATTTTTTTAACATGATTTTAGGTCTCCATCTTCTTTTAAATCCAATTTAAATATTGGTTTTCAAGTCAAAAATTATCTAAATATATATAATTTTTTATCGTTCTATCGTATACCTGAGAGCCATAGGGTATTGTTCTTATTTTACTAATTTTAATTTATTAATGTTTGTATCTAATTAAGTTGTTTCTTTTTTTTGTACCTGCTAATCATGTAATAAAATATTAATGATATTAATATTGTTCTGCTTAATAATCGTTTAAATTTACTAAACTTATTTTTCCCGCCAAAATGAATAATTTCCTTGTTCAACAAATTCAAGCTCCGGTGCTGGGTTCGAAGGACCTTAGCCCGGTAGGACAATGGAGCGGGTAGGAGGGGAGAGTCGAGAGGGTAGACTACTAGCAGACAAAACCAGGTATGACCAGGTAGAGTGACTGGAGTGGCGCGATCATTCGATCAACACTTGCCGACTTGATCTGATCGCTGAAGAGCAACACACCTCAGTGGTTAGTGACGTAATTGTGACTATGATCGTTGACCGTGACTGTGATCGTGATTATTACTGTTTTTTTGTGATCGTTTATTGGATTTGTTACGCTGATTCGAAATTTTGGTAAGTTGTGATTTAAGGTTAGAAACGGTTAAGATGACGTTTAAGATGCCGGTTGAAAATTGTCATATAAAACTAATTCAATTTTATTATTTCATAAACGTATTGTTTAAATATATTCAACAGCAATAACATAATATTGGTCAATTAAAATGAGGTTTATTAAAACATACCTATTTTTTACTAATTTATTAATATATATTTTAAACTATCCATTTTAAACTGTTACATGCAAGAACACAAAGTTATGGTTGTGGATGTTCTATATCAAATATTTTGTATAAATTGAGTGGATATAAAAAAAGTCATATCTGCAAAAAAAATTGTTTATTCACTTTTACAGCAGCAATATATGATCCCTTAATTCCCCTTATTTTGCGACATTGCTTAAATTTTACTTCGCACATATTTTGGAATTTTAATATATTGTTTTTTATCACTATAATTTAATTTAGTTTATAATAATCTGTTTAAATTTTGCATATTTCTTTTAATTTTCTCCACACATGATATTCCTACTCATATAGCCGCCAATATCATATGTTATCTTGCCTGAAATGTTTTTTGGACGAGTGCTCCCTTAATATTAAAGATAGGAAGCTGAGGTTTTCACCAATCGATTCTGTATTTAATTCTCGAGTGACAAGTTATTAAAATATTTTTACTAAAAATGATACGAGGATCATTTTTTTTCTTTAGATAAATATGAAAAAGTGGCACAGACGCGTTCTTTTAATAAAAACTTCAGCCAAAAACGAATAATTATATATTGTGCTCATCTATCTTGTTTTGTGTAGAAAAAATTGGACTAAAGGGTAGGATTATTTAACATTAACTGGAAAATATTTAAAAAAATTATTTTTAAACCCAATTTATTAAAATACAGGCACATTTTCCATTGGTAATTCTTTAAACAGCCATCACGCAAGTCACGTCGTGCGTGGGACTCTTAAGAGAAATTTAGTTCTTTATAAAATAACAACATGAAACATGTTGTACGCTTTATATCATTACAATGTATATATGTATGCATTAAATACGTTATGAAAGAAAAAATGAGACTGTTTTGTGACATAAGCTTAACCAAACTGACATTACTTTTAGACGTAGAGAATTGTTCCGATCTTTATGAAATACCCGGTATATTATTAAAATGTAAAATTAAATGTGTAAACTTCAACCGTGTATATAATATAAAGGTATATTGACATTTGTAATAAAATTAGAGTATATGTAATTAAATTATATTTAAATAATGAAATGAAACTCAAAATACATGATTTGTAAACGGCAACTAGTTTCGGCTACTCAGGCATCTTCAGGCCATATAAGTGTAGCTTTAAAAAATTGACATTTTTCCCTTAATCTGGAGAGAGCATAACGCTGTTATACATTAGAATGGGTAATAGAAATTTTAGGGGAGAGAGAAGGAGAAAAGGTTATATGAAAAGTAAAAATACTGAAAAAGGTGCGCTGCGATATTTTTTAATATAAAATTCACAATTTTTAAGATGGCTCTTTGATTTTTTTTTATACTAAAAGTGTGTTTTAAGTACTGCCTGACAACATTAAAATATGAACAAATGACTTCAACATGTTCCAGAAAAAAAATTATTTGGTTTTAAAAATGATGATTTTGTGATTCTTATTTTAAACGCTAGGCACTCATTGTTAAATTAATGTAAAATTTTCTTTTTTTATTTTATAAATAATACATAGTTATACAATTTGTATTATAAACATTTACCAAAAATGGAAGTAAATTGTTTAAAATTAGGGTTCTCCAATTTTTCTATTTTTTTTTAATTCTTGATATATATTGGAAACCAATTAAAAAAATTAATTTTTTTTAATCCATATACAGCTTGATTTTCTTTTAATTAGACCAATAGTAAACTCACAATGCTTAAAACGCCGGCCCATGGTCACATGTAAATTAATTATTTTTCTGGATCATATTGAGTTGTTTTTTGTCAGGTAATCCTTAAAACGCACTGTTAGTATAAAAAATTCAAAACCCATTTGGAAAATTGTTAATTTTATATTAAAAATACGTTTTTCGGTAGATGTCTAACCGACCCACTGGGGCAATAGCTCTTAAGATGTAAATAAATCATACTAAGCAAGGTTCAACTGCGGTGAAAGTATAAACAGATGTAATAAAAGGATTATTTTATGATTCCACTCTGGAAAGGTTAATCCACTTGAAAGATCTTTCAAGTCGCACTAATTATTTTCGGTGTATTTTTAACTCCAATAATTTGGTGAGTCTTTATGACCAAATATTTTTGCTTAGTTCCAGAGTAGGCAATTTTAGCTCCTTGAAGTAACCTTTGGAGCTGGTCCGAATGTACCTTTTTACTAAGTGGTATTAACACTTCCTTATCATAGGGCACTCCTCATGATACCAACTTGCCCTCAAATGTATCTGAGTTAACCTGTCCAGAGTGAAATCATAAAATAATCCTTTTATTACATCTGTTTATACCTTAAATTAAATTTCGTTTATATTGTAAAATAAGTTCATGTACCCTTTTCTCCATCTCTCTCCCGTAAAAGTTCTATTACCCATCGTAATGTATGCGTTATGCTTTCTCCCTATTAAGGGAAAAAGTCAATTTTTTAAACCTACGGCCTGAAGATGGCTAAGTAGCCGAAATTAATGTCTTTGTTTTACATGTTTTTGAGTTTCAACATTGGACCACATTTGTGATATGGATAAACTTTTGTATTTACATTTAAATGGTAGAAAGTATATAGAAAAATTATTGATAAAGCAATCCTTTATTAATCCATGCAAAAACAAATAGATTCGTCGATATATACTTAATGATTTTTAAACTCCATAAATACGATTCCTATACTTGTTCAACTAAAACTGCGAATTTTAAAATATTTTTCGTCGATAACCACTAACCAAAATCTATAAAATTTTTAGTTCTATAGATCGGGCATTGTACAAATTGTATATATAAAGATTCTTTTTTGTGGAAAAACACTTCTTTATTTTTATTATTTTACACATAACTTACCTATCCATCAAACTGTCAAAACAAGAAAAATGATCCGAAACTCACTTTTATGTATCTAGAACGGTTATAAAAGTAAACGTCATTTTTTTAATTTATCATTTCTATCATCCCACTGACTGAAGCTATTGAATATAGAACATAAACTATAGTATTTTTACCCTAAATTAGATTGAGCAGTTAAATAAGTAAATTGCAAATCATGAGATGACTAGACATTTTATCTCCCTTTAGGGTAGAAAAAAATACTTGAGTATTGAGTTCCGATCTCCGAACAGGATAATAAAAATGTGGGGAAAGGTTATTATGATTTTTTTAATGGATATGTTCATACCATATAATAGCAAATGACTTACAGTGACACCACAATATTATCATTATATTTATTTCAAATAAAAAATGGCGTTTATTATTAAATATATTTTTTTTATTTCGATGTAGTTTAGTAAATTTATATATTTATTTATAGTTTATTAATTATTGATAAATAATTGGCAAGATATAAATATTGTAATGACTTCAAATCTCAAAGTTGGGGTGATTTCTGTAAGTTAAAAAAAATAATAAATATTACAATAAACTAAACATAAAAAAAATTAATTTTAAGTCCTCTCCACCTCCTCTTCCTTAGATCCCACTGACAAATCCACCTTCAAATCTTCATCTATTTATTTCCTTAACCTTTACCCTATTTACTTCTCCAAAATTCTTAAATTGCTTCCCCTGACACTACTCCATTGTAAGTTATCTCCAACATACCAATCAGCCTTGTCTACCTTTAAAAAAAAAAGTCTTCACTTAAATCTTTTGAATTTTTTTTTGATTTCTCAAACTTTTTTCATTATTTCAACATTAACATCCTTTTTTATTGATACAACTTCATTTTTATAATTACCAACTTTGGATAAATTCTCTAAAAATTCTGGTGATATTCAAAAATTTTATATCTGACGTCTGTTTATATTTTTTAATGTATTTTTTTCCCAAATTGAAATTTTTCTTAGTTGATTAATTAAAAAAAATTTAAATCTTTCTCTTAACATTATTATTTAAAATTTTTTTTTATATCATTCCCAAATTTTTTTTTTATTTTCATAATAATAATAATGAAATAATGATGTGCTCAAAAATTAACATAAGACTCTTTATATTTCACAATTGTTGATTTAGAATAACTTATATACTAATTATTTTCAATACATTCTTTACACTCGTACCTTTTTTAACAATAAACTATGTTTATAACATTCAAAATAACAAAGTTATTTATGTTATTCAAACCTTTTAACAATTAAATAACAATTAACTTAAAAAAACAACTCATACAGTGTATTTCATTAAACAACTCATACAGAGTATTTTATTACAAAATATTGTAATTTTAATGATTTGAAATAATGATTTTCTTTGCTTTGTTACTATTAAACACATTTGTGTATTTTAATATTAAAAACTAAACAACTTAATCAAACCAAAAAACTAATAAATGTTGCCGCATATAGCTTTCGAATTGTTTTATACAGGGTTTACAACCCCTAATGCTATATGATAAATCGACTGATTTGGAAGAAATGATGTCACCACCTGTATCACCAGGAGTACCATTATGACAACGATCAAAAGAAGGCGTTAGCGTAATAGTAAAAATTAGTCTTGTACAAATATATGCTATCACCTTTACTGTGGAACAGTCTTGGACACTCTCATCAGCCGCCTTAACAACGACCGTCATTACACAGTAGTATACGCGGATGGCTTAATCATCCTGTTAACAGGTAAAATCGAGATCCCACCCTGCGAAAAAATGCAAGTAGCTCTCAGAATTTCAGAAAAGTAGTGCGAGGATCAGTCACTGTCTATCAATTCGAAGATGACAGAAATGATTTTCTTTATAAGAAAAACGAAAGTACTAAAACTTCTTGAAATAAAACTATACTTCGTAACAGAGGTGAAGTACCTAGGTCTCATCTTTGATAGCAAGTTAACCTGGAACTCATATAATGCCGTAGAACTGTAGGGTCCACCTGGGGTTTTTCCCCCAGAGTCGTCTTGTTGACGTACATGGTCATCATAAGATCTATGCTAACATATAGTGCGGTCGTCTGGGGACCAAAAACGAAACAACAGATAACAGCCTGCAAACTAGAATAAATTTAAAGAACAGCATGTATCAACATAACTGGAGCCATGAAAATAATACCAATGAAAGGTATAGGTCATCCTTAGTCTTACATTTCTTGAGATTTTTACCAGGGAAGAAGTTGCGGTGATGACTATGATAAGACTCGGTTGGAATATAATCTGATAATGGATCCGGAGAGGTGAGATGTTCCTTCTGACGGGAGGCACTTGACACGCTTCCACTGCTACAAGCGAATATGGACAAAACATATAGAAGAGCCGAAAGTGGCAGGTATGATTCATATCTGCACCGATGGCTCAATAACAAAACAATAAGGTTCCAGAGTGCGGCATATACTCCAGATCCTTAAACTTAAAAATAAAATTGGCTATGGGAAAAATTTCCAGAGTAGCTCAAACGGAGCTCACTGACATCTTAATAGCAGCAAAAGAAAACACCAGAAATAACATCACTGGAAGAAATATGCTCATCCATACAGATATCAAACAAACACTATTCACCCTGGACAGGTCAAAAATTTGCTCAGGGTTAGTACTAAAATGTCACCAAGCATTGGTCGAAACTTCCATCAACAATGGATCAAAGGTAACCGTCTAACCGTCTCGCCGACTCATTGGCTAAGAAGGCAGCCGACCAAAATCTATTTGGATCTGGCTCCTTCATTGTACTAACGACGTCGATCGTGGCGAACCTAATTAAGGATCCCTCCCTTGTAAAATTAAAGAAAGCTGGGATGAAACAAGAAGTTGCAGAGTTGCTAGGGACCTCGTAAGTTACCCTGACAACACAACAGCCAACAGCCATGACTAGGCAGAATCTGGGCCTTTTAACAGGTATTATGACTGGTCACTGTCCAATACGAAAATACCTCAACAACATGAACAAGAAGACGAGACAATCAAGCACATCTTTTATGATTGCCCGACACTCTCGTCAATTAGAAAAATTGTGTTGAAAGTATTGGTAACACCGGCCAACATATGAGAGGCATCTCTTGGTGACGTTGTCAACTACATAAAAACTGTAGGCTTACTAAGGAGGATGCAAAATGGGTCTTACGAGGTCTAAGTGCTGTGGGACAGCCCACTTGTGAAGCAACCCACCCTCCTCACCTTACATATAGAGATATATGCACCAAGACGAAGAATTTTAAGAGGAAGTAGAAACATTCTAGATAGATTTATAAGAAACCATAGAATAAAAGAAAATAATGAATGCTTGGACTGAGATAATTGGGAACGATAAAAATAGAAGCATCGGATGTATAGGAGAATATGTAAACAAAGAGCAAGAATAGTGAATAGAAATTGTTCAAAGCGCTAGAATTCTGTCAAACAAATGAACTACTAATTGGAAACACAGGCAAACTTAGGCAAAATGAGATAGATACACCTTTAAAGAAACGAAAGGATAAATATTTCGTCAAGTAAGAACAAGAGGATAAATAATAAATTATAGAAGGGAAAGAAATTGTAAAAAAGCGATAAATGTTAAAATAAGGAATTAGACAAGCTATAAGAAATGTTGGAAATAATTTGGAATAGAATTGAACGATGTAAATAACTGAAAAATCTACCTCGAACACAATTAAAGAAAACAAAAAGAAACCGCTAAAACAATTAAAAATACAAATATATTAGTCAAACTACTTCACACACAAATTTGAATAAAGAAAGAAGAAAAGAAATTTAAGAGGACAGAGGAAGCTTTGATAAAAATAAAGATAGGGAATAGACATGATAGAACCTAAACTAATTAAATTCCTAGGAAATTAAGGAAAAGAATATCTTTTGAACTTGGGATTGTAATAAATTAAATCGATGTAGGTCTACCAACTTTCGTAGCTACCCTCATAGAGACTGATAAGCAATGCTCAAACTCCCCCCTCGAAGATGAATTTTTTTACCTCTATTCATACACTCAGAAATCTTTATAGTTGTGTGCTTTTTCGTCTATAATCTTTTATTGAAGAAAAGATTATTGTAATTTTTGGTATGTTGCCTCAACACAAATTTTACGGCTTTAAGGATTAGTCGTCAGTCCTAAATAAATATTATTGTAAGCATTTGCACCTTGAAAGATATTAATGTATGCATTATTTGAAATAACTGATTCGATATAGTGCGTAAGAAGTTTGAAAGATTTATTATAATCTTTAGGAATTTAGAAAAGTATCGAATCATATGATTTTTTTTCGGTTCTACAAAATTTTAAACAGTTTATTACTATATATTTTAATAATATTGTAGTTCATTTTCTTTCTCAGTCTGTATTTGTTTAAGATTATTTACCTTTGACAAAATAGTATATCCAAGGATTTCGCATTATTCGCTTGAGTTTGTGTTGTATTTTTAGTCAGAGAAAAAAATGGATAATAAATGCTTCCAATTTTCTAAATGTCTAAAAAATGTCGATTTTTCTATATTTTTTGCGCATAAAAAACTAAGTTAAATTTTGAAAAACTAGCCTCAGAGGAGCCTAGCCTAGATCTTTTTCAACAATGACATTCTTTTTTATTTTACTAAACACACACACACACACCCACGTATTTTACTGACCTCGTACCTTCAAGCTTCTACCTTCCGATAGGTCGTCAGTCATCAATTACCTATTTGCGTAACTATTCATTGGGTAGAGAATAGCATAAGTAGCAGTGTTGCAAATGACAAATCACCAAAATATCCGCAACTTTGACCCAAAATAACCGATTTTACCAGCGTGGAATTCAAAAATACCCGTATTTTACCCATTTAAAATTTGAAGTCTTTGTCACTGGGTTTTTCCCCTGCGCCTCCGGTGAGTAATCTTTTCGTTTGGCGCCAATTACTAAAAAAATGTTTTGTTTCAATACTAAAATTAGAAATTGGGTTATTCTTCAGTGTATTAATGTATACAACAGATTACAACACAAATTGCAACATGTAAATACAACACAAACAAGAGCTTAAATCTTAAATGGAGAATAAATAATATTCTTCTTCTTTTTCCTATTTGAGGCCTCAGCTGCCAGGGCTATTTTTTATTATTTGACTTTATCATCTGACGTGAATTATATAGAAGTGTTGCCAAGTGTGTTCAATGCAAACCAATTACTATTTTTATCTATTTTTTGAGAAATAAGGTAGCTGTAGCGGTAATTTTTAGGTTTAGTAGTAATGGCCTTACTCCCACAAAACATCAAAATAGTGAATAATTGACATGAGATGAAGATGGAAGGAAACACCCGAATTTTACCCGTAACATTGAAATACCCACATGAATACCCACAAAGCAGAAAAATACCCGAAAATCGGGTAATTGCCCGCAGATTGGCAACACTGCTAAGCAGTCATAAACTTGAGGTTGCAGTTGACGTTCAAGAGTTTATAAATCCAGCTTTTATTGTGGATATAGTAGCTGTATTATTATCGTCTGTTGTGTGCGAACGTGTGTGTGTTTTGTCCTTACTTAACCTTGTGATATTCCAAACCAGCCTGCACTGAGCCTATCTGGTACATACAGATAGCAGATATCCGTCACTGAGTCACATATAATGATAATGTTCTGTGATATTATCATCGTACGTTATTATATCAAATTTATACTTCGTCTCCATTTTCCCATCTTCCATCTTTTCCCTTTTCTTTGAGCATGTAAAATAAAAATTAACTAATTTTTTTTGGCGCCTTTTGTTTAAATTTTTTTTTGGTGCCTTTCGGCTTTTTGTTTTTTTGGTGCCCTTTAGTATTTTGTTTTTTATTATTTTTTTGGTACTTTGTGGATTTTGGTTTTTATTGATTAAAGGTAAAAGTAGGCATTTTTGCAGCTGACTTGTAGTTTTACATCTTCTTTTTATCTTCTTTTGCTTAGCCATTTTGTTCCTTCCGTCTTTATTCCTCGAAGTTTTTCTTGGTCTCGCGTCAGAGAACACCTTAACTATACAGAAGCAAAAGTACAAGGAGGCACTTTGATCTTTAATTGGCGAATTTTCGTGGCCTTCATTCTCTGCTGAGTATTGCATGTCATTTTTGGGCGGCAAATTGGAATTAAATTAAGGCACTTTTCTTGATAAATATAGAATCATCGAACTAGAGTTCATACAACCGATAGCTTGTATGTAATACTTCGGGGTCTTGCACGCTTCTATCCATTTTTCAGCACTGAAAAAAATTATTAAGTTTATAAATTCTATATTTTGGAAATCCGAAAAAAGATAGATTCTTATCAATTGTCCTCTGAAGCATACACACAGTTCCTTCTTTGGTGCACATCTGATATCCACTCTAGGTCTTTTCTACAAACTGCAGTAATAACTAATAACTGATTTCACAAAGCAACTCAAAGGGAATCAATATATAACACAAGAATAATACAAGTTTCAAAAAAGTAAAGCACACAGAGTTACTCGATTTATTTAACAATCACTTGCGAAGAGCGAAATAAAAATGGACCCTACAAAAACAAGAAACGAATAACAACAGCGGGAAGTTTGAATTTGACGTTGACAATTGTAATACTTAGCATTGCACATGCGTTATTAAATAAAATTTGGATGGAAAGGAGGACTTTCGCTTTTGTGTAGTTAAGGTGTCTGTTTAAATTCTCTGTATAACGTTCTGTTTAACATACCATAGTGTATTTGCTGGTTCTATTATTAATACTTTTTATTCAGCTTGGTTCCTCTTTTCATTTGATGTACAAGTATGTCTCCATGCAGTTGAAGCGTATTAGATGGTTGGCAGTACGATGGTGTTGATTAGCCTTAGTTTGGTCTGTATTTGCTGTTGGCTTGTGTATTGTTATGTTTAGATGTTCTGTGTAGTTTAGATTGCTATCCATAATTACTCCTAGATATTTGGCTTTATTTGTCCATTTTACTCTGTTTCCTCTAATTTGGATTTCTGAGTTTGGTACGTGTCTATTTATTTTAATAAAAATGCCTAGCATTTGTCCGCGTTGATTTTAATTTTCCATCTATCGTATCAATCTTTGCTGTATATGGCGGCTTCGTGTAAACTCCTTGTTATCATTCTTGGATGAGTACTACGGGCAGCTATTGATGTGTCATCAATGTATAGAGTATGGTACTGTCTGTATTTCGGACGTCTGCAATGTAGATGTTGTATACAATTGCGCTAAGAGGGCGCCTTCTTGTGGTACCTACTCCAGTTTCCTGTTCTACTGGTTCTTATAAAGTGCGTTTAATTCTAATTTGAAACGTTCTTCCTTTCAAATAGTTGTAAAGGAGTTGTCAGTACGTTGGAGTATTATATATATCTCTCATCTTATGTATTAGTCCTTCATGCCAGGTCCTGTCAAACGCTTTGTTGATATTAACATGTCTAAAAACCCTGGTGTAGCTACTGATTCCATTTTGTTTCGAACTTTTTGGGAGTACCACCCGTTGCGTTCAATAAAACTTATCAGAATTCGGTAAGATGGCGCTGTTTAGAATTGTTGGGAGTCCTCGCTGAGGACTCAAATTTTGTGTGGGCAGAATAAAGCTGCAGATTCGAACATTCGTCTGTATTCAGTACCAGAATATAAATACACCCTGTGTGATCTGTGTTTACAGTTTAATATGAAAGTTCTAATTTGAAACTTTAGTAATCTCTCAAAAATTAGTCAGAATCAAGTAGGTAGAGATCTCCCAGTTTGACCCAAACTTTTACAGGTATAAATGGAAACACCATGCTTTTAAGATATCTCAGTTGATATCTAAGAAAATATCTCCTGTCAATTGGTTTCTATTAATGCCTTGGCTGAGGTATTTGGTGTCAGATTTATTAGTTATGCTTCTTCCCTGCTTCCAAATTGTTCTTCTATTGCAAATATTTAGTTTTTGATTTTTGATGAAACAAATATAATATCAACTTTTTTTAACAATAATTTAGGAAACATTTTGTTATATCTGAAAATTGCTTTAACAACATAATTTTAATTCAGTAAAATTTTATTTTTATAAATTATATTTCTCAGGACAAAATAACGTTAATCATGTATAGATTGTGTGGGTTATAGAAAAAGAACTGTTTTTAAGATTAATATCTCTACCTACCGGTATTTTTAGACAGCTGTTTCTAAATGTTTTCTTTAAATATTCCACCACCTGTATGAATTTATTTACAGTATCAATATTAGGAATTTCGTACAAACTGTTTAAATTGTGACTTATACTTCATTGATTTAAAAGTCAACAAGATAATATTTTCCCACTATTTATGTATAATATATAATTTAAAAAAAATGTCATATTAATGTGCTACAACATGATAATTATAAAAATGAATTGATTAATATTTTTTTTTATCAAGTCAATTGGAGTAAAAAAAAATGAATATTAATGAAATAATAAATAATTCAAATTTATTCATTTTTGTTGACATTTATTTCAAATATTTGTGTGTCTGTTAAATGCATTTTAATTTGACCGAAGCACACTAGCTGGCTCCCGTCTACTTTCTTCTAGGAATACCAAAGCACAAAATAAAGTTTTATCCTAATAAGTAATATATGGATTTTCCATATACATACAACATTTCATATATTTAGCAGGAATTTATAACAATATAACAAATTCAAATTGGCTGATTACATTATGTTTTAACAATAATATTTTTTCATCTACAAATTGTTTTCTTAAATGAACAGCCTGAGTACATCATTTTTTGTTGACTGACACAGCGCATTTTAATATACGTATCAATTTGAATATTTTTCAAATTTTCCAATAACTGATAAATATTTAGAAGGTGAATGTAAAATAAGGAGTTTAATTCTGAGTGGAGACCATCGCAAGTGTTCGTAATGCGCTCTAGACCCATGTAACATAAAAACTATCAACGTTATTAAAACTTCCTAACTGTTGATAGAAAGAGAAAATCATATTCTATATTGTGGAATTTTTTCAAAATTTTATATAAAAAATTGTGGTTGTGAGAATAGGGAGAGACCACAACTATAACGATTTTTTAATTTTCCCTCCTTTGGTCGCTCCCTTTTCTCAACGTCACAATTCTTGCTAAAAAATTTTGAAAAAATTTTTATTCGTAGTATTTTTTATTCCCCTTTCAATGGTATACATTTCATTTTAATATATTATTTATTTATTGTTGTTATAAAATTCATTTTTGTCTTTAAATTTTTAGTTTTCATATCGTTTAACCCTTGTAACATAATAAACTATCGTCGCTATTAAAATGTGCTGAATGTTGATAAAAAGAGAAAGCAATATTCTATATTTACGAATTTTTTCAAAATTTTAGATAAAAAATTGTGGCCGTGAAAATAGGGCGAGGCCATAACTCCAAGGATCTTATAAATTTTCCTCCTTTGGTCTCTCCCATTTCTCAAGGTCGCAATTCTTGCCAAAAACTATTGAAAAACTTCTTATTTATAATATTTTTTATTCCCCTTTCAATGGTATACATCTCATTATAATATATAATTTATTTATTTTTGTTATATAAAATATATTTTTGTCTTTAAATTTTTAGTTTTCATATCGTTTAACCCCTGTAACATAAAAACTATCAACGTAATTTTAAAAAAATTGCCGACTATTGATAGAAAGAGAAAATCATATTCTATATTTAACAGTTTTTTTCAAAATTTTAGATAAAAAATTGTGGTTGTGAGAATAGGGAGAGACCACAACTATAACGATTTTTTAGTTTCCCCTCTTTTTGATTCTCCCTTTTCTCAAGGTCACAATTTTTGCTGAAAAATTTTGAAAAAATTCTAATTTAAAAAACTTTTTATTGCCTTTTCAGTGGTATTAATTTCAATTTAATATGTTATTTATTTACTTTTGTTATGGGATAAAAAATGCATTTTTGTCTATAAATTAATAGTTTTCATATCGTTTAACCCCTGTAACATAAAAACTATCTACGTTAATAAAACGTACTGACTGTTGGTTGAAAGAGACAACAATATTCTACATTTACGTATTTTTTCAAAATTTTAGTTAAAAAATTGTGGTTGTGGGAATAGGGAGAGACCACAACTATAACGATTTTTTAGCTTCCCCTCTTTTGGTTTCTCCCTTTTCTCAAGGTCACAATTTTTGCTGAAAAATTTTGAAAAAATTCTCATTTATAGTATTTTTTATTCCCTTTTCAGTGGTATTAATTTCAATTTAATATGTTATTTATTTACTTTTGTTATGGGATAAAAAATGCATTTTTGTCTATAAAGTTTAAGATAAAAAATTGTGGCCATGGGAATAGGGAGAGTTTCTGATGACTCGCTTTTTCCACCAAAAATCTGGGCCTTCAATTCCGTATGTACTCTTTTCTTTGACGGACAAAAAATTTTAGAAATACATATATTTACCTAGCATTTTGGTGTATTTATTTACTTCTCGGAAATATTAATAAGTTGCTGTAGTTCGTGCCTGGGATTACCTGACCCTACTAATATGTTTTTTGCAGTTCGTGTATTGGATTAATTCAGTATTTAAATTCATTTTTGCAGTTCGAGTACCCACTTAAGTTCTAGGAATTAAAATTTTTGCAGTTCGAGTGCGCTCATCTTAAAACTAAAGGACCTACCTTAATTCTCAACTTTAGAACCCTTTTAATTAGCGATTGATATCTGATCACCGGAGCCAACTAGTACGTCACCAACGTATGACTTTTATTTGTCTTTAAAAAATAACTAGTATAAATTTAAAATTTTTTCACCAAACTGTAAACCGTAAATATTAAAAAATATACATGGTTGGAAAGAAAAATAAAAATAAATAAATACAGAAAAAAATTGGATGTGACTTCACTACTTTGTCATGATCCCTAAGATTATCAACGCATTATATATTACTTATATGTAATTTATAAAGTGAGAAAGTAAAAATGAGTAAGTAATGCCCCTTTTTCCGTTTTATTATACAATTAAATTATAATTGTTCGATCCAATTTCAAATCAACCATAAAATTCTCATTTATTTGAACTTTTAGTATTCATGCCTATCAATTTAGAATACAATACCCCAACATGCCAATTTTTATTTATACTTTTCTATTCGCTATGTTCCAAATCAGGATCTGATAAAGACAATATTTATGTTAGGCGAAGGGTTAAGAAGGTAATTTCTCAGCCTTTATTTTTATGCGTTCCCATAACGATATTTTCAACCTTTCTACAGGTTTCCCTGCGACCCTTTTGAGGTCCCGTTTGGGAATCGGCATATGTGTGTGTGTGTAAGGAACGACGGCGTTTTTAGTCTAGTTTTAATTTAACGTCAAGTCACGGGGTGCTTGTTCAGGTAGTTATAACAAGGGTTGCAAAGGGAATTTACTTGTTGCTGATATTTTATTTTAATTCTTGTAATAGAGGTTACGAATATTTATTGATTAATCTGGTATAAACATATTTTAATGTACTAATATAACAGGTTCTGTGATTTACTGGTTTTCCAGCGCATTTGACTAATTTTAAGCTTTTAAGTGAATACTGGTAAAATCAAGTATTAAAAAATAAATTATAATACGAATTGTTGGAGTGATAAGGGCTTATTCGAATTCTCTAGAAATATTTTTTCCACCGTCCCATACAAAATTCCATTAAAAACTGTTAACCGTTATTTTTTATGTATCACTTTATAAATCTACCAAATTTTGTACTAGATAAAAAGCATTTCACTTGACGTACGGTACAGGGTTAAAATATTCAAATTATACTGTTTTTAGGGGTGAATACCGTATAAACGCAGCTGACGTGTACAAACAGGTTAAAACACCTGCTCTGAACTTTTGCATTTAATAAAAATATTCTACTAAATTATTCATTAGGGCCATAAAATTCTGAAAACGACCTAGAAAAGCCATTCAAATTATCAAAATAACAGGGTTTAGTCGATTGAGTTAAAATTAATGTAGACACGGTTTTAATTTTATCACTAGATATTTTGGATAACTAAAAAAATATCGAGAAAATCTGAAATATTGCTATTTATATTCACTTTACAAAAGCAACTAGTTAAGTCACAAAAATATCAAATTTATTAATATACTTTGTTCTGTAACTCCTGACCTATACGTCATCACTAGCGCTTGTCTCAGTAGCACATGTAAAGTAGATGAGACAGAAAATTTGCATCTAAAGTGAATAACTTTACCAAATGTCAGTTTTGATTTTGACATCATTTGACATTTTCACATTTGAAAAAATGTCGCAATGTTGTGAGAAAGAACAGCAATTCATTTTCAAATTAGTTGATTATTTCCAACTAGCTGTTGTAGAAGGTTTCTGATGCTCTACGTATTAGTATTTATTAAATTATTTTCCATATAAATAAGTTTCTGTACTTAAGAGATAAAAAAACGTGGCTCTTCTTTGTTCAGACAATGTTCATCGCTATGAAAACATAGCTTAAGGAAAAGTATAACATTTGTAAAACTAAATGAATTTATTTGCGTCATACCATAATTATTTGAAGGTAGGTTATTTTGTGACGTAGGAGTCAGAGGTTACTGAATAAAATATACAAGTTGTATAGGCGAGAATGACAATAGTCTCGTCTCGCTCTCGTTATTTGAGAAAAAAATAAGTTTCGTTTCAGTCTTGGTCCCGTCTCGTAACTGTCTCGTCTCGTCTCTCGCTAAATCTCGTTATTGCTAGAACTTGCGTCTAAGATAGTACAATACAATTTTTTTTCCTTCATACACGTTAGAATATTTTCGCAAACATACATTTTACATTTCGTTAATGATAATGTTAATTAGTTTAAAAATATTATTTTGTTATAAATTATTTTTTATATAGGAGATAACTGAAGGGCACCATTTAGAAAAATTACAATTGTCGAATTTGAACTGGAGAGCATGTTAATGTTGATTTCGTTACCAATATTTTCAATAGAATTGAAAATTTTATTTAAAATGTTCTATTCTGCACACATACCTTCAACAACAAATGTAGTTTCTAGGTACAATTTGGGTACCTAAGACTTAACTGGGTCATAAACTTTTATTACCCTCAAACTATTTGGAAGTACTAAAAAATTCGAAACACATTGAGAGTGTCATTTTGTATAAAATAAAATATTTCAGAGATGGTTACCAGATTTTAGATTTTGTAAAATCATCGTAACCCATGCAGACCTTTCTTTTATTATTAAAAAAAAAATTAATGTTTATACAGCTTGCTATTTTATTTTTCTTAGAAATTCAGAAACAAATAATTTTCAAAAAGATCTTGTCTCGCTCGGGTCTGGGTTTTACAGACGAGACAAGAAAAGTATCGTTCTCGTGTGAGGCCTAGGAAATATAGCACTCGAAGTGAAATTTTTTTGCAGTAATTACGGATTGAGATACCGTTTTTTGCAATCGCTTCGTGAACTCATATAGAAAGTTTGTGACCGATTTTGGTCAAGTTCTTTTTTGGAATCGCATTGCTGCACCTAAAAGTACATTTTTAAAAGTTCATCTCTTCAGGTGATCAAGGAAAAATTCAAATCTTCGACAAAAATCACGCGAATTTCACTACCCGGGACATTTTTGGGTCAGTGAATCTGAATGTTATGGTCAGATTATCCTCCCGTCTTCTTGGAGGTCAGAACAGCACAAGGAACGTCATCACCACAAGTTTCTTGGAAATTCATCAGAAATCGACTGGAACTTATTACCCGGGAGTTTTTCGAGTCGCTCATCAAGAATCTGACATCAGCAACCTCCCGCCGAGTACCTGATACCTCTGACAAAGTAAACTAATGATGTTATCTCCGGGACTTTTACTGAAGTTGCTTACCAAACTTCCTCTAGAGTACCTAGTACTCCAGACCACCTTACTAATGGCGCCAACCAGGAGTTTTTCCCAAATCTACAGGAACATTACTGAAATTGTTTATTAAATCGGTTCAAAATCATTACCCGGTGGCTTTTCGAGTCGCTCGTCCAGAATCTGGTATCAGTAACCTCCCCCAAGTACATGCTACTTTTAATTCTTGCAATGTATAATTCATCGCTTACGTTAAGGAGCAAAATACGACCGAACAGTTGAAACCCGGTAATACGAAATTAGTGCAAAATATAGTATAATGATCTACATATTTATCATTATAAACCAAAAATTTGGATACTTTATCTAAATTTTGGGGTGGGTTCTGATCTAAATAATAAAAATCATAAAATTTAACAAATTTATGAATAGTTAATGAATTTTTTATATCCTGTTCATAAAATGAGTTTCCTCTTCTTTTAATTCTTCCCACTACGTTGATGATTCTATTGATTCTGCTTCCTACTGAAAATTTCTTCATGATTCTTCACAAATTTCAATTTATTTCCCATTATAATTTCAAATCTTCATATGTTTTACTGGACTAAATTAGCATAGCATATATTTTTATGAGGTTAATATATAATACTGATTTTTTATTAATTTTTTTTTACGTAATTAAACTTGTAGTCTTTATAATACTTTTAATTGTTCGTTTGGTATACACATTTGGCCATCTTATTAATCACATTCAAAAATTCCTTCTCATAAACTAAATATAATTACAACATTGACAATAGTCCAAAAAATCTCATGACTTTTTTTTTTATCTCGTCTCTAATCAATTCAACTTTTTTTTTATTTTTCAAAATCTTCCAACCAAAATCATTATTTTATTTTTTAATCTTATCCAAAAACTTTTTATAAGGAATGATTTTTAATTTTCAAGGTTAAATTTTTAAATAATTTTCTAATCATGAAACAAATTTTATTTCTATTAACATTTCATAAGATCTTACCTCAATATCAAAATTTGTTGATTACACCAGAATTTTTATTTACATACCCAATTATTTTAAATTAAATCATTATATTCAACTATAGAAACTTTCGAATATAATTTTATAATACAAACTTCTTTATACTAATAACAATAATAAATTAACTTCTAGAACTCAAATAAATTATTTCATTATAATACAGATACAGAATACATTTAACGGCTATTGAAGACAGGAAAAAAATAGTTTTATGAAAAATAATACCCACAGTAGAACTAACAGAACGTCTCAAAAGGGCATAATATTTGCATGTACAAAATTTGCTGAATCCAGCAAATTGGATATGGTAAGCAATTTTAGTAAAACTGCTGGAGATGACGTCAATAGTCAGGTCCTCCGGAACCCCAGGTACTTGGGGGGTTGCCGATGTCAGATTTGGGGGTATATTCCCGTTTCGCCTGGTCCCGTTTCGCCTGACGTAAAAATTTGGTACGTTTTAGTAGCGTTTCGCCAGACTACAAGTTAGATGGAAATAAATTGTTGCGATTCGCCTGACCTGCTAAGGTAAAGAAATCCCAACGTAATAACTTATTAGTCAATAAAATTTTTGTATAATGCGAGAAAATGTTCCTTCTTTTGACTTTCATTATGAATAATAATTATATCGAAAGTATTACTTTTTGGGATTAAAGATACCTGATTGGGGTATTTTAAGTTTTGTTCAAATTGACGAAGTTTTTTTCAAACTGACGAAGCGTAAAGCCAAAAACTTACAGATTTTTTCTACATGTCCCTATAACGGGTCAGGAGTGTTACTTCAGACAAAAAAAACTATATACAGGGTGGCGCACCCTATACGCGTCGGTCTTTATATGGAAAACGGTAAGATTTTATAAAAAATGTTTAATGCAGGTATGTACGTGGTGTATGTATACTTTAAAATTATTAAAATCCTTCAGTAATAATTTCAACTGTACATTACTTTAGAAAAGGACTTATCTATAAAAAATGATTTAAGAAAAAAAGGATCAAATTGGTTTAAAAAATTTAAAAATAATGATTTTTAATACACTGGCATAAAACTTTCTTAATATAGGTAGTCAATATGTGCAGGATTTTTTTTCAAAAACAGTCAATACATTTTAATAAGATCAGTCGTGGAGTCTATTATTATTTGTTTTTATTCATTAATTTATTCTTCTAGGTAAAATTCATATTTATGCAATAGTTTTGAAGATGGATAAAAAATTAAAATTAAAAAGCCTCCAAGTGAAGCTGTACTTTTTAATTAAATTAAAACAAATTCTTTATAAACTATTCAATTTTTATTAATTTGCATCCTTATAAATCAAATTTTGCATGTATTTTGAAAATGACCCTTATGAAAAAAAAAGGTACACACCATCCATGGTCAGGAGAAACGCTACCACAATTTAAGCCGTCAGGCGAATCGGGAAATTGTAATTGGTAAGGCGAAACGGGATCAGGCGAATCGGGCATAAATCAGATTTGGGACGAGTGACTCAAAAAACCCCCGGGTAATGAGTTTCGGTCGATTTGTTATGATTTTCCATGGAAATCCTAGTGATGACGTTCCTCTTGCTGTTCTGACTTCCAGGTGCATGGGAGGATATTTTGAACATTATATTCAGGTTCAGTGACTAAAAAAACCTACGGGTAGTGAAATTCGCGTGATTTTCGTCGAATTTTTCCTTGATCACCAAAAAAACAGACTTTTAAGGAAAAGTACTTAACCAAAAGTGGTCTCAAACTTTCTAGACCAGTTCACGAAGCGAAAGAAAAAACCGCATCTCAATCCATCTATTTCGTCGACTACATGTTGAGGACAGGCGTTTTGCTTAAAAACAATTTTAACTATCCAACTCGTAATCGCATCTGTGTAATCTTTTTTACCGAGGTCTACTTTAGATTATGTTTAAAAAAATAAAAGGTCCTGACGGGCCCCTGGACGAGAAACGTGTGTCTATCCTTGTGGTTTTTCTTCGAATTCTTCTTTCTCGGTTGTTTTGGTCTACCCTTATTATAGACGAATTGCAGTTTTCTGAATGACATAAAGTCCATGTCATTAAGTCATTAAGAAACCTGTTTCAAGTTAAATCTCCATTCTCCAAGTAAGCTATATTAAATTTTGTAATTCGCCTTGTGATGATCAAAAGTTTATCCCAATAAAAATGTGTTTAATAAACAAGATTTGTTGTAAATTTTGAAATTTGTTGAAATAATAAATGAATTACAGTTAAATCATGTCATATACAGGGCAATTTTTAATTATCGCTTAACCAAGCGTGGATAAAAAAATCGGATGTGTTGCCCCAAAACTTTCCCGACGAGTATCCACGATACTTTTCCAGATATTTAATGTTAAACTTTCAAATTTTGACATTTTTTTATTTTTGACAGGTGACAGGTGACAGTTGACAGTTGGAGAAATAATTTTGACTGTTTTGTATAGAGTTTGTCAAAGGCTTTTAAATGACATATCGCATCTGTCATTTTTTGATAGTGACACTTTCGTTTGACAGATGTCAGACACACAGATAGACAGACAGACAGACTTCCATCTAGAAATGGTCTTAATCACCTCAGGTGACCTCAAAATGGATATTTCCATCTTTATCTCGAAATTTTTTTTAGCTCGTTCACAATACTCAAAGTCAAAGTCAAATGAAATCGGATGTATTTTGTCTGATCCAAAATAAGGAAGTGTGCGACCTCCCTAAAGTTGTGTTCCTACTGGTAATTTTAGAAATCGAATTAGGCTGTTTCGATTTTAAAATTAGAAAATATCCTTTCTCAGATATATCGTCGGCACGAGAATTAATATCGATTGATTTTCAATCCATTTTTGTATTCAGTGAGGTTTATCAAAATTATACGAGCAATTTATTAATTTGGATATAGAAAAATTTGAGTACGAATCTGTCCAAAACCATTTCGCGAGTCCTGTCCTCTTATTGGCACCTCCCAAAATGGCGCCTAGATACTTTTCCAGATCGAAGGTGCATTGGTCAGGTGACCATGCTGATTGTTAGATATGCTGTTATAATAGTAGATTCTGTAACAAGGTTAGAACGAAAAAATCGACACGAGTGGAAAATTCCGAACGCGAGCGAAACTGCGACTAATACAGTTGTATAACAATATAGTGAATAATATATTAATTTAATTTAAACATTTTTCAGTTATGTAATTATTGTTTCCCATTTTAATCTTTTTTATTCATTAATATTATTATTTCATTATTTCGCTTAACTGTATTATATATATTATAATGATCTGCATAATTATCATTATATTAAAACTGTTGATACTCTCTATATCCATTGGGAGTGAGTTCTATATAAAAGAAAAATCATAAATTTTTACAAACAAAATTAATAATTAATAAAATTTTGAAATTTTTAGTAGCCTTCCAAGTTCCTCTTCTCATTTTTCTTCCTCGAAGATAATTCTGTTCAAAATTTCCCCTATACTCCTACTTGATGCTAAAATTTTTTTTTATAAATCGTAACTTTTCCTTTTCTTTTAAAATAAAAATTGTATCATTTTTCTTTTTTGGTTTTATTACTTGCAATATCTAAATTTACATATGTTAGGCATTATTAAAATACAAAATTTAAATTCGTTGACAAATTGTATATAAAAATTATTTTTATACAGAACGATTTTTAATTTTCAATGTTAAATTTTAAATAATTTTCTAAATATAAAACAAATTTTATTTATATTAACATTTCATAATATTCTCCTTCAATATCAAAATTTGTTGATTATACTAGAATTTTTATTTATATACCCAATTATTTTAAATTAACTCAATATATTCTCTCATACAAAATGATTTCATTATAATATATATTATATACATAATTTATTTATAATTTATTAATAACAATAAATGCCCATAATTTTAGTATTAAAACTACTATTATAAAATTACCAAAAAACTATTTATAATTGAAACAACAATCAATTATTATTATTGTTGTCCCAATGTTTATTTCACTCTTAAGTATTTGTTTTTTTTTTATTTCCATTTCAAAACTTTATTGAGAATTTATTTTATTTAAGAGAATATCTTATGTTTTTTTTTAATTAAAATATAGGGTAAGAAAATATGATGACATTTTTCAAATCTCAAACAGATGTATGTTCCAATTTTTATAAAAATATTTACCATTCAAATAATATACCGGCAACATTGCTATAAAATTTGACGAGCCTTTGACCATGATAGGCGATTATTAATGAACAGACCTTTTTGAATTACGGATGCAAGTCGACGGTTGCCTTTTTTCGTACAGGTAAAATTTTACTTTTTGGGATGCAACTCGCCGGTCGCCGTATGTACATTATAAGTAATATGACACGACGTCCATGGTCGTCGAAAAGATTTTTACAAAAAAAGGTTAGAAAACTACTTTATTACATAAACTATAATCGCTGAAAGAAATTCAGCAGTTTCCCTATTTTACTTTGTTTACAAGATCGACGCACTGTCCATCAACGTGTTAATAATGTATAAAATGTGCACATAATAGGCTTTTATTTTTACAGATATTATATTAACTACGCCACTGATATTAAAAACTATCATTATTTTTTATTTTGTTACCACCCTCTGATGACACACATTTAACGCGTTAAACTGATTTGGGTGTTACTAAATTAAACTCAAATTATTAACGGTTGAAAGTACTCTTTATTATTTTCGCATTTGATACAATGGAGCTCATAACACAATGCAAATTTTTTTTTTCAATCCTTAGTGGTGCAGTCGTATGACATATCATTGCCTATCAGTAATATTTGACAGGCGAATAGTTGACTTTCTATCCGGGAAGATTTTTTAATTTGGAACAGTGTGGATTCAGTGAAACAGAAGTAATTATAGCTTGTATATGTAATAGGGTCGAAATTAGATGAAATTAACAATGTCCAAGGATTACTATAAAGTTCATCCCCTATTTTTGTGATTTCGTGGGTCTTTTGTAATAAAAAAATGTAACATAAAAAACAATTTTCTTAATTTTAATCCAATATTTATTCACCAGAATGCAAAATTTATTTTTGTTAAGTTTAAAGTTAAAAAGAAATAAAATATTAAAGGAAAAGAGTTTTCTTAAATTTGAAACAAAAATACTATTTTTTTGACTTTTTACTGCAGGTAGGAAATTTTGTAAAAGTCAAGTCTTTATTATTTGTCCTGGTAAAGATTAAGAAATTTAGACTTTATTATATTCGCAAAAAAAGTCATTAAAAAGAGTAAATTTTGGAGTTTGGAGGAGAGTAACCATAATGGAAATTAAACAAAAATCGTATATGTCACCCCAGAACTGTCTCAGCTCGGCTGTAGTGAATAGGATTATTTTAATTACAAAATACCAAGTTTTTTGTCTTTTCTACTGTTTTTCAGCACTCTTTTTTTTCATGTTTTTTTCCCTACTTTTTTAATAATTTCTTTATTTCACTTTTTTTCTACATTCTTTGTTAAAGGAAGAGAGATATAGTTGGAGGGGACGTAATGAAATTAATACACGAGCTTGATTAATTTGATGAAATTTAAAGTAAAAGGGAAAAACAGAGTGAAATAGGAAAATAACGCAAAACAGGAAAAAAATGGAGAAAAATAGAAAAAATAGAGAAAATTAAGAACAATGTGGAAAAATTAAGGAAATAGGGAAAATGTAGGAAAATATAATGAAAACCTGGGTCAAATAAAAACGAAAATAAAAAAAATGCGGAAAAATAGTGAAAAATAAAAAAAAAAAAGTGAAAAACAGATAAAAAATATAAAAAAACAGGGAAAAATAGGTGAAACTGGGAAAGAATAGGAAAAAACGTGGAAAAAAAATAAAGCAAATTAAGAAAAAATAATGAAAAATACTAAAAATTTGACAAAAACAGCAAAAAATTGGAATAAAAGAAAAACATATGAAATAACAGAAAAAAATAGTGAAAAAGAAAGAAAAACAGTGAAAAATTGAAAAAATAGGAAAGAAAAACAGTGAAAAATTGAAAAAATAGGAAAAAATTGGAAAAAAAACAGAAAAAATTTCGAAAAATGGGAAAAAAATTGAGAAAATACATGCAAACAGCGACAAATAGGGAAAATAGAAAAAAATAATGAAAAATAGGTAAAAACAGAAAAAAATACGAAAAAATAGGAGACATGGACAAAATAGGCAAAAATAGGGAAACATGGGGATATATTAAGAAAATAGGGACAAATAGGGGAAAGCAGGGTATAATAGGAATAAGTAGGGAAAAATAGGGAACAAAGTTCCTAAATAGAGGAAAATAGGAGAAAATAATGAAAAATTTGGAAAATTAGAGAAAAGAGGCAAACATAGAGAAAAATGGGAAAATATGCAAAAAATAAGGACAAATAGGGAATAATAACAAAAATAGGCAAGGCATGAAAAAGAAGGGAAAAATAGGGAATAATAAAAAAAATAGGCAAGGCAGGAAAAAGAAGGGAAAAATAGGGAAAAATTATGAAACACAGAAAAATATTAAAACACGCTTAAGTGTGTGTAAGTTAAGTCCCCAATTTTTTAAATTTTAATATTTTGAAAGTTGTTCCAAATTGTGTCTGGGTTTGTACCAAATTGGCCAAAGGCCGAAAAACCCCCTATTAATTTTTTTTTAATTTTTTTCTATTGCACTAGATTGTTCTAGTTGTTCTGAACATTGTTCCAAATTTTGATGTCTTAAAAAAATTATTTTAAGCTCAAAATCAATTAAAACCATTTATAGCTGGCCCCCATTATTTTTTTTGTTGTATTATATTGCTCAAGTTGGTCCTAGCATTGTTCCAAATTTTCGTGTGTTAAAAAAGTTATTTCAAGCTCAAAATCAATTAAAATCTTTTAGAGCTGGCCCCCCATTATTATTTTTTCAAATTTTTTTTATTGCTCCAGGTTGTTCTAGTAGTTCTGAACATTGTTCCAAATTTCCATGTCTTAAAAAATAGTGTTTCAAGCCCAAAATCAATAAAAACCATTTGGGTCCAGCCCCCCTATAATTTTTTTTTCGAAATTTTTTTGATGTACTAAATTGTTCTAGTTGTTCTTAGCATTATTCCAAATTTTCATGTCTTAAAAAAAATATTTCAAGCCCAAAATCAAGAACAACCAGAAAAATCTAGTTCAAAAAAAAATTTCGAAATAAAAATAAAGGGAGACTGGCTCTAAATGGTTTTAATTGACTTTGAGCTTAAAATAATTTTTTTAAGACATGAAAATTTGGAACAATGCTAGGAACAACTAGAACAATCTAGTACAACAAAAAATATTCATAATCTGGTACAACAAAAAAAAAATCGGAAAAAAAATAATGGGGGCTGGACCCAAATGGTTTTTATTGATTTTGGGCTTGAAACATTTTTTTTTAAAACATGAAAATTTGGAACAATGTTCAGAACAACTAGAACAATCTGGTGCAACAGAAAAAAATATAAATAAAAATAATGGGGGGCTAGGTCTAAAAATGGTCGAGTTTTCCGGCCTTTGTATTTAACTTTAAGGAATAATTTTCTGGAACAACTTTCAAAATATTAAAATACGAAAAATGGGAGACTAACTTCACACACACCACGTTTAAATGACTTTTTTTTGGTAATTAAAATACCAAACTGTTATTAATTTAACTAAAACATAAAAGCTGGCTAATTGATCTCTGCCAAAGTCAAAAACTACAAAAAATTCTACTAATTTTAAGTCTTGACTTACTAAGTAAGAGTTACAATATAGAGAAATCCAATACAGGGTCAATTGTGAAATTGGAATAAACCCTATAATAAAAATTCGTTATAAAGATAAACTAAACTAAAAACCTTATTATTTATTAGACAATTTATAAAAGGGCAACAATATATTTACCAATAAAAAATCAAACAATAGTGAGGGGTGGTTATACTTTAACATGTTAAAACCACATTTTACGACTTTCGCCTTAATAAATACCAATAACTACAACTAAGCCTAAATATGTCCCATAAAAATGTTTATAAGTAAGATTTATAACATCAAATAGGATTACGAAGGGTTAGATTTATGCACCCTACTGTTTAACGTTTTACTACTCGCATCAAGGGATTAGTGATATTTTAATTTTTTATTATTAATTATTATTTTTTAAATAATGTAGAAATTTAAATTTTAATAAAATATAATCAAATCATAAAAAATTATGCATAATTTATTTTATTTTATAGTTCGTTATTGTACTAGTATGACATAAAAAATATAATTCACATTTTTATAATTAATGATATCAGGAGATTTTAATAGTGTTAAGGGTATAAGTAGATTTAAATAAATAAAACAACGTTTTAAGATTTCCACAAAAATAATAACAAAAGTTATTAATTTAATAGTGACTAGTTTCGTTACATAGTAACTTCATCAGACTAATATTATTTACAAGAAAATCAAGAAATTTATACTAAAACAACTAAGAATAAAATTACCTCTCTAAAATTATGAGGGCTTAACCAAAAGCTATTAACAAACGTTCAAGCAATTAAAAACTAAAGAGAATTTAAAATAATTTAAAAATACTTTAAAAGAATATTTGTCAAAAGGATCAAGGTATTTAATAATAAATCCGTATGTTTGAGTTTATTGATTTCTAATGTTTCTAAGTAATTTAAAGGTTGTTTTATTTATTTAAATTTAATAATGGATTTTCATCAAGTAAAAGCCGACACAGTTAAACAGTATAAGTAGATGTTTATGCCCTGACGACGATGATGCATGGGCATAAAGTACACCTTTATGTCGTTGATAACTAACCAATATAGAAACACAATAATGAGCTAGTATGACAAAAGATTATTTGGTGCACCCGAATTGCCCCAAAAACTCATTAGCCTACTAATCCCCTACCGGAATTGCACTAAAATATCTGTGGATAAATATTTTGTATTTAATCCCTAGCTCGAATTGCACTACTTCCATATTTTTAATTTGTTGGGAATTTTAATTAAATAGATAACAAATTATTGTTCTTCTCCGAATCAGAATATTTATGTATTTTTGGATATTAAAAAAAACATGCAAAAACATACATATTGTTATGAAATTGTTCACCCTGTATATGGGAATGTTATAAAATAAAAATAAAAAAATAAAATTTTTTTTCTGTTCAAATAGTTATTAGGAGATGTTTATAATTGAGTTAATATACAAGTTAGCAATTAATTTGATATGATAGTGTTTGAAATGAGTTAAATAGCATAAAAATTATATTAATATTGATAAAGTTGTGTTTAAAAGTTAATTTATTAAAAGATTATTCAAAGTTAATTGTTATGTTTAGTAAATAAGATAGGAGAGTTGATATGCAGGTGAAGAATAGGAAACGAAAGGTATTATAGATAGATTGGCAATAAATTGAAGAAAAGTGAAAGAATCTTAAAAGTTATTAAAATAATGAAAGATGTTATAATAAAATCGAAATTTTGGAATTGTAATACATGAAATTTAAGTCAGATAGTAAAAAGGGAATATAGGGTTAATAACCTAAACTAAGGCTGAGGTATTAAAAACAAATCTAGTGGTAACAAAAAAATAAAAAGAAAAAAATAATAAACAAAGGGTTGTCAAACAATAAGTTATAAAATTTTTTTTATATTTTGATTTGGAAGGTTATGATAAGTTTATACATTAAAAAGACAATTTTGAATGCTGTACAGAAGAGGGAATAAAATTATACATATACCAACAATTAGAAGATGAATTTTATTTCATACATTTAAGAAAGTGAAAAAAAATATTTAAAGGTATAACGAAGACATTTAAAATTATCAGTAAGCGTAATGGGGATATTTAGAAGAAGTAATAACTAGAAGGAAGTAAGAATTGGTGTTGTAAAGAACAGGAGAAGTTAATAAGAGTTGTATCCAGATTTCAAAGCAAAAGCATAAAAAAGAGGAATATACGGATTAAACATAAATTTATATTTTTTTTTGTAATGTTTATTATTTTTTGTACTAGGACCCAGCCAAATTTCTGAGACTAATTGTAAATATCATTACATAAAAGTGAATTCTGTAAAGGAGGGTATGCTTTTGATAGGACAATTTGGGCCTTTTCTGAAAAAAATTTTAAATGCTTTTAAATTCTTATAAATGAGTAATGTAGTAATACGTTTCATTTTTTTTCAATTTAGAATAATTTATCTTATGTATAAAAAAATAATAACTTCTGATCAATTATTTTCAAAAAATGCAAAGTGGCAACATTGCTCTTCAATAATTATTTAAATGGTAAATTGTCAAAAGTGACATTTTCCTATTAGTGTTGTTGATAACAAAATAGTGCATTGTTTTCTTTTCAATTCGTTTATTTAATTTAATTAGTCAGTATTTTTATTTAATTTAACACTTTTTATATCTATTTGTTAGCATATTTTTTATTTGAACACTTATATCTTGATATGTTCAAAACTTCGCCTAGTTTAAAACGCTTGTATACTAGGGATTTCTTCAAATCTGCAACAAGTAGAATCCGATTTCTCTAAAAAAAAACAGGCACGTTGCGTTGACATTTACGTAGTTATTACAATAGCTGTATTTCTTTGGCACTTGGATCAGTTCAGTTCAGTTCTAGGTCACTTGCTTCACTGTTTTATTTGCAACTGAACTGAATCAAAAATGACCTGGGTCACCTCCCGCCTTACCGATGCTGCACCACCCGCTGAAATGGTTCAAAAGTGATCCGAAACAGATGGCGGGGTTTTTAAAATTATTTGATAACCTAAAAAAAGTGGACTTATCAAGAGCAAATTAAAAATCTAGATTTTAATAAAATGGAAGGTGACACTTCGTCTAGTGAGGAAGATAATATGATTTTAGTAAATATTTAGTAAGAAAAGACTTCCATATATACGGTGTAATGTTTAATGTTCAATTTTAGGAATACATTTTCTCCAAGATACATTCATCTGAGGAAGAAAATTATAGGTGTCGGTGGCCATTTCTTGATGATCTTTTTTTGGTGGAACGGAACGACGTCAGTTGATTTGGTTAGGAGCGTTTTATTTGTACTTTTGCGTGGTCAGTTTTGACCCGTTCAAAAGTGATCCAAGTGAACTGACCCAAGTGCAAAAGAAATACAACCTAATAAGTGTATTTCTGTTGCACTTGGACTGACCACGCAAAAATACAAATAAAACGCGCCTAACCAAAGCAACTAACTTTGTCGTTCCGTTCCTGTCAATTATCATCTGCGACTGGCATCAAAGCACCAAAAAAACTTGACTTCACTTGAAGAATTTTATTCCTCAGATGACGAATGTATCTCAGAGAAAATGTATTCCTAAAATTGAACATTAAACATTACACGGTATATATCGAAGTCTGTTTTACGAAATATTTACCAAAAACATATTATCTTCCTCACTAGACGTAGTGTCGCCTTCCATTTGATTAATATCTAGATTTTTAATTTGCTCTTGATAAGTCCACTTTTTTTAGGTTATTGCATCTCCGTTAAAACAGTGAAATAAGTGATCTAGAACTGAACTGGACTAATCCAAGGGCAAAAGAAATACAGCTATTCACGTGCTTAAAATAATCGGCCTCTACCTATGTATTACATTGAAACCACAGAATACGCACATAAGCGGCGTTGCCAAATGTCTATTTTTTTATTATATTGCCTTAAAAAAAATTCTGAAGAAGAGCTCATTTGAAGATGTTCCGGAATGGTTTGAAAGCTAAAATTTTGAAAAAATGTTTCTTTTTTATAGATCTAAAAGTGTGCAAAATCTTATGGCCGGGAGCAGATAGCCCAGAAAAGCATACCCTCCTTTAAACCAAAAAAGAGCTGTTAGAAAAGAAGTCTTGCAGAAACAAAAAATTATTGAAAATAAAATAGAGGACTATGTAGGTAGAATAAATAGAAAAATGTTTGTTAAATGCGTATCATATAAATTTAACACTTTAACTGCGGATATCGTATATAAATGATTCGTAAAAATAATGCTGTGATGTGTGCATCATAAATAAATAATTTTGTATGTTTTGTTATTTGTCTACAAATTTTTATAAATCTTACAAATTTTTACATATTTTAACAAATTTTTATATATCATTACATATTTTGAACAATTAATTTTTTTGAAATTTTTGATGTTTTTGAAATTTTCGATATATTTTTAATATTTTTAGTTTTTTTAAATATTTTTGAAATTATTAAAATTTATGAAGTTTTGAAATTTTTAATATATTTGGAAATTTTTGATATATTTTATAAATTTTCGAAACTTTAATTTTTTTAAATTTTCGGTTTTCATCAAATTTTCGATGTTTTTGAAATTTTACATATATTTGATATTTTTAATTTTTTTGTTATTTTTTGAAATTTTTGATGTACTTCTGAAATTTTTGAATTTCTTAAAATTCAGTTTTTTTTTTAATTTTTGAATTTTTTAAAAATATTTTTGAAAATCTTAAAATTTATGAAGTTGAAATTTTAATTTTGCAATTTTTAAAACTGTCGAAATTTTTAATATATTTGGAAATTTTTAATACGTTTTCGAGTTTTTTAATTTCTAGACATTTTAATTTTTTAAATTTTTGAATTATTTGACATATTTTTAAAATTTTAAAATTCTTAAAACTTATGTTTTTTTAATTTTTCATTTTTTTTTTAAATAATTTTGAAATTCTTAAAATTTATGAAGTTTTGAAATTTTCATTTTGCAATTTTCATAACTTTCAAAATTTTTAATACATATTCGATTTTTTTTAATTTCCAGACATTTTAATTTTTATTTTTTGAAATTTTCGAATTTTTTGATATAATTTTGAAATTTTCGAAATTTTAAATTTCTTAAAATTTAGGTTTTTTTTTAATTTTTGAATATTAATAGAATCATGTTTATTGGTGTATTAATTAAATTAACGCAAAATTTTTACCATATTTTCCAAATTTTTTTCGTTTGTATTTTACCCGCAGTTAAAGGGTTAATGAATGAATTAAGTAATGGTATTTTTTTTTGATGTTACTAAATATCTAGCTTAAAAAAAATATAATTTTAAATTAAACTGACTTGTTGTACTTAAAAATAATTTAAGAATTTAAGAAGTATAAATATTAAATAATAAAAATTCCATAATTTGGAAGAATATGTGCCGTTCAGGCGAGGGATTAAGTGCCGATAATTGAAAGTGGTGCAATTCGGGTAAGGGATTAAGATACCTGTGAAATAAAATTGACCCTTCTTAATTTTTGTGCAATTCGAGTGCGCCCAGATTATTCATTATATCATAAAGAACAATTTAAAATAATTTCGAAATAAATTTTCTGTAATGACTCTATTTTTTTTATAAACAAATTAATTTAATTTTTGTGTTCATATCCGTCTCTAACTGCGTGATAACTTACTCACCCTTCGAAATAACGATAAAATGTAAGTGATAATTAGACCGATGATAAAAATTAGGGGTCAAAAGATAAAGTTTTACATGGGCTTTATTATAATTGTAACGAAAACTATGACGATAATGATTGAGTTTGAATCGAAAAAGGGTTATTAGGGACAATATGGACATATGTCCACGTGCAGATGGTCATTATTATAAAACTCTATGTGTGTACTTTACCTAAAATGTTAACTAGTTTAAAATAGAACACCCGCCGGGGATGGACGAAGTATTAGTTAATGATGTTTGTGTAAATAATCACCACCCTTTTGATTTTAGACTTTTATATCCTGGCTTGATTCTGATCATGCTAAACATCTAAAAATCATTAAGTACTGACTAATTATTTTGATGATAATCATCAATTTATACACTCTACTTTGTGATAATTCAAATACACAGTGCGTTTCAAAAAATATTTGAATGTCGAACAATACTGTTACAATAATCGAATCGAATGGACATTGTCGCATTTAATAAAAATCGGTTGTGTCGGCCCAAAACTTTCCCGACGATTATCCACGAATACTTTTTCAGATATTTAATGTTAAAGTTTAAATATTTGACATTTTTTATTTTTGACAGGTGATAGTTGGAGAAATAATTTTGACTGTTCTGAATAGAGTTTTTCAAGGGCTTTCAAACGACATATTGCATGTCCAATTCCGTGACATGCTGCATCTGTCATTTTTTGATAGTGATACTTCCGTTTGACAGATCTCGTACAAAAACTAATGGGTTCTTCCGACGGGTAACCCAAACCACTACAGCAAATTTCAGCTTAATCTGATTAAACGTGTGGCCGCTATCGTATAAGAATACACACACAGACCGACAGACAGACTTCCAACTGGAAATGGTCTTAATCGTCTCTGGGGACCCGAAAATGGATATTTCCGTTTTTATCTCTTTTTTTTTAGCTCGTTTACAATACTTTCCTTTCTAGGAGGTGGGTCGTGAAAGTAAAAGTTTTAATTAAGAGCCTTGGGAACCGCCGCAATTATGATACAAAACGCGGTTTCGTTTTAAGAACTTAATAATTAACGAAATTAGTTTTAGTTTGAAGGAAACATGTTTATAAAGTATATGTGATTACCGGATCTGTAAAATAAATTATTAAAAAAAAATAAAATTGAAGTATTTTTTATTTATTGCTTTTAATTTAAAAAATAGTGAAGTTCCGGTGAACCCTATTAAAACTGCATTGTTTTTTTCCAATACATCATTTCTCAAATATTCCTATATATTTTGTAAAACGAAACCTAGTATTTAAATAAATATTTGACAGGTGCTGCCCTCTTCGATTTTACCAAAGACGGCAGAAAAAGTGTGTAACTTTGGCAACATCGGATCGATTATATTGTTTTGACAGCTACGCCACTTGAGCTGAACAACACAACAACACAGTTGATTTTATTTTAGTGATTTTGGAGTGAAATCGATAGAGTGAGGCATAGAAAAAAATGGGCAAAATAGAAAAAATATGAAAACGTAAAAAAATCCGTCTTGCATCCCAAGTGAATCAGGTAGAATTTATACCATCCGACTTGCATCCCTCGACCATCCGAGTTGCATCCCATTAACCGGTTTAATTTTAGCAGCAAAAATAATATATTTTGTGATAATAACTGACAGCGTTGTCACGTTTAATTAATACTAAATATTGGAATATCGAAATAAATATTCATGACTGCAAACTGCACTAAAATAGTGTGTAAGTAAGTAAATGGTAAAAAATAAAAATTATGTTAAGAATTTATTTAATAATTAAAATTTTAATAAAACAATACGTAAGATATAAAAGTTATTAATTCTGAAACTGTGCATTATTTTTTTTTAATTTCTTTGTCTGTTTTTGGGGTAACTTTTATTTGTTTTGTAAAAATGGTTAAACCCTTTTCGAAATATTTTTAACAAAGCATTAAACAAATAGTGCTTTTAGATGTAATTATACAATTTCAAGTAGATACATATATAAAAATAAATAGTGTTCACGTTATACCGAAATATAACTCCCAATTTATTAAAAAAACGAGATTTTATAAAAATGAAAATTAACTAGAAGAAAATAGGATTACCAAGTTTTAGTTTGTTATAGACAGTTTCGTATAGATGTAAGCCTAATGTTTGTTAAAAATAAGAACGAGACAAAATGGAAAAAAAAATATTTTTTCTACGCGTCGTTCAGGCAACTGCAATTGCGTGCGGAAAAGTATAACTTTCCGCACTTGTTAGTAAAATAACTATTTTAAATTTTATAAATATATGTGTTTTATTGGTCTTATTCCTTCTTCTATATTTTTTATTTATAAATAAATTCATAATTTTTTCTCCTATTGTTTCTACAGTGTGATTAAAAAAATCAAATTAAAATGAAAACTTTTTTATTTTATTTTCAAATTATTATTGTCGATTAGACCTTAAATTGTATACATAATAATATCTACAAGGGCAAGATTTCAAAAAAAAAGAAAAAAAAATGTTTTTTAATGCCTAGGCATTAATAGTATATTATATACCAAGGGACTAAAGTGCATCTTTTAATCCCGAGGGTGAAGATTGTTTTCCGAGCGTAGCGAGGGAAACAATCACCTGAGGGATTAAAAGACACTTTATTTTTCATGTAATAAAAAACTGATTTAAATTGTTTGTATAATTCATACCTTAAAATTACAGTCAAGAATTTTAGCACAAAGTGGCAACGTTGCTGCGGAGTTTACCTGAAATAGTTTTAATAATCCGCAAATACCTTTTTTCGAGGAGGATGCAACTCGGATGGTACGTTTTTATGGTCAGGTAAAAATTAAATTTTTGGGATGGAACTCGAATGTTGCCAAAAAATTGTGGGAAATAGAGAAAATAGGAAAATGGGCAAAAATAGGCAAAATAGAAAAAAATAGGAAAAAAACAGGGAAATATAGAAATAAATAATATAAAATAGAAAACAAAAGAAAAACTATATAGAGAAAACCAGGGAAAATGGTAAAAATACATAAAAATATAGGAAACAATAGGACAATGGGAAAAAATAGGGAAATAAGGAAAATGGGAAAAAATAGTGAAAATAAGGAAAAAAATAGAAAATTATTGGAAAAAGTAAAACATATAGAGAAAAATAGGAAAAACTAGGCAAAAATTGAAAAAAATGAAATAAGAGGGAAAAATAGAAAAAATAGTTAAAAAAATAGGCAAATTAGAGAAACGTAAAAAACATTGGGAGAAATAGAGAATAGGGGAAAAATAGGCAAAGAAAAACAGGAAAAAAAGAAACAGGGACATATGGAAAAAAATAGAAAATTAGTAAAAAATAGAAAAAAGTAAAAAATAAAAAAATTGGGAAGAATAGAAAAAATAGGAAAACGTAAAAAATAGGAAAAAATAAAACAACGAAAAAAACTAGGGAAAAAGAAAAATAGGAAAAAACCATGGAAGTATGGGGAAATATAGGCAAAATGGTTGAAAACATAAAAAAAATAAAAAAAAAAGAAAAACTACGTAAAATAGGGAAATATATGCAAAATAGAAAAAAAATGAAAAAATAGAAAAGAATGGGAAAAATAAAAAAATAGTAAAAAACAGGAAAATAGGAAAAAAAATAGGTATAGGCGTAAACTTTAATGAATTACGGTCGAATTTCGAACAATAAGGCTGAAAAAACAAACATCGGGTTAGTTAGGGAGTTGTAAATTTATTAAAATGGTCAGAATATCCCTGAAGTGGTAGGAAGCGGGAGACAATTCGAAGTTGATGACGGATTTCCCATGCCCCTTAACAATTCAACAGTATAAGATTTTTCTTGATTTTTATTTCCTTTTACAAAATAATCTTAACTCTGCTAATGGATCACCCTGTATCCTAAAATTTATCAGTTCCTTAGTTACCAACTACATAAAACTGTGAGCATAAAGTGAACTTTATGGCCCGCACGGACATAAAGTGCATTTCATGGCACGCAAAGTGTGCTTGATGGTCCGCGCGAGCATAAAGACAAAAAACAGTTTTTGTTTAATTTATTACTAGTGTTTATTAATGAAATTATGAAATAAAATTATTATGTAACAAAAAATAAAATGTTATGTTATTAAAATCAAGTTAAATTTTCAGATTTTTTTAAATCTTTATATTGTGGATGCAATAACGAACTAGTATGACATAAAAGTTTGTATGCACCGCGAGTATAAATAGAGGTGTATGCCCTGAGTGCGACGATCGTACAATCCCGAGGGCCTCTGGCTTTTCCACTGACGTTATATTTTTATTAAATATGAATAAAATACCATCCCACTTGATACAGGTATTAATTTATATAATAATCGCATTTGGTTATACAGTATTTTACCTGTCGTGTACAAAGTTTTGTTTTAATATAATTAGTTTTATCTAGATGATACTGTGAAAATTTATTTATATTAAAAAACAGTTCGCACATCAAATGACGTTTTATTGATAATTTTTTTCTATTTCTAATTTAATCTTTTGGATTTTCAGATCATTTAGAATTTTTGTTTTTAATTCGTTCTCTATTTTCAAATTCATTTCTTTTATCTGCAATGCATGAAAAACTTCTTCGTTTGTTAACTTTGTTTTTACTAATTGCATTTCTAAAGTTACTAAATCATTATTTCTTTCAATTTTTTGGTTAATTTGTCTTTCATGTAGAGAAACCAATTTAAACTGAATTTCCATCATTGGAATCATTTTTATTTTCATAGATTTGGACATTTGTTACTTCAAATTGTATAGAAGGCTTAGGAAGGGTATTCAAGGGATTTTCCGTCTGTGGAACATTTTCACTGAAATTAAATTAAAATGAAATTAATTTTGAAACATTTTATTTGTTTTTATTCTAATTAATGAAGCTAAACAATTATTTTCTTTGTTTTATATAAAATACATGAATTACATCATCTTAGTTACAATGACTAGATTCATAAGTATCTCTACATACCTGGAAACATTAATTATTTCAGTGGTTAAATCGCATCCTTCGTCTAGAGTCTTCAAAAAATAAAAAAGTTCAAAAACATTTATGAAAACGATCGTATTTTCCTCAAAATCTACTGGGCAAATATCGGCAATCGCCCAGTCTAATTCTGAAGGCTGCGTTGAAGGACCTGCTTGAGTACTTCTTGGTACACCTTATCAAAATGCGCCTCAAAGCTTACTTTGTTGTAAAAAAATTATTTTTTTCATTTTGAAGGTGATGATTTTTAATTATGAAGCCAGGGTTTTATGAAGTTTAGTTTTTTTTTGAAGGAAGATTTAATTGAGTACTTCATAGGACATCTAATACAAATCCGTCACAAAGCTTACTTTGTTGTAAAAAAATTAATTTTTTCATTTTGAAGGTGATGATTTTTAATTATGAAGCCAGGGTTTTATGAAGTTTAGTTTTTTTTTGAAGGAAGATTTAATTGAGTACTTCATAGGACATCTAATACAAATCCGTCACAAAGCTTACTTTGTTGTAAAAAAATTAATTTTTTCATTTTGAAGGTGATGATTTTTAATTATGAAGCCAGGGTTTTATGAAGTTTAGTTTTTTTTTGAAGGAAGATTTAATTGAGTACTTCATAGGACATCTAATACAAATCCGTCACAAAGCTTACTTTGTTGTAAAAAAATTAATTTTTTCATTTTGAAGGTGATGATTTTTAATTATGAAGCCAGGGTTTTATGAAGTTTAGTTTTTTTCTGAAGGAAGATTTAATTGAGTACTTCATAGGACATCTAATACAAATCCGTCACAAAGCTTACTTTGTTGTAAAAAAATTAATTTTTTCATTTTGAAGGTGATGATTTTTAATTATGAAGCCAGGGTTTTAGGAAGTTTAGTTTTTTTTTGAAGGAAGATTTAATTGAGTACTTCATAGGACATCTAATACAAATCCGTCACAAAGCTTACTTTGTTTTAAAAAAATTAATTTTTTCATTTTGAAGGTGATGATTTTTAATTATGAAGCCAGGGTTTTATGAAGTTTAGTTTTTTTTTGAAGGAAGATTTAATTGAGTACTTCATAGGACATCTAATACAAATCCGTCACAAAGCTTACTTTGTTGTAAAAAAATTAATTTTTTCATTTTGAAGGTGATGATTTTTAATTATGAAGCCAGGGTTTTATGAAGTTTAGTTTTTTTTTGAAGGAAGATTTAATTGAGTACTTCATAGGACATCTAATACAAATCCGTCACAAAGCTTACTTTGTTGTAAAAAAATTAATTTTTTCATTTTGAAGGTGATGATTTTTAATTATGAAGCCAGGGTTTTATGAAGTTTAGTTTTTTTCTGAAGGAAGATTTAATTGAGTACTTCATAGGACATCTAATACAAATCCGTCACAAAGCTTACTTTGTTGTAAAAAAATTAATTTTTTCATTTTGAAGGTGATGATTTTTAATTATGAAGCCAGGGTTTTAGGAAGTTTAGTTTTTTTTTGAAGGAAGATTTAATTGAGTACTTCATAGGACATCTAATACAAATCCGTCACAAAGCTTACTTTGTTTTAAAAAAATTAATTTTTTCATTTTGAAGGTGATGATTTTTAATTATGAAGCCAGGGTTTTAGGAAGTTTAGTTTTTTTCTGAAGGAAGATTTAATTGAGTACTTCATAGGACATCTAATACAAATCCGTCACAAAGCTTACTTTGTTGAAAAAAAATTATTTTTTTCATTTTGAAGGTGATGATTTTTAATTATGAAGCCAGGGTATTAGGAAGTTGAGTTTTTTTCTGAAGGAAGATATAATTGAGTACTTCATAGGACACCTGCTACTACAGATTTGGCTTATTCTTTTGATCTGTAATAGGCACTTCTAAACGTATTTGCATCCCTGTTATAAATTCCGCCGATTACCATTTCATATGATAATTCTTCCCACAATAGGCAGATTCGACATTTTTATTATTTTTTTTATTTTATCTTAACTCGAGAGGTTTTGTTATTTAAAATCGATCAAAATATTAATATTTACGTCCGCACTAAGCATTTTAAAATCAACGATCGGCGAGAGGTTGGAAAACGGTACCTGTGCGTGAGACTAGACCGTGTGACGTCAGTAGCCATGAACTCTTCGATCCTTGCCCGCTGCTGCGCTGTATTCGCGATGCAAACACATTTTACAGGTTTACCATTTTTACTAAATTTCCTACTAAATTAGTAGATTTTTAAGAAAATATATCGTTCGCTACCCAGTTTTTTAAGGCTATTATTATAGCCCAGGATTTTTATAGTCTGAGGCTTAAATATGTTAGAGTTTATAGGCTCATACTGAGATGGGCTTCACTTATTTCCCATATACTAAACTTCAAAAATGATGTGTCTAAAACGTCAAATATTGGTAATTTCAGTAGTTTTTGACGTTTTCAACCATTTTATCTAATTTTAATAGTTAAACAGATTTTGCAAAAGAGGCAACTGATTATAGAAAAAACACACATATATTAATAGATATCAAACACAACACAAATCACCCTCTTAGAGGAAATAGCGACGCAGTAAAATGTTTTTAACATATAGAATTTATTTCAAAAATTAATCATCTTAAAAGATTTCTTATAAATTGGGCATTATAAAGAAATTAATAATTAAAAATATCAATTAAAAAAACGTCACAATGTTAAAAAATTGCATTTACAAAATTCCTTGAAAATGTAATAAATTCTACATATTTTAGTAAAGTCGTCTAGGTACGACCTGGTAACATATTTTGTCAAAATTTTAAATTGTACAAAATGTTTGTTACATATATTGTAAATAAGTTTTATTATGATAGTAATAAAAATATAAAAATATTATTGTACTATTAGGATTATTTGTTTATTTTGATGTTTGAAAAAAAATTATTATATTCTATTGATTTAATTGAACCTATGAAATATAGTCAATTGAGGCCGGCTGTAACGTAAAAATTCGCACCGAACATTATAGAATTCTAATCTAAAATGGATCGAAGGATCCCGCAAAAACGAAGACCCCAATCATTCCATTCCATGGCATTCGTGAGAAACGACTTGATTGGTTTTCAAAAATATTCATATACCTTTTTCCATCAGCATTGTGTTATTTAAAATTAGATCATGTATTGTGTCGGTCCCCTTCTCATAAGTAAAGGTTAGGTTAGGTTCAGGTTAGAGTATCACCTGGTGATCTTACCCTGTTCTTCTTCTTACGGAAGTATAGAGGCTGCATCGAAAATGAAATAAAAAAAAACTGCACTCTTTTGTGTCAAAGCTTGCTGTTGCGGAACAACAAATTTCCGTTGAACATATATGAGCATCGGTCAAAGACAAGATATGGCAAACTTCGATGTTTATCTCTTTACATTCATAAGACGAATAACTGGGTTATGGATCACGGAAGATTTGTTACATATTGAGATCAAGATTGTAATTTAATATCTTATTTTATAAAGAGGGTTTTCTAGAGGTATATTCAATAGAAAAAATATTTATTATTAATAAAAAAACAGATAATTATAATAGATACAAATTTAAGACAGTCGAAGTTTCAGTAATTATGTTATCAAATAACAGAAAAATGGACTGGGAAATTATTAAAAGTTAAAACTTTAGAAAAATATATAAACTATATGTTGAGAGATGGAAATACTAATCAAACCACATAAAGAAAATTTAAAATTAACAAAAATGCTGCTTGTACTTTTATATTTGTGAAATATCAATAGGCTTCTAATTTTTATTATTATACATTTAAAAATAATTATGATTATTTGTGATCAACAATTTCCATTTATTTTTTCTAAACCATATGTAAATTCTAGTTGACTAAAGTCTGGAAAGCTGGAATGTTATACTGGGTGACAACGATGTTAGGGTACACTCAATAACTTCGTTAATTTTAAAGGTAAAGGACTGAAATTTGGGATAATTATATTAGATCTAATTATCGAAATTTCTACCATCTTAGATCGAAAATATCACTTCCGGTTTTTCCGGAAGTGGTACCACCTTTCTACTTTTCTATATGCTACCATGTACAATTTTGTCAACTATGAAAGAAAAAGGGATATTCTTATAATTAACTTGAAATGATATTATTAGTAAAAAAATTAAAATAAAATAGGCCTTGAATAAAATGTAATTAGGGAGTATATTTCTTATTTACAAAAAAATTTTAAAATTCAAAGTTTCATAAAATCTAAACAATTTTAAATTTTTATAATTTTTGCCATAATTCATTAAATCTTCTTTGATTTTTTCTCAATGGAACTACTCATTTTTTATTTTCGTCTATTAATTGAGCATGTCTTAAGTTTTAAATTCCAATTAGCAAATTGCAATACTTAAAATAAGGTAACAGAAAAAAAAAACTTTTTTAAAAAAGTTAATGCTTCATATCGCCATAAATGACATACACCAATGACGTCACTAAAAGTACTTTTTATTAATAAAACCGGAAGTAATTCTTTCAATCTCAGATAGTAGAAATGTCGATAATTAGATCTAATGTAATGATCCCAAATTTCAATCCTTTGCCTCTAAAATTAACGAAGTTATTTAGTGTACTCTAACATCGTTGTCAACCCGTATAAAACATAAAATAAATCAGGTGATTTAAACATGGAAACTCAGAAAAATGGAAATTTTGCAGTCTGTTAAAAATTAAAAAAAAATCCAAGTGATACAAATTAGGAAACCTCGCAAACCATATGTAAATTCTAGTTGACTTAATTCTGGAAAGTTGGGAAGTTATATAAAACTTTAAATAAATCTAGTAATTTAAATCTGGAAACTTATCAAACTGTCTAAAAATTTTGAAAACTGTTAAAAATTTAAAAAATCCAAGTGATAGAAAATAAGAAACGTTGCATGCCATATATAAATTCTAGTTGACTTAAATCTGGAAAGCTGGGAAGTTATAAGAAGCTTAAAAAAAAATCTAGTGATTTAAATCTGGAAACTTAGCAAACTATCCGGAAATTTTGAAAACTGTTAAAAATTAAAAAAATCCAAGTGATTCAAATTAGGAAACCTCGTAAATCATATGTAAATTCCAGTTGACTAAAGTCTAGAAAGCTTGGAAGCTAAATAAAATTTTAAAAAATCCAAGCGATTTAAATCTGGAAATTTTGCAGACTGTTAAAAATTGAAAAAAAATCCAAGTGATACAAATTAGGAAACCTAGCAAACCAAATCTACATTCAAGTTGACTAATATCTGGAAAGCTGGGAAGTTAAAACTTAAAAAATCTAGTGATTTAAATCTGGAAACTTAGCAAACTGCGTGGAAATTTTGAAAACTTAAAAATTAACAAATACAAGTGATTCAAATTAATAAACCTCGTAAATCATATGTAAATTCCAGTTGACTAAAGTCTAGAAAGCTTGGAAGTTAAATAAAATTTTAAAAAATCGAAGCAATTTAAATCTGAAAATTTAGAAAAATTTCAGGAAATTTTGCAGACTGTTAAAAATTAAAAAAAAAAATCCAAGTGATACAAATTAGGAAACCTAGCAAACCAAATCTACATTCAAGTTGACTAATATCTGGAAAGCTGGGAAGTTAAAACTTAAAAATCTAGTGATTTAAATCTGGAAACTTAGCAAACTGTCTGGAAATTTTGAAAACTGTTAAAAATTAAAAAATCCAAGTGATCCAAATCAAAAAACGTCGCAAATCATATCTAAATTCTAGTTGATTAAAGTCTGGAAAGCTTGAAATCAATATAAAACTTAAAAAAATCAAATGATTTAAATCTGGAAACATAGAAAACTGTCTGGAAATTTTGCAGACTAATATAAATTAAAAAAATATAAGTGATACAAATCAGGAAACCTAGCAAAACAATATGTTAATTCCATTTGACTAAAGTCTGGAAAGCTGGGAAGTTATATAAAATTTTAAAAAAATCAAGCGATTTAAATCTAGAAACTTAGCAAACTGCCTGGAAATTTTGAAAAATTAAAAATTAAAAAATCCAAGTGATTCAAATTAGGAAACCTCGTAAATCATATGTAAATTCCAGTTGACTACAGTCCAGAAAGCTTGGAAGCTAAATACAATTTTAAAAAATCCAAGCGATTTAAATCTGGAAACTTAGAAAAGTGTCTGGAAATTTTGCAGACTGTTAAAAATTAAAAAAAAATCCAAGTGTTACAAATTAGGAAACCTAGCAAACCAAATCTACATTCTAATTGACTAATATCTGGAAAGCTGGAAAACTTAAAAAAATCTAGTGATTTAAATCTGGAAAATTAGCAAACTGTCTGGAAATTTTGAAAACTGTTAAAAATTAAAAAATACAAGTGATCCAAATCAAGAAACGACACAAATCATATCTAAATTCTAGTTGACTAACGTCTGGAAAGCTTGAAAGCAATATAAAACTTAAAAAAATCAAATAATTTAAATCTGGAAACATAGAAAACTGTTTGAAAATTTTGCAGACTGTTAAAAATTAAAAAATATCCAAGTGATACAAATCAGGAAATCTAGCAAACCATAATATGGAATTTACATATTATGTAAATTCTAGTTGACTATTGTCTGGAAAGCTGGGAAGTGGTATAAAACTTAAAAGAATCCAAGTGATTTGAATCTGGAAATTTAGAAAAATGTCTGTAAATTTTGAAAACTGTTAAAAATTAAAAAATCCAAGTGATACAAATCAGGAAACCCAGCAAACCATATATAAATTCTAGTTGACTTAAGTCTGGAAAACTAGGAAGTTTTATAAAATTTTAAAAAAATCTAGTGCTTTAAATCTTGAAACTTAAATTTTGAAAACTGTTAAAAATTAAAAAATCCAAGTGATATAAATCAGGAAATCTAGCAAAACGTATATAAATTCTAGTTGACTAAAGTCTGGAAAGCTGGGAAGTTCTAGAAAACAAAAAAATTTAGTAATTTAAATATGAAAACTATCTGGAAATTTTGAAAACTGTTAAAAATTAAAAAAAATCGAAATGATTCAAATTAGGAAACCTCGCAAACCATATGTAAATTCTAGTTGACTAGTTACATAGCTGGGAAATTATATAAAACAAAAACAATCTAGTATCTGGAAACTTAGAAAACTGTATGAAAAGTGATAAAACTGGGAAGTTATATAAAACTTAAAAAAATCAAGTGATTTAAATCTGGAAAATTTACAAACTGTCTGGAAATTTTGAAATCTATTAAAAATTAAAAAATCCAAGTGATAAAAATCAGGAAACCCAGCAAATCATATGTAAATTCAAGCTGACTAAAGTCTGGAAAGCTGGGAAATTATATATAACTTAAAAAAATCAAGTGATTTAAATCTGGAAACTTAGCAAACTGACTGGAAATTTTGAAAACTGTTAAAAAAAAATTAAAGTGATTCAAATTAAGAAACCCCGCAAATCATATGTAAATTCTAGTTGACTAAAATAGTAAAACTTTTTCGTCTTTTTCAATATTTTTATAAAAATCCTATGATATAAAACTAATCGAAATTATATGAAAAAGAAGAAAAACTAACGATTATGCAAATGATTTTTTCAAACTGAAATTGATTGTTAAAATTTCTACTCCAAATAAGAAATAAGTAATGTATTTTTTTAAATCTTATTATTTTATCAGGTCAAAAATCTGATTTAAGTTTTTAATTTTTTAAAAGGTATTCTTAAAATACAAATAAAAAAATTAAAAAATATTGCTTAAATAAAAAAACATTGATTAAAATCAATAAAATTAATTTTGTGTCTAGTTATTTATTAATGTTCTGAAATTTCTGAATATTTATATAAAAAATTGAAACCATTGAATGTAAAGTAGTTTAGTTTTGTAAACTATATTTCTAGTAAAATTAATACCTACATTTGTAAAAAGTATTTATAATAAAATATTTGGTAGTTACAACCAACTCATTTTACAGTTTTAGAATAAAAAACTTATACAACGGCTTTGTCCATCTGTCTGTCTGTCTATCTGTGACTAGATTCAACTCAAAAACGATAATAGATAGCGACAAACAGGCAACGGCAATCGAATCAAGGTCATTTTAAAGCTCCGAAAACTCAAAAAATTACAGCAAAAATATTGTCGTTTTTCATTGGTAACAATAAAGATTATTATGTAAATACCGATCGAGTTATAGAATAAAAAAAATAAAATCTCTACCGTGGCTTATATACTATGTTTTCTACTAGATGCTGGTACATTTAATCATTTTTACAATGATAGTTTTTAGATTTTTTTTTATTTGAAAAGAATTGAAAACAAATGCATGAAAATATTCTATAAATAAAATTAACATTTCCTTTTATTTTTTGAGTAGGTTGAAAATTCACTTGAAATGATAGAAATCCAAAAGAAAGTGCATATTTACTCTTATTTTTTTACAATGATTATTAAAAAAAAACTTGTATAGATTTGGTGCTCTGCCACCTCTGAGGTCACGCTTAGGCAATTATCTACTAGTAAAAGAAAAAATATACCGACTCGAATACAACATAAATAATGACATCTTTTAATAATAGTAGTGGAAAAATAATTTTAAATCGTTTTACTTTTTCATTTTTGTTTGGTCAATATAGTATATTATATACCAAGGGACTAAAGTGCACCTTTTAATCCCGAGGGTGAAGATTGTTTCAAACAATCACCTGAGGGATTAAAAGACACTTTAGTCATGTAGTATATACGCTATTTTTTACATCGCGGTGCCCTAGGCCCCTTAAAATTCAAATAATTATTTAAATACAATTTGTTATTAAATTTAATTTTTTTTTAATATAACTTTGTTCTAAAACTTCTTTTAAAGAATTTTAGTCGGTTAAAATATGTTTTTGCACATTTTAAAAAACTCATAATTTTATATGATATATTAAGTATACTTTCGAGGGGAACACAAAATTGGAAAGAAACGAGGGGAAATTTTGAAGAAAGAGAGGAAATTTGAGACAAAAAAGGGATAATTTCAGAAAAAAGTGATAAAATTTGAGAAAAAAGAAGGGAAATTTGACAAAAATGAAAAAAAAAAGATTTAATTTAAAAAGGGGTATTTTTAATGAGAGAAAGGAGGTAATTTTAGTGAAAAAGAGGAAATTTCAGATTAAATATCGAAAAAGTTGAGAGAAACAAGAGTAAATTTTGAAGGAAGAGGGAAAATTTAAGGCAAAAATGTAAATAAACGTAAAATTTATTCAAAAAAGTAACAAAATTTGAGAGAAAAGAAGGGAAATTCGACAAAAATGAAAAAAAGGGTACTTTTAATGAGAGAAAAAAAGTAATTTTAGAGAAAAAAGACAGGAAATTTGAGGCAAAAAGTGACAAAAATGAGAAAAAATATGTAGTTTTTTAAAAAAACGTGTATTTCTGCAAAAAACAGAAAAGAAGGGAAATTCGACAAAAATAAGAAAAAAGAGGTAATTTTATAAAAAAAAATGGTAATGTTTGACAGAGAAAATTTCAGGACAATAGTGACAAAATTTGAGACAAAAAAGGGAAAAAACCTAGGAAAAACGAAAGGAAATTTTGGAGGGAAAATTTAAATAAAAAAAGTGACAATAATGAGAGACAATGGAGTAATTTCAGTAAAAAATTGACAAAATTTGAAAGAAAAGGGGAAGTTTTTGAGGAAGAGAGAAAATTTAAATCGAAAACGTATAGTAAAAATGAGAAAAAAGGGTAATTTTTGAAAAATTTGACAAAAATGTGAAAAAAAAGGATAATTTAAAAATAATTATTTACCTGTTAATTTTGTAAATATTTAAACGTAACAATTAATTCTATTATTTGTAAGGATCCTACTTCTGATTAGGTAATCATGTTTGACATTAAATTATGTATTTTTTTATAAAATACGGGCTCTTAAAAAAGTTATAAAAAAATCGGGGTTCCCGATGGGGCTCGAACTCAGACCAATTTCGATCAGCATTCAAATCAATAATGTCAGAAGATTGCGACTTGTCTCATATAAAATATTTTAGAATAAAATCGTAAAAAATATATAATAAAGCTTACGACAATCTCGTAAAATGGTATTGGGAAAAAGAAAATTGAAGACTGTACTACCAAAAATTGTTTCCTATACTCCTTTGTGGAAGTATTTGACAGTTCTGAATTAAACAAGAATAAACAAGGTGGCTGGTTTCAATTGTTTTTTATTTGCGGTACTAAAAAATTTCAGACATTTGGGATTAAAAAAATTTAGTCCCAAGGGAGTAAAAGTGGCACTTTAGTCCCGCAAATGCGGGACTAAAGTACTAGTTTTACTCTCCGCGGTGTAAAAAATTAGTTCCTACACGGTAGGCAATCAGTATTACTTTTAGTTTAAATATTGTTGACGTACGGGTATATTATTTAATTTGTCGACTACAAATGCGCCGTCGGCCTTATATCTTCGGATCGGATTGTAAAAATTGGAAAAAAAATTGTAACAAAAGTGGTCATTAGGAGAAAAACCTGTAAATTATTTATAGAATTATATGTCCAAAAAATTTAAAAAGCCAAATTTTACAAAATTTGTCTAATTAAGAAGCACAACAAAAACAATTACCCTAGTCTTGAAAAAATTATGCGTATATTTGATCATACAAGTTTTCAAATAAGAGGTGGGGGAAAGTGGGAACTTTATTATGAAAAAACGACTCCGATTTTACTTAAAAAGAGCTCTTTTCCACCAGTGTAAGGGTTATATTCTCAACTCCACTTAATAAGTAACGGGTACGTTAGAGGGCGTTATTTAAAGTTTTTTAGAAATCTTTGGAAAATATTAAATGTAAGCATGACAGTTTTAACAATAGATAAAAGTAGACCAAAATAGCAACAAATTGGCAAAAACCGCATGTCGATAAAATCATGTTAAGTCACCACTAATAAAAAATACTAGCACACAGATTCATGAAAAATCTCAGAAAATCAAACCCAGAATTTTTCAGTGAAAATTTTCTAAAAGTATATTATTGTAAATAATTAATTTATCATCTGTCCAAATTATTTGACTAATTTTCGAATAAAAATATCCAAATCAGGTTAAAATTCAGTTAGCCCTTTTCCGCACGCACCTCTCGCCGTTAGATTAGGTTGATAATATTCATTTTCTAATAACGTACAACACTTTAATATCGTTTAAATGTTATCGGCAGATCTGTGATTTGCATAAAACGGTACGGTTCGGTCTCTTAATACACAGGGTGTTCGCCTACCGTAGAGAATAGTAATTCGAATTAATTTTAACAATGAAGGGGGTGGAAAGATTTTAGAGATATCAAGGGTGACTATATTGTAACAAGCTAAACGATAAAAACAAGAATTGTAGTTTAATAGCGACCATATGTCAATATAGGCAGGTTTATTACTTTGGAATTTCAATTGGGCATAACGGGGAGTTTCTTAAAAAATAACATGTGGTATTTTTACTGAACATCTTTTTTTTTTAATTATGCACTGGTTTATACTTGTAAGCGTAGCGCATGAAAGTTGCGCAGCGGACGGTACTTCTTAAACTTATGGGACTGGATTATAACAAGAAGTTAAGAAAGATTCCATGCAAAAAATATTTCGATCTATATACAGGACCAATAATAATAATCTGTTCATTCTACGTATAAACTATTGCTTCTAAGGTTCATTTGTAAAAGGGATGAAATATATGGAAAGTATTATTAGTACTAGTGGTTGCCAAGTGGTCGAAATTCAACCGTAAACCATTAAAATTTAAAGTTTATATGTCTCTACCTATTTTTATATATTTTCTTTGTTCTTCTTTGCTTTTCTTTATTTTTTCCTATTTTCCGCTATGTTTTCCTCTTTTTTTTGATTTTTCTTGTTTTTTCCTGTTTCTTTCTGTTTTTTTTTATTTTACTCTTTTTTCCTTATTAAAACTGTATGGTTTTCTGTTTTTGTACGTTTTTAAATTTTTACCTATATTTTCCTATGTTCTTTATTTTTCCTGTTTTTCTATTTCATCTTATTTTTTTCTATCCTTTCTATTTTTTCCTATATTCTTTTTTTTTCCTGTTTTAGATTTTTGTTCATGTTTTTTTATACCTTTACCCCATTTTCACCATTTTGCCCATTTTTCCTCATTTTCACCATTTTGCCTATTTTTCCCCATTTTGCATTTTTTCCCATTTTTGTATACTTTTTCCCATTGTTTCCATTTTTCTCTAGTTTTACCCTTTTTTTCTATGTTTTTATAATTTTTTTGTTTTTTTCTGATTTTTCCTATTTTTTCTATTTTTCTTATTTTTTCCTATTTTTTACCATTATTTCCTATTTTGTTCTCATATTTTTTCTATTTTTGTATAATTTTTCAATTTTTTCTATTTTCTTCATTTTCCCTATTTTTTCCCAATTTCCTATTGTTTTCTATTTTTCTCGGTTTTTTCCATTTATTCCTTGTTTTCCTGTTTTTCTTACATTTTCTCTTTTTACTGTTTTTTCCTGTTTTTTACGATTTTTTCCTCCTTTTTACCATTTTTTCCATTTTTTTCCATTTAATCCATTTTTTTTCGATTTTTTTATTCCTATTTTTTACCTATTCAAAAATAAAATTACAATAAAAAAAGTAAAAACTTGTTTCTAAAAAAACTTATGATACGGTTAGGGATTCGATCCCACGCTCTCACAGCCTGGCGTCTTAGCCCATTCGGCTGTTGTACCGATAACTAAAAGTAGTCTAATGTTTGAGAATTACATAGATTGGTGTTTTCAAATGGTTTTTCCTAAACGACAGCTTCGTTTGTGTTCCGTTATTGACATCTTATGTATGGTAGATAGACAGTTTCTTGGTATTTGTTCTTCACCAGGATTTTGTTTTTGGTCTCCCTTGGGCACGTAGCACGAGTTATGGCTTCTTGGCTGTATCCGTTGGCTTGTAACACTGTTGTCAGGTGCTTTATTTCAGCGCTCTGTTTACTAAGATGTTAATAACAGTCCGTTTTTGTTTTGGATGATGATTGGATCCATGTTGTAAGTATCGATCAGTGTGTGTTTTCTTTCTGTATACGCAGTGGCCTAGTTTATTATCTTCTCGATTAACAAATACATCTAGGAAAGGAATTTGTAGGTTTTCCATGGTGAACTTTAGGATGAAAACTGTTCAGATGGTTTACGAATTTCTTCAGGTCTTCTGTTCCATGACTCCAGACTAAAAATGTGTCATCGACATACCTTAGCCAATGTTTTTGTTATTTTTCAGCAGTGCGTATGGTTCTTTCTTCAAATATCTATGAAAAAATTGGCCACAACTGGTCTCAGTATTCTTCCCATGGCGACTCCGTTATAAAATGTTTGGTTCCATTGAAAGTATGTTGTTGTGAGCGAGTGTGTTTGCAGAATTTTTGTCAGATGCTTGTTTTTGGAGTCTGGAGTTGTTTTGTCTAAATTTGTTAAACTTTCTCTTTTATCTCTCATCGGATAACTGTACAGTTGTTTCCAAAGTGTTATTCTATCGATCTTTTTCCAATCTTCACATTGTAGTAAATGACTCAGTAGTAGTTGAAACAGTTGTTCATCATTTGTTGGAAGTTGCTTTCGTGTTTGGTAGATTCTCTCCCTTAATAATACTTTTTCCATCCTGTCGAATATTCTTTGGGTCTGTGGTGTCTTGATAATTCTTTTTGAACGTATAAATTTTGGCGTGTTTTCTTGGTCTCCGCAACGTAGTAAAAATGTTAAAGAACTTAACATTTGGGCTTTCTTCTTGTGTGATTCTTCTAGTCTCCTAACTAATTGGTATGTTTCCTCCCCGTAATAAGTAATAAAAAAAGAAAACTACGGCATAACAGCCCGGAAATCAACAATTTCCTTGAAGCCGGCTTTTAAAGCTTACATTAAACATAAAATGTTATATTTAATTTAATTTATGTTTAATTTATTTGTGACACATATTATACATTAATTTTAGCTTTCTGCATTCCTACTGTATATAAACTTTAACTTTACAAAATCTCACACTCGCCCGTTCGTGTAATAAAGATGCCCGAAATTTACTGATGGTCTTTTAGATATATTTGCTTCAGTCGATTTTTTTCTAATATTGAAGTAAACCCTAAGAGATAATCACTATCCACTCTTACAATCCTTTCTGAAAGTTCTTAATATCTAATAACTTCAAACACACATTTAGCTTATAGAGAAATAATAGGCAACAAAATATGTGTGCAAATAAAAATATTAAAACAATGCATGATACTGATCTTTCAATTGATGAGAAGATCATTATGTCTAAACTAAGGGCGCATCGACAAGTTTTATCCTGGCATTCGGGAATTATTCCCATTTTTACTTTCCCGGTCCCATCAAAGGGAAGGGTCCTCTAGACCGATATTGATTGAAGACACATGAAAGATTTTTGTCTTTTTTTAATTTTAAGGACAAACAATACACTTTAGTGCAAAATGTTTTAGTGCAAAGTTTTAGAGCATGAAATTTCCTACAATTTTTGTATCAAACTTTTTCCAGAAACAATAACAATAATAAACATAGACGAATACATTTTTTAAACTGTATCTAGAAATAACAAAAATTGAAAATGTTAATCATACATTTAAAATTTTTTTGAATATTTCAAGTTTAATTGTCCAATTTTTTATGTATTTCATTCCTTTCAAAAATGTTTGATTAGCTGTTTTTAACTACATTTTATACCATTGTCATTTAATTTATACGTGCATATTCTCTATAAGTAATGTCAACTTGTTGTAATTTTCCTATTCTTAACTATTATAATTTGTATTGTAGACCTGATGATGGCCATTGTTTGACCGAAACATGTCGCCTCGCCATTTTAATTTGTTGATTGATTAATTATATTTCATGTGGTATGACTTCGAGTTTTTATTATTCTATGAAAAAATTATCATTTTCCTGAGAATTAAATTCGGCTATAACTGACCGCTTCGCTCTTTATGGGCAATCTGTCTTCGTACGATGCCCGGTGCTTATTCTTCTAGCTCTTATGAGTCTGTCTGTATTCTAACAAAACTACCACCCTTACATCTTTATTTGCATTATATTGTTTTGATTTTTGCAGTGAATATCCATCAATATTCTCTAATCGCTTGGCTTTCACAAAGTAGTTTTAAATCCCTTCTAAGAATATATTGTTGACATAAAACAGGTGCTGAGAAGCTCTTTATAGCCATTTCCATCGCAATTATAAATCCAGTAGCATGGCAGAAAATGCAATCTTTAATTCCGGCTACATCACTGAAGCTCTTCATCCCTAACACCTTTGTAAAAAAATTTTGAAAATAAAACTCTTAAGTTGGTATTGCTTGCACTGTCCTAGAATCTCCTACGTCACGAAATAGCACGAATTTAATTCACCAGAAATTTACATTTCTTCCTCCAATGCAAACAGATATTCTTTCCAAAGACATTGCAGTAAAACATTTTGCACTAAAGCCTATTGCTTGTCTTCAAAATAAAAAAAAGGCAAAATGCCCAAATGTGCATATTTGTCGCCCTCTAGCGCGAAACTATGGGAAATTCAAAAAAATGTTAAAAATAAAAGTTAAAGGAAATTTGGTTCTCTATAACTTTGCATAAGAAAATTTAGCACTAAAGAGCATTGTTTGTCCTAAAAATTTGAAAAACTACAGAAAACTTACATAGACATTTTTTGCGCGCCTTCTAGTGACGCAACTATTGGAAATTTCGGAAAAAGTGTGATATAAAAATTGTAGGAAATTTTGATATCTAAAACTTTGCATCACAACATTTTGCACTAAATGTATTGTTTGTCCATAAAATTTAAAAAAAGGCAAAAAATCTTACATCTGCATTCAATCAATGTCGGTCTGGAGGACCTTCTAGTGTACCAATTTAAACCAAAAACTAATGGTCGTATTCGAGGCACATACCAACCATTCATACCAAATTTCAGCTTGATTGGTCAAACGGTTCGACAGTTATCGTGGAAGATTACACACAGACACACAGACACACTATCAAAATGGATATTTCCATCGATATCTCAAATTTTTTTTGCTCGTTCACTATACTTTCTCTTTGATGGACCCGGGAAAGTAAAAATGATAAGAGAATGTCAGTTTTGACAGAAGTAAAAAAAATAAAGATACATCGAAGAAATTTTGAAAGGAAAATGATAATTTATGGGAATAAGTAGAGAAGAAAGAAATAAAAAGATGTTATGGTGTATCTAGAAATTTCATAGATTAAAAGTATTAAAGGAAAGTATAAAAAAATATTTCAAAAGAAGCATGGTTAAGGAATATATAAAGCACAGATATACAAAAAAACTGAATTTTATCGTATTATAAGCAGATTACTTAAGAAAAGTGACGTCACATATAAAATAAAAAAATAATAATAAAAAAGACCGTTTAAAATAATGTTAAAATAAATGTGATTAAACTTTTAATATTGTACTTCGGCAAAATTTTAACAATTAATATGTGACATAATATTTACTAGAATTGTGCCCTGTGTCTCACTAGTAATTTCCTGATAATTTTAGATATCGGGCTGATATAAAGGAAGAATTTGACCGGATTCTCTACAAAACCTGGCAATCTAAATGGGACTGCTTTGACAAAGGAAGACACCTATTTTCTCTGCGTTAAGTCATGGGTTATTCATAGAAATATGGTGTACCTCTTTACTAGCATGGTAATCCATGGTGAACCAGTATCATCTTGGAAGTCTCAGAGTGATTTTTGCCCCAATTGCGATATTGGATCCCATGAATTTTCTACTGCTCTTCGTTTAATCAAACACGTGCTGTCCTTGTTTTCCCAACTTTTGACTCGTCGTTATACACCCCTGATGCATTGGAGAATATTATTTATTTGTTATCTTTCTAGTACGAATGTGAGCCTGATGACACACCAGGAGAAGCCAAAGCTATACTATTATATATCTAAATCGAAGAGGTTATCCATATCTCAAATGTGGTCCAAGTAATTTTTAATAAATAAAACACGAAGTCAGTACCACATAGTATAATTAAGTAGGTTGTTAACAGGCAACTAGTTTCGGCTAAAAAGCCATCTTCAGGCCTACAATATTAGAACAATGATTATATGACAATATAAAAAAATTTTTATAGTACAACTTACCGAACATTATTATCGTAGAATTAATTTTAAAAAACATTAAATTTAGTCACAACCGCGCGGTTGTTATGTCAACATAAAAAATTAAGGTGGTACATTAAAAACTAACAACTAATCAGAAGGTAATAAAAAATTAAAAAATTTGGAGGTCCGCATTAAGGACTACAGGGTAACAAATGAATGTTACCATGAAGACACATAGTGCCGTAATTGTAAGCCAACCCTTCCAGAAAGGACAGAGAAGTAAAGACGCGTAGTTGACGTGGTATCTCAGACCACATATTAATTTAAAATAATTAAATGCTAAAGTAACCGAATGATTACCATGCGGTAGTACGACCATGACAAGATGGGAGTCACAAATGACATTGACAATTGACATGACAGTGGCTAAGGACACTGACAATTGACAATGACATTAAGTGTGTGACCATTAGCAAACATGGAGATGAAACGGCTAACACTTAAAAAATTTTACAGTGAAATAACGCAAAAAATTTGAATGTGTATAAAATAATTGTGTATAAAATAATTGAGATATGAACACTAGTAGAAGACACAAATGAGTCTTAAAAACAAAAAGTATGAGATTGGAAAAAGAAGAAAGATAAGGACTAAGGAATAGAAGAAAAAGTGAGGTTGGAAATAAGAAGTGGAAAAATAAATAAAAGGAAAACACAGAAGTCAAAATTACTAGGTAGAAAACAGAGAGGAGTTAGCAAAACTAAATAAGGAAAATGAAAACTGTGTGGTGGAAGGATCAAAAACAAACAAAATTAATAATTAGATGATGTCTTTAAAGTTGCCAGCTAGAAAAATGTGGTTTTCTTTAGGTCTTAGTTGTTCGTTGACACAAATAAAGTTGTTGTTGTTAAGATGCGAGTGAATTTCAAGCATTTCAAGAAGGTTCAATCTGTTCCCTTTGGCACAATAGTGGAGGAGTGAAGAATTCGAGAATGAAAAGGAATGGTTGAAAGTCAAAATATGGTTAGCAAAAGAGGAAGGAGTATTGGCAATATCAGAATTTTTGTATTTATCAATATATCTAATATGTTCTTTGATTCTAGTTTCAAGTCGTCTGCCTGATTGGCCGATATAAACAGCCGTTAAAAAAAAAAAAAAAAAAAAAAAAAAAAAAAAAAAAAAAAAAAAAAAAAAAAAAAAAAAAAAATATATATCTGTAAATAGCTATAATGCAATTTAATTCATTAATTCATTTATATCGCCTATCTGGCCATAATTTTATTATTTCTTATTTTTTTGTGAAGAGTGCTATAATTCTTGCCTTAAAACATTGTTAATTTGTATCTTTTTGTTCGACTTTAAAGTTTCTTATTTAAAGCCAGAGTTATATGTTATTGTTGTGTTATTTAAATGAATTTTGGATCGACCACGAAATTTAATTTAAAGGTAGTTCAATCAGCCTGGCCTCGGCCCTTTACTCCTGCCACGTGGATATGGATACGTATATTTTGTGAAGTAAGAGAATTCTGTAAAAAAATAACTAAAAATGTTTACCTATCCTTAAAATTTCCCTCTTGCGGTGCCTGTTCGTACGAGGAAGTACAAGCTAGGATCCCTCATACCTTTTCCTTTTTTATGATCGTTTTAGAAGAAAATAAAAACATTAAACTGCCCGACTACACACTTCCCAAAACGTGTTTTATATATTTAACAATAATTTAATTAAACTAAATAAAATGAGCAAGTCAAGTATACAGCGTTTACTAGAAAAAATGAATAATTATCTGGTTGAAGTATCCCGCTAAAGACAAGCACTTCCATAACTTAAACCTCCTGTCGAATGCAAAGAGGGTGGCTTTAACTATATGCAAATTTTAATCAAATAGTTAAGTAAAAAACGTTTCTACTTCCACGGCATGTGGAAGACGCGTTGAAGACACGTGTCTATGCTTAAAAACCAAACGAGTGAGGAAATAAATTTTCTGTGTATATCAGCACCCGTGTAACTCGTATTGTTCTAATTTATTAACCTCGTGTGCATGTGCAGTTACGCTTTGATAAAGTTTTATTTAATTTGTATGCATAATATTTTTGTAAAAAAATTTTTTTTATTACATTTATTATTTTTTTAAATTTGTTTTTGATCTTACCTTCTATCTGCCTTCTTATAGTCTTTCATATACAGTGCGTCCATAAAGTAACGCATAAATTCATTATTAGCTAAATGAACGATTAAATTAGAAACTCCCGAAACAGGTCGATTCCAAAAATGTATAATATGTTGCTTCAAATTGGTACAGGGTGGGCAAAAATGCAAAAAAAAATTATGAAAATTGTTTATGGAAAGTTATACGTTACTGAATGTAATAAACAAATTAAATGGAATTTCGTAGTTATGCAATTAATGTGATACACTACCAAAAACAAACAAACGAAAATTTACAATAAATGTTCAAATTGTTCTCCATTGACCATTATACAATGACTGAACCGAGCATTACTTTCATCTCTAACATTCTGTAGCATAGACTTGTAGTTGAGGGATATTTCCAGGTCTGTTGAAGTAGACTTTAGATTTTAAATAACCTCATAAAAAGAAGTCTAATGGGCTCAGATCAGGTGATCTAGCAGGCCATTCCACTGGTCCCCTTCTTCCTCTCCAGCTTTGTGGAAAAGTTGTGCTTAAAAAATCGCGCACAGTTACTGCGAAATGTGGCGGTGCGCCATCCTGTTGAAACCAGATTCTGCGGTCTACATTAGTGGGTATTTGAATATCGTTCGAAAATAAAACGTTATCAATGAAATTGTTATTTTGGTTCATCATATACTCGCAGAATTCAGTTCTTCGGTTAAAGTCGTCTTCAGCCAATTCATGGATAAGACGTACTTTATAAGGATGGTATTTTACCTTTTTAAAAATATTTGATACTGAAGACCAAAATACCTAGATAATCCGTAGATAATCCTCGCACTGTACAGTATGATTTTTTACTGCAAAATTATGTCTTGTTGAATATTTTCATCAATCTTTGATCTACCTTGCTTTGTTGCATCCCTCACATGTCCTAATTCTTTGTATTTTCGCTCTATTCTGCTTACCGTAGATTGTGAAATAGGTTCACGATCTAGGTGCATTTCATGGAATAATCGGCATACCTCTTGTTGAGTCCGCATCTTATCGCTAATACCAATCATCATTAATATTTCAATCCTATCACTTTCGGTTAAAGGCATTTTGTAAAAAAAGTTCACGAACGTACCTTCTCTAAAGCGTTAAAAATACAAAACTGTGCTTCAATGTTGTTGATAGTTTTTAACGTCAAATGAAAAAAAATGGTATAGTCCACGGGCTTGGATCACTAATAAAATCTGTTAGATACAATTATTAAGAATAATGCAGGATGTTTTTGATAGTAAATTTTTACATTTTTGCCCACCCTGTACCCATTTGAAGCAACACATAATATATTTTTTTTGAGTCAGCTCAGCATGGGCAATCCGGAAATTGAAAAAAAAGGGGGGGGGGTTCCATTTAAAAAAATGGTGATGACGTCATTACACGAAGGTGGTTCACCCTGTATATTAGATTATGATCTGAAAAAATAGTAAATTGAAATCAAAAATCGACCTGTTTCGGGAATTTCTAATTTAATCGTTCATTTAGCTAATAATGAATTTATGCGTTACTTTATGGACGCACTGTATTATAAATAAAATGTCTTCACTTTTTTTTGTTGAATTATCTTTATTTGTTTTTTTTTCATGAAAATATTCTTTCAAATAAACTTATAATTCTATTAATTATTTTAAAACCACTTACAAAATCCTTTTTATTTAACAATCAATAAATCATTCGTTAGTTACCCTTGATATTCCTCAAAAAAATTATTCAACATCAAAATTGTAAAAAAATTAAATTGTTTAAATTTTTTTCTTCTTACTTGATAATTTATTTTTGATTGCCATGATTGATCATCTTAGACATCTGACCCCTTTAGATAAAATTTTCGTAACAGTATATTTTCTACATTTTTATTAATTGCTCATAGAAATAAACAAAAAAAAATGTATGGAAAAAACGTGTTGTCCAGTTTGCAGTTGCACAATAGTTGCCAAGAAAAATCTCGTAGAGAAAATTTGTTTACCGTTCTTATCATAGGCTAAAATCGGCTGAGATGGCTCATTTTGTGAAACGATTTTTAGTTATATCTCAGATTTACAGAAATTTTAAGCGAACTACCAATATTTTTTATTATTTACCATAAAATTTCTTGGTTACCCCGTGCGATTATGGAATTTGTTTATTTTCAAATGTCAATTGATTTAACCTCTCTTTTTCGCTGTGTTTTACGTTTGTTTATCGGTTTTTTATTTATGCTGTATTATTTATTGTCTTGTAAGAAACAATGCAACTTTCACTTTGTAATCTTTACCTTCATAATTTAAGTTTAGCCATTTTTAGCATTTTTTAACCTGAAGTTTATAATATTTTTCTGTACTTTTAAGAACAAAACATTCACTTCTTTTGTAGTTTTATAACTGTCAACTTCAACAAAGAAGTAAAAACAGCTTCGCAGGTAGGTAAATACCAGAAAATTTTGGTTATAACTTTGATCGAAAACGGCTGATTAATGACGTCACAGATATATGACCAAATTAGTAATCGAAGCCTCTTGAATGTTGTGGTAATTACCGATCTCAAATGGTAAATACCAGACGCTTTTGGTTGTTCGCTTAAAATTGCTTATGTATGAATTGTTGCATATTTTTCAACCAGTGATCCAACATGCATGTACAGTTCGTATAAACCGTTGATTTCAAGTTCGATTTTACAGTAAAAATTACTTCCTATCCAGAAATTTTAAATGACTTTTTATAGTCAGCTATTTGATCATAAGGTGCCTTCTGTAGCGTCTGAACATGTTAATATATCTGTACCCTAACCTAAAAATTGACACATCTGTAAGGTTATCAGAGTAATTATTTAATGAGCCATCTCTCCCTGTGTAATAGGTAAAGATGGCTCGTTTTGTTGTAGTATGCCGACGAAATACAAAAGAAATGGTAGGCTTAATGTAGCAGAATGGACATAACTACAGTTAACTAATGCAATCAATACTATCAACAATGGAGTTTGCGGGGTAAATGAAGCCTCAAGAAGATTTAACATTCCACGTAGTACAGTGAGTAGAAGGTTATGGATCCACCTTCTTCATTGGGTACATTGAAAGTAAAATAGTTCCGCTTATTAAAAAATTGCAAAAATTTGGTTTCGCCCCGTCACGTGAAATAGTTCGTCGTATGGGTTTTCAACCAGCGGAATTTTATTAAGAAAAAGGCCGTTGCTGGAGCTGATTGGCTGAGATCCTTTATGTCAAGACATCCTAAACTATCAGTGAAAGAATCAGAGGAAGCTTCTCTTGAACGTGGTATGAATCGTAAAGATTTGAGTGATTATTTTCTATTATTCGAAAACACCATGCGATTACACAATCTCTTGGATAAACCTGACAGCATATTTAATATGGACGAGACTGGGGTGTAGCTCAAATAATAAAGCACATGTTATTGCTGACAGATGCTCAAAAAATGAGCTTGCTATAACATCAGGGGAAAAGGGAGAAACGATAACAGTAATGGTTTGTTGTAATGGCAAAGCAGGTGCGATTATTCCTCCAGCTTGTATATTTAAAGGTAAAAATAAAAAGACAGAATGGGAAAATTCTATGCCTGTGGTATAATATTTTATGATTGACTGCGAAACCACTTTATGCTCGTAAACCGAAGTTAAAAGTAATTCTAATTTTAGACAGACATACAACACATTGTAGTTTCGAGAAACTTTTGGATTATGCTGAGAAAAACGATATGATACTTTTTGGTTATCCTAGTCATACCACACATTTCTTACAACTTCTTGCAATTCATTCGTTCGGACGTATCCAGGCAGAACAATAGGAAGGTTACAATTTGGGATGCTACTAACAGAGATTTAGGTCAAGTCTGCGACAGTTAATAACGTCACTTTCGACTTTAAAGCTTGCGGAATTATCCCGTTGAACTCCAATGCTATTCCCGACTATGCCTACCATAATCAAGGCGATTATGTCAAACCAAATATAGAACAACAGGTCAATAATAACAACGTCGACGCAAGACAAGAGAGACATTTGTAACACATCAAACAAACGGTGAAAATACAGTCCAAACTAGTATTGGACTGCCATAAAAACCTAAATGCCCGTATAGAACATAACAAAGATAAGTCTTGAATGGGTGCCTGGGCACGAGGATATGGAAGGAAATGAAAAGGCAGACCGCTTGGCTGGTAAAGGAGCCCAAAAACTTTTAATTAGACCGCAACCCACATGTGGTATTGCCTACCATTATGTAAAGAGTATGCTAGAGGTATAATTACGGGACAAATACAGGGAATACTGGAGGGAACTTAAGGGACTAGTATAGTCCAAAGCACTTCTAGAAGGTTCACCCAAAACCAGAGACAATCTGCTATTATGCCTAAAAAACGGGACAGGACACCGCGGGTTCAGAAGACACCTGAACCTCATAGGAGTATCGGAAGATTCATGAATAATGCTATTGCTGGGACCTGGACAGGGAAAGGGAATGGCACTTTGGGGTACAGTGTCCCGAACCCGAAGAGATAGCGAAACCTAACATCAAGACTATTCTTGAATTTGTCAAGAGTACTGGACTGATATGAAAACTGGCGAGGCACAATAGGCCTAGAGCCGCAGTGCAAGTGGGACCTCCTACGCCCGATTCAGGAAAAAAAACACAACTGCTGAAAATTATATTTAGATAATATTCATCAGTCCCTAATACATCTGCCCCTCATTGCGAAAATTATTCTCCAGACTATCAGAAGAGGCCCAAAAACAATCAATCTACCAGTTTTGCCACCAACTACGATATATAGTCACAGTGGCGATAACTGACAAAGAAGCAGATAACATTCAGTCTGTTCCTAGCATATCTGCCACTAACTACAAAAGTGGTGCTTTAGAGGAAAAGGAAATTCCACGTAAAAAATTAGATAAAATTCATCCTGTTCCTACTATTGACGTAGTGCGTAAGCGCAGTAAACTACTTCACCAGAGCACATAGAAAAAATAAAATAAGCATATCCGAAATAAATAGAAAAACCTGGAGCAACAGAAACAGATAAACGAGAACAGAATAATAGAAAAAACTAAAAAAAAAGAAAAAAGGACAAGGATAAAAGGCACCAAAAGAAAAATAGACTCGTATTCTGAGAGCGACCAAAGCTTAGAATCAATGGATGACTGAAATGATGAAGAAACGTGTGTGGGCTGTGAAGATATTTACAAACTGACTATAAGTATGGAGGACTGGATAAAATGTGTAGTTTGCCAAGGGATGGTTACATTAAGGATGCGTTTCGCTCGTAAAAGATAATGTAGTCAACGTAATATAAATAAATATTTTTAGTTTTATTCTTTTTAATCCTTAATGTACCATCTCACCCAAGCTAGTGAGGTTTTTTTAATATTTTTTTTCAGTTGTAACTTTACAAAATAATAAAGTTATTTTATTACCAGCTTAATACAATTACTTACAAAATTGTGCCAATTAATAAACACTATATTCCGAATATTAATTATATATACGGTTAAAAAATTGGACCGTCTCACCCGACTTTACCCTAAATTAAAATAATATAAAACATTTTATTAAGTATTGATAATTTAGTAATGATTTAATTTCTTTCACTGATAAATTGGTAAAAGTTATACTTAATTGAATGACAGAAAACGAACAAACTCTTAAAATATTCACTGCTTTCCAAATGCTTCGTTCCTGTCGCAAACTAGCAAGTGGGTAAGAATCAATTAATTTGTGATTAATTGCCGAAACACCTGTTAAGAACCTTTTATAATCAAATTAGTAGCCAATAAAGTTTTATTAAAGAAAAGTTACAAAAAGGTTAAAGGAAGTAACAGGTGATTTCATCCATGTAAATAGTTTATCTTGTATTAAGGAACCGGATATAAAAAAAATTATAATGAGTTATTCCAAAACAGGTAATGGTAAGCACAAGTTAAAAAATTCAGTAATATAACCGTATCAATGAGTGTTCGATGAACAAATTTTTATCATATGAATTCATTAAGTCTGTCTGTCTGTCTATTTGTTTGTTGTGCGCCCAAATATTTTGTTAAAAAGGATCAAATATTTTTGGAGTGGCAGGGTTAAGGGATGAATGGACCAAATATAATTACATGGAGGCATAATAAATAAAATCTTTGTGAAAGGAGGGTATCGTTTTAAATGGGTGTTTTGGGTTTCTCATGAAAAAAATTTTTATGTTTCAAAAACTTGAAAATCCAAGAGAGGAAAACGAAAAAATTTGTTTTGTATTAAAACTATAAGCTTAAAATGAATTTCCATTGCGAGAAATTCTAAATTACTGATTTTTAGGGTGTATACGGACGGCTAAAATTATTAATAAATAAAACATATTTAATGGAAGAAATCTCTTTAAAATGAAAAAAAAATACGTAGAATGAATCACTAATATTTTTAAAACTATTACATCTGTCTAAAAAAGCCCAAATATTTAACAATTGTTAACTGAAAAATCTAAGAACTGGAAAAGTTTGACATTTATTATTAATATCCAAGTTGTTAAACCAATTTTTAAATATGGCAACATCGCATGTCTTAACACAGAACCACAGTAGCTCCTATATGAGGTGGAGCTTTTGGGAGACAAATACTCATGATTGTGCGCATGCGTCGTAAATGTTAGATTAGGTTTTTTCTGATTATTTAGAATACAAATAAAAAAAAATATTATTTGGATTTAATGGGGGTTAATCAGTAATACAAAAATGCATTTATTTTGCATTTCACAAAAAAAAAAATATGGAATATTTGTCTCCCAATAGCTCCCCCTACCATGAGCCTTATACTGTGACAGAAATAGCTCCTCCTACTATAAGCTGTGACAGAATTAGGACTTTTATGTTTTTTTTTTAAATTTAATATGTTTATTACCCGTATTGATAAGCAAAGACCAGGATTTAGCAGATTTTTTTACGATCAAACGTTTAATTTCAAATATTTAATATTTTTGAGACGTCTTAAGGTAGATCAGTTTAAGAAATAAGAGAAAGATGGCGCCAGTCGTCAATTTAAGTTTGAATTATCTATTTAAGCAAAGATGGCATTACAATCGAAGTTATTTATTTACACTGTGACTAGTCACACGTTAACCTGTGGATAATTTTAGAAATTAGCAACACGTGAAACGTAACTCGCTTAAATAATAAGTTTGAACACATGTATGCAAGAGCCGCGTAGCCGCGTGGACATAGTGCTCGCTAGTGGTGCAGTAGGTCCGGGGATGGAATCCCACATGGCCCTTTTATTTATTTTTTAAACACAGGTAGATTTAGATAGTAAGAATTCTTTTAATATACTTTTTTAAAAATACAGGCTAGATTTAGATAGTAAAGACTTCTTTTAATAATAATAATTTTTTTAAGTCAGATAACCAAGCTTAATATTTTAACGTGTGGGGAATTTCTGAAATTATCCACAGGTTAACGTGTGTGTAGTCTCGGCCTTTTATTTAATTATTTGCTTACCTTTTGCTACAAAATGCCCTATAATTATTGTGTCGCAATGTTCAAGAATAGTATTTTTAATAGTGATTCAAAAACTAGAATAAAAACGTAATTTCGACGCTAACTCCCCCTTGGTTATTTATAGTATTGAGGTATAGTATTGCCGGTACTACAGAGAAAACTGTCGACTGTAAACCGAATTTAAATAAATCCGAGTGGCACCATCTTTCTCATATTTGTTTAACTGATCTACCTTAAGTGACAGATTTTTTTTAATTATAGGTGGAATATAGGTTTAAAAAATAATAAAAAATAAGGGTTAAATTTTTATTACTCAGGTTTTTAATGGCCCATTAACCTAAAATCAAGCAAACACCCCATTCGTGTAAGAAGTTTAAATGTTAATCTTTTTATTGATCTAATAGGATTACCCTATAACGCCAAATAAAATATTACTAACACATTTTTTAAAAGCTTTATTCAAATATGTATCAATCTTAATTTTTTAAATTAACGTGAAAAGTACAGCTAGTATTGTTTGAAATATTGAAACTTCGATATTTTAAATCAGATGAAATACCATTTATACCTTTTGCTCTTCCATCCATTTGATGAACTTGTCATAATCTTTATTGTCTTCTGATTTTTGCTGTATTAACCGCGATTCTGCTTTATTATTTTAGGTATCAATGTTAGAACTTATTTTTAAGTAATATACAACCTGTAACATCTGTGGTGACAACAATAAATCTTATGTGATAGATTGCAAATTAATTTTTGTATTTGTCATTTCGATGACAGCTGATGACATCACTAATTCAACCATTTTACATTATTGGTTCTTTTTTTCCATTTTTTGTAGTAATAATACCAGTATTTATGATTTTAAAGTGTACCAATAAAAAAAAATAGTAGAAAGTATTCGTGGATAACTGGTCTTTAAAACACTTGACTTATTTCGAGAAAAATCGCGCGTGGTCTATTAAATGACAGCTGGCCGCCATGTTGCCAAATCCTCCTTGTCAGTCCTTGTGATTTCAAAATTTCGAAATTAAAAAAAAGTATGTTCCGGGGCGTTTTAAAGAAAAAAATTTTGGGAAATCCATTTTTTTTTTAATATCTTCTAGTGAGAAAAATTTCGTACGGCGTCGCAAAAAACCCAAAAAACGATACCCTCCTTTATTAAGCATTTTTTTCATTATTAAATAATAATAATAATAATAATAATAATAAACCAAGAGGTTATCATTAACTGGTAACCAGAATAAAAGAATATGTCAGATATATAATATAAAAACACAGATGTTACCAAGACGCCTTCTTCATTAGCTAATCATATAATTACAAATAATCACTCTTCTTTCCATGCCGGATGACATTCTCCTACATGACTGTCCTAAAGGCAACCTTTTCGAAATGTTTGAAAACCATTCTTACTTTAATAATTACAAATTTAATTGGATTAATGAACAACTTATACCGAATACCATATTTTCCTTTCCGATCAATTTAGGGTAGGCTGATGAAACTCCGGCCTTGGAGGAAATTCCGGACATCAAATTTCTTGTTGCTGTATCCCCCTCTACGAATCTGGCGTCATCCATTACACTGTATTTTAACTCGCCAATACTGTGTGTTTGTTGGTAACTTCGTCAGAATAGTTGTATTGAAATTTTAGTAGTAGATTTAAAAAAGTGAAGTATATAGTCTTATAACGGTCGAAATTATGTAGTTATTTATTTTAGTGGGTTGTTTAAAATGCATTGTTTCTGTAATTTTAAAATTTCACAACTTTATTGTTTATTTTTTTTAAATATGACTAAAAATGTTTACACATATGGGGTAATATCGACTGGTCTCTAGGGAGAAATATAGGCCTGGTCGGAATTACCCACAACAAAATATATATAAAGTGAATTTCTTATCACGGAATGTGAGTTTTTACGTTTGAGTTTTTTTTTGAAGAATCGGTTATAAATTTACATCAATTAGTTGGTATTCAAGCGGTATTGTGAGATTATTAATTGTAAAGCATTTTTGAAGTGCGATTTTAGTATCTGATAAAATGTTTTCTTACACTGAATTAACTAATATTGTTCTGGTGTATGGTGATGCTAGTGAAAAAGCAAGAAATTTATATCGGTAACGATTTCACAATCTCATTTTTACTGGTAATTCTGTAATGAGTGTCAAATATTATACCGATTGATAATTTATCATACAACCTCTAATTCAATGATTTATTATGCAGTATTACGCATGTGTTATTTGAGAAAATGAAAAGGGGAATGAAAATGAAAACAAATAGGAAGAGGAAAAGCAAAAGGAAAGGGAGAACCCACCTCTCACCCCCGACTATCAGTAGTCATTCTTCTAAAATTTAAATTATGAATGCGGATAAATTAGGATAAGACTAAAATATACACTAAAACATAGCTAAATTTACAGTACTAATGACATTATGTATAATATTTTCCAAAAACTAACCAAAAATTTGTCGCTTTAAATATATTTCGTTGCAACACGATTTTAAATATTATGGACCATTTAATAACCGATAAATAACGATATAATCTAATACCGTTAGGCACTATACGAATCACCAAGATAGATTTTTATACCGAAATATTAAAGGATCGATCGTCCTTCAGTGTTCATAGGTTTTTGTAAACAAAAACTTTTGGCATCCAATGTCGTTATGGACCGAGCGCCTACAGACATAAACTGCACGACACATCTAACTGATCCTTATTTAGTTAAAAATTAATAAAATTAACGGTTATTGCCAAATTTTAAAATTTCGATTAAGGTTCCATAATATTTAAATCTCTTTAGATTGTAAGTTGTTTAAAATCAAAGGCCGATAGTACAAAATAAAGTTAAAGGAGAAAAACGAAAGAGCTGGAAAAAATTTGCTGAAAAATTAGAAGAAAATACCAAAGACAGTCAAAAATTATTTTATAAAAAAATCAAAAATGGAAAGAATGTTTTCAAAATTTACTGGATATAACTTATAATAAAGACAATGTCGGAGAAATAGAATATCTAGACGAGGACCAGGACCTTGATTAAACTTTGACAGTAAACGATCTATTAGAAGTAATAAAATCGCTAAAAATCTTAGAGCAATAAAATTAGTGCTGAAAGTATACAATAGAGCAATGAGGAATAATATTATCCATACACAAACCAAGAGATATAAGAGAATGTAATAATTACAGGGGCATAATATTGTTAAGAATAGCCTTGAAGATACATGAGAAAATGTTAGAAAAAATGCTAAAACTAATATTAGGTTGCCGTAAAAACCTAAATGTACGGCAGAACACAACAAGATAACTCTGGGCATGAGGGCATAGAAGGAAATGAGTCCACCTGGCTGGCAAAGTAGCCGAAAAACCTTTAATTGGATCGCAACCCACATGTGGTATTTCCTATCAATATGTAAAGGGTATGCTGGAAAAATAATTAAGGGACAAACACAGGGAATACGGGATATAACTTCCTGGACTAAGACAATCCAAAGCACTTATAGAACGTTCACGTAAGAGTAGAGACAATCTGCTGTTATGCCTAAAAAGATGGAAGCTCAAAACTGCGCTAGGTGTCGCTAGCATTGTTTGACGAGCTGATAAATATGTGCGAGCCATTTATGAGGCCGAAATTAAGATCAGTAGCTATAGATATTTCCATAAGAGTAATACCTTAATTATTTTGTAAACAAAATGAAAAATAACCTAATCTTTTGTTTAGATCTTGACTGCACTAAGATTGTTTAGTACTGGTAGCTACCAGTCAGATCTTGGGTTCAACTTGTTTTTTGGTTTTATACCTAGGCCTCCACAGTTCGCGCTGTGGATAATTAAATAAAATTCTTCTCTTTCTATCTTTTTACAACGTTGCCGATATATGCACCTTCGTGTTAATTGGTCACGAAGCGAAGGGAGTGAAGAATACGAATTTCATCTACGCGAGTGAAATCAAGAACTGATATATATTTAAAATTCGACACGATGTGTAAAACTTTTCTTGAAGAAATGCAATTTAATATATAAAAAGAAGAAGGGACAATGGACTGTATGATTTCCATTTTATTAAAATATTCGTTAAAGCGTTTTTGTCTAAATAATTGATTTTTCCAAAATAACGTCTTTGAATAATATTTTAATGAAAGGGTTATAATTTCTTTCATTTTAGCTATTATTTAGTTAAATAATATCTTAAACAAGCAACGTTTGGCATTATTGCAAGAATTAACTAATTTACTATAGACGTTTCACGTAAATAGCTCAAGGTCAACTTGTTTTTGTGTTTTGGGACCAGAGCCCTAGATGTCTCTGTTAGTATGAATCATTTAATTTAGGTTGGCTGCAATGATAAAATTTCAACTTTTAAGTTTTAATAAATATGAAATCATACAGCCCAGTATTACCACTACTTAAATATTAAATCAAACATTGATTAACTAATCTTTGTCAAAGTTACTTATAAAGTACCCAGTTACTACTTTTCTCTTCATTTGATAAAGTTTAACAATGTGATTAACTGATCAAAAATTTAATAAGTGCAAAAAGTACCCGGCCCTAACTATTTAAAATTATCAGGTAAAAGTAACAATTTTTGGTCAATAGTAAAAATAAAAAATAGGTTGTGTCGCCCCAAAACTTTCCCGACGAGTATCCACGAATACTTTATCAGATATTTAATGTTAAAGTTCCAACTTTTGACATTTATTTTATTTTTGACAGGTGACAGTTGGAGAAATAATTTTGAGTGTTCTGAATAGAGTTTTTCTAGGGCTTTCAAATGACATATTGCATCTCCAATTCCGTTTGACAGATGTCGTACAAAAACTAATGGGTTCTTCCGACGGGTAACCCAAACCCCTATACCAAATTTCAGCTCAATCGGATTAAACGTAAGGCCTCTATCGTGGAAGAATACACACACACACAGACCGACAGACAGACTTCCATCTGGAAATGGTCTTAATCGTCTCAGATGACCTCAAAATGGATATTTCTGTTTTTATCTCGAATTTTTTTTTTAGGTCGATCACAATACTTTCCCTTCTAGGAGGTGGGTCGGGAAAGTAAAATAGATTCATTATTTCCTTTATAAGAAATAATTTGTACTATTTTTATTGTAACGAATTATTTATTATAAATCATCATACTTTTGATATTACTAGGTGATAGGATGAAACATTGGTAAATAAAAGGTATTATTAAATAATCCACTAAAGCGTTAATGTTTTTCGACTTTAATACCTACTTAATTCTTTGTATTGTAAATGTATTATTTCCATATTACCGAACCCTTAAAAATCACCGACTGTAATACGCGTCGCTGAATCGTCACGCTTCGGTTGATTTCCAACCATATGCCACCAACGCTACCTGACCCTTGTATTATTTGTATTCAAAGTTATTGTACCTAATTTATGTGTACATTATATAAGTTTCCAATAATAATAAAAATATTTTTTTAATGCTAATTGAATATTGGATTGCATTAAATAAGAATTCATTTCATTTAATTAAATTCAATTATTTATAATTATTATCAACCACATATGCTTGAATTATTTCAAGAATAATAAATATTTAATGATTAAATTTATTAGTAATCGTATTTTTTACAATGTAATTTTTCTATTTCAGAACCAACAAAAATGCTAAAATGGACCGTAATGGGTCGTCGCGACGCATGCGATACCGACGACCCCCACCACCAGCGCCCTCTACCACTGAACTACCCAACTCTCACACCATCCGCACGCATTCCGACTCCTCGCGCCAAAACTTCCACGGCCAAACGACGAAGGTCGAGCACGGCGTTGCGAAGGCGACGCTCCAGCCTCGCCGCTTCCGCGGCGCTGGGACGCAACAGTTTGGACGGCCTCATGGACGCCGATAAAGAAAACCGGTTTACTTCTACACCGATTAAGACTGCCAATGAGGGAGTTGGTGCGTTTAGAGACGTGGGGAATTTGACGCCCAAACTTAAGGATAAGCATTGGGAGTCGGTAAGATATAAAAAATTAACTAGTAATGTAATTTATAAAGATCATGAGAAACTTTTGATTTTTACTGATTAATACACGCTTATTCTAAGAACCAATGAGATTTCCTCAATTTTTTTAAATCGACCAATAAATTATATACTTTGACAACTGTCACTGTCACATAATTTTCGAATTTTTTTAACATAAACTCGTTTCAAAGATTTGGTCAAGAATCTTTAAAAAATATCGAAATAACTGTACAGAGCGTTATTCCGAAAAGTACAGTAAATAGCCAAAAGTTCAAGAGAAACATTATGAACTTATGGAAACTACTTCAAATCAAGAGCTAGGATTAGTCATGAAAGATTTGACTTTTAATCTGAAGAGAGCTTATGGTAAAGATTATAAAGAATGCATTTATGAAGAATGTTTCTGCAAAACTTCTTCAAGAAAAATACTATAAACAGTACGCCTGAAAATTTAATTCAAAGAAACAAGGGATGGAAAAAATACGAACCGAAAGCAGCTTCAGTCTATTCACGACAACAGAAAGCGAAGTTCAACTGATCTAAGTAAGGAAGAAATAAATAAAGAAGAAGGACTTCAAGAAATTTTTTTTATTTTTTCAAAGAAGAAAAGAAATCGAATGGTAACCCAACTGGAATAATTGAATGCAACAAGATTTTTTCCAAAACATGCCAGTGTGGAGCTTAAAAATTATAAAATAGTAAGTGGTTAGTGCCTAATCAAAATACTCTTCATGTATTGAAAAATCAATTAACTTAAGATATTTGTGGTAGGTTAAATGTTATGGATACTTACGAGCCTCCGGGGTTGGGAGGCTCAGACCGGTACGGTGAGTGATTATTCTGCTTCGGTGGTTGTCGAGCTCATATGATGCTAGGTGGAGCGTCCTCCAATAGACCTAGGAGCTCGTCAGGGAGATCTATGTCATCTCTTGCTTCACTAAGGATCCTGAGGTTGGGTTGTGTGAATTTTTGCTTCGGTTTCCTGGGAATTGCTCTTCTGTTCCTGTAAGCTATCTATTTGGTCCTTAGAGTTTCTTTGGCGTATGTGTTGGTGTTGTCCAGTCTTCTCAGACGGTATCCTTTTTGTAACTTCCTAAATTTGGAAATGATAGTGGTTATATTAGTGTGTTGGTAAATTTGATTGCATGGGAAGCACCAGGGAAGGCAGGACGTTTTTTTTAGGATCCTCCTCTCAGTTGCTGTGACGGCGTGCAGGAGACGAGGGGGGAACGTGGAGAAGTTTAGAGCTATGTAATCCAATATAGGGTGGATGTATATTTTGTAGGTGTGCAGCAATGTCCTTGGGTTACACCTGCCAAATCGTCCACCAAGATCGCCAAGGAGAGAGGTCCGTCTTCTAACTCTGTCAAGAGTTTTTTGGACTTCGGTCGCCCAATTGAGAGTGCGCGTGAAGCATACTCCTAAGTAGGTAACTTCATCCGAAAAGACGAGCCTCTCTCCCCAGAGCCTAAGGTTGATTCAATTTTGGTTTTGGTTGGATTTTCATGAGTAAATGGGATGTTTGAATATAATGAGTTAGGTCTTTTGGGGATTCAGAGTAACCCTCCAGTTGCTACACCAGTGGGCAAGTCGGTTGAGGAGTTGTTGGGTTTTGAGAGCTCTGGTAGAAGGAGCGGAGGCTGAGACTTGGGTGTTGTCAGCGTAGAATTGGATATCTTGGCTAGGAGAGGGAGGGATAGGGATGTCATGGGTGTAGATGACATATAGGACAGGGGCTAGGACGGAGCCTTGAGAGACTCCGGCTGAATGAGTGAAGGGATCAGAAAGGGAGTTTCCTACTTTAACGCGGATGGTTAACAGAAGGTTACTTGTAGGTGTGTGCGCTTTCGGCCAGTTACCGACCATCATCGGGACAGAAAAAATGAAGTGCGAAAATGAAATGTTAATACAATTTTTTGTAATATTCTTCAAAACAAAAGTCTTAATAGCAACAACAAAACGCTTAGCATTTAATCTTTAAAAAAATTTATTACACACTTTAAAAAGGTAGAAATCTGCGTTTTTATTTATACTTCTTTATTTTTCATTACGTTACAATTTCTGATTGTTAGATCCTACCGTAAGACACGTTAAGGAACTTAAACATAACAAATGTGGACAGATTGCCAGTTGATTTTATACTGACAATTACAGTAGGTTAGAATATTGTAGTTCCGAATAAATTTTCGAGTTTTTACCGTATAAACTAGTTTTGGTCAAAATAAAAAATATCAATAAAATTTTAAGGACTAATATAATGCTTAAAATTCAAAATTGTTTATTTATATTCTTACATAAAATTAAGATTGCAGTTTTTGATTATAGATACTTCATTTATCCACCGAACTTGCTTTGAATATTTTAGAACCACTATTAAAAAATCAATTTGACTAAAAGTACATATACTTTACTAATAAAAATGTTTGTAACACTATTTATAGGATTTGAGTCACGTAGATATCATAGTTTCACATTGTGAGACATAACTTTTAAATGTAAATATTTTATGTTCAATTTGTAAAAAGGTTTTATGTTTAAGTAGAACAAACAAGAATAATATTTTAAAAATGTAAAAAGGCAGGAAAATTTTACTTTTCAATTTAATATACATTATAGTGTTTCCAAATCGAAACCTAATAGAAGAAAAAACACAAATATATGGGGTGTTATTAAAATACACGTACATATTAAAAGTCCAAAAAAGAGTGTTACTAGTTTTATCGTAAAATTTTTAAATTTAAATATTTGGAAAATTTATACCAATATGGGACGGAAGCCAGATTAATGTAACTGTTATCTTTTGGGAAGTGATGCGTTGGTAGGTATTATGGATCATTTGGACAATTGGATTGAATTGAGGCTAGTGAATCTGTGAATATAGCCACATGCTTACTAGCTAGTGAGATGTATTTGATGGCTTCAAGTATGCTAAATAATTCACCATCGGTTTGAGCGTGGGGCGATGAAAGGATTCCATTGACGAAAACTCTAAAAGGTCGTGAGGCTAGAAAGCGTTGGATAAAATGAAATATATTACTATTGAGGTTATGAAGAGTTAATTTGTTTCATATAGCATGTCTACTAATAGTATCAAATGTACCTTCAATGTCGAATACAGCGGCAATGACTTCTAGTAGCTTGTCTCGGGTTGAACGATTTCGTCGAAAGCCTGATTGTTTTTTGGCAATTATGTACAAAATTAATTCTTCTCTATCGTGCCAAATTGAATTCTTTTATTACCTTAGGAATGTATATTTGGTCACTTCTTTCGACAGCCAACAGAGCTAACGATTACAGCCTTTCCTAGCCAATCGTGTTTCTCGTAATGCTTAGTATTTTCTAATTAAAGTAATCCTATTCTCTACAGCCGAGCCGGGATAGTTCTGGAAGCCGATTTTTTTCATTGTTTATCTAATCATTCTGCTGAGTTGAACTCGTTATGGTTGCCGTTCAAAATTTAGCCGGTACCTGCCTCGTTGTGAAATTGCTACAACTTGATTTTTGCTTGCGTATAATTAATCAAATCCAACACATTGTTTCCTGCACGTGAGGTTGTTTTTTTTCTTGTATCATTTTTTTATTATACAATTTTCGGTACTCTAAATTTTGTTTTTATTACGCATTGTTTAATAAAAAAAAAATAAAAGCATCAAAAATGCTAGGATTGTGAATTATTGTATATGTTTTTTGTTTTCAGTTTTTGGAAAATCATAGAGCTCTCTCGGCCAGGAAAAGTAAGAGTGAAAAGAAAACACGGATACCATTGAACAGTCCAAGACACCACAAAAAGAAGAAAGATTGTCTCAGTGCTCACAACGATTTTTTGGTAATCGACAGCCAAACTAGTAACTATTTTAGGCCATTTGAAACTGTAGATTCTCATATAGAAGGAGTGACAAGTAAACATTTGTGCGCGTGTAAAAATATTAATGTTTTAGGCACTTACGCTCCAACATTACCCACCTTTACTTCGGAATACTCACCATGCGTAATAAGAACGACGCATTGTTTAGAAACGCTGACCAGAAATAGTTGTAAAAAATTACCTACAAGTGTAAACATTTTAGATGATTTATTGCCTAATAGTAAGAAACAAAAAATAGACCACGTTAACGATTTTTTACATCAAATATCGTTTCTATCATCACCCCAACCTACAAATAAAATAACACTAGTCAAAAAAATATTAGATTTTAAATTTAACAAAACGAAAAATTTAAATGATTCCTCGTTTATCAATAATTTATCTTTAGATAAAATAGTAGACGCACTATTAGATACTAGTGATGGAAGTATAAGGGCTACTGTGAAAAAAGAGTTAAACACCAGTATGGTGGTGAATGAAGAATCTGAAAACGAAAACAATTTAAACGAAGAAAATGTTATAGAAGAACAAAGATTGCAGAGTGAAAATATCAGCGAACATTCATCAGATTCTGGATTTAGATCGTCAAATACAGAAAATTCTCATAAATTAGACAACAATTTTATTTGCAAGTGTGTAAATAACAATAACGAAGAAAAAACTATAATACAAATTAATGAAACGTATAACGAAAGATGCGTAGATGATACTAGATTAAGAAAAAGACCTTCCAGTGAAGAATTCTTTGAGTTAGAAACTAAAAAAATCCTATTAGATAAGTCACAAGAAACTAATTTTACATTAAGGAGACAAAAATGTATAAGAAGACGGAAACCTTTTAGTACAGACAAAAATAGCAATAATTTTAGTGATGGTACGTTAATACAACACTCATTAGGCGATACGTATACTACTGGAACACCTTTAGAAACATACAAGGGAATTAGAAAATGTTTAGTATTCGATAACTCTAGTAAAACAAACGATTCTTCGATTTTTTCGGAAAGCGGTTCAACCAGCAAGTTTAATATCACCGACGTTAGGGGTTCAATGAATTTGAAGATGTTCGTGGACCAGGAACAAATTTGTGTACATGGTAAGTCATCCTTTAATTTAATCCAACTGGTTAAAATCTTTTTTCTTACTGTTTTTCTGGGTAAATATATTATAGTTATCTTAAACAATTTTCGCCCAGGGGATTCGGGAGTAAATGTACTATGGGAATTCTAGTGCATTCTTTATGGGAAAATACATGTAAAATCGCCAAGGTCCGTCCTCAAGGAGCTAGGCCGATTGTAGCGAATTTTCAGCAAAATCTACATGTAGATCTCCATAAAGTAATTTTAAATTGCGTTAAATTCTAAGTAAGCAGGCCGAGACTTGTTAAAAGCTGTTCTAGACCTGCTGGGAGACCTGTTAAAAGCTGTTCGAGACATTCAAAAGAGGGTCGGAACTGATCAAAGATCGATAACAACATGGAGAAAATGAATAAACGATCAGGTCTCGAACACACGTTTAACAGGTCTCGAACAGCTTTTAACAGGCCTCAAACAGATTCTCACAGCTTTTTTAGAATTTATCTCGATCCGCTTCTTAGAATTTATCTCAAGTTTGCCAGAATGAATCTTAAATTTTTATGGAGATTTACACGTTAGATTTTGCTGAAAATGCGCTACAATCGGCTTAGCTCGTATCAGTTCTACTGAGTCAAAAAGTGTAGAATGGATTTTGGCGATTTTACATGTATTTTCCCATAAGGAATTCGTTTGAATCAGCGTAGTACATTTAATTACGGGGTAAGTAAAGAGAAACGAATTTAGTCCGAGCGCTTATGAATTATTTAATATAATTTGAGTACTTATCTAAATCCAATTTAAGTACTTATCTAAATTATCTCAAATGTGGTCTACTAATGAAGTAATGAAATTCAAAGTCGAGTACCACAATATATTTTAATACAAAAAATGTTGGCGACTAGTTTCGGCCACAGGCCATCATCAAGCCTACAATACATCGAATCTTACAATATCAAAACTATAAATTAAATTTAATACTTACCAGAAAAATATTGAAAATACTGATGTTAATTATTGAAAAAATTTTCAATTTTAATTTTAATTTAATAGATATAAATGCTGTTAGAGGGAAGGGGGAACATAGGGAATAAAAATTAAGCGGAAAACTGTGGTACAGGAAAAAAGGGGGGGTTAGTAAAATTAAAATTTTAAAATTTGGATTCAGACATGGTATCTGAGAAAGAATAAAATGTAAGAGTATTTTTGGTAAGAGGCAGGTAAAACCGAGTGTATTGATCCTGGGCCTCGGAAATTAGGAACTTGTCTGGAGCAACCAGCTGATCCAGTATTATTGATGTCCGTTGTTGTGGTCCCCAAGTGACAGAGTTGAAGGAACAAAATTTCTTAGTATGCCCCTTAGGTAGATAACCCAGAAGGGTTTCTAAAATAATAGTTAAGGATATGAAGAAAGGTATACCCCAACAGCGATTTAGCCTATTTGGTTGCCAACCATTCAGGTTTTCAACGAGTCTCATCAGTACGTGTACTATAAACTAATTAATAATGCCGGTATGTTAAGGAGAACCATATAGAAAATGGTGGTAAGTTGATATTGATAGCAAGTTAGTGACATTTAAAGATAAGAAATCGATTTGTATAACAAATGCCTGAAGGGCTGAGAAACTAAATACAGTTACTTATCTAAATACCTAATACATTATTTATTATGCAACTACTAAAAATTTACTGAGTGGAATTTAGCTTAAGGTCTTACATATGGCGATTGGGCTTTTAAAGCAATATAAATATGTAAGAAATCTACAGGGTGGTTCTAATCTTATGACTCCGAAAAATGACAGTAATGCATTTAATAAATTTTGACTTTAAAAATTTTAGTAGTAGAATGAAATGTGCACTAATAAAAACATTTCATTGTAACTTAACTTTTTCTGTACTTCTTAAATATTCGGTCCAAGTTTAAAACATATAAGTTATAGGGTGTTGTTTTGGGACTTACAAATTTTCCTTAAGATGGACCTGGATTTTAACTTAGATTTTTATAGTAAGCTTGATTTATACATCTTTCTTTATAGTACTAGCTTTAAGGATAAAAAAAAAAGTGTTTATACAGGAATCTTTATCTTAATATTTTAATTTCAACGCATGCGCATAAATCAATTGTTGTGTTTGGATTTATTTTTGATTTTTGATTATGCTTTTGAAAAGGTCAAATAAATTTTTGTTACAATATGTACGTGAAATTATTTATTCAAACAAAAATATAACCTTAACATGTCAAAACATACGAAAATTTACATAAATATGCGAACTTAATTATCTTAAGAAATTAGTCCTAAAAAGTTAAAACTTGAGAACTTTCAAGGTTAGGTCTTAAGGGCGGCTTAAGACTAAATTAATTCTAAAACCTTATAAACGTTACTATTGGAATTATATGATTTAACTTTCTTAAGACTAATACTAATACAAATGGTAAGTTAGGGAAATGTGTATAAATCCAAAAGTAGACGATTGGGCTTTTAAAGACATACACCTGTACCAAATATGAAATAAATATACAGTGTGGTTCCGAAGAAACGAGGGTTGGAAGAGATGTGCAATATTGACAAAACACCCAGTAACTTAGTTATGAGGTGGGTCTGACCCATCAAATATGGGTTTTTTGGAATCACCTACGTGCCCTCTATTTGCGGATAACATATCTAGATAATTACTTAAATTAAAATAAATAATTCATAAGCGCTAGTACTAAATTCGTTTCTCTCCACTCGGTACCCCCTGGGCGATTACTGTTTTAGAGAACTATACCAAATTGAACCAATAATTTTGGCTTAAATGGGTTTACGCTATTGCTATAATAAACAGTTGAATGTCCAGGGATTCAGAGTTTTGGATACATCTTTTATCGTTCATATTTGATACTTTTAAATAAAAAGAGGTTTTTGTTTTTCGCGAATATCTCAAAAACCATTGCAGATATTGTACAATTAAAAAATAATTCGAGCTTCGATTAAAAACCTCAATTTATTTATGACTAGTTTACCAGATATTTCTACTACATTGATAAATAACAACAAAATTGCAACTTTAAAACTATTGAACAGATAAAAATACATGAAATAAAACTCAGTCATGTAGCACATATACAGTGCAACTCAAAAAGTCTGCAGCTTATGGGAAAAATTTTTATTATTCATTTGACAGAGAATTTTATTCTTGATAAAAGTTGGTGCATTGCGTAAAACTGCTATTGCGAGCGTCAAATTTTCAAATTTCCAAATGGTATAGAGGGGCGGGCAAAAAATAGGAGTTTTGTCCAAGAGTAAAGTACCCTTATTTTTGACAATATCAAAAAAATTGTTTAGAAAAGTTGTTTAGAATTAAAAATTACACTCAGATTTAAAATCACAGCCTTTTACGCAAAAAAACCCATTTTTTATGTTTAGCCTAGCTGAAAATAATATCATTTCGGATGCACTTCCTTCAATCACTATAATACATTTTGGTTAAAAAAATTTGGGTTTCTTCGTTATTTTTATATCATTCTCGGCCTTTTTTTAAATATTTAATAATTTGTGGTTTGTTCTTGGTGCAAAGTTGAAAGTTCACCCTGTAGGCATGTACATAAAAGCGACCATTATGATTTAATTGAAGACAATGGGTACATAAATGATACCCAAAAGTTTTTAGTACCAAAATGTAAATAACATTCACTTATTTACGTCAAAATAATATTTTTCATTTTAACGGTGAAAAACAAAATCTAGCTAAAATTAACTAAACAAAATGAAGCTTTAAAAATAAAAATAAAAAAAAAGAAAATAAAAACTTTGCACCAAGAAAAAACCAAAAATCATAAAAATTTAAAAAAAAGGCCGAGAATGGTGTAAAAATAACGAAGAAAATCAATTTTTTTTAACCAAAATGTATTATAGTGATTGAAGGAAGGCCTCTAAAGTGCATTCGAATTGATATTATTTTGAGCTAGGCTAAAAACATAAAAATATGGTTTTTTTTGCGTAGGAAGCTGTGATTTTAAATCTGAGTGTAATTTTTAATTCTAAACAACTTTCCTAAATAGTTCTTTTTGATATTGTCAAAAATAAGGGTACTTTACTCTAGGTCAAAATTCCTATTTTTCCCCGCCCTGTATACCATTTAGAAATTTGAAAATTTGACGCTCGCAATAGCAGTTTTAAGCAATGCACCAACTTTTATCAAAAATAAAATTTTCTGTCAAATGAATAAAAAAATTTTTTCCCATATGGTGCAGACTTTTTGAGTCGCACTGTATAATAATAAAAATTATTTAGGCAACTGGTTTCGGTTAATAAGCCATCTTTAGGCCTAGAGAAAATACATTCGTTTATTAAAATATAAAATTTTTTTACAAATTTTGAATTTTGTTTAACGAAAGTATTTTTCCAGGCGTGAAGATGGCTTGTTAGCTGAATCTAGTTGCCTAAATAATTTTTCCTACACCTATAGCCGAATGGCGCCATCAATCCTGAGTAAGTCGCCCCGGAGCGCCGCGGCGAATAATATTAATAGCCGTCCCTCCCCGCACAATCCTTTGGCTTCTGGGGTTCACTCGTAAGGGGGCAAAATATAGGGCGAGTACTATTATTATTATTATTATTAGTATATTTTCTACATGACTTTGAGTTTTATTTCCTAAATATTTGACCATATTCGAGATATAGATAGCAAGATAAACAAAAACTTTTTTCAAAATATAAAAAAGCACTAGAAATAATTATTAAAAAAAAATTGTTCACTTTATTTGTAGCAACAAAACAAAATACATTTTTAAATAATAGAAAAAAAATTTTAAGACACGATTTTTTTCCTCCAAAATGTATTTATTGATAACAATTTTCTAAACAATAGGAATAGAAAATTAAAAAAAATAATTTTTGTATATTTTTCAGTGATATCATTTATTGATAACAATTTTCTAAACAATTGGAGTAAAAAATTAAAAAAATGTATTTTTGTATATTTTTCAGTAATTATAAAACAATCAAGACAATTGAATAAAATATTTTGTTTGATAGATTGATTTTTTAATTTTTTCATCCTTGAGATTATTATTTAAAAAAAAAAGTGAAATATCAAAATTTAAAAATATTATATATTTATATATCTGGTACTTTTTTCGTTTCTAAATAATTCACATTTAATGGGTTAAAATTTTTTTATCTTGTAAATTATGGGCGCATGGTAGACACCTTTTTTTTTTTATTTTTTCAGGCGTATACCTGCTAAACCCTATTCGATAATTTGTCCTGGTATTGTAGTTGTTCCTTGCACCCTGCTGTAGGAGTAGAATTACTCCTTATCAGGAATAGAGTGGGTGGATGTTGGTATGTTAGGAAAATTATTAGAAAAACTTAAGATATTTGATTGATGTGATTATTTTTTGATACTTACGAGGCTCCGAGAGAGTGGAGTCCATGGGCGTCGGTAGGGTACAAGCTCATCTGATGCATAGAGTTGCATCCTTCATGAGATCTAGGAGCTCATCGGGAAGATCTTTTGCTGCATGTGGAATCCTCAGATTCGGTCGAGTGAATCTCTTTAGTGGTCTTCTTGGTACTGATCTTCTGTTCCTGTCAACTGTCCATTTTGTTCGTAGTGGTTCCTCTGCATGCGTGTTGGAATTCTCCATTATTCTCCAGACATATCTTCCTTGTAGGTACTTTTAATCTGAAAGTAATTATTGTCATAATCCTGTGTTCGTGGATTTCGTTGGATGGGAAGCGCCATTATAGGTAGGAGCATTTACTGAGGATCGTCATCTCGGTAGCCGTGACGGCGTGCAAGAGAAGAGGAGAGAGGGTAGAGAAGTTTAGAGCTATATAGTCCACAATTGGACGAATGTGGGTTTTGTATATGTGTAGTAGTGTTTGGGGATTACATCTCCCAAATTTACCTCCCAGGGCTCGAATGAAGGCGGCTCGTCTCCTAACTCTGTCTAGAGTTCTTTGGTCTTGAGTCACCCAGTTTAAGGTACGCGTGAAGCATACTCCCAAGTAGGTAACTTTGTACAATGGACGAGCTTCTCTCCCCAGAGTCTCAGGTTGATGTCATTAATTTTATTTTAGGGTATAGTTAGGATTTTTGAAGATGATGAGTTGGGTTTTTTGGAGTTTTAGAGTAACCCCTCCATTTACTACACCATTGAGAGAAGTGGTTTAGATATTGTTGGGTTTTTGTGTTTAGAGCTCTAGTGGATAGGGATCGCAGTATTTATCATCAGCATATAGCTGAATATCTTGGCTAGGTGACGGGGGGTGTGTATTGTTTTATAGTTATATAAGGTTATCAGTTACTAATCACTTGTTATTGTGTTAATTTTTACTGTAAAACTACCTGAACTCAAAGCATCTATCTCCCAGCTGTCAACTGGCTCTAAGGAACACTGTTGCCAGCTTTTTTTGTTGATGGTATGTTGCCAATGTTCAACACGAATATGCCACAGGATGAGAGATATGAGATACAGCATAGGGACTAACACTGAGCCTTGGGGGACTCCAGCTTCTTGAGTGGGATCAGATATTAAAATTATAAATATTTGTTTTAGAGTTCCGACAATTTGGACTTTCCTTTAGAATTTTTTTTTAATTTGCGATATTTGCATACATTTTTTGAGATATTCGTAAACAATAAATTTTTTTAATTTTTACTAAACTGTTAATTTTGAGCGCCACTTGAATGTTTTCAAAAACTTTCTAGATGCTTTTCCGAATCGAATGGCACCTCAGGAGAAGCAAACTGGAATTCGTAAAAAAAACTAACTGAACACTTATAAATAATTTATAATTCTATATAAAAACAATTGTAGTAATGTTACCCAAGATATTGTCTTCTTTTTTAAACTATCCATTTCTCTTAATTTCTAAAATTTTAAATTATTTATTTATAATCCTTTTTGTATGATAAAGGAAAATCGTGTCTCGTCTAGTGATCCATCAGTATCTTTTATTAACAATCAAAGAAAAACCATATTCAGATTATTCACTTCCATTTATTTCAGAATTGATAATATTTGTTGTTTTTTTTTTCAGTAATAAGCTGCAAGGACCTCTACCGACCGAATGGTGAAAAACTAAACGCTTACGTCAAGGTAGGTTAACTTATAACAATAAAAATCATATTATTTATCAATCTGGTAAAATAATTCATGCATGTCAGCTTTTTTAATAGGCTTTATGTTTTTGGATAATTTAATGTGAAGGTCTAACATCTGTTGTAATTTTTGAAAGAACTTGTTTAGGGCGGTAATAGCTCTATTTTCAATTTCCGGTATTATGAAATCTTGATTTGTTACTTTTTTTTAAATTGGGATATTTGTAGTGCAATTAATGTCAGTTCCGGTCAATTTTCCAAATGTTTGATTTGTTGACTTTAATTATTAGGGGAGTTAATAATAACATGTATGTATCTTAGAATTTAATGTTTAATATTTCCACGATTTACATGTGGGGTGGGTGTTTTAAATAGATGGTAGAGCAATAAATATATAATCAATAATAAACTAGGTACCAAACGCATAAATAAATACCTAACTAATGTAAAAAAAACAGATATTCTTATATTTATAGATATACATTAAAAATAAATAAATATATAATTTAAATGGCTAAGTTTAACGAAAAATAAAATGATTATTAATAATTTAATATAATAAAATAATAATAATATTAGTATGTTTTCCATTAATCGTTTATAAAAAATACCATTGTGGTAATTTATTATGTGATATTTCAAATCCCAAACAAACTATAGAGTTATTAAATCAACCATATATATAATATACGGTAATGGAATTATATTATAAAAAATCTCAAAATTTTGGGATGGATTATGTTATAAAAAAAATAAACATTAAAAATTAAGCAAAATAAAAATAATTATGTTTCATTATTCTCCCATTCTCTCCATTCTCTTCTGATTATAATAAATTAAATTTTCTAATTTGATATTTTCTTCTCTAAATTTCTTCTTGCTTTTATATAATTTTGATATTGTTACCTTTTTGTGATAATCGTCTTCAATTATATTTTAAAATATTGAATTTTTTTATTAATTAAAAACCATATAATAAATTAATTGGTATATAATTTTCTTATCCTCCTAATTAAAAATATCATTCAATACACCTTTCTTTTCTAAAAATGAAATTTCTCGTGACATTCCAATTTTTTTTATATCTGACGTCTGTTATGTTTTCCCCCCAAAAAAACTGTTTTTCTTACTTGATTTACTTATTAATTCTATAACCAAAATTTTCTTTTAATATACTTTTCCAAAATCAAATTTTTCTATTAAATTGTTATAATAATAATGGTGTAACATTAATAAGAATATATATATATATATATATACATTCCACAATTGTTGATTTAGAATATCTCTCCATATTTTATATACCAATTAATTTAAATAAATTCTTTTTTTTAATATAAAATTATAACAACAAACTTTTTCAACAATCAACTTATATCTACAAAATTCAGCAACTAGTACAGAGTATTTCATTACAATACCGAAATTCTAGGAAATATATCGGAAATATGGGAAATATTTGAGAAATATCGAAAATATTTCAGAAATATGGGAAATATTTCAGAAATACTAGAAATGTTTAAGAAATATCGGAAATATTTGAGAAATATCGAAAATATTTGAAAAATATCGAAAAAATTTGAGAAATATTTGAGAAAAATGCGAAATATTTGAGAAATATCTGAAATATTTGAGAAATATCGGCAATATTTGAGAAACATCGGAAATATTTGAGAAATATCGGAAATATTTGAGAAATATCGGAAATATTTGAGAAATATCGGAAATATTTGAGAAATATCGGAAATATTTGAGAAATATCGGAAATATTTGAGAAATATTGGAAATATTTGAGAAATATCTCAGAAATACCGGAAACATTTCAGAAATACCTGAAACATTTAAGAAATATCAGAAATAATTCAGAAATACCAGAAATATTTACGAAATATCGGAAATATTGGAGACATCTGAGAAATATCGGAAATATTTAAAGATCGGAAATATTTGAGAAATATTGAAAATATTTGAAAAATATCGAAAAAATTTGAGAAATATTTGAGAAAAATGCGAAATATTTGAGAAATATCTGAAATATTTGAGAAATATTGGAAATATTTGAGAAATATTGGAAATATTTGAGAAATATCGGAAATATTTGATAAATATCGGAAATATTTGAGAAATATTGGAAATTTTTGAGAAATATCGGAAATATTTGAGAAATATCTCAGAAATATTTCAGACATACTTGAAATATTTAAGAAAAATCAGAAATATTTCAGAAATATCGGAAATGTCGGAGAGACTTGAGAAATATCAGAAATATTTGAGAAAAATAGGAAATATTTGAGAAATATCGGAAATATTTGAGAAATATCGGAAATATTTGAGAAATATCGGAAATATTTGAGAAATATCGGAAATTTTTGAGAAATATTGGAAATATTGGAGAAATATCGGAAATATTTGAGAAATATCTCAGAAATATTGGAAATATTTGAGAAATATTGGAAATATTTGAGAAATATTGGAAATATTTGAGAAATATTGGAAATATTTGAGAAATATTGGAAATATTTGAGAAATATTGGAAATATTTGAGAAATATCTCAGAAATATTTCAGACATACTTGAAATATTTAAGAAATATGAGAAAAATCGAAAATGTCGGAGAGATTTGAGAAATATCGGAAATATTTGAGAAATCTCGGAAATATTTGAGAAATATCGGAAATATTTGAGAAATATAGAAAATATTTCAGACATACTTGAAATATTTAAGAAATATCAGAAATATTTCAGAAAAATCGAAAATGTCGGAGAGATTTGAGAAATATCGGAAATATTTGAGAAATATAGGAAATATATGAGAAATATCGGAAATATTTGACAAATATCTCAGAAATATCCGAAATATTTAAGAAATATTAGAAATATTTCAGAAATATCGGAAATATTTCAGAAATATCGGAAATATTTCAGAAATATCGGAAATATTTCAGAAATATCGGAAATATTTCAGAAATATCGGAAATGTCCGAGAGATTTGAGAAATATCGGAAATATTTGAGAAATATCGGAAATATTTGAGAAATATAGGAAATATTTGAGAAATATCTGAAATATTTGACAAATATCGGAAATATTTGAGAAATATCGGAAATATTTGAGAAATATTGGAAATATTTGAGAAATATCGGAAATATTTCAGACATACTTGAAATATTTAAAAAATATTAAAAATATTTCAGAAATATCGGAAATATTTCAGAAATATCGGAAATGTCGGAGAGATTTGAGAAATATCGGAAATATTTGAGAAATATAGGAAATATTTGAGAAATATCGGAAATATTTGAGAAATATCTCAGAAATATCGGAAATATTTCAGATATACTTGAAATATTTAAGAAATATCAGAAATATCGAAAATGTCGGAGAGATTTGAGAAATATCGAAAATATTTGAGAAATATCGGAAATATTTGAGAAAATTAGGAAATATTTGAGAAATATGGGAAATATTTGAGAAATATCTGAAATATTTGAGAAATATTGGAAATATTTGAGAAATATCGGAAATATTTGAGAAATATCTCAGAAATATCGGAAATATTTCAGACATACTTGAAATATTTCAGAAATACTTGAAATATTTAAGAAATATCGGAAATATTTCAGCAATATCGAAAATGTCGGTGAGATTTGAGAAATATCGGAAATATTTGAGAAATATAGGAAATATTTGAGAAATATCGGAAATATTTGAGAAATATCTCAGAAATATCGGAAATATTTCAGATATACTTGAAATATTTAAGAAATATCAGAATTATTTCAGAAATATCGAAAATGTCGGAGAGATTTGAGAAATATCGAAAATATTTGAGAAATATAGGAAATATTTGAGAAATATAGGAAATATTTGAGAAATATCGGAAATATTTGAGAAAGTTAGGAAATATTTGAGAAATATCGAAAATATTTGAGAAATATCTGAAATATTTGAAAAATATCTCAGAAATATCGGAAAAATTTCAGACATACTTGAAATATTTAAAAAATATCAGAAATATCGAAAATGTCGGAGAGATTTGAGAAATATGGGAAATATCTGAGAAATTTCGGCAATATTTAAGAAATATCCGAAATATTTGAGAAATCTGGGAAATGTTTCAGAAATAGCAGAAACTCGTGGCTCGGATCCCACTTTGATCGGAAATATCAGAAATATCATAAATATTTCGAAAATATCAGAAAAATCACAAATATTTCAGAAATTTCGTAAATATTTCAGAAAATTTGGAAATATTTTGGAAGTATCAGAAATATTAGGAAATTATTTCCGATTTCGGTAATAGGTATACAAAATTTTACTAGTGAAAACTCCACGTACAATACATATACAAAAATAAAAAATTACAAAAGTTGAAAGATTAATTACGACTGGTCATAAAATTAAAAAAAAAACAATGATGAGTACACCTAGTACATTGCAATTCATAAAACTGTGACAATTCTTATGATCGAAAATGTAGATATTTGGAATTCGCCAGAGATGGCTTAAGAACGTTTTACTATTATAGTAGATTAATCTTAATTTGATCATTAGTATTTATTATTAATATTTTAACAATAAGATATGTGATTGAAAGATAAAGCTATCGCCGACGCACTATTTTTGTAAATATTAAGATATATAATTATTATTATAAAGATATCAATATTTACAGTATTTCAGTTAGAGCTTTAGATGCAAGCGTTTCTTAATCAGTAGGTGCTCTTTTGGGACTTTGCAAAAAACTCTTCATCCTGTATCTGATATTGAAGTTTATTCAAAATGAAACTTATTGCTATTAATTTATTATAAAGTTATTATCGATTTAAAAATAATGATATATTAGTTAAAAGTAACCTTTTTTATATGCGGCTTTTCTAACTAAACATACATATTAATCGAGAACATATGTTAAGAATTAAACTGGGTGGACATATGAGAAGTGAGGTCTCGCGATGCGATCGCGAGTTTCATGGTTTCGAGTTCGTTGGAGCGTCCTTTTCAAATTCGTTGACAGTTACTGATCGTCAGTCCGCTGCAATTACGTCTTGGTGAATACGTTTCGCCGCATGTGCTAGACGCCTAACGTAGTGTTTTAGATATCTGGCGACATCAAGGGATTTTTTTATACCGATTTTTTTTTTTAATAATAAACTCGAGCTGCTTTGACTTGGAGGCTAATTAGATGAGATTTTGGGTATTTAATTTATATATCAAATATAAGTTCCGAAAAAAAAGGAAATTCTTTTAGAACTTTTGTATAACGAAATCTAATATATATATATATATATTGTAATGATATTTACAATTTCTCTCAGAATTTTGGCTGGGTCCTAGTCAAAAAAAAATAATAAACATTACAAAACAAATTTAAAAAAAATTATAATTTTGGCCTCTTAACAATTCTTTCTTCGGTTCTTCTTTTCTACGATTCTGTATCCTATCTCCTTTTTCTTCTTAATACTCCTCCGACACATTCATCTTCAAATACTTCCTCTGACCAGCTTCGCTCATTTACTTCCTCAACCCTTATCCTATCTTACTTCTTCAAAATGTATCCCAAATTGCTTGCTTTTCAAAAAAAAATCGTTCTTTTGGATTTTTTTTTATATTTTTGGAAAATATTTTGTTTTAACAATTGTCCTATTTCTTATAATTTCTCTACTTTAACAACCTTATTTTATATTAACACATTTCTAAATATCATTTTAAACAAATTTTTCAATTAATGACAATGCTCTCTCAAAATTGTTTGACAACCCTCTGTTTATTATCTTTTTTTCTTATTAATTTTTTTTTACCACTAGATTTTTTTTTAATACCTCAGCCTTAGTTTAGATTATTAACCCTCTATTTCCTGTTTACTATCTGACTTAAATTTCATATATGACAATTCCAAAATTTCAATTTTATTATAACAACATTCATTATTTAAAAATTTTTAAGATTCTTTCACTTTTGTTAAATTTATTGCCAATCTATCTATAATACTTTTCGTTTCCTATTCTTCCCCTGCATATCAAATTCTCCTATCTTATTTAACAAACATAACAATTAACTGTGAATAATCTTTTAATAAATTAACTTTTAAAAAAAAATATTAATTTCAAAAATTCCCTATACAGGGTGAACAATTTCATAACAATATATATGAAAATATGTAGATATTACTTATTAAATGAATAATATGATATCTTAAATAACTTTGCACAAATTTACTTTTTCTTTAAGAAATATCTGATTAAAATAAACAATGACGTACTAACTGAGATTTGATTTAATTGGCTCTTTATATATACTGCCCTCATTAGGCAAAACGCCGTATGTGAAAGAATGATTGAAAGGAGGAAATGCAGGTTTTGTTTAAGCTCGTAGCCGTTGTAAGTTTCGAATCGGTAGTGGGAAATAATTACTGCACATTTATAAAATTTTCCGGCGAATTCATATTTTGGCAAAAAAATTGAAAATAAGTCATAGATCAAGATGCCGCGTTATTTCTAAGCGCCAAAAGATTGGTATGGTGATTGAGTGATTAAGAAAAATGCATTACTGCGTTTATCCTAAGCACTTTATAAGTAAATAAATACTACATGCATTGTTTTTTGCATTTTATTCGTTTATAACATATCTTTATTACATAAACAGAAAATTTCATTCTAATTTTAAGAAAGTCAGATGCATTAAGAAAGCACTAGAAATCTAGAAAAAAAAAGCAGTCAATCGGAAGTAAAAATATTTATCCAAAACGTTTTCCGGTTTTCTGACAAAACCTCATTAAGGTTTTTTAAGATGTTGTCCCTTTTCTCTCTTGGGAATCCACATGGTTGCATTTACCATTCTGGAAGCTTCATTCCACTTGGTTTTGTTGCTTTAACTTGTAAAAAGTCTAATGCCCGTATTTATAGTCGGTGCTCAAGTCGCTCTCGATTCTTAAGGTCGAGTACGCGTCATATTTGTATTTTATAAACCGACCTCAAGTGCTTGGGATCGCGAAAACAGCTACTCCGCCTCAAGGTTGGTTTCGACCTACCTTGAGCATCGGATCATAACCTAACTTTGTTGTTTATATTGACATATACGAAGTCTCGCTTTTTATATTTGTAATAGTTTTGTGATTATGATCAAAATATATGAAGAATTTGAGGAATTTTTGGAATACATTGATATTATTGAAGAAGAAAATCACCCGGAACGTGTACGTGATATAGAAAATCCAATCGAATTTTTTAACGACAATGAATTTCGAAAAATTAAATCGTTTCCATAGAGACACTCTTGCAGATAGAATTCTACCTCTGGTTATTGCAGGCCTACAGAAAGAAGACAATCGTGGTTTATCCAGACCTCCAATTTTTTAATTATTTCATGTTATATCTAGTAATTTGGGATGTTTCTGGATGTATTGATAGCACTTACATTAAAATGGTAAACGCTGACGGAAGTAGTGGAAAAGTATTTCGAAATAGAAAGGGGTTTTTTCATTAAATATGCAGGTTGTTTCATGTCCAAAAAAGAGAAATCATGAATATTATTCGACATCCAAGTTCAAATCATGATAGTTTAATATTTGATCGCAGTGCTTTAATAGTTAGAATCGAAAGAGGTGATATTCCTGGTTTACTATTATTTTACAGTAGATATGCATGTAGGCACTAACTACTGACAACTGGGCTCCGTTCAGATTTACGTCCAGAGTGCACACCGAACGTCAAATTTCGTTCGGATTTAGAGGGCGTTTTGTCCGAGTGTACATACTTTTGCGTTCATATTTATCGTCCAGACGACAACTTTTTACCCCAGTGAATACTTGGAAGAAATTCATCCGACATGCGCAGTTTGATCACAAGTCAATGTTTTTAAATGGAATGAACGTCTTTTAACCTCACAAATATCACAAAATTGGCAATTGCCTTATTAAATAAATAAGTGAAATAAATTAAAATCTGATTAAAATGGATTCAGACTCTACCAAATTTTTATTATCTTGTTCAAGATGATGAAAACAATTTAACAATAAACAAAAATAATTTGGTATTATTACAAAGGTAGGTGAGATTATGTAAACTTGATTTTCATAAGCTGGACGTTTTAATCGAAAATATTGTCTAAATTCCATTGAAATTTTCCATTCTTGCTTGATTTCTTCTATTTATCCTGTTTCTCATTCTATATATTTGCAATCTCTTACAATTTCTTGGTCGCTACAATTTGATTCAGAAAAATAAATAATAGCTTACATAAACACCCCAGAGTCGTTCATATTTGCAAGACAATTCGTACAAGACGTCACAACATCCTGGGTGTAAAACGCACTTTAAATCTGAACGCAGCCCAGTATTACAACCAGGTAATAATCCAGAGAATCAATACAATACTGCACATATACGAACAAGAAATGTCGAAAGTTTATTCAGGACTTGGAAAAGACAGTTTCCATATTTTCAAAGTCTTCAAATCAAATTGAATACATCTATTGCAATTATATGTGCTACAGCTGTACTGTATAATATATGCTTGCAAGAAAATGAAGATGATTTTGAAGAACACATTGCACAGTTTGCAAGATAATCAATCCATTGTTCGATTTTTTTTTATTTTTTAGGTATTATATTACTTATTTACTTCTTAGTACTGAATTATTAAAATTGAATTGTCCATAAATGATTTAATCGTAGACTTTGTACATAAAACAAACATATTACTGTAACAATAATTTAAAAAATGTATGTGGCAAATGGGCTAGATCCGATGCCAACAGCGCGCGCACACACACACACACAAAATTGAATTGTCACTTTTTTACTTTTACTTTATAATAAATGAGGGTTTTCCTTTTCTTTTTGAATCAGTTTTTTTTATTTTGAGAGCCTATTCTTGATCACAATTACTAATATTTTTTTACCGACAAAAGTCATACAAAAATAAATACAAATTTGAAATATTTATAGATATATTTATTAAATAAATTATTTAACACATTTAAACGTAAAAAATGTACCCTTACACCAAAAGTAGATTGCATTTTTTCTACTCCTATTTTATAATACAGTAATTAAAATATTCAGCAAATGGAATCTAATTATTTTTAACTAAGTAGGCAGTTATTTTGACAATACACATTTTTCATCCAATGGAATATGCTATTGTGAAACGACTATTTACATTTATTAATTTACAATAGAAAAGAAATGATAAAAACCTGTAAAAAATGAATATATTTATTCCAAACCTGATTTAAAATAATTAAAACAACTTAATAGTACCATAACCAAAATGATGAACTACCATCTACACCTATTATAACAAAATGGACACCTTAACTTAAACAAAAAAAATACTAACTACACATTCATAAAATACAAAAAAACCTTTCAGATCTTCAGAAAGAATCTGAAAAAAAGATAACTTATTTATCGAACTTAAAGCATACTATATATCATCAAATGAAGACTAATTTCAATGAAACTAATTCAGCTTCCTCGGAAACTCTCTAGCAATCAAAATCAGCGCTTTTAACTTCACCCTGTTCTCTGCACTTTTAACTTCACCCTTAGCAGCTCTACTTCAGCTATTTTCTTTTGAATATCATGCAGTTCTTGCTGCTGTTGGGTACCATCCACAAGTTTTTCACCCGTCTATCATTTTCAGTTAAAACAGCTGCTACTACCTTTCTGCTTGTAGAAGTGCTAACTAAAACTGATGTTACTGTCATAAAGCAACATCCTTAGGAAAATCCAGCACTACTTCAGGTTTTGGTTTGTCCATAGACCCATTACCTGTAGTATGCTTGCTGTAACTTTGTGCTGTATCTTTAAGTTTTCTATGAAAAAAAATATTACTTATAGTTAATTAGTAAATCATGAAACAAATAAAATATACCTTTTTTTAAATTGTTTCACAATTCTTTTAGCTGCTTTGGAGTCCGCAAAACTTCAGGCGGTGAATTGTATATATTTGCACTACATCTCAAGGCATTCTTTTTCTCCACTAATCTAGCACCGTCTGTCCTTTCATTTTCTATCACCCCGGCTGGACCAAAAGTATTTTTTTCTTTGCAGGAGTAAACTGCAGGTTTATCATTGTTTCTATTCATCTAAAACGTAAAAAGGCACTTGTAATTTATTATTCCAATTAATATTAATTATTATAATTAGAAATTATAATATGTTACATACCTTGAATTAAATAAAAATTTATTTTTTCTGAAATTAGAAAAAAAAACCTAAAAAAAGGGAAAATTAGCGCAAAAACATTTTAACCAATAATTCCATGAATTGTCAAAATCTTCTTTTTCTTTTGTTGTTATCTATCAGAATTGTCCAATATCTTCTTTTTCTTTCGATATTATCAAGTGGTATTTCCGTAAACCCTAACTTTCTGTGCTTGAGGTCGACCTCATACGAGAATATCCGAAGTATCATTTATGAAACAGAACGCGTACTTGAGACTAAGCTCGCTGTAAGGCCGACTTGGGTGAGTACGTACTCAAGCTTGAGCTGAGGTTGGTTTATAAATACGGGCATAAGTAATTCAAAGATTCCATATTATCGTATAAAACCTTATAAATAAGATGATATGCTCCGCTAATTACTGTGAATTGAACTACGTCTTTTAAATATACGCGACAGTGGTGCTCCTTTAGTTTTTTCTGTGAAACGTAGGACTTCTAATTATAAAAGAGGTTAGCAGCTATTTATTTTACATCAACCCTACCTTTTAAGAGATAGTTGTACCTTTCATTAGCAGTGATATCGCTTGAATTAACTAAGTAAACAAGAAATCTTGCAAAACATCAGTTTTTGTTTTGGCTGGAACAGTTGTCGAGCCAAAGACTGACAGATTTGGAATCTATGTTTTCCGAAAAACATATAAAATGCACTTATGAGGTCATCTTGACATCTACCACTAATTCCCTCGTGCCAAAGAACTGCAAATGGCTTAGATTGCTTACTGGTACCCAAAGGGACAAAACTTTCATTGTATACAGAAAGTCTTTTTACGAACAAAACTTTTTTAAATGAATCAACCCTTGCAACATTATGACTTTTTGAAGATCTGCCGAAAAGTGTGTTTGTTAAAGAATTTTCAGCAACGTGTTGACGATAAAGTTCTCGAAACCATTTAGCTAAGTCTATGTGTTGCTTCCAAAATCTGCATATGTCACAACTCTCAAGTTGAAGCTGATTCTCTTTGTGTATGTGCAATTTCATGCCTTTACAATGTTCATACTCTTCATTGCCGAGTTTTGTTAAGGATATATTTTTTTTCTTAACTTCAAATACACAAACTAATACAAAAAAACAGAGACAAAGTGCAGGCCGTGTGAATAAAAGTAGACTAAGCTTAGCATAAATGCGGAAAGTGATCTATGCTTAAGAGAAACACCGCATCGGGGGTTGAGTTGCCGCGGTTTTCCTAAGCTAGCAAGCGATATCGCGTTATTTCTAAGTACGAATGGAAATTGGTTTCAGATACCGCAAAATAATAACCAGTTTATTATTTTTGGTAATGTTTGCCATGTTATAATGATAGAGTTTCAAATAACATTAACGGAGGTACTAATATCTCATGTTTCAAAATTTTTGCAGATGCCGCGTTTTCGCCAAGCACGGCAGTATATTTTTATAAGGTTGGTACACCTTACTGTTAACGTCACTTTTAAAACGGGACTGTCTATGAAACCAAAATTTATTTACATCTTTATCTTTATGTCAAATCGATTGTTTTTATTTGTAATTGTGGGAGAGTTCTGAAAAATGGAGAATGAATATATAAAAGCTACAACCAATAATTTAAATTTAGGTAAGTCTGCAGTTTAAGTATGTGAGAAGTGTGTTGCTTTTATTTATTTTATTAACTAAAGCCACTCAATCGATATACCGATTATTTTAGTTGTACCATCAAGTATAATATGTGGTCGAGTAGACACTTTCAAACTAAATCTGCAAAAAGGGAGGAGCTACAGGTAGTATGTCATAGCCCCCGAGATTTGAATATATCAGTCAGTAGAGCCCAAAAGTGTTAAGATTTAAAATTATTAATCAGTGTAGATAAGACATTTTGACCTTATATATTTAAAAGTAATTTTTAAAAAATCACAAAAGTAGCCCATTGAAATTATTTATTGCCGATATAAAATCTGTACTAAGGGAGCCTTCAGATAGTTATGTAGATATAGAAAAAATGCACTAATAATAGGTAACTCATGAATTCTTTAAAAAGCTAGGATTCAACAGATGAAATCCAAATTTTGAATGATCATAAAATTTATTCAACTTGAAATAACAGATACTACGTAATTGTTTATTTCCGGGTTGTTCTGCCGTGGTCTTATTTAGGAATTTCTTCCAAACGTTTCGACTGCTACTGCGGCAGCCATCTTCAGTGGCATGGCCGAAGTACTCTTCGCGACGTATCAACTGAAACTGAAACCTCCTTCGCTTCGAATGTGCCATTTATATGTATCTGCGCTCGCTTTTTTTGAGCGACTGGTATTTGGCGCTTTTATTTTCACGCTCTTCAGTGCTTTGTGGTAGATCTTAGGTAATCTTATTGTTTCTTCATTTCTATTGGTGTTCTCTTTGTGTTTGTATATTTCTATTGCTTCCAAGTACAATCTGGATGAGTAATGCCTTGATGTTGCTAGCGGGTCCGTGTTTGCAGACTCCGTCGGATAATATATGCTCGGCGATTGCAGACTTTTAGGTTTGTCCTAAAGGACAGCTTTGTTTGTCCTACGTACACTTTTCCACAAGTTCATGGGATTCTATAGACTCCTGCTGATGTAAGGGGATCTTTGAGGTCTTATGCTGTTTAGATACTCTCCTACTTTCTTTGTTGGCTTGTACATGGTGCTGATTTTCTTTTTCCTTAAGATTTTCCCAATGCGATGAGTGACAGCTTCTATGTACGGTTGGTTGATAGACAGTTCTTCACTAAGATTGGTTTTCTTCTCCCTCAGGCGCTTAGCTCGAGTTATGGCTTCTTTGCTGTATCCGTTTGCTTTTAATTGTAATGAAGTTACGAATTTACCAATGTTTTTAATTGCCAAATTTCCGTTCTTATTATTTTTACTTATTAATAATAATTCTAATTCCGTCTTACATCTAAAAATAATTATTTTAATCAGTTTCTCCCTAATACTTGTGGCAATTAGTGTTTTTATTAAAATATCGGACCCGGCAATGGATCGTAAATAGCCGTGAAAACGAAAAATGTAAATAAACACCGCGACCTTCCTTCGAATTCGTCAAACGCGATGAGTTGCACAAAGTCGTCCGGAAGATGGAACCGCAATAAGCAGACTTCTCCTCGCTACACATACACAACCAATCTCATGGTATTGCACGGCTTGCGATTCATTTAAGCAGTTCGATTAAAGATTCGAACGAACCCACACTCCGTAGATTAACAGCTATTCCGACCGAGCAGCGACTCCGACCGAGCAGCGACTCCGACCGAACAGCCTCGTACCAGAGAGACTTCCAGGGAACCGAGCCTTATTCGAGAGGACACTACCGATCTTAGCAGCAAATACTCTGGAACTCAACCCTGTGGGGCAAGTAAAGTCTGCCCTACGGGCAACCAGTGATTTTGGTCGATACCATAACGATCCCTGGATTTTTTCTTTCTCCACTGAAGCTGCCTAAGCAAGTGGCCTTCACACTATAAACGGAAGGTGGCGCCCGAGGCAATCCGATAACTAAACCAACGCGCCAAATTGACTTGTACTGTTGCCAAGTGTTTCATTTCAGCGTTGACGTATCTTGGCTCACATACGCCTAACGATCTGTTTAGTAAGGTTTTGATAATAGTACGTTTTTATTTTTGATAATGGTTGGATCTATATTGTAGGTATCGATCAGTGTGTGTGAATAAATTTAACTGAAATATTATCCAGAATTTGCAAACCAAATCATATTTCTTTTAAAATGAAAAATATTCATTATTCGGTATATACTTTTGGAGAGAACAGTATTTTATACCATTCTATAATCTAAAAATAGATTTAAACTTTAATTTATATTATCCCGATCGTTTAGCATTTTACGTTAGTGACGTGTGCAAAAGTACAGCTTGTAAAAATAATTCACTCTATCCTTTTGTTGCTAAGAACACCGGGCGAGTCGATTTTCATACTAGAAAGAAAATAAAACCGTTACAACTCTCACTTACAAATAATCTTTTAGCGCTTCAGACCACATCATTATCTTATCATCTCTCGCAGAGTTCAGATAAAATAAAATGGCCTGGCATTATAAAAAAAGCGGTTGACCGCACCCTAAAATTATAAGTTTATTTTCTGAGGTTTTCAATGAATTAAAATTGTTAATATTATTTTTACACTGATAGTGAGTTAGAGCAAACATAATAAATTGTATAAAAATATAAAAAATTAATGATTTTGTTCAAATAAACGGGTGAATAAATAGCCCTTACAGTTTACTCAAATGATTTATTTGTGTTAATATACTAAATCCTGATACGCTGTATTGAGGTTGGTCCTTCGATCTGATGATGGTTGATGTAAACACGTCTACCGCCTAGTAATTATTCCAAACTTATATCGATTCGTAATCATAGTTGTGAGTGTGTTTTCTTTTTGCATACTCTGTGGCTTAGTTTAATATCTACTCAATTGACTGTTTAGATGATTTAGGAAGTTCTGCAGGTTTTCTGTTCCATGATTCCAGTGTAGAAATGTGTCATCTTCATACCTCATCCAATATTTCGGTTGTTTTTTAGTAGTGCAGATGGCCCTGTCTTCAAATTTTTCCATGTAAAAAGTTGCCACAATTGTACTGAGGGACAAAGAAGACCACGGCATAACAGCCTGTAAATAAAGAATTACATGGATGTCAGTCTTGAAAGCCCAGACTCTATCAACAGGTAATACTTTAGGAACGATGTTTATTCTTTAAAAATACTATATTAATTTTTTTAATCATATTATATTACTAAATAAAAGACAAGGTCATTGTTTCGTAAATCTTAAGATTAAAAAAATATCCTTTTTTTTATTAAAACTCTTCAAAATATTTGACTGAGAATCTTCCAGATCGAATAAACAATTGTTCTTTAATACGAATTGTATTTTTGTGATTAGTTACTGACAGAATTTGCTTTCAGTGGTTGTGAGAAATTCGCAGAATGAGAATATAACATCGATAAAATACACTGTTTCACTCTTTTAATGCAAATTAAATAACTATTGTTCGTGGTACTCCGGTCCAGCTCAAGGCGGGGCTCCACCAAACTGGGCTAGCCCGGCGGCAATTGCGGCCTTACCGCTGGCACAAAATGCCGCGGTATTAAATTTAGGGGCATTTTAACTGTGTTGGTTTGAATTGTCATAAATTACATTCATTTCGGAATAATTCTATCCATATTAAGGCTTTTTTTCAGTCAGTTTGGTAAAAATATGGTTATAATCTTGGGTATTTTCCGTTTCGAATCTAGTCTATCCATTTTAAAGTCACTTGAATATTCATTGTAAGTTATTGTGTATAAAAAAAAAACGAAATAAAAATGAACATACCATTCAGTAAAACATTCAAAACTGATTCAAACTCGTATTCGCGATGATGCTACACCACGTTGATCTTTACTGATATTTCGCTGCTAGAAAAATTATGCAGGCGGCCTCAAGGAATGTTTTTCGTTACTTTTTACTCAGGCAAAAGGCGGCGGTACGTGTCGCCGAGCTGGCAGAGTTTGGTGGTGCCCCACTTTTAAATTGCCTCGATTTGATGCAACTTTTGTAGAGGTCGGCTAAGTCGCTAAGCAACTAATTCGTTCCAAATAAAAACTGAGGAGATGAAGCTTCTCATGAGAGAGTTCTCGATCGAGCAGTTTCCTCTCGGTTCAGTCATATCGTATTCTTGAGTATATTCTTTTATCTTGTTGTGTTGCCAAGTTTCTTTAGTACATATTAATTACTTTACCTAAATAGCGTTTGTTTTTGACAATTGACAACGATAAGGGAATTCGGAAATTGAAATGACATTTCATTGGACTTGAAGTTAAGCGTGGGTTTAATGGAAGGCCAAAAGAAAAAGTTAAAACCTTTAAATTAACAACAACAAAAAAGTGGTGACTGAGTTTGTCTTACAGTCTGGACGGTTAGTGAAAACTTTATTATTTTTCAAAAACTTTTAACATAAAGCACGTAAGTTTTTTCCCAGACTAATGCCAATTGTCAAAGCAACCTTTATATATATAATATTACCAAGATTTAATTTGTTGTGGATAATTAAATATTGACAAAAAATTAAAGAAACTTACCTTGGATGCAACAGTTAAGTCGGGGACTGTCTTAACAGAGAATTTTTAACTAGCCGAACCAAGTCCGTAGAAAGCCTAAAATTGTTTCTAAATTTTTTTTGTATTAGGACAGCGAAGGCGTCAACTTGTCCTTGAAAGCGCACTGCATCATATTCATTGTGTTCAACTGCCTCCTCAGCCTCTATCACATCTTGAAAAATCTGAATGATAACTAAAACTTCATCTTCGTCCATTATAAATCCTTCAACAAAATTAATAATCCCATAAAAAATAAATATGTATTTAGGCGGGTATTATTTTTTGATTAAGGTCAAGCCAAAGACCAGACAATTAATTGCGCTAAGGTGCGTTATGTTTTGTGATTATGATGGGTCTGTACTCTGAACTTCTATTGAAATGACCTACATCTACTGCGTCTGGTCGTCAAAGTTGGCTCTCTCAAGTCTCAGTAGAAGTGAAGGTGATGTGATCTTCTCAAGAATATGGCTCGTTCAATTTTAAGACAGCTCTCTATTAAAATTCAGACGATTTGAGCAATCTATTGACTCAAGAATAGCCACACAGACGAGTTGAGTTTGAGATTGGGCACTGGTAATATTTAATAATATTTTTTATATTTTATGTTCTGTATTGTCATTTCCCGTTTCAAACTATAAAACATATTGCTGAAATTCAGTATTTTTGCTCTCGGTGTATCTAAAAACATCCACTGATCTATTTTCCCCTACGATGCATCGATTAAAAATACTTCTAGGTCATATTTTATCTACAATCCAAATCATTAGATGCCGAATCCATATCTAATGTCTAAAATAACTTGGCGAGCGTCTAAAACTACTCAGGAAAATTGCATTTTTTACTGTCCGCAAAGAGAAATTAATACTAGGAACATGATTGGAAAAAAATGAAAAAGACGTTACAGAGACGTGGAAACAGGAAAAAAAATAACGGAAAATTATGAATATAATAAAGAAAAATTTAAGAGAAAACATGTCAATATATTTCATTTGATCATAATAATAATAATAATAAAAGTCCAACATGTTATCCATAAACTCAAATATGGTCCACCAATGAAGAAATAAAAATTAAAGTCTAGTACCACAATAATCTTTAATACATAAAATTATACATTACATTGTTAAATTTTAATTATACAACAAATTTAATAAAATGATTACATGTGCGGACTTAATTAACGGGGTCAAATTTAGATGTTATACTGGAATGCTCAATTTTTCCAGTACCACCCCTAAAATTTACTCCGTTAATTAAGTGCGCACATGTAATCATTTTATTACATTTATTGTATAATTAAAATTTAACAATCGAATGTATAATTAGTTGCCAGTTTCCTTTAAAACTTAATGTATTAAATATTATTGTAATATTTGACATTTAATTTTCTGTCTTCAATAATACAGATAAAACATTATTTGGCTACTAGTCCAAGAGCCAGAGAAAAAAAGTAGATTCAGAATGTAATAGTCTATAGAAGATATTTTATTGTTGGGGATTTTCCCCTGAAAGTAAATTCAAGTTGGCGGGACCGAGAGCGTCAGCTTCAGCCGTCATCTTGAAAAACACGTTGTGTAAAATATATCGTGAACCGTACATCGCAGGAGAAAAATAATAGAGATCATTTTTATAGACAAAAATATTCTCTACAACTTTTGTTTTATACTTTTTCCTGTATAATGCATAGTTTTTCTAATTAAAGCGCTCTAAATTCAGACTTGCGCAGTAAAATAACATGCCACGTTTTCTAAACCAATAAATGCGTGATTTCGTTTTTAATTTTAAAACATTCATTTGCATCAATTAAGCTGTTTTGGGCTCTTCTATACCTTTTCCTTCTCATTATCACTATTATTATTATCATTATTTTTATGCGTTATGAAACGTTTTCCAGTTTAAAAGTTGTAGACAATGATTTTAGCTTCAAAAATGATTTCTACTATTTTTCTCGTACGGTGCAGGATTCACGAGATATTTCACAAAACGTGTTTTTCAAGATGACAGCTGAAGCTAGCCTCCCCCCTTCCCGTCCTGCAAACTTGAATTTACTTTCAGGGGACACCCCTAAATACTTTCCAAAAATAATTTTTTTTCTATAGAAGATTGCAGAAAAAATGTACCTGATTCTTGGACTATACAACTAGAAACATCTATAAACTTTACATATATTCATCAACACTGCAGAGCAAACTGAAGAAGTAATTCGTCACCTCTTCAGTCCTCACTATATGTTCAGTTCTTCAACTCCTACTGAAAAATTTACGACTTTTACTTTGAAGTTAAACTTTTTGATATGAACTGTATTTCGTTTTAATTAAATATTTTTTTCAGTCGTGTTGTTAATGGAATTGGTTGAAATAATTTATGATTTGTAACAAAATACCATTTATTTTATACCAAAATGTTTCAAAAAAATATCGTCATTACTAACCAAAACTACTTACGTTTCGCTAACTATGTTAGCATCATCAGGAGTTGATCATAAACGTACGAGAGTGTAGTTTAGGTTAGTGCTTATGATATTCTTCAACATCGTTGTAAATCAAAGGTTGTAAATTCCCAATTTAAGTTACAATTATATTGTGAATCGTTTCATTTTTCGGGGATCTCCTATTAACACACACTTTAATAGATGTAACTCGAGCTAAGTAATAATAACCAAAACTCTCGCAGCCATTATACTTGCTTCGAAAACGGCGTGGTACAGCAATGTATTCACTACCAGGTTAGCCTGGAATCTATCGGGAGACAAATATTCCATAAAAATCATTTTGGTTTACGAAATGAATTCCAAAATATATTCAATTTTTTATTAATAATTAACCCCGGTTTGAATTGAATAGTAGTTTCTAAATAAAACCTAATCTGGCATTAAAAAAACCTAATTTGGCATTGACGGCGCATACAAATAATATGAAATATTTGTCTCCCTTACGAATGCGGTTATGTTAACTCTCTTTATGACATAACCGTATTCGCATTCTTGGTTGTTCGTTAGTCGGTTTAGGTGTAAATGAACAGGCTGGGTTGAGTGCCTCAACAACACAGCGATCGTCTTATTGTATTATCCTGTTCATCTGTTAGCCTGTGAAGAGATTAGTGACCTTGTTAAGATTTAAGAGCCTCGTCACCATGTCACATATAGTGACCATGTCACATATGGTGGGATAAGAGGTAGGGTCTTCTGGTCCTATATGTCCATATCTCCACAAGCACAGAGCCTCACATTTCATCCTCCTCGTCAAACAATGTGCATTAGAATCCCCATTGTGTGAAGGTGTTTTCTCAGGCTACAATGTCGAGTTGTAAAACCGGTTATTAGTCTGATTTATTTCCTATTAAAATTCAGGATTTCTTCAGTAAGTTTTGGTAAAGGTTGTTTTACAATTATCTAACTGTGTTAAAGCTTCGGAAGTGTCTGTCAGTATGTTAGGTGTTGTTTATGCACCCACTAGTTGATTGTAGTTCTTACCGACGTTTTATTTATGCCAATTACCGGTTCAGGACCGGTGTACCTAGTTGCCGATCCTTCTCGTGCAAGGCGTCTGTTTTTCTCTTACCCTTGAGTTCTGGTATCCACGTAAGAGTAGTTTATTAGTGGCACTTAGGTTTCTGAGGTTTTCTAAGCATTCCCAGACAAGCTTAGTTTTTATTTGGCCACTGTTAAGTGTTTTAATCGAGGTTTGGCTGTCAGAGCAGATAAGGATTTTACCTGTGTATCTCTGCTTGAAATACTGTAGTGTGCACTCCCACAGAATGACTAAAAACACATCTGGGAGATTGGCTATATATTCCAGTGCCTGTTCCTATTTTAGTTTTGGAACTATCTATGTACCAAACTATTTCTTGTTTGGGTATTTTCTCAGATTTCCCTTTTCAATTGATCTTAATATTGAAGGATTTATCAAGGGATCTGATCGGCATCATTTCATGGCTTCCCATAGTTAGTATGGATTTTATGATTATGTCGCATGTAAATTTGGAAGTGGGTTCCAGCTTTTTTTTAGCTGTAGGCGATATGCCCCAATTCTAGCCTCCGATTTGACGATGAAGTGAATAGGTGGGAAGTTAAGAATTGTTTCAATGGTCGCTGGCTGTGTACTTTTCATTGCATCGATTATACAGAGTCATACTAGCCCCTCGATTTTGTATAGCTCCAGAGTTGCCTGTCTATGGTTTGTTTTGGTCCACCATACTAGTTTGCCATATGTTATTATGAGTCCTACAACTAAGGCGTACAACCAGTGCACGACTGACGGTTTAAGTCTCGATATTTTCCCAATTGCTCTCTTTAGTTACATCAGTATCATCTTGCTTTTCGAAATTATCTTTCTTAGTTGTTGGTTCCAGGTTAACATCATATCCGTGAGAACGCCTAGATATTTAGTCTTCTTGCCAAAACATGAAGTTTGTTAGAAAAATCTGGAGGCCTTAGGATCCTCCAGATTTCTTTTCCTAGCAAGTGCTGTTTTATAAGCTTCTCCTCTTTACACCATTCTTTAATAATCTTCAATGAATCTTGCATGAGTTTAGATACCGCCCTAGGGAATTAGCCCCTGATTACTACGTGAATGTCTTCCGCGTAGACCTGGATGAAGTAGCCTAGTTCGTTGAGTTTTCTTAAAAGTTAGTCTACGAATAGGTGCCACAGGAGAGGTGAGAGGACCCCTCCCTGTGGACAACCTTTTGCCTCATTCACTTTTAGGATATTTTCTCCAATAATTGAGTTTATGTTCCTAAGGTTTGGCATGAATATGATCCATCTGCAGATGGTGCCATTTATCGCATGTTTCCTGGCTGGTCTAATTACTTAGTTGAAGAAGGTATGGTCTAAGGCTTCTTCTATATCAATGAAAGCCACGAGAGCAATTTCCTTGTTATTCAATGAATCTTCTACTAGTTTGTATAGAGCTGATAGGTAGAATTTTTCAGGTCCATAAGAATGCTGGTTTTGGTGGAACCGCTTCTCTTTTAAGGAGGTTTCCCTGATGTACTTTTCAACTAGTTTTTTTGTCACTTTTATCATAAATGATGAAAGGCTAAATGGTCTGCAGGACCTGAACTGATATTGATCTCTGCCAGACCTGGATATAAAGAACGTTTTCACTTTGCTCTAGGATTCCCGGATATAGCCAAACTGGCTCTGCACAGGCTGCAGAAGGTCGTTGTAATGAGGTCAGTTCTCTCTTGCAGCAGTGCTGGTATTATGCCTTCTGATCTTGGTGATTTATAGCTGGCAAACAAGTTAACAGCCCATTTTATTCCACCATGAGTTACTTTCTTAGCTAGTTCCCACTCTTCCTTTCGTTAGGTCTACCCTTATGACAGACCCTGTTTTATGTTACTAATATTGAAAATGTTTTAAGATATATGGACGCTTTGTACGCTGTATGGTAATTTATCTTCTGGATTTTCTCGATGGCTGTTGACTTTATTTGCTGATATTTTAATTACATTTTGGTTGCTTGTGAGTTGTTCTCTTATTTAGAATTTCTTTTTGTAATTTTTTTTTAAATGAAACTTATTTCTTCTGAGTACAACCCCGTGAATTGATAGATCATATGAGGGATTGCTCAGAGCGATAGTTTATTTTTTAATTTTATTAAATTCCTAAAAATAATTAAACAGGAACTTTACAGGACTATCAAACAATCCTCTGGACTCTGGTAAATAAATTAACACGAATTCACTAGCATTTTGCTTAAATCTACATATCTTAAAACACCCTCAACATAGAAATATAGAACACGTCGTTTACATTATCAATAACTATTTTGCATATATGCGACATACTTATACATTTGATTTGGCCTACTTACATACTTAAATGCACGTATTGATTTTTAGGTTTATTAAGTTCACCTGTTTTAAATTGACTCATAAAACGTGATAAAAATCATTATGTAATCGATCAGCGAAAATGTCAGCAACTGTAATTACCTAATTATATTTATAGAAAAAAATTGAATGTTAAATTAAAACACTATCCAAACAAAAGTATATCGTTATATAAAATCATAATGTTCATTAAGATATAATCGACTTTTTGTAATATAGTCTGGTGAGAAAAACTAAACATTTCATTTTTCTACGAGTGTAATAAGTTGTAATTTTTTTGTATTTAAATAGTAGTTAGAGAAAAATCATCTATATTATTCGTAGTTGAAATTAACTATCAACAATTCATTCGTGACTATAAATTTAGTTGCCATTTTTTGTTGCTAATAATAAATAAATTTACTAGATATTTCTTAAATAATATCATTTAACAGTACTAACTTGTAATAATTAGGTAGTAAACTAAATCACATGTAATATATTTAAAAAAATTTGATTTAGAACGGCGACTGGTTTCGGTAATTATGCCATCATCAGGTCTATAATACATAGTGTTACGTTTCTTTGTGCCACCCTGTATTTTTATTATTCCTCTACTCAATATATTTTAATTTCATACTTGCTTGATATCCCCTTCTTATTTCCTCGTGTCATGTCCCTCTCTTCTCTTGGTATTCCTATAAAATGTCTTTCTCATGTTAATAATGTTTTTCTCTTTGCCTATTCAGTCAAAATAATTGACTTTATATCGTTCGCGTCGCTTATTGAAGATTTTTTTTCTCCCCCCTCATATTATAGGGGTATTTTTTCTGGGAATTACTCTTTTTCCTATTTGTGAAATGAAAATTATATGAGGGAGAATACCGTAGTCTCAGCCACATGTTTGGAAATGAAGCTTAAACGGGAGGGTTAAACAGGACCATGTTAAGGAGTAAAAAATATGATAAAGGCCTGTGTACCAAATTACATGTATCTCGGTGCACCGCATATGAAGGCGACCCAATGGGAGGCCAACCAAGCACTGTAGACAGTAATAGAAGCAAGTTTAGTTGGAGTCTCTTTACTGCGTTGCAGTTTTTTTGGATTGTTCCTGATACCATGGGGACCCCATGTGCAGATCCTTTTCGGAACTATTTCTATCCAGAAAATTCCTTATTTTTATCTTCTATTATTTCTAACCGCCTTAGTGGCAAATATTTGTGATATAAGTCACACTATCATTTAGTTTTATTACCAGTTAACCCCATTTTTACTTTCATTTACCTTTTCATGTACCCCGTTCTCTAGCACCACCCTCCTTCCCTCTACAGTAGCGGTACCCTTAATTTTTGTAATATGCTAATTAAGGCTAAATCTTTACATTATTGTAGTTTGCTAAGTTAGGTTCTTTTGGTGATATATTAGTTGGCTCCGGAGGTCAGATCTTAATCCCTAATTTTAAAAGGGTTGGCTCTCGATGCCAATTCTAGGAATTAAGGAATTCAGTTTCAATTGTATAAAAGATGAATGTTCAAAATTTAATATCAACTTCAATCCTGAAATTGGAAGAAACTGGGGGGGCCATAGAAACATTTTACAACGCGTTAAGAGACATTTACAATATGGCCATTATACCGAGACTAGCGTATGGAATCGAAATATGGAGAGTATGGCTCGCAAGGACTGCCAATTTTCAACGTTTTAGAACACTTCAAGATATCTGTTTAAGACCTATGTTAGGTGCATACGCATCTACAACATGTGAGTCTGTATGTCTCTTGACCAAGATTATACCTCTGTATTTACACTTAAAATATTTTTACTCTATTAAAGAGATAAAAAGAACAGTTGTTGCAAACGACTTTAGATATTGGACTAACGTTATCAATGAATTAGATAGAATCCTCTTAAACACCTGGGAACTAGAATGGCAGCAGCCAGATAAAGGGAGATATCTCGATGAATTAATTCCAAGTATAAGTGACTGGTTCGATTCGGACACGCCACTCCTAAAAAGGAAAACTGTTCACTTACTCACAAGTCATGGTAACTCCATGACAAATTCAGAGTTGGCAAAGCAGACAGTCCGAACTGTTCAGAATGTAATGTTACTGATACTCCTTTTCATATACTATTCGAGTGCCCCAAAAATTCTAATCTAAGGTTCACTTATGACCTATTATCTGAATTTGAACCAATACAATAAGACATACATTGAGAAGCCAGAGTACCCTTAACAATTTATGGAAATCAAGAAATTAAATTAATTTTCACATGATGCTACTGCATTATTTTCCTTTAAACATAAAAAAAAACATTTGAACGGTTAATCACACATTTCGGTGTGTCACCCCTTTTCATATTATACATTGGTTATTGGAAGACCAATAGAATTGAAATTTCATTTACTTTTATATTTTCTGCGGTAATTTCAGAATAAATTTCTCCTTTTCTTTATTATTTTGTGTTATAAAATTCATTTAATTTTCTATAAACATATTTAGTTAACATGCCGCTTTGGCACTGAGGGTGTTACCAAGGAACCTCAATTTAACCCGGCATCGGCCCAATATTTCTGCACATCCTGCGTTGTGGAGCCAAAACACAGAAGAGTGGAGAGTAAAGAGCCAAGATCATCCTAACTATCTATCTAGATATTTGATAATTTAACTATATATGTAATAAATAAAGAATCCTTTTCCCTTTCAACAAATAACTGCACCACAAAGTTTATACCTTTCCAGTATTTCCTTTTCTTGCTGTGTCTGCTCGCTGGAGAGCAGGGGTACGAGGCGGGATCCTCCAATCCCATTTCCTTAAAAAAAGTAGTCAGTTCTTAATCCCTAATTTTTAAAATGGTCGTAGGTAAGTTGGCTCCCAATGCCAATTCTAGGAATTCAATTTTAATTGTATAAAAGATGAATGTTCAAAATTGAATATCAACTTCAATCCTGAAATTATCTACGCAGATTTTGAAATATCTATTCACTCTGCTGCATATCAAGTCTTTCCTTCTGCTGAATTTTTTTTATTTATTTAACAATGAGAAAAGATTCTGGATTCTGACTCTGTTTTACACTAGCTTATCACTTGCACAAGCTCAAATTGTTTAGTTCTTTTAAGCCTTCGCATCTTTGGTTGGTAGTCTGTATAAAATAGATAGGTACTTAATCCTATTAACGACGGGAGCCAATTAGTATACGGTCATCGGAGCCAACCAGTATATCATTAAAAGTGTTTTCTGACCACGGGAGCCAACTAGTGTGCTTCGTTTCTTTTCTTTTTTGTAATTTTCCCATCGAACTTATATTGATTCTAGGCCTAAAGATGGCTTTTTAGCCGAAACTAGTTATTCTATACCAATACTCCAATGTGTGCCTGTGACATCCGGTGTTAGTGATAACGGAATGTTACCAGTGACGTCAGAGCCCGTTAATCATAGAAAGGTTAAGGTCGAAACGTCTAGGTCAAGCATTTGAATCGTGGGAGCTTATCTATCCATATTGCTTTATAAAAGTGATGACAAAGTTGGTGTTGTGTCAGTAATTAATTGATTTAAATGGGTATTCAAAATATTGTAATTAAACATAAGTTACGAAGTTTTAGGGAAAGTATGAAAGAGTTGTGGTATGTCGAGCTGTAGCGATGGCTCACTTTTCAGCCCTACCGCTTATTACATATCTGCAAAGATGAAATGGAGCGGGTCAGACTTGCTGAAGAAGAAGAAAAAAAAGAAGATGACTACTTTGAAGAACTGTATCGGTCTTATAAAGAACTGGACGAACCAGTTGACAGCGAAGGTGACCAATCCACCAATTACAACCACAATGACGCCGATCAACTGTATAGGTCATTAGAAGAACTCGATGGACCAGTTGACACCGATGATGATGACCAATGGACCTTTTTATGAATCATGAGAGAATGCTGTAATTAGAAAGTATATGAGCTAATATCACTCGGGATTTTTTTTTGAATTTTCTGATAGCTAATTTTTTCATAATCAGAAGAAAGTGGACTTGTGACGTCACGTTCATTAAAATTAGATATGGCATCGTTGTATAACTTGGACACTATAGAATATCAACTGTGACGTATCACATTTCTTATTTAAAACTTGGTAGGCTTCACAGAGCAGAATATTATGAAATCGTTTCTCTCTCTCTTCAGCTCTTTTACTTGCAAATATTTCATACTAGATTGGCAGTTAGATCTGTTACAAACGAACAAGCCATTTGTGAAAATCTTTTGTTTAGAAATTAATGTTCAGTGTGATTCGAAAATACAGGATATAGAGATATTCAACTTAAAATACAAGAAAAACCCAGTTGAGACGTTAAATATTAATTTTTGAAAACAAACATTTTATACTAGTTAAATTGATTCAATAAAAGAGGGAAGGAGAAGATGAAAAAAATAAAAATTAACCTCAAATATCATAACTGTCATGTTACAACTGTCACTGTCTTTGAAATTTGCGATGTTACCAATGATTGCTGTTCGTCAAAACGAAGGTGCGTTCAGAAACTTTGAATGTTTTAATTAAAGAAAGCAGGAAGGAGCTAAATTGTAATTTTTTTTGAATAAGTCGATTAAATGACAGAGTTCAATTATATATCAAAGGTGTAATCAAGCATTGATCTACATTTTGGGAAAGAACAGTAATGAGTGTTTCTGAACTTGGATTATGGAAGGGGGTGTTTCCAATGAAGGTGACGTCATGGGTATGGGTACACTTTCAAATAAATATTTTTCCCAAACAAAAAATTTATGACCAAATTCTAAATTAAATAAACGTTTTATATGATATACAATCGACATCGGAATTTATTTTTCGGAAATGAAAAGGTTCATTGTTTGATGTATACTGAAACTATTTCTCCAAGTCCATGGCTACCAACGAGGTCCACAGTAATATTGATGGATGAATGTGACGAAAGTTGTAATATTTTTATACTTCTAAGCCCATAATACGGCTCTGTCTGTCCGTCTGTCCGCATTTATAACTCAGAAACAAAAAGATATAGAGACAAACGGTCAACGATAATAAACTCAGCATACCTTGATTTTCAGACTTTTATGACTTCCGGTTTCAAAACTGGTTTTACAAACCAGAACCGGAAGTGATACTACTGGTTTCAAGAATAGCATTCCGACGTGAAATTTAAGGCTGAATCGATATTTGAAAACAGATTTGAGATATCTTTTATGGTTCATGAGATAATCGGATTTTTGCTTAGAAGCCGTTACATGTCTGCTAACGCGCAGGCGCTTCTGTTCGACTTGTTTGTTATTGTTTTGTAAATAAATAATAGAAAAATATATTGTTTATATTATTTTTTCCATTAAGGTGAATTTATTTTACCTTTATTCACTTCACTATACATATTTTAATAGTTCAGTGAATAAAAAAAAAATTACTAATTTATTACTTTTTATTAAAATTTAGTTCTAATTTAGACATATAATTAATTCTTTATAGATAGGACAAATGTTGAGATTGGTTCTTCGACCGGATTTCTGAAGAAATTTGGAAACTAACCAGTTTTTGTAACGGCGTACGCCATCATTTTATTTTACACTTTTCGAAAATAAATGTTTTCAAAGATTCACATTTATTTAATTTTGGGTGAATTAGTTTAAAAAGTGGATTGAAAACTGATAAATCATTGAAAAAAAAAAACAATTGGTTTATTATTTTTTATTGAAATTTAATACTAATTGAGAAATATAATTAATTTCCTAATATATTTTATTTTTCTTCTCTAAGGCTTCTTGTTCTTTATATATATATTTTCTTCTGTAAATTTTTTTAATTTTTCTATTTTTTCATATTGTCACTAATTTATTTTTCCAATATTTCGTACTCGCTGGTTATATTAGTTAAATCAGATATATATGCCTGGAAAGATTTTGAAAATTTTTGGGAGTAGAAGTTAAGGCCTATTTGTAATTTCTGCCTTGGGTTGGGGTTTGCGTTGTTCAGGTTGTTGAAGTGCTTCATTAAGTTTCTCTAAAAAATCTTCCATTTCACTTAAATCTATTACTGCTGGTAGTGGATTTGTACTAGACTTCCAAGAAAAAATCTATTATGGGAGGATTTGACAGCAAAAGCAAAGAAAAAAAGTACTTACCAAATTCTTAAAATTGAGTTCTTTAGCCAAGGGGAAGGGCTTTAAATCTTTTGGCCAACGGTATTCCTACATTTAAATGTATATTAATTGTCTGTTGGAACTCATCGAACAGATTTTTTTTTAAGAACTGACACTTTTGAAATTAAAATAATGACTAAAGCAAAAATTATGCAGAAATTGCATTTTATCAAAATCAAAACGGAAACCGATAATAAAGTTGTATTTCTGGTTTTGATTTTCGCCCCCGCATTTTGATAACGCACAAAGTAATTAGTAGTGATTTCGAGTTTTATGATTGTTAAAATATTTATAGTGTTGTACAAATAATGTGCCTGTTATAATTTCTGTTAATACAAATAAATGGGTGAGAAAATAACCCTTACATTTCCCTCCAATAAATGTGTTTTTGTTTATAGTAATGTGACTGAGTGACACGCAGTTTCATGTTTAAAATGTTAAAAATAATAACAAATTCATTTTTGATGGTTTGTCCTTCGATAATTTTAACACTTCGACTGCCGTAGTAATTTTTTTTCAAACATTCATCGATTCTGAATTATATTTGTTCAATATTCTTCAATATAGTCATAATAATCAATCCATACTTATGTGATATACTGTATAAAAACCCAGTGAAATTTTAAAATAGCCTACTGCATGTCTATCTATAACAAATTATTATTATTAAATAGCTCTCAGCCTATTTATTTTCCAACTAATCATTAAATCAATCCTTGCATGTACAACCTTCATTTCGTTGTTAATTTAGGTAAAAGGACAGGAAAATGCTGCAAAGTGGTTTGCTGGCATTGTAAACACGAAAAAATTTGCGGCGGGTGACTTTTCATTGGTTATAGAGAAAACTGCGAACTGTTAACTCGCAAATGGAAAACCGGCTATAAAAACCGGAATTGCGGTTACGAAAATTGTGTTGTAAATCTTTTGTGGCTTTGAATTTACGCTTGAGTGATGAATTGGTAGAAATGTTTTTGTATACGTTCATAATAAAATTGCCAAATTGAAATGAAACGTGTAAATATTCAATTAAATATATTTAATGGTTTAATTTTTGAAAATAATTATTCGTATTTATAATTAGATCAATAATAGTTTATTATTCAACGAGCATATAATGATGGCTACTATTCACGACGGTGACGTAAACCATCCATGTGAATAATAGGGTTTTTATGAGAGTAGAATACTATATATTTTATCAACCATTATTAAATGGTTTTGCCTAAAACTACTATAAACCTTTATTTAAACCAGTGAATAATCATTATTTACTAGTGAATAATGTCAGTTAAACCAGTGAATAATAAAATCATTATTCACTACTGAATAATGATTTCTATCAGTCTTTCCCAAAGTTTTATGAAAGCTTATTAAAAATTGATACTTCGAAAAAAATTCGTTATAAAAATTGTAATTATTAAAATATCCTCTTCATATACACTGACCAGTCATTTCACAATTATGTTTTGCATCTTTCAAACAAAAATAAATCTAATAAAAAATAAAACAACTCGAAGTCACACCATAAAAATATTTAATAATGACGAAACGTCTAAAAGGCAAAAAGCGACATGTTTCAGTCTACACGACCATCATCAGGCCTATAAACAAATGACAATATGAAGAGACATTAACCAAATTAAAATGTAATATTATAACTTACAAATTGGATTCAAAGTGTTGATAAAAGGTACAAATGATTATGATATGTTACATTGTGGAAAATTTTTTTACATACTTAAAAATATAAACTAATAATTAAATTAAAGGAAAATTTAATAATTCCATGTGAGTTATTTATAAAACCCATTTTAAGGTAAAAAAAACAGTCGAAGTGCATCCCTGATGCACTTGAAATATAATTAAATTACAAAATTATAGTACTGCTGCGTAATAGTTACCATGCACTAATGGCTGACTACAAAGTGAAAATCAAGAATGACAATTGACATTTAGATGTGGACTACAAAGTAAAGGACCTGAGAAATAACGAAGACTAGATATCAGAAACAGGCAATAAAAGTTGTTGAAGGTAAAAGGCCATAAGGGAGAAGGTAAAAGAAAGAATAATGTCTCTCCACATTGTCATTTTTTTATAGGCCTGATGACGGTCGTGTAGACCGAAACATGTCGCTTTTTGCCTTTTAGACGTTTCGTCAATATTAAATAATTTTGTGGTATGACTTCGAGTTTTATTGAATACTTTACCACATTTGAGTATGGATATTTTGTTTTTAAAAATAAATCTATTATTTTTATGATAAATTAACTACCATTATGAATTACACATACAAATAATTTATTTATTAGAATTTTTAAACAGTATAATTGAACTCATTCAAATTACAAGTTGATTAATGAAAAATTTCGATTTTTTACAGGTTGCAATTAGTGATAGATCGGGTGACAGTCGTCGAAAAATAAATGGAGTTCTACAACGAACCCCTGTACAAAGGGACTCTACTAAACCACACTTCAATCATTTTCTAAAATTTCCTTTACTCGAAGAGGACAGTCAAAAAAGGCTACATTTGGAAGTGTGGCACAGGGAACGCAGTACAAGGTATGATAAGATTATATTAAATATTAACCAGGGAAGGTATAAAATATTGTAAAAGTTTTTACAACAATAAAAAATAATCATCTATCTATTAATTTATATTAAGAGATAAATAAATTCAAAAATGGAATTCCTTTGGTCAACGGCTTGATCGTAACGTTTCCATTTCCTGGAGTCGATGCTGTCTGAGCGAAACAGTATATCGTCAAAAGGACGAAAGAAAGTCGAATCCGCGTATCGAATGAAAAATTTACCCTGAAATTAAGCATAACATGATACGGGAATTTTGATCACTTATTTTATTAAAGAATTGATCTTGATAAAATTTAATTTAGTTATTCAGTGAGATATCGAAATTACTATTTTTTGTTTAAAAGCTGAGATCAAATACTTTCCTGGAATGGATTCAATTATTTTGTGACGTCATTGCTTACTTCTGGTTACTCCCGAAATAACTTAATTATCTGTTTTTTTAATGAAAACCCCCATTTCTTGTTGAAAATTTGAATATCTGGGTCATTTTTGGATTAGAATCATGTATTAAGATAAGAGGGATAATAGGGTATTACACCCTTTTTTGAAAAGTGTGTTAAATGAATCCTATAGTGATAATGAACTACTAAAATTTTTATATCAATTTTTTTTTAAATCAAATAGTGCCATGAAAATGACTTTAATTTATCATTTTGCATTTTCGCGCGGAAACGCTAGCCGCCATGTTGACTCGGCTCGTGACGTCACTCCGTAATGTAAATAGCAAGCCTTTGAAAAAAAATACAAATATTTTTAGAAGTTAATAATGAGTTATAATTCCCTTATCATTGGTGTCTTATTGAGAATGCAAGAATATTAGCGTACAAATGCTAGGAAAGTTGTTGATTCAAGTAAAAACCGATATAAACATGAGAAACACTTGATTAAAACTGCCAAAAAAAATTTATTGTAGACTTTATTTCTGTGAAGATCGCTTTGATGTGATTTAGACAAGCGTAATTACTATCGCATGAAGAAAAGAAAACTTCATGATGATATCGCAAAATCAAATTTTGTAATTTAGTTATAGGTTATGTTCCCAATATACACACGTACGTGAAATTCTCGTTTTTAAAATGTTTAAAAGTTATTTTAACGTTATACGTTGAAATTTCGACTTATATTTTTTGTTGTTTGTTTGTACGTAGCTGTGATTTTGTATATGACGTATTATAAAAACCCGTAACAGTGTTATTTAAGTCGAATGAAGGAAGTTATTTCAACTTTCTCATATTATCGTACTGCTACACGTTGTATATATAACGTTGTGCAGCTTACAGTTTTCAACCATTTAAATAACGTTTGTAAGCAATGAAAAATGGGGGTTTTTGGTTGAAATGGTATCGTCATCTTAACTTTCTGATTCTAAGGTATATTTCACGTCTATATATATAAACGTTAAATTTACGTTACCAAAAATATGTTATACAACGTAAATAAGACCTAAACAAAAGAAGTAAAAATGTAACCTTCAATAAACGTTTATATAACGTTACGAATAACCAATAAAAAACGTTTTATTCAACCATTTAAAAATGGTTTAGGTAACGTAAAAACAACTAAATACAATACGTAAAATATACCTTTATTATACGTTTATGTTATGTTACTGAACACAGTCTAAACAAAAGATGTGGTAAACGTTAAAATCTAGTTGCTAAATATAGTCAAGTAAACGTTGGGAATTTGGTTAAAATTAAGGTTGCCGAAAAATTAACGTTCCGTCATGAGTTATTCTTTAAGATTAAAAAAACGTTCATGTGTTTATGGGTTATGATAGTGATAGAAAATATTATTACATGTTTTACTTCAAAAATGACAGAGAATTATACACAATGGCATGGACACAATGAAATGGAGAATTATACACAATTATACACTATATGAGTTCTGTTAAATAAGGTACTTACATTGATGTTTTAATATTCTTCAACTCGGCAGAAAATAAATCGGGATTACATGCAAAAAATTCGCCACCAGCAGATTAGTATTTTCTGCTTTTACGAATCCGGCTTCATTGAAGAGATTTTAATACAAAAACTGGATAAAAGTCTACAAACGTGATAATTACTGAAAAAAATTTAAAATTAATACACAACACAACAAAAATCTATCTTATTTACTAACGAAGTGACGTCATGTCATGGCGTTTTAGACATTTGAAGAACAGGTTTAAAAAATGATATTAAAATTGAATTATAAAATTTATGTTATATTTTAGAGTTTTCGAAGAATAAAACTCTTATACAACGGTTTTGTCCGTCCGTCCGTCTGTTAGCCTGATTCAACTCGAGAACGGCGAGAGACAGAGACAAACGAACAACAGCAATCGATTCAGGATCGTTAACTTTCCCAGTACTTATACCATATATAATGCATACATGATGAACGAAAAAAAATTTTTTTGATAATGTTTAATATTTTTTATTGTCAAACCTAAATCAAATCAATCAAGTTTTAATTTTTATACGACTTCCCTCTAGTTGTCGTCCCTTCTCGTTTAAATTTTTAATGTTTATTTCTAAAATTTAATCGAAAACACAATTTCCATAAAAATTTTTCTAAATTATGTACTCTTTTCCATAATTTGATTTGTTATCCAAAAAATTAATCAACAATTAGGCTCTAATTTCGCCTTAAATAAAAACAAACAAAAAAAGATACCGAAAATATCCTATTGACAAAGCTACTATGCATATTTTTTGTTTAAATCAATGTTTAAAATTACATTAAAACAGTACTTATTTTTCTTCTAGACAAAACAAATTGAACAAAAAATATTTTCTAATAAAACTTCTTATCAGCAATTTAATAATAAAACAGCAATAAAACTTGTAATCCTAAAGCTTTCATAAGCTGTGGCACACAAACTTATCCGGGTGTGGTAAAAACTTTTCCGAGCCGATTTAGGGGTCGGTTAAGGTTAAGAATAAAGTATAACGATGTCTAAAGTAAACAGAGTGAGAAACCTCAAAATATAAGTAAGTAACTGTGTCAAAAAGTTATTAGGATAATAATTTTTTGTACGGTTAAGTTAAATGTATAAAAAAAATTATATTTTATGGAAACTTTTCTTTGTATCAAGCTGGAAAGTACGGGATACAAATAGTGTTTTGGGTGCGGTCTAAAGTGACCACAGGCATGTTTATCATGTAATATACATATGGAGAGATACAGGATTTTTTCGTAAATTTATATTTATGAAATTCAATATGGATAACTTCTGCTTTCTCCAGAAATATAAGTAAATGTAGATGGTTTTTAAAAGAAACATCGAACACATTTTTACTTCTTTGATTCTACGAGTTCCAATAAATTTTTAATTATCAAATATTATTTTAATTTTCGTCTTTTTAATTTTTTTGGTCCACTTGATCAGATTTACTTCTAACTGGACTAGGTAAAATAATAATTTTCCAAAAAAAAAATCTTATTAACAATTTAATCTAGAAGAAGTTTTTTCAATAAAACACAATTTTTTTAAAATAAATAAAAGTGAATCATCATTATTTTTAAAAAGAACTTTTAATCACAAATAAAATCAGTAAGCTGATATTATCAGCTACGGAAATACGGACAGACAGGCGGTTGTAGAATTGATTTAGGTCACTGAAAATAGTAGATAAGGTACCAGTTATCGATTGCTAAAAACACAGTTTCAAAATTCAAAACCATTCTAGAATTATCGCTAACTGGGTATTAGAGGATACTTTTTTAATTTAATTGTTTAAATGAACAAGATCAACCTAGATAATTATTTGTTCCTTAATTTACGGTTCTGAAATTCTTTTCTTTTTTCCATTTCTATTTTCTCATCGATTATTGTTAACATTATAGGTTAGTTTTCTTCTATTTCTTCTTTACCGGAGTTATCATAATGACGCCTGTGACCTGCCCTCAATCCGTTGTTGTTTTGTTTTTTGTTTTATTAAGTAAATTTTTAACTGTAATAAGTAGATAAACTAGACCAATACGGGCTCACGCTTAATACATCACCCGATAGATAGCGCTACTAACCTACAGACAAGGTCGATCTCGAGACCAAGGTCAAGGTCAAGGTCAATATTAAGGTCAAGGTAAAGACAGATATCAAGGTCAAGGTCAAGGTCAATGTCTTGGTAAAATTGTTTCGGCAAAATTAGTAAAATCTTCTTTTATTTTTTTCAACCTGCATCTGTAGGGATGCATTTTGATATATACTTAGGGCTATGAATTCACCAACCACGTTTGTGTACAGTTGGTGCAATTTTATTTTTATATGTTAATATTTAGCTTTTCGTTTCGTTACCACATATCTGCAATCTATCATATTTTTAATTTTTTTTAATAATTATTTGTGATTAGTGATCACTTTTTACAAATTGTAAGTTATTGTTCACCTGTAAGTTTTACTTCCTTATCCGACAATGTAATTTTCTTTCTAGGCCTGATGATGGCCCGTTGAGGCCGAAACATATCGCCGATTTACTTTTGAACATTACATTATAATTTTGTGGTACGACTTTGTGTTTTATTCTGCTGAATACGCGCTACCACATTTGAGTATGGATAATTTGGTTTAGATATGATATTAAATATTATTATTAAATGTGATTTTAAGAACACATATAGATAGGATCGTAAATTCTGAAATTTATCCATTGTGAGTCGGAAAAAATCTCGAAAAGTGTAAATATTTCAGAGCCTAAGGAGATTATATCTCCTGTCTGTTTTCGTGTATGCTGAAGACTGTTGTATTTTGTACTTTTCCTTCTTTAGTATTCACTTTACGTCCAAGTCGGGTAAAAGTGATTTTTGATAATTTGTCAACTTTGCTTATTCTAGATCCAATTTCACTCTCACTTATTGATCTTTCTCTATCATGACCTGGTTTCAGCTTCTTGTTTTGAAGGGAGCTTTTAATGTTTAGATTATATGAGCTACTTTTACTCTCAATAGTTACAAATGATTCTTCTGAATCCAGATCTGATAAAGTCTTCGTATAATCATGTTCGAAATTTATATATCTTAACTGAGTATTATTAGAACTAGGCTCAAGTTGCTGATTACAAATATTAGAAAGAGTTTGTTCCTCGTCAATTTTAGCACACACATTTTAAGGTATTTGAAGTTTATCAACTTCAGTACATAAGTCCTGATACACTAATTTAGACCCATGAATCTTAATTGGTAAGTTTTCTTTATTGAATCTGTATCAACTTATGTATCTAATTACAACCGTCGTTCCGATCGACCACTGACTCTGACGTCCGCTGCTGCAAACCTCACAATCAACTGAACTACCAACATAGCTATAGAACAATCATGATGGCGGTGGTTTAAACTCTTTCCGAGTTAACCCCACCTCTCCAAAAAGACCAAAAATAAACCCGGTTAACGCGGATACGCTGTCTCATACCGACACAACCTGCGTCATCGCCCGTTTTTGATGACGCTGAACACGATGGTGATGCTGGATCTTCTCCCCAAAGCATTCTAATCCTTCAAACGGTCTAAAAATTTCCCTTTGATATGCAGATTTATGAAATGTACCAGGTCAGAGAAAATGAATCATATGTTCACACATCATTGATGATGATTCCAGGTTTTTTGATTTACTGATCAACTGTAGATGTTAGTGAAATTTAGTTTCGTATTCAGTAGATATTGGTAATTTGTGATCTAAATGTTGGTAAAATACAGTTTATTGAAAACGGTTAAACTGGCTCCGTAATAAGAGTAGGAACACACGTATCGGATGGATTTGTCCGATACCGGCCTGATATCGGAACCGCACTCGTCACACGTATCGGACGGATTTGTCTGATATCGGGCCGATGCCGCGATGCCGAGACAGCACATTAAGTTCAGTAGGCGGTGCATTATTCAAAGTGCGTTCTTAGTTATATTGTAACATTTTTATACAAAGATTTATCATAACGTATATTTATAATCAATCGAAAAAAAGTGATGATGATATAGTTACTGCACCGGTGGAGTCATCGCCGAAGTCAGCAGAAAAATAGTCGTGTATATTGGGTCATCTTTCAAAGTGGACGTCTTGCTGGTGCGTTTTATGTTTTATTCAGCGAACTACAAGAACATGAAGATACATTCTTCAACTACTTTCGAATGTCCATTTTTTCTGTTCACGAGTTACACAACAAATTGAAGAACGTTCTTTGCCGCCAAGACGCTGTAATGAAACATTGTATTGAACCTATGCAGATGCTTGCAGTGATAATAAGGTAATAGTAGATTACACAAAGAGTCGGGAAATGCATCATTACTGTCGAGGGCAAATATAATTTCCATCTCCCACCAGAATCCATCCGATAACCGATATCGGATGGTCGTAGTGGGAGAGCCTACAGCCGGCTGACACAAAGCAGTCGGTCCGACGCCGGGTATTATCACCCGATACGTATGAATGGTAACCTATCCCATGCAACACAATCCCCTGCACCTGATATCGGGCCGATATCGGACAAATCCATCCGATACGTGTGTCACTACACTTACAGAAATTTTAAATATATACTTTAAAGTAGACACCAAATAAGCGTCTATTCTTTCAGTTGAAGAGTCAATCAAGAAGCCTGAAATAATAATTCGATATATGTTCAAGGATCTATAAACAAATGATCCATTTTCTTTTATGCCATGCATTTTATAAAACCAGGTATCAAAGAAGTAGTTTTGACCGTTTCAAGGTTAGTTTGCTTCGGGGAGAAGATTCAGCATCACCATCGTGTTCAGTATTCTCGAAAACTGGAGGTAGAACAGGTTTTTTTGGGATTGTGGTTAACTCGAACAGAGTTTAAAACTACCATCATATCTAGTATCCTCTAAAACGAGGGGATAATAATCTTGTTAGGCTCTGAAATATGTACATATCTGTCCGACTCACAGAATCCACTATATCATGGAGTACGATAACGAAATTAAAATATTTGAAAAGAACGGAAATTTCTGAATGAGATATTTATTATGGTATTAAGTTAAAACAAATGATAAAAGTTTCTCAACTCTATTAACATTAAAATTTTGCTTCTGGTATAGTTCAATGGAAGTAAAACGTCGAGTATTATTAGATTACAAATTAAACTATCAACGAGACATTGATAATAAATTTAACAGTAATTCATATTAACACTTTACGCTACGTTGCATATACTTGCCATTATCAAATTCATACCCCGTTTTCTCGCCAATCATCCAAACTCGTTCCACTTTAGATCAACGACCGTCTTCTACACATTCCATCCTCCATTCACCAATGAAACCTCATCGACACCGGTCCTGTTCGATCCCTCCACGTTGCGCAAAATCTCCCTCACTGGCTACCGAACCGATCGATTCTAAACCAACCATCCATCGAAAATTTTCCCTCCAATCGCCTCACTCCATCTCAACTCTGAATTTCAACGATTATAGGACGAACAAAGACAGAAAATGTATTCGTGGAAAGTCTCCTCATTTAGACATTACACTTGCAGGTTCTCATCTCAGTTACCCCATTTGCCACCCCCTAGGAACAACTGCTATCGCGAAAATTACTTAGTGGTCTAGTAAACGGTGGTTTTCGATAATGCGTGATATTTTTGTGTACCGGGTGTTTCGTGGTGCAAGTGCCATTGAATTTGTGAAAGTTGGAGTAGTGATCGTGGCGTAAAATGTAGGTTATTTTTTTGGATTTTATTTTTTTGTGGGTGAGTTAGATTATGAAATGATGGGTAAAAAATACGGATTTCTAGGGACACAATGCTCGGATTTTTATTGAAAAAATTATCAACAGGGATTTTAATTTTCTAATAATTAGTTTTTAATTTTAAAAAGCACAAAAAGGACATTTTGTGAAATTATAATCCTGTGGTATAAAATTTTATATACGACGTTTCGTCTCTTCAACAATTTTATTTTTTTATATATTTGAATTGCAACTTAATTTAAATTCCTTTTATTAATAAATATATTAATAATTATATACAACAACAATTTTATGGTGGGTTTATTTCAGTTATTATAATAATGTGTAATTTATTAGGTTTACATAAAAGGCAAGATTTTTTTTGACCAAAAAAAAATGAAAGGAGGTATATAACGATATTACTCCAGATATATTAAAAACTTATTAAATAAATTGTAGAATATGTTCAACATTTGTTTTCCTAATACGGCAATCCTTCCCAGACAATTCTTGCCGGGACAATCCTTCCTCTCGACAATCCATGCTCGCGACAATCCTTTCCTACAATAATTCTTCCCTACGACAATTCTTCACTACTACAATTCTTCCCTACGACAACTTCCCTGCGACACACCTTCCCGGACAATCCTTCCCTACAACAATTCTTCCCTACGACAATTCTTCCTGCGACAATCCTGCTCTGCGATAATCCTTCCCTGACAATCCTTCCCTGACAATGCTTTCCTGAGAATCCTTCCCGGGCAATCCTTCCCTACAACAATTCTTCCCTACGACAATTCTTTCCTGCGACAATTCTTCCCTACGAAAATTATTCCCTACGAAAATTATTCCCTACGACTATTCTTCCCTACGACAATTCTTCCCTACGACGTTTCTTTCCTACGACAATCCTTCCCTGAGACAATCCTGCTTTGCGACAATCCTTCTCTGACAATCCTTCCCTGACAATCCTTCTCGGATAATCCTTCTCGGACAATCCTTCTCAAAACAATCCTTCCTTAAAACAATTTACCCATCATAATTCCCGTAATATGGATGATTAATACTTCACAAGATGTCTTGATTTTCAAGATTTTCAGACTTAAAAGATAACAAAACAAAGGTAATATCTTCACATTAGTTGTCAAGATATTTCATTTCTGATCTAAATCAATATTCTTTACAGAATTTGTTATATGAAAAAAATTCGAATGTAAATTGTGGGTATTTCCTAATATTTATAATTCTACGTAGAGAGTCAAGTCCTTTTTACGAAAAAAATACATAAAAATAGTGACTGTTTGCATTGAATAGCAGAAATAGAGAAGATTTGTTGAAGGGAAGAATTGTCATGGGGAAGAATTGTCTGCGTAAGGATTATCATAGATTCATTTATTTTGTACGTTTTCTCTTCTAGTGTTTCTTTCCCTTACGCTTATAATAATGAATATTTCCCACTTTTTGTCAATATTAAGAAAATATATTTGTTTTTAAATTACCGTTTTGGGATAATATGAATTATTTTGACTTAATGTTATGTTGTTTTTTGTTCATTTAAATATTTTTATTAAATAAAATAAATTAAAACCTTTAACACAATCTTATTAATCTCTAAATGTATTAGATAACAAACATACGGTATAAAAAGATAAACTAACGACATAACCCTTTGATGACCAAACAGTAGCGAAATTTCAAAGGGTTGTTTCGAGTACCCATCGGCCACAAAAACCATTTAAATTTCAGACAGATTTAATAAATGAAATAAGGGTGGTCTCTACGGATGTGTGTAAGGGATTTCTTTAGATAAAGGGACGTCCTCTTGTCTTGGCAAAAAAAGGGCAGCGTATACTATCAGCAAAAAAAAAATAGTCTGTTTAGATCAGTTATGGAGATTAAAAATGATCTGAAATATACTGTTGACAGTTAAAAATTTTTTATACTCATATCAAATATATTTCTTAGTTATTATTGTATTTCTAGCTTGATAAGTGATCGACAAAAAAATTTAATTATATAATAATATTTAAGAAAGTGAAACTACAACTAATCAAAAAATATTTTTATATAAGATGTTTTACAAGGAACGGTCAATATTTTAATTAAATTTTCTCGACCACAGAAATTATTATTTTGCTAAATAGCACGGGATCACATATTATCTGCAAATAATATAATAAGTTAAAGTTAATAATAATTAACAAATGATGATTTCCCGTAACTTTAATATAAGTATATATTTCAGTAATATTATTTGAAATCTCAACCGACAAAGATAGAAAAAAAAATATAAGACGAAAAATGCGTTTTTTAATAAAACTAATACGATTGCTCAGATAAAAATAATAAAATATCGAATATCACAATTCGCATAAATACAAAGGTACGGAACCCTAAAAATGAGAAAATGGTAATGAAAAAACCATATTTATTGATATATTGGTATTTGATGGTAAAATATACGTAACAATAAACATTATCACCAAATTTCAAGTTTATAGGTCAATGGAAAGTTAAAAAATACTTCGTAACAAAATTTTGTAAAAAATGCTTTTGCGGCTTCTCATGCCTACGTTTTGCAATATTTTTTAAAATAAAAAATACGCCTTTTATCTACTCAATGAACTCACTTTTTTTAAAAAAAATTTCTGTTCTACCCTAACTTAATTTATTCTACACTAACGTTGTTTTTCATTTTTCTCTCCACTTTTTCCCTTTTATTTTTGTTTACTCTATCCTGAACAAAGATACTCTACCCTAAGCAGTTAGTTCCCCTGATCAAAGTTACCTCATCCTGAGCACAGTTACTCTACCCTGAGCAAAGGTAGTCAATCCTTAGCAAAGTTACTCTACCCTGAGCAAAGGTACTCAATCCTGAGCAAAGTTACTATACCATGGGCAAAGGTACTATATCCTGAGCAAAGTAACTATCTTGAGCAAAGTTACTGTACCCTGAGCAAATTTACTTTACCCCTAGCAAATTTACTTTACCCTGAGCAAAGGTACTCGGTCCTGAGCAAAGTTACTCTACCCTGAGCAAAGTGGTCACTGGATTGGGTTGGCCAAATTTTTTTTCAGTGCCCCCTTTAGCTGTGGAAAACATTTAAAAATGATTTTTATAAATTATATGGCTTTGTGTCAACAAGAAGCATATACTGTGAAAATTTGAAGACTCTAGCTTCCATGGTTTAGCTGCTAGACCGGTGTGACAGACGGACGGACGGACGGATACGCGAGTGAGAGCAATAGGGTTCCGTTTCGACTCTTTGGGGTACGGAACCCTAAAAAATAAAAATTGAAAATTTATAAGTGAACAGAAGTAATAGATTAATAGTAGATATAGTAATAGGTAGTAATATTTAAAAATTCATCTGAAAGATTTGTTCCCAATCTGAATTTATTGTTGGTTTCCTTTAGTGTCATCTTTACTAACCGTATTATTTTTCTAGGTATTTTTAGTTTCTCTACAGCTTGATAAAGTTATACCCTTAATATTGTGTCATATGCTTGGTTAAAGTCGATAAAGAGTATGTGCAAACTAAATTCTTTTTCGTAGGCGTTAATCTTAATTTATAAATGAAGATAAATTAAAATAAAATGGATAATCGTTGGAAAATATCAAGTTATGGGAAATCAGTAAATAAACTAAGGTAGGAAGATATTCTGAGGAAGAGTAAAAGATTAAGTTATAAAATTTCTGAATAAGCAGTAAATAAAATTAGTGAATTAAAGAAGGTACAAAGACATTTAGAAGAAGAATTGATAATTATTTTTGAAGTCGTAAAGAAGCAGTGAATTAAAGAAGGTAGCAAGACATTTATTGTTACGAGTCGTTTTTATTTCATTATTTATTTATCCTATTTTATTGTTTGGTATAAATTTATTGACTCTAGACTGACTTCGTTAAAAACACCATTAATTGGAACAGCGAATTTCTGTATCTAGTATACAATAATTTTCACCTACCTTGTTATGCCGATTAATCCACAATTAGTAGTCACGAAGAAAAAGATCGTAGCCAGTATTTTGACATGTTTTAGGTTACTGGAGTATAATTATTTTCATTCATTAAAACACACGGGATAAATACTTCCTGATTGGTTCAACGGCCATAACCTTCGCTGTACCACCCTTAATCTTACTGGACTCGAAACAAATAGAAAATGAGAGTGTTTTACTGAGTGAACTCCAGACGGTATATCTCTTTTTTATTACAATTATCAGTAAGTGCTGCGCTCTAGTAAAATTTAATAGAGTTTACTTGAATTTGATTATACAATTTAAATCTAATGTCTCTAGAACAGGTTCAGGCCGGGTTACAATCATGAACTTTGGACTTTACAGAAATGGAAAAACTCGCCAAAAACCCATCATCTAAAGCCATGTCCTGTCTTCCAATTATTCTTACTAATATAATTATCTAACTCAACTAAGTACATTGTTTTATTCTTGTAAGAAAAACGTTTTTCCTGTGTTAGCCATTTGGCATTCTATTTATAGATCACTTCTTAGAAAGGTACTCCTTTGTTGTTTGATTTATATTTCCTGGTGAAGGTTCGAATCTAAATAATTGAGAGTGATATTTGCAATCATTGAATTCTAACGTGATTGAAAATTTTCTGTTTCGCTTACTTTAAAAAATGTCAAATATAATTTACTAAGACCGCTGAATACGGCTCTGTTATATTCCCTCCCACTTTAGACGATTCATTTTTCTGGCAAGAAACAAATTAACACGACCACACCCATAACACGATATCTTTTGGAACCTATATGATGGCGCTTTAGTCCGACTTCGATGGACACTTTCCTTGGAACCTGGATCCTTTTTGTTCTGGATTTTCCCGTCTTCGACTCCATAAACATCAGGCCTAACAATGGACTATTATTTCTACTAACTACTACAATCAATACCAAAATTAGACTTGATTATTTATTTCCGTTGTCCTGCTGAGTTAAACTAAACTGGAAAATAATAAAAAAAAATATTACTAACAAAATGAATAGCTTGTCCACCTAACGAATGTATTTCTTGAAGTCTCCTTATTGTACTAGTATCATTCCATACCTGGCTAATTAACTAATCAATATTAAATTGTACTCGCCCAATTTTCTTAAATGTTGCTCCTGCTAATCCCCGGATAGTGCTGGACCAGTTCCATTCTCCTAGTGGTTCTCTTATAGTGCTGCGAGTTGTTGTTGCTGAGGTGAGTTGGTTCCTGTGAGTGAGTTGGTTTCTTTGAGTGAGTTGGTTCCTGTGGGTAAGTTGGTTCCTGTGGGTGGATTGGTTCCTGTAAGTGAGTTGGTTCCTATGGGGTTGATTCCCGTGTGGTTTTCCTCTTTTCGTTTATTCTTCGTCGTCGTTCGTTTGCTGCTCGCTCCCGCAGACTAGGTTTTGGACTATTCAGTTGGATTTGCATGAACCCTGCTTCCTGTACGTTCTGAAATGAAACTGAAAAATACTCTTTGCCGTACTTTTCCTGTAACATTTCGTCATTAAATTCTCTTAAAATTCCTTGTTTTTAAACGGTACTCTATACGGTGCCTTATAAGTTGGTGGGTTATCTCCGATGTCGATTCGGTGCTTTACTAATTCGGTCTCTTTCAAAGATTTTCCTTTGATACTAAAAATATCATCATATTTATTCAAAAAACTCTTAAATTATTTCTTTCTTCTTCCTCTTAACTCCCCCTATGTTGTACGACACTGCTTAAATTATAATTTTGGTGAAATTTTTGAATTCGGCAATGTTCCCTACGTTCATAAAGTATTTTTGTTTCATTAGTTTTTGAAGATATAGATAAGTTTTTAGTAAAATATTATTTTGAGGTCGTGAATCTATCATTAAACATTAGACATTTTTTTGCGTATGATATAATATTCATTTATCTCTGTAAATCTCGTACAACAAAAAAATCGTTCCAGATCATACAGAAAAAAGCTACATTTAACCTTCTTATTGTCAGTAGATAGAACGTCCTTTAACTTTAACGGTTCTGTAACTAACGACAATGACGTTTAGATTGTGACAATTGTACAAGATTACAACTTGTTAAATTTTATTCTAAACGTCATCACCTTTAGTTTTGAATCTTTAAAGTTAAAGGACGTTCTATCTACTGACAGTTAGTGTTTAGGACTAAAAATTCTTACTCACCCCCATCAGTAACGGACTGACAACAAACACAAAATTGTAATGATTATAATTATTGTTTATTGATTTGTTTTAATAAACTTCAATTGAAATATGTAAATTTTAAATTTATTACACACACGCCAGCGTAGCAAGCCAGGACAGTATTGGCGTGAAATGCATGGGAATTTAGAGAAACAAAGTACACTAAATCCAGTGATTCATACGACGTCAATACTATCCTGGCTCAATATACTGGCATAGACAATAGTTTTAAGATAAATTATTAAAGATAGTTTTTGTTCAGTTATCTAAATTTTAAATGAATAATTATATATTTAATTCCAATAAATTTAATGTAAAACAATTTCGAAATTTAGTAAATCCAACTCTGTTCGTATCACTTCAATCGGGTATATATTGCAAAAATCGTGCTGACAATGCTCTCTTTATTGGATTGGACTTGTTCACTTCTCGTGTAAATGTAGCCATCAAGAGCCCCTCATATGCCCTACACATCCATTTCGAATATTTTAATAATACTCTTATTGTCGCTTTGTACCTTTTCAATTATTCTTATTTTGCTGTAAAATGTTTTAAAGGGTTGTTTATTATGATGGCACGTTATTTGTTATTACTTACAGTATTGCTATATATTGTATGTTACTTATATTTTTTTTACACCCGGATATTGTCGATTCTACGCACACTTTACAGAATATATATGTAGGCAGTATGAGTCTACTGAACGGATATAATTTCATTAGCATGAGATATGCCCCAAAAATTAAAAACTAAATATGAATATGACCTACTTAAAAATACAAGGTGTCTATTAGTTTTATATAATTTTATAATAAATCCGTGGCAGCCCGTGATAGCGCAGTGCTAACACTCTCGCTTTCGGATACGAAGGTCCTCGGTAACCCTGTGACTGTAATTATTTTTTATATTTTTAAGATTTTCCTTTAGTGAATTGTAGAAAAAATGTTCTGTTCAACTCGTGTGGATTGTCCATATCGCACTTGAACTATTGAGCACTCCCCCTACGGCGCCGTGATCAAACTTCGTCCGCGTGCGATATGATCATCATATTCACACTTGTTGTACAAACTACTATTTTGCAATCGTTTTCATAGTCATCTAAATATTTAATATGTAGATTAATTCCCTATTATAATTTCCAACTTGATTGTCCTACATGTAGTAAAATTTGACAAGAAAATTTAACATCAACAAATTTGAACCAATCAGATACTATTATTTTTTATTATTTAATAGTAACAAGAGGTATTTCTAAAAATACTTATCACTAGGGTAGGTTACCCTGGAATTAATAACCAAAAATTTTTCCTAGTACTAAAATATTTTTAAAAAATTATTAAAATATTTGAGTATTCGAAAAAATATTTCAAGTTCTAGTGGCATTATAAGTTAAAACTTAATAAATATCCTACTTATTTATATTTGATTCTTTATTTTTTGATTCCACTTATATTGTATTTTTTTTTTTCATGAATAATTTAAATGTAATCAATGTATATTAAAAATATTGATTATTTTATTAAGTTATACGACGCAATGGAAATAAACTGTATTAAATTATGTTATGAACTTAAATCACAATTAACAATTAATAATAGTTAACACAAAGGAAAATATGTTTTTAAATTTATAAATTGCAATTTTTTTAATTGTTCAAAATAATTACCATCAACCTGAAACGATACTTTAATTTGTTGATAATAAAAAATTAATGTGATTAAGCTCAAATCTTTTTATTATGGGTTCGTTCCACGAATAGAATTTGAAATATATCAGAAATAAAATATTAAATAAAAAAAATTTTGGAAGCCAGTCTAATTGATTTTTTGATGTTATTAGAAATAATTGACAAAAAAACTATGATATATTTCAAAATCCGTCCATTCTTTCTTTTTGTGGGTTTAAGGCTCAACCGTCCGCTGATTTGTTGGACTGATTTAGGGGTCCAGCTCGTGCTGGATTATAGCAACATATTTAATTTTCTACTTTATTTCTAAATATTCTTGGCATTACAAAACATAAAGCTAGGATTGTATGCAAGTCAAATTTAAAAAAAAATAAAAACGAAAAAGTACGACAATTTAAAAACTATAAAAATACTACAATTTCCTGGTAACTTTTACGGGTTCTGAAAAATTATAATAACATTTTACATGCATACAATCCTAAATTTAACCTTTATCTTTAATCTGAAAAAAACAAAATTGTATTTTTTCAAAAGATAACCGAGTAATCGTGCACGAGCGGAAGGTATACAAACCAAAATTTCGTATTTATTCATGTCCGTTCAGTATTGCCTCGGACGGACCGCGTGGAATATTCGTTTATATTTCTCAATGCGGCATGCAGAGCCTTAAGGAAATTAAACTCAAATTAAACGTTATATTTGCTCTATTTAAAAAATTTCAGAGATCTTTCTTTTTTTTTCTTGTTTAAAAAAAATTGGCTTGTTCTTGAGGTTTTTCTCTTCTATTTTTCTTCTTCCATGGAAACTTGCAGCCATATTTGCTGCGGAAAAAAGATGGTTTGGTTCAAAGAATTAGACTATTGTCTATTGTGGTTCAGGAAATAACCAAACTTGGTCCAAAACAAAAAGATACTCTAAGAAAGAAAATGTAATCCCAGGAGAAAAAAACTTGGTCCAAAAGAAAAAATTCCCAGGAAAAAAACCTATAAAATGAGGGGGAGAAAAAAGAAATCTCCAGTAAGCGACACGAACGATATAAAAGTCAATTATTTTGACTGAATAGGCAAAGAAAAAGACATTTTATAGGAATACCAAGAGAAGAGAGGGACATGACGCGAGGAAATAAGAAGGGGAATTCAAGCGAGTATGAAATTAAAATATATTGGGTAGAGGAATAATGAAAATACAGGGTGGCACAAACAAAACGTAACAAACCATGATACAAGGTTAAAGCATGTTTTAAACTAGAAGATATAAAATCTGAGAGAAAACTTTCGATAGCAGCAGTTGAGAATAAAGTTGAAGGTGGCCCTTCAGGACGAAACGTTTTTTTAAATAATTGGATACACTATGTTAAAGTTGTTTTTTAAATAAAGGTGTTAATTAAATAAAACGAAATTCGTCAATTTTAGTTTTCCCAAAATATCTTGAAAACCGATCGTAATATTTTAATTTTGAAAAAATCATTCAATTTCTGTGGAAAATACTTATCTTTTTCCTATTTAACTAACTTTGTGTCTATGACGGTTTACGAAATCTCATTAGTGTTCAATTAAATTTATGCCACCCTGTACCTCTAGTCGGGGGTGACTCCTGAGGCTGAAAATCAATCCCTTAGATTAGCTTGACCTGAGGTAGTTGTGTACCAAATATGAAGTCAATCTAATGTCGAGAACGGAAGATATCGTATTGACAGACATACACGCATACACACACAGACAGACGGGATTGCGATATTATTAAATTTCTGCTATTGAAAGTTAATAACATTATACATTATAGAATCAGGTCTAATCATGATAGATGTGCTAATGCGTTTTATAAGTGGAATATAATACTTTCTCCATAGTTGCCGGGAAAGGAAGATGATTTTCTGATTATGACAACAGGCCCAATGAACGATTTTAGTAAGGTAAGATTTTTGGGATTTTCAATATACCGACACTTAATCTTATTCATATCGATTCGGTTACAAAACGAAACCCACCACAAATATACTTCCTTTTTTAAAAATGATGATTTTTAAAATACGTGACGTATTTACTGATCTGGGGAGTTTATTCGGTGATTTAACTTATGTTGGTACATATGACATTTCGGGCACTTGAAAAATCGATTAAAATCGAATAGAATATCCGTATCTCTTATGATTTCACATTTTTTCGGTCCATATCTGATTGTTTTAATGCTAGATAATGTTAATGAAAAAGAGTTTTACTACAATCTGTAGATAAAAAAAAAAATCGGCGAACAAAGTTTGATATAAATTAACGTCTATATTAGCAACAGATACATAAATACTTCCATTTTAAAGTTAAAGTGAAAAAACAAGTTGAGATACTTCTTTGTTGGATTATGTATTTTCTAAACTAAGGTATCTAGAGATTCAATTTTAATATTGTATTCATCTTACCTGAACATGCCTATAATAAAGACTAAAAAAGACGTAATATGAGTTACAACCTTATTCGATGGGGTGCCGATTTAACAATTCAATTATTAATCACACATATAATGATTTCAACGAGTGATTGAGTAGACACACCTTATCAGTACAGTATGTGACGTAGGCAAAGCTTCTGGTATGACGTCATCAAGCCCGCGTAATTTAAATAAGAAAATGTTTTCCGCTTTAAGGGATGTTTTTAGCTTTAAGTTGTCTTTAAAAAAGAAACAAAATGGTATAAACAGTACATATAGACCTTCTATATTCAAATATCAATTTAAAAAAAAATGCTAAAATTGTCCATTGAATAACCTATTATTTTTTATTTTATTTTTTCCTACCACACTTTATCATTGAACCTTTTAAACCACATCAATATCCTCATGGCTCCTTCAATAATAATCAATTTTTAGGTCTGATTAGACCGTCTAATTCACACTATATTGTGAATTCTCAATTTTAACTCCTTCATTATGCTCCAATCTTTTCTTGTATTTTTCTTATGTGCACACATTCGACATTTAATTATTATATATAGTTGCCAGTTCCCTTCCAACTAATTTGTTTAAATATATTGTGGTACTAGACTTTGATTTTTATTTCTTCATTGGTGGCCACATTTGATATTAGGGATAACCTTTTGGATTTATGTTAGAGTTTTCGAAGAAAAAGAATTCTTATAAGATAGTTTTGTCCGTCCGTCCGTCCGTCTGTTTGCCTGGTTCAACTCGAAAACGATGAGAGATAGAGTCAAACGACAATCGATTCAACATCGTTAAAAACTCCAATAATGATAATAATCCTTGACCTATTTTTTACTTTCCCGCTACTTATATCATATATTCTGTATTATATATGGTATATCAATATATAGAATTTTATTTTCGTAACTTTATATTTTCGAAAACTCGGAGTTACGGCAAAAATATTGTCTTTTTTCACTTGTTTTTATATTGTACTGGTCATTTAAACTACAAAATATTATTTTTTGCAATTGATACTATTTTTAAGAAAAAAAAACAATGTCACTCTAAAAACTAATAAATTTTCTTCAAACAGTGCAACAGTTTTCCCCTGTTCATTCTGAAGCAGTTATTCCACGGATAGCAGGTGCCGCGTTAGTCCCGAAGTGGCCTTTCCCGATTCCGTGCTCGTTTGCGGCTGCCAACTTAATCGTCGTGAAAAAACCTCCGATTTTAAGTCACGATTTTCCTTAAGGATCAACTCCAGCGTTAGCTCGCAAGAATATTTAAAAATGTCGAGATGGTGTGAAGCTTATCTCCGGATTCTAGTTCCTCTAAGTGGTCTGATTTTTAACAAATTTGAGAACAAAGGCAGACACGGATATAAAAAAATTAAATGTACCAGAATTATACTAATTAATTTTTGGAATGTGTTACGTATTGTATCTACTATTACTTATCTTAGGAGACTTAGTGCTATCGCGGATATTCAAATGAAATCCCGTACGTAAAGCGTCTGGGATTAACAATAAAATATGTATTCCACCAGGGCCGTCGCGTGTGTTGTAAGCGCCCGGGGCTAGATTTTATTCTTTGCCGACGGCCGTGGTGTACTGACTGACTAACCTCCTATACTAAGGTTGTGAAACACACAGTGACTTACGATTTCGTCATATGAACTCAGGGAGCACATGAATTCTAAACCTGGGATCTATGACAACGGTTTTTTAAGCGGAAATGTGATGATGTTTGATGTCGTGCAAGGATCTTAGAAATAAGTCAATCCGTATAGTCACAAATAGTCAAGCATCCCTTAAAGCAATCGAAAGGGTGGAAATACAGTCCAAACTAGCGTTATACTGTCATAATAACTTCAATTCCCTGGCACAACAAAACTCTTTAACGGGTGTCTGGGAATGAGGGCATAAAAAGAAATGAAGAGGCAGACATAGAATAGAACCTCCATTAAAAAAGTGGTAAATTAATATCGATCGACTCTCACGCTCACCATTAATGGTATTGGAAGCATAATCACTGTTATCTAACGCTTTTCGGTTATAAAAATTGTTTCATTAAATTAATAATAATCGATCCAGTTGTAGAATGCCTTGGATTGAGAACTCTATTCAGTAATAGCAAATATTGCTCACATAAAGACTTTTCTGAAATGATTTCACCTGGCACTTTAAACTATCCATGTGCAATGCATATTTTAACACATCTCATAGTAATCCAGATTGCCCAAATGGCATGCTAGAATTAATTATAGATACGTTCACAATCGTACAGTATTAGTGAAAAAATATGAGTACGAATCGATAAATGTTTGGAAAAATTTACTACGGCTATCGACGTGTTAACATCGACTAATTATCAAAGGACCAAACAGCGGCAATGCTGTTAAATTATGAAACTGCGATTCAAACAGTTACATTACAAATTAGTGTTAACAAAAAACAAGTATATTTGAGTGAACAGTAAGGGTTATTTTCTCACCCATTTATTGTAATAAAATGAAATTACAAAATACACATTATTTTGTACCACACTGTAAACACTACAAAAAACATTGTTATCACTCATTTTCACTATATAAGAAATAGTACATGAAGTTGTAAATTCTCAGAATATTATTATTGATGATTCACTAAAATTAATGAGCGGTCATGCTGTCATTTATTGAAGAGCCTTCATTCCGTCATCGACTGTTAGATACGAGAACTCAGAAGCTACGTGTTTTTTATATTCTCTTTTTTTAACATTCGCTTCTTTTTAACATTTGTTCTTTTATACATTCGCTCGTTTTTACATTCGCTCTTTTTTACGTTTAATCTTTTTTACATTCGCTCTTTTTTACGTTTAATCTTTTTTACATTCGCTCTTTTTTACATTCCCTCTTTTTTACATTAGTTTTATTAATATTCGCTTTTTTATTTACGCCCTTTTTGTCATTACTTTTTTCATATTAACTGTTTTTTACTGTCACTCTTTTGACATTCGCTGTTTTTGTTTTCGCCCTTATTAATTCATCATTTTGACATGATACGATTTTTATCAGCAAATCTGAATTTTTTTAAGTTTTAAGTTATTTCTTGTAGAAGAAAATAATATGATTCATACGCTAATGTACTTTATTAATCTACTTTTTGTGTCTTTCGCTAACCTTTTACTTGACGAATATTAAATATAACAATTTTACCATATTATTTCCTGGTCGTTAACAGTGCCGTTACCGACAGGAAATAATTCTAACCATATCCAAGGTCTCTCGTGAGAGAAAAAAGTATTTTTTAACGAGTTGAATATAAAATTTAGTATATACAGCTTTATACAGGGTGATTCATTGGTAAAGGTAAATACGTTAACTGTTTATAGGGGTCACCTAGCTGACTCTAAAAAACCCCCATATTATACTCATAACTTACGAACAACCCTGTAGATTTTTTTATATTTGGTATACATGTTCCTTATATCATCCCGTGGGATATAACGATGTATCAAAAATATTGATAATCCAGGTTCGACTTTACGAAAAATTCACAATTTGTACATCCTCCAAATAACACCCTGTATAGTTGATTCTTTTAATTTAATCGCCATATTTGAAAAGAGCGTCAAAACTGAATTTAATCGCGTGGTTGTATTTTTTGGGCAGACATATTTAGTTTTTTTAGGATTTTGCAGTGAAGAAATGAAATTTATTGCGGTTTTTATTCATAACTAGGGAACGACCCTGTATAATAATTTTTTACTTCATAAACGGGTTCTTATGTTTTAGTGGGATAAATCGATGCAGTAAAAAAATGATAATGCAGGTCCGGCTTTACGAAAGATATACTTATTTTGCCTATCTCAAATAGGGAAGCAGCTATCGTCCATCCCATGGTTGATAAGCGGTATTATCACTAGATTTTATTTAATAATAATAATAATACTTGTCCTACATTTCACCCCCTTACGAGTTAACCCCAGAAGCCAAATGCTTGTGCAGGGTAGGGGGCGGCTTTTATTATTTATCGTGCCATGGTGTTTGTAAGTTTTTGATTAATAATTTAATGATTCATACTTTCAAAATTAGTTTTTTTATATTAATAAATACACATTTTTAGCTGTGGCTTTTTATTTTCAAAATCGTATTAAAAATGCATTAGTTCATCAACGTTATTTTTTTAATACGGAACTGAGTTAGCCAAAAGCATGTAATTTAAAAAAAATATTGTTTTAAAATTGTTAACACCTTATGTGCAATTTATCTAAATAAGTAGCTTTTAATTTTTTGTAATTAAATGGATCATCCTATAAAAATGCTGGTGTCTAAATCGCTACAGAAAATTACCTCAAATTTGTTTTTTAAATGGAACTACTCTTTATTTTTATGTATTGAATTTCTCTTGTTTTTAATTATGTTTATATATTTCTAAATTTGTTGTTAAACATAAAATGTATGCTTATTTTTACAAAATCTAGATACGAATAAGATACAAAACGATCGAAACTTTATAAATGTCAATTAAAAATAATAAAGACACAACAAATTTTCAATTAGAGTTTATTTGTGAAGTTGAGGGTATGGTTGAAAAAGGTATGTAGGTCAAACGGGGAGGATTATTGGACATAAAATGTCTCTTCTGCAAAATAAAACATTATAATCATTTAATCAGTAAAAATCATTTTTTTAATGATAGTTTTGAAATATTTTACATATTCATTCATTTAAATTACCTTAAATCATAAGGAATCAATAAATTTAAATAATCCGTCCAACTTTTATATCTTTTTTAATAGATTTTTGGTCGGTAGATAGAACGTTCATTGATTTTAAAGATTCTGATGCTTAGATTGTGAATAAGAAATGAACTTGTAACGTTTTATTCTAAACGTTATTGCCTTTACTGAATCTTTAAAGTTAATGAACGTTCTATCTACTGACAGTAAGTTTTTTGAAAAATGGTAATACTTATATAGGTTTTTTTTAATAATATATCCAGGGGTTCACAAGAGGAGAAAAATTTTTATTCTTGGATTTATTGAAAAATATCATTTCTAATAAAAATTTTAGCTAATTCTAAAACCCCATAAAATGAAAAAAAAATCACGTTTCATCGTACCTGCCTCATTTTATAGTCAATGTTTTGTGTAACCCTACGAGCTTTTGCAAGTTCAAAACAATAATCTAGTCCGTGACGTTTATGTCATTATCTAAGCAATATTTAAGTATTATGAACGTCTGTTTGATTTCAACAAAAAAAAAATCTGATGTGGCCAGCACATGACCTCTCGCCATTTTTGAATCAAAAATGTACAGGTTGACACAAAAAAGTATGAAAAAAAATTATATTTTTGTAAATCTGGCAACAATGGAAAAAGTTTCGAAAATTTTAATGAGATGAAAATAAACTGTAGGGTATACAAAATATATGTGTAAAACTTTATTGCCGTTTTGTATAATAATGGCGTCATCACCCATAGTAACTGCCACTTCCGGTTGTGCGATTGGCACCAAAATCTAATCAGATCTAATCTAGGGTATCAGAATCCTGTATGCAAAATTTCAATTTTTTTTATTCAGTAGTTTTTGAGTTATCGTTACTACAACATCCATCCAAACACACACACACACACACTAACACACTAACACACTAACACACTAACACACTAACACACACACACACACACTAACACACACACACACACACACAGACATCATCGCGAAAATATTAAAATCGTATTCTAGGGACCCCAAAACGTGTTTATCAATTGAAAACTCACTACCCAATTTTTAGCATGATTCCTATACCTCTCTTATCTGAAGGGCGAGAGGTAATAAAGAAAAACAACATTAAATAAAAACAAAACTATTCGACGTGTCCTTTACCAACTTCAAAATATCTCGACTTTTTATTTCGAAATTCTAACAGAATGACAATTTGAAACATTATTGCTTAGATAATAACAGAATCGTCACTCACTAGATTATGGTTAAATTTCCGAACTTATTATACGAATTAAGAAAAATTGACTGAAAAAATATGATTTACGAATCGATAAATATTTGGAAAAATTTACTACGACAGTCGATGTATCAACATCGACTAAGTATCGAAGGACCAACCATACAAAATGGATTTCTTATTATTTTTAATATGAACGTGCTTGTCACACCATCACATTAACATAAACAAAAACACATGTATTAACGTTAAATGTAAGGGTATATTCTAACCCATTTATTTACAACACTGTTAAAAACAGTATCAAAGCAATTGTTGGCACTCAATTTCACTGTATAAATAATTAGATAAAGTATTGAAATCTCAGAAATTATATTTCCGTCGTCGATTATTCAATACGAGAGCTCAGAAGCTAATTTTATGCGACTGTTTACTTAGAGAGTTAATAAGACAGGGGGTTATTTTGTTTACTCAAACCATAAAACCAGACTTGACGAGTCTAGTGAGAATTTAAACGAATCTCATTGGTTCAGATTTAGTGGTGCGATTTTGTGTAACTGTCGATTTGTCTCCTTTGCAAATATATAAACAAGTTATAAGACAATATTTCTCATCTTGCATGAAAGTGATTAAAAGGGAAGAGCTATAATGAAGGTAGCGTATCACTATGACGTATAGCTGTGACTTGAAGAAAGTATTTTTAAATATATTGATATGGTTTTTTTAGTTATATGTGTAGTTTTAGTTCTGTTTTTGTATGTATTGTGGTTGACAGTGATGGAAAGGTGGAGGGTTATTGTCAAATGTAAGTTTGACAATGAAAATGAGGTTATGAAAAAAGTTTAAGGTGCGTGTGAATGTATGTAAATGTGTTAAGATTTATTTAAGAATGTTTGTTAGAAGATTATTTTTCATTGAATGTAATAATGAGTTCTCAACAATTGTGGTACAAGTAAAAGGAAAAAATCTTAGTGTGTTTAGTCATTTAAATTTAGAGATAAAAAAAAAAAAAATTATCTAGTTAGGGGGAGAAAAAAAAAACAAAAGAAAAAAAAATAATAAACAGTTTTGGTTGTTGATTAATTAAAAAAAACGGTTTGATAGAAAGATGTCAGATAAAAATGTTAGAACAAGATGTTTAAAAAATGTTTTTTTATAAAGATAATGGAAGTTATATTCTAGAAAAATAAAAATAAAATATAAAAAAGGGTCTATTAATAAAAGAAAAATATTACAAGAATAAATAAAAATATAACAACGAAGACAAAGAACAAATTGGTTTGTAGGAGGACGAGGTGGTGGTGAAGATTAGTTTAGACAGGAAGACAGAAATAGGTGGGGATAGAAAAAATACAGAAGACATAAGAGGGAAATAACTAACTAGGTGGTGATACGGGAAAAGAAAAGAAAGCAGCTGATTGGAGGAAGGCACAAGAGAGAGAAGATCAATTTAAGGCGCCCAAAAAATTATAGTTTTTTTTTTATTTATTTTTTTGTAAAGTTTATTATTTTTTTAAAGGAACCTAACCCTAAAAGAGATTAAGAGTTGTCACAATAGCCAGTCCAATATAATATATTATTAAATATAATTTTAAGAACACATATAGATAGGATTGTAAATTCTGGATAATTTTTCAGTGAAATTTATCCATTGACTATAACATGAAGCAGGTACCGTAAAACATGACTTTTTTTTCATCTCGCTACTATTTTCCTTATTTTCAAAGAAACATTAAATATAGTCTAAACATTTAGTGAGATATCTCTACTTCATCTCCTCATGAAAGAATAGTTTAGTTTTTGTTGCTTATCTCTAAACATACTCATACTGCTCTACTGTATAACCAGTAAAGAGTATTTTGAAGAACAATTTTCAGTGAGCTAAAATTTTCTGCCAAAGATTCTCCAAAAGTTTGCTGTTGCTACTGCTTTTTTATATATAATTACCAGGTGAAATAATACGAACATAACTACAATCAGTTACTCTACACCATTGAGGAAAACGTGCTATTACATAGAAATCTTCAGCTATTCTTACCATTTCTTGTCTATTAAGTGGCATTATAATAAAATACGTTCTCAAAGAAGCGATAGAATTGCTAACTAAAAGTATGATATACGAGAAGCCGATGCTACTGAAACTTCAACGAAATCTGACACGCTCAATAAAATATTTCGGCTATTTTGGATTTTACGAGATTTTCTAGTTTCAACCCGAGTCATATATCAAAATGCTTGCGACAACGAGTTGAGCAAGAATATGTAAGAAAAAAAGTTGCTCTCAACTCTTTACAAAAATTGCTCTATAGAAAGTGACGATCTTTTAAATTTAGCAAATCTATCCGTCCACTATCAAAAGTGTATTCTCACTACTTCTTGGTATGTCTGTGTAGTCTTTTTTAATAACTAAAAATAATGACTGGTTTGAAGTCCAGTTTTTTGAATAAAGATATTGATGTGGGGATAATTTTAAGTGTAAAAAATGAAGAAGAAGGAAGGGGTAATTTCTTAGTCAAAAGAGGGAAAAAGTATTTAGACAAATAGAAAATTGAGACAGAAAAGGTGGTAAGCATTATCGATATTAATATTAAACTGATGAGAACGATAATACTCTTTGATCTGTGTTATTCCTTCGGGAAGAGGATTGGCTTATTTTTATCATAGAAGAAAAAAAGTAGTTAAAATGTAACTTAATTGAAAAGAAAAAGGGTAATTTACGAATAAAATTGAAAAAAGGGGTAATTTACGAATAAAATTGAAAAAGTGGTAATTTATAATGAAAATTGAAAAAAAGAGGGTTAATCAATCTACTTTCTGATGAAATTAAAAACAAAAAAGCCGGGAAAACACATTAAAAGAAATTAAATAAGCAGGTTACTGAAAAAAAGAACAAAAAAGAAACACAAAAACACGTAAAAGAGGAGTTTAGTTAATTAAGATAGTAACTGAATCTGAAAAAGATCAAAAAAGAAACACGGAAAAATAGGTAAAAAAGGAGTGAAAACGTGTAAGATTGTTGGCTTTAGATAAATCGAACTCACTTTATCTTTGTTGGTTATGTTAAAAAGAATCTTGTCTCTCTCTAAGTCTTTGACTATATAATATGGGTTGACCCTCTAAATCAACGAAAATCCATGTAGTTTCATTATTTCAGTGTTGAAGAATATCGTCACCTTTAACCAAAACTACACTTTTTATTACTCTACGTACGGTTCGCTAACTATGTTAGCATTCTCAGGAGTTGATGATAAACTCATTCATTATTTGTCCATGGAGTAATAAAAGCGACTGTTCCTGGGTCCTTTAAATCTGATCGTAGACACGGTTAATAATGGATCATAAAGAATGCTAGTCAGCGACGCCATTGTTTATCCAACAAAACAATTTAAGCTTGTCTGTGTATACTAAGTATTTTCGTATTAAAAGAAACATTAAGAACACCTCGCTTGGTTAAGTTTGTCTATGGTCTCTATAGGCTATTGGTGGTTATTTTAAGCTTGTCTGTAAGTAATAATCAATGATCAATAATCAAATATTCATATGCTGTATCTATTTGTCAAATATATAACTAATAAATTCCGCTTTTAACTAATTCAAATGGCTAAATTCAGTAAAATAATATAAACAATAATAATTATAAAATTATTTACTAATAATCATACAAACAACAATTAATTCAAATTAATTCCCATCAAAAAGTACAATTTTAAGTTTACACTTTTTGGGCTATAATTTTATAGAGTTCAGAGCGACTTTTTTCTTTATATATTCAAACTGAGCTCGTTGTCACGATCATTTTGAGATATGATTCGGGTCGGAACTTAAAAAGCTCATAAACTCCCATTTTCCCAATATTTGTTGCCTAGAATCGTAAGATCAAAAGAAGTTTTGTTTCTAGTTTGATGGCTCTACCCTAAGAAGATGTTTGTAAAATATATGTAATAGGCTTCAGTCATGAACTGAGGTAAAATTCAGCGCTATAATATACGATAAAATAAACACTTTAGTGAAAAATTACTTTGTTTAAGTCCCAAATAAAGCAGAAAAAAAATATTGAAATTTGAAAAACTGTGGTCAAAATGGTAAGTGACGTAACACCAATATAATTGTTTAATCTGCTGCTATGTTGTATCGTCTATTCCGGTGGTACTCTTATAACACAAGATTATATTGTTATCTTTTTCTATCCCACTAGAAAATATTTGAACATCTTTATCCTCTTTTTACAACATAACTAACAATAACATTGACAGACGTACGTGACAGTTAACGTAACCTAACTTATTTATATCCAATTCAATCTGGTAATTGGTTAGATCTGAGTTCTGGTTTATTTGCGAATTTTGTGAAAGAACTTTTATATTTTGAAAATTTATTTGTGAGCCTTATAATTATTGATTCAGTAAGTAAAGGCGATGACGTTTAGAATAAAACTTTACAAGTTGATTTCTTGTACATTCGTAATTAGTTACAGAACCGTTAAAGTTAATGAACGTTCTATCTACTGACAATATATATTACAAAACTTTACTTCAGTAAAACTATGCTTCTTCATCTTCTTCAACTTTTAGTTCCATAATTAGTACTTCCTCCATGACAAATAGCACTTTCGAAGACACAAGAAGATACATTTTCATTAATAATTATCTCCACAGTATATGCCTTTTTGTGAATTTTATGTTCTGGTGTTATTTTTGCTCTGGCAATGCAGATATCATGTTCTCGCTTTAACTGCGTATAACTTATTGCATTATCTCCATAATTCGTCGAAGATTAGTAGAATCTGATTTATAAAATTCTACATTCATTTTAAATAACTTTAACACTTTAGCAAATGAAAAAAATTATTTTAACACAGAACGTCACACAAATACGATTAAAGACGTTTACCAAACGAAAAGAGAAGTCAAATGAACGTAACTTGATTCATTAGACTTGACAACGTGGCACTGCTTTTCCGTGATTGTATTTTCAGGAGGGCGGGAATTTCAATATTTTAAAAGTAAAAAGGCATTATTTTGAAATACGCTTGTTATTGGCAGTAATGGAAATAATTATTACTAAATATGCTCTTCTTTTAATGAGTTTTATATGCAATTATGTTAAAATTCCGACCTGTAAATGTAGCCCATTGAAAGGGACCTATTATATCTATTGGTTTCTTATGTGGTTTAACAATTCTAAAACAGCTGCTTTGCTCAAACTAACCCTAAAAAAACTCCAAATCCGTTCAAGCTTCAAATGTATCAACTCGTTGCTTGTATATTTTTGGACGACGAATTCTATATATTACATTTTTTTCATCATCCCAACTTGTTTCCATCATCATCACTTTATAGTTAAAATAACTTTAAGAGTTAAAGGCGCTTAATTTATCAATTATTTACTGTTTATTTTAGGTTTTAAAATAATAAATGCCAAATATAATAGTGAGTATTAGATGATGGGTTTTTATATACACATAAACATGTTTTTCGGTAACACATGACATCCCTAAATATAATGGACATATTTTTGTATTGACCCTTATTGCTGAATATACCTATACCAAAAACATATATGATCACGTCTCCCCTAATGCCAAATCGCTCAATAGACTATAATATCAATTCATGCTATAAATTATTTTCAATACAATTTGATGTTGAGTGCAAAGTACAACCATAAGGCCCACCCGCATATGGTTCTGAAATCGGAATTAACAATAGTAATAACATATGGTAGGTAGGTAATATCTAAGTTTTTAAGTATCTATTATTATTAGTGGCTATTGATTGCTCACTTTGATTTTTTGAGTACTTGCATTCAAGTATTTTTAGAGTTTTTACACTGAAAAAAGTGTGTATAAACAATAAAAATCCACATCTTTTTTAATAATTTTGGTAGTAAATTATTTCTTTCTATAAAGCGAAATTTAATTATTATCAAACACAAATTGTCAATATTAAAAATAATTAATATTAGTAATGATTAAATTTCAGAAATAATTAACCAATTAACAATCCATTACTTGCCTTATTCATTATAATACAAATACTCGCGTGTGGTATCAGAGTTCTCCAATAACCCTTGAGACTACTAAATTATTTAGCTTTAATTAATATTTGATTGACAATCAGCAGTCTCATGAAAGCTATTTTTATTTAAAAAATGATAATATCTGGGAAAAATAGTCTTGTAAATATTAGAACAATAAGTTGAGTCTTGTACTCAGTTTGGACATGTGTAATGATTTATTAAAAAAAATGGTTGTGTCACCACAGAATTTTCCCCGCTCGGCTGTAGAGAATAGGATTATTGTAATTTTTTTTGTAGTACAACTATTGTTCTGAGTTGTGGAGGCGAGAATCTTTTAAAGACACCTCACGCTTGGTTTTATGCGTGATGTAGTGCCGGGCTCTCCCCTGATCGCTCTGTAAGCAGAGTCAGGGGCATACCTGCTAAACCCTCTCCTTTTCACGGATACAGTGGGTATTTGTTTATCTGAAAGTAAAGAATTTATTAACTTAAGATATTTACATGTACATGTTGGTGTGTTTAACTGATACTTACGAGCCTCCCGGGAGGGGAGGCTCCGAGCGGTATCCCGTAGGCGTCAGTGCCAGATCGAGCTCATCTGATTCTGAGTGGCGCCTCCTCCAATAGATCGAGTAGCTCGTCCGGGAGATCTATATCTTCTCTTGCTTCACTAAGGATCCTAAGATTGGGCTGGATAAATTTTCTGATGGGCTTTTTGTGGAATGATCGTCTGTTCCTTTCAAGTGTCTATTTGAACCTTAGACTTTCTTGGGCGAGAGTGTTGGTGCTGTCTAATCTTCTCCTTACGCATCCTCTTTGTACGTTCATAAATCTGGTTAGAGGGGAAATGCCAAGGAATGTAGTATGCTCTTCGCAGCATCCTTCTCTTGGTTGCCGTAACGGCGTGCTGGAGAGAAAGGGGACGTGTTGAGAAGTTCAGAACTCTATAGTCCATTACTGGACGGATGTAGATTTTACAGGTGTGGAGTAGAGTTTGGGGATTACATCTGCCAAATCGTCCCCCTAGGGCCCCGATGAGAGAGGCACTTTTCCTAACTCTGTAAAGAGTTTTTTGGACTTCGGTCGCCTAGTTGAGAGTACGCATGATGCATACTCCCAAGTAGGTAAACGAGAGCCGTAGGTTGATGTCTTTGGGGTTTTGGTTGAATTTTTTCGGGAAAGGTGGGGTTGTTTGAATATGATGAGTTGGGCGAAGCTTTTGAGGTGCTGCTGGGTATTTAGAACTCTGAATAAAGGTGCTGAGGCGGAGTATATGGTATCAGATTTTTGATTACAAAATACTAAGCATTACATTAATTTATGGAACAAATTTTAAATAGCAGCCAATGGTGAATACGTATACCGAATTGATATTTCAATGTTGATAATAACATTTTCATTTATTATACTAAAAGTGAGAATTTGAATGAAATTTTTCGGTATTTTTTTTAAAAATTTAAATGCTTTTTGATGTTTTAAAAAAAATTGATATTACGGAAATATTTGTTGTTTTTTTAATCAAATATTTGGTTATACAACAATATTTTCAAAAATTTAGATTGCAAGTTGATTAGTTTTGTTTTGGTACTTTTATATTTTTCAACTAAATTTATTTATATTTTTAAAATTTGTTTATTTCATTACATCTTTTTTTTTAGTTTTTACCCATTCTATCCAAATTTTGATTCTAATGACAATTTTGAGAATCCAAAAACATTTTTTAACTTTTATTTTTCAAATTTATTTTTTTTTGATTTATTCGATTAAAAAAATTAAATATATTTAAATTTTTAACACATGTTTTCGAAATTCCATTTTTTCAAAATTTAAATTCCAGTTTCGTGAAAAAAAGGGTTATCAAAATATTTTGCTGTTTTTCTTTTCAAAAAACTGTATTCCATTTTTTATTTTAAAAATTTTGATGTTACACATTTTATTTTTTCTAAAATTCCAAAATTTTTTCAAAAAAACAAAATATACACTTCCGGATGTCTGAAGACATTTTTCATTTTTCGAATAAGTATCTATAAAAATGATCTAAATTTCGATTTTTATCAACAGTATTGGATCTCCTAAAAACATGGGTGAAAACTATTGGGAATTCTTGAAAAAATGTGATACAAAAGTTGTAGGGAATTTTACGCTTTCTAACTTTGCACTAAATCATTTTGCACTAAAGTGCATTGTGCAAAGACAAAAAATCATACCTATGAATTTTTTCGCCCTCTAGCGGGAACATTTTACGCAAAAGTGCATTGTTTGTCCTCAAAATCTGGAAAACCTGTAAGCACATTTTTTTCACTTCCTCTAGTGGTGCAATTATTGGAAATTCAAGAAAAAGTTTGATATAAAAATTGTAGAGAATTTTATGATCTATAACTTTTTACTAATCCATTTTGCTCTTAAGTGTATTCGAACACACACCAACCCTTCATACCAAATTTCAGCTTGATTGGTCAAACGGTTCGGCAGCTATAGTGGAAGATAACACACAGACAGACACACAGACCGACCTCACTGTGGAAATCTTCTCAATCGTCTTGGGGGACCTCAAAAAGCACATTTCCATCGATATATCGAATTTTTTGCTCGTTCACTATAATTTCCCTTCGATGGGACCGGGAAAGTAAAAATACACATTCCTTGAATGAGAAACAAGTCACGGAGATTTGTCGTGGGTAAGGAATGTCGGAAGAATTTCCCGGGAAGGATTATTACGGATTTCAATTAATTTAACACATATTTTAATTGATTTAATTGACGTTAACAATATTTGTGATGCATAATACAATTTTATTTGTTACACTTGAGATTGATTAAAATCGAATTAACTAAATTTGTTGGTGGTGACAATGATTTCAAATCATGTTTACTTTCATTTTTAACTTTGAATCATTGCACAGTGATTTTACTTGTAAATGTCTAAGAAGTTTTATTTGCACTTAATAATATATAGTTTATAAGAAAATGAAAATAATAAAGCAATCGTATCGCTCAAACTTGTATGTATTTGAAGTCAATTCTGCCAAGAAATTTATGTGTTCCTGTAAAATATAAAATTCTTGTAACAAGTAACTAAACAACCCAAAAATATTTTATTACATAAAAAACTAAATACCTTAAATCACTATATCCCAAATCTGTCTTGGTTCACGAAACATAGTACAAAAAAATTCAATTCCTCATTGTGAAAACAATGCATCTTGAGTCAAGAGGGCCTTATTCTGAGACAAGATTGATGATGAAAGCCGTCAAGTGTGTATTGTTCTCGGTACAAAGAAAACAAAAAATCCATTCAGGATAAGTGCCTGTATCCCGAAAGCATATTTATTATTGATTGAAGGATTGACTTTGTGTTTTAAAAGTATTTCAGATAACTTAGTTTTTTTAAATAAAAAAATATATATTTTTATGTACACTTATATAAACAAATGACAAACATAATTGAATTATTTTATATTATATTATTTTGCAAACTGTCTGAACTTGTTAAAGGTTCAACCAGCAGACAAAGAATAAATGAACTTCAAATTATCAAATCATCCATGCCACTATAAATATTTACTAAATCTACTGATTTATAAATATTTTTTTTATCGGTTCAAAATAATTTATTCTCATTATACACTAAAATAAAGGTTTATCCCAGATTTCGTAATTAAAAATAACCTCACTAGGGAGTAAATAGATATTAGAGGTAGAAACAATCCGAAAAAAAAACAGATGGATTGTTTAATGAGAAATGCAAAAAAAGGTGTACCTCACATGTACTAATTGTGCCTTCTTTCTATATAAATACCAATATTGTTACGACATATCGCTTGTTAGGCCGAGCGAACCTAGACACGCGTGAGTTACAATAAAATAAAGTGATAATTATTGACATAATCAACTACACAAGTCTATATTATCAACAGTGTTTGGAAAATTAATAAAACTTTGCATTTTTCTGTGACAGCAATTAAGAGAAGAGTCACACAAGACAATAAGAAAATAAGAACTGGATTTCACGCTAGGAAATGTTAAGATGTTGCGATACGTAAAAGTATAAACAGTTCTTTAGCTAATAAAATAAAGACGTTAATTTGAAGCACAATGAGGTTCTTTCAGTTAAATTTAATAATTTTTAAGCGCTGAGGGGGCTGCATCTCTCTGGTCTAATATGGTTTACTGGCACTATATAATTGAGAATAGTTTAGAAAATTATTAGTTTCATTAACGATAGATAACGATAACCATTTTAATGACAATATTAGAGAGATTTTAAGCCCTTTAAAAAATCTCCTTATTTTACCGTTGTTGTGGTTATTTTTGCTAACCATAAGAATTAGCACGGCAATGAAATTAAGACATTTTAAACCACAACTTTAAACTTCACAAAGTGACAGGCGATAGTTTCTTTTGGTTTTTCTAACTTCAGAATTTCTGGTGTTTTATTGTGTATTAAAATTGAAAGAATATATATACAGGTATATATTTAATTTTGAAATGGAGAATGTTATGCAAAATGTTATCAATATATAAGAGATCGTAATGTGGATTTAATAAGTCAGGCTATACTTAGAGATATTTTCCATGTGCCTGAGACTGGGATAGTGGAAATCCCAGAATTTGATCTTAATGCTATAGAGTATAAGTTTGTGAAACCATATTTCAGGTTCGAAAGGCCGGAAATATTTAGATTAGCAAGGGTTCTTCGAATTCCTACTAATATCAGGACTATTCACACACCTAAAAAGTATCCACAAAGTATACACAATTAAAATATGTGTTTGCAGGCCAACGTCAAATCTGACAGAATTCTAACAGTAGTTATGTTATGTTAATCTAATATCACTTTTGCGTATTGTCAGATATTCAATTTAAATTTTACAATCATGACATTGCAAAAAAAATAAAAACATGATATTTGAACATTGAACAATATGTTTACGATATTAAGAAAAAATATAACAAATACTCCATAGGTTAAAGAAACAGATATTTTTTTTAAATAGTTTAATGTTAAATATTTTAAGCAGCACATTCATCTCCTTTTTCAAAATTATTAAATATGCTCGAAAATCTGAAACGTGTGGCAACGGTGCTTTGTTACGCATAACGATAGACATAACCACTCTCTATCTTTAATTTTCCGTAAGTAACGGAATCGGTTATCGTTATTAAAGTTAAAGGAATGCCAAACTTCCGTTGCGCATGCTCACAATAACGATAACGGAAAAAAGCGAATAATTAAAGGGCTTAAAATCTCTCTGTACAGTATGGTAAATAACCATACAAAGTTAGATAGATTAAAAATTGACTAACATTTTTTTTTCTTTGTTACAGAACTAGTGAATTCCTGGGATGTATGTCATTTGATGTTAGAGATGTTATTGAGGGAGTAAGTATTATGCTTATTAGTAATTTTTTGTTAGTTATTATTCCTAATTACATTCTTTTATCTTTTTTTTTATTGATTTTGTAAGCGATTTTAGATCTATATTTCAGCCTGAATAATTATTATTGTCAGGAAATAAAAGACTAAGTTCTGTACCACAAATATATAATTCGTAAGGAGGTAAGGCGTCTAGTTTCGCCTAAAAAGCCATCATCAGAACTAAAAATACATCGTTCAAAAACTACAAAAATTTATAGTACATTAATCAAGTATTGTAATTTTTTTGTACCTTGAATTTAAACACTCCGAATTATTACTAATTTATTTAAATAATACAACTTCTAATTTATATCAAACACGACTTATAAAATATACTCATTTATATAATACAACATACAAAATTCCTCTGACTCTTGCCGGTTCTTTCCATCATATTTATACCCATTATTATTTTCTCGCGGTTTCTCAAATATTTGAATTTCGTCTTCATGCTTCTCGAGCTATTAAACATCAGATTCGGCATTAGTTCCTCGTTACATTGCCCCTTCTTTAAGATCATTTCGTCTCGAAATGTTCCAGGACGATATGTACCAAACTCTCCATTCCGGCACCGGGACGTTAGATGGAAGTAGCTTTAAGTAGACAGCATACGAGTACGTTGATACCACTGAATCGAAAGATAATTTCCAACATACTCCTCACACCCCTCCAATTCCATCCATCCGCTCCACGGACTAATTTTAGGACCGCCAAGTTCCTTAGGTTCTTGGTCATCATCACGTTCCTCAATTTTACAAAATCCTTCCTAAGATCATGATAGATTAGTTTATAATGCGAGAACGTTTTTGTTGCCAAATAGAAGATGTCTCTTTTGCCCAGTGATTGCTCATCTTCGAGTTTAAGGACCTTTCCCACCAATGGATTCTACTTCCTTTGCTTTTGAATCTTGACGAACACCTTGGTTATTTCGCTGGACATTCTAAGGTCTTGAGCCAACGAAAACTCTATTGGCACTTCAAACAGGTCTCGTGGCCCCTCTCTGGTTACGCCGTGGTGCGCTTTCTGTCCGTTCGATTACAGTGTCATGAATTGCTCGAAGGTCATCTCGTCATCAGGTCGTTGCAAGCTGCGCACTTGGGCTTGGTCATCCTTACTATCATGGCTTCTTGCATAAGAGGCTAGTCTATTGAAATGTACAACTACTGGTTTTTCTCGAAGAACCTTCTTAATTCTATAAACGACATCTTTGATCTTCTTTAAATTCTTCTAAGTACCCTCCCAAGAACTCTGCAATTTGGGTGAATATCCACGAGGACAAGATCACCTACTTGGAATTCTCCATCTTCGGTTTTGACGTCATATGCTTCCTTCATCCGGACACTGGCATTTTCGATATTTGACCTGACTCATTGATGGATATTGTTCATTCTCTGTCGTAACTTGGTGACATAATCTTCGCCTGCGGTCTCTCCTTATGGGGGACATCCAAATTTCAGATCACATGGTAGTCCAGCTCTCGTCCTATAATAATGCTGACAAGGGTTTGACTGGTATATCGATGAATGATATGCCATCAGAAATAGGTGGGTCCCTATCTATTTGGTGATCAGAGACTACTTTTGATAAACGACTATTAATGGTCCTATTCATTCGTTCCACCATTCCATCGGATTGCACATGTAATACTGCAGTCCGTGTTTTATTAATTTTTAGTTTGTAGGCCAAAACGGCTGATCCATTCCTAGACAAGAGTATCAGCAACGGTCAATGCTTATGGTTCGACAAATCATAAGCTTCAGCCCATTTACTAAAGTAGTCCTTCTTCACCAAAATGTACTTTTTTCCAGAGTCAGATTCAGGGAATGGTCCTGCAACATCGATTGCAATTCTCTCAAATTGACGCCCACGTTATATTGATTCATGCGAGCTTGTGATCGCCTCTGAGGATCATTACTTCCTGCATAATCTGTACATTTCCGGTACCAATTATTGACATCTGTGTGGCAATTTACTCAGTAGAATCGCTCTTTCAACTTCCCTAACATTTTTGTAACTCCAAGATGTCCTGTAGTTGCATCATTATGCATTTCCCGCACCACTTCTATTCTCCGACTTTTGGGGAATACAATCTGTTCCCTCTTTTCTCTTCTCCCCCTGGAGTTTATAGCACGCGCTTCAGAATTCCGTCGTCTAGTATGAAACAGTTCCATTGAACTTAGTATGACTTCATTGTTGGTGAATATCAAGTAATCTACTACTACATAGGTCTGAGGTATTCTTCCTTCCACTAGATAATTTTTCTCAGCTCTGGATTTAATTTTTGGTCATTTTGGATCTCCCCAGATTGCCAGTGATCATCTACTGCAGCTGTCCTATAAAAAACGACCTTTTCTTCGTCTGCTTGTAGTCACCAGGTTATGGTCTCCTGGATAAGGCGTCAGCATTCTTGTCGTAAGTCCCAGCACGATGTTCCGACGATGAAGTCGATGCTTCCCTATTCTCCTTGCAATGATTTCAAATATGTACTTCCAACATCGGAATTGTCTTTTATTGGTAAGGATTTCCTATACTATCTTCCTTACAGTCGCTCTATCGTTTCCGGCTTCTTCCGATTCGCCTTCAATGGTTCAAGCCTCAAATTCAAAAGCACGAGCCAGTGCTTCCGCTAATTGAGTCGGACGAGCTAGTATCTATGCTTGTGTTGCTTCCTGTTCTCGAAGTCCATCTAAAAATGCATAGACTACTAACTTTTGTATCACGTTTTTTGGTGTTGCTGGATAGGCAAGGCGAACCAAACTTTTGTGGTGATTCATTCGGTTTTGATAGTGATTCCTTAATTGGAAATGGTAAACGTACTCCAAATATATTTGTGCATACCTCAGTTCTAAATGTTTGACTAGTTGTTTATAGTCTTCTTGCTACGATGTATTTAGCGTTTGAAAGAATATCTATAGCAATTCCTCTTAAAGCAAAAGTTAATACTATTGCCTTTTCTTCTGCCTCGAATTGGCGCCGATAATTAGTCCATGACGATTTTTCATCGAATTGTGGAGGTGCCATTCTGTGTATTCCCTCGAAGTCGCTTTTTGAATCCTCTACCGTCAATTTTTGTAAGCATACAATTTTTGACATTTTTAGATTATTTATTTTTTACGTTTAAAGTTTACAAAAAGAAAACTTCATACCTGAAACCACTGTAATATTTTTGTACGTTGGGTATGCTTTCAATTTAAACACTACGTCGAATTATATCTAATTTATTTAAGTAATACAACTTTTAATTTATATCAAACACAACTAACAAAATATATTAATTTATATAACACAACATAACAAATTTAACTGACTCTTGCCGGTTCTTTCCATCTTATTTATACCCATTATTATTTTATATTATATTCCAGAATATTCGTGCGATATCCCGGTTCATGTCCATGGTTCTCGAACTATGAGTCATCAAGATTCTGTGTACAGGGCCGGCCTAGTTCTTCGTTACATTATTGTTGTTTACCAATTGCAATTTTAACTATAAACGTTTTATGTCCTACCAGTTTTTTTAGCTAACTTAAAATTATTTCGCATAATTATATGTGATATTATTTAAGAACGTAGTTGATTTTTGTAATATTCTCATTACATCTCAAAAGATTTTTTGTAATATGAAGTTTATTTAATATAGGTTGCTGTATACATGAAAATAAAATGTGTTTAAGTTTTTATATGTACAACATTTCCTCAAATAGAGTAATTTTAACCTATCCTAGATTTATAATTTCCTCTTTCGTATGATAAGCGCTATTTCCCTTATACTTAAGTGCTTCCGTTTTGTATATTTATTGCAATAAAATAAGATTGAACCTGTCATAAAAGAAATATTACGTTAAAAAATCTCCAGCAATAAAGATATATTCGTAGCAATTTTTCAGCAAAAGCCATTTTGTAAATCACCCAAGTAGATTCGGTCATAAATATTAACCACTTTCAGAATACAACATCAAATAGTGCTTCGGATTGAACATACGAGGGATGTACTACAACAAGTCTAATTTACTAATACTCTCTAAAGTAATTAACCTATTTGTCTTTTCTTCCAGTTTACATAACTGGAGCATTTTAATGGATAGATTATTTAGTAATAATAATAATATATTTTAAGAGATTCAGAAGAATACGACGCGAAGTCATACGACAATATATAATAAAATAATATGTTAAAACCACAATGGGCCAAGCAGCGACATGTTTGGCCTTATCAGGCCAAATATACTGAGGGTAGAAAATAAACTAAATGTACATGGCATGTGGTAATGAAAATGAAATAAACTAAAAAACTAACAAAACTACCACAATCAAGAGTAAATGATGGTTGGTGATTTGTCTACGATGTCTGTATCAAAGTGCATCTCTAAGATGCAAATTGAAATTAGAAAATTTTTAAGAATAAATGTACCGAATAAGTTAATACCATGCATTGGTGGTGATAGACAAGACACTAGGAGGTCTATCCAGGACGGCACGCCACTGTAGAGCACCAAGTGACAAAGATATTAAACAATAATTTTGACAGATGTGATTTAAATCATTTTATTTATATTTATATTTATTTTATTAAAAGAAGTCTTGACTGTCTAAATGTAGCCTGCGTTTAAAAAAAATATTTATTTTATTAAAAGAAGTCTTGACTATCTAAAGCTATTCTGTGTTTAAAAAAAAATTAGGGATTGTGTGGGATTCGATTCCCGGGCCCTCTGCACCATTAGCGGGCATTATTTCACACTGCTACTAGAGCTCATGATTAAATATGTCCAAACTTATTATTTAAGCGAATCACGTTTCATAATAAAATAAATATAAATTAATGTTTCGCGTGCCGTCCTGGATTGACCGCCTCGTATTTTAATTATAAATATTACAGAGCTAAAGTATTCACATTCATCTCATAAAGAAAATGATTTAAGTCACATCTGTCAAAATTATTGTTTAATATCTTTTTCACTTGGAGCGCTACAGTCGCGTACCGACCTGGATTGACCGCCTCGTGGATTGACCGCCTCGTGACAAGACAGAAATAAATTTTTTGATTGACAGATGACAATTTGAAATTTAATGTCCAAAAATAGTAAAATGTAGAATTGACCAGTGGCGTTGAATTTTAATGAAAGCTTTGAAATATATTTATGAATGTGCCCAACCTGTATATCGTTGTAATATTTTGTTACTGAAAAGATTAAGGAAGATGGCGTATAGTTTTGGTGTAGCGCTATCTCTAACATCATCTATACGATACTATTTTGAGAGAGATAGAGATTGACCGAACCATCGTTTCATCTTCTTCTCTCGAAATAATACAATTCTCACCATTGGTCATGTTTATGAGTATATGTCAATGGGGGAAAGCTTGTCCTCCTGCTTACTAAATACCATTAATGTAAGTATAACGAAAGTTTTTCTTAATATTCTGTAATTTGTCTAAAATATTTATGAGTTCGTTACCACGAATAGCTTTTGAAATATACCAAGATGTAGGATAATTAAATTAAGTGAAATTGACAGGCGCCAGTCAATTAGCTTTTTGTTGGAATTAGTTATTAATTGACAAAAAAATTTTGGTATATTCTGTCTTTTCTTTTTTTTAAGGTTGGAGGAAAAGTAAATTCAAATGATAATTAAACTAAATATATTTTTAAAAGAGAGACACCATTTTTTTTAACTGAATCGGGCGTGGAAGTCCCACCTAAACTGAGGCTCTGGACCTATTGTGTCCCGCCAGTTTTCACATCAGACCAGTACCATTGACAAAGTCAAGAATAGTTCTGATGTTAGCGTTGGCTATCTCTTAGGGTTTAGGATACTGTCCCCCAAAGTGCCATTCCCTTTCCCTGTTCAGGTCCAGGCAATAGCATAATACAGGAAGAGGAGTTTCGTACTCTTCCTCACATTTTCTATGAATCTTCCGATACTCCTATGAGGTTCAGGTATCTTCTAAGCCCGCAATGTTCTGTCATGACACCTAGTGCAATATTGAGTTCCCGTCTTTTTAGGCATAGTAGATATGAAATGCCGGTACAAAATGTGCACTTCCGGTCACTTTCCAATCTAGACATACAGGTGTTCCCGTATCTTGAGCTATCTATAATTCCGGTCTCGTACCGCTTAGGTCGTTGACGGGTAATTGGAATACAATAGGGTCACATACCACATCTAGATACACAGGTGTTCCCATATCATGAGCGATCTACAATTCCGGTCACGTACCACTTAGGTCGTTGATGGAAAATTGGAATACAATAGGGTCACGAACTATAATCACCTTTATGAATACTAATCCGAATCTTGACCAAATAACTGGTCTATATTACATATACTAATGAACCTCGGAGGGTATTAAAATATAATCTATTATGTTATTGTAACTATGATTTTTGTAGTTATATTAGTAGATTATTTTACGATTCATATTTTACCTGAATACTAATCCGAATCTTGACTTTGTATTAAAATATAATATTAATATCTATGAGGGATTTTCAGGTCTATACTTACAAACGTCCATTGATACAAATAATTATAATATTGGTATATAGTGATAATAGTTCGTGACCCTATTGTATTCCAATTACCCGTCAACGACCGATGTGCACGGGACCGGAATTGTAGATCGCTCAAGAAACGGGAACACCTGTGTGTCTAGATTGGCACATGACCGGAAGTGCACATTTTGTACCGGCATTTCATACCTACTAGGCATAACCGTAGATTGTCTCTGCTCTTGGGTGGACCATCTATAAGAGCCTTAGTCCCGGAAGTTCCATCCAGTATTCTCTGTGTTTATCCCTTAATTGTTTTTCCAGCACACCCTTTACATGTTGGTAGGAAATACCACATGTGGGTTGCGGTCCAATTGAATTCATTTCTTTCTATGTCCTCATGAACAGGTATCCATTCAAGAGTTATCTTGTTGTGTTCTGCCAGGGCATTTACTTTTTTATGACAGTCTAATACTAGTTTGAACTATATTTCCATCCTTTGTATTGATTTAAGGTATGCTTGGCTATCTGTGGGTATACGGATTCACTTATTTCTAAGATCTTCGTCAACATCACATTTGTACAACCATTTTTCGAAGTCATTTCCACTTTAAAGACCGTTGCCATAGAGCCCAGGTTTAAAATTCAAGTTCTCCCTAAAATCATATGATAGAATCCAGCACCTATGCTGTCTTCTGTTTTGGACCCGTCTGATTTATTTTAACTGATCTCACTTTTTCTGTCTCTCTCAGGTATGTTTATCCTGAAAGGTTTTACAAAGTTGCGGCTGATAGGCATTCTCTCCGATGGCATAGTTAGCACCTCATTTTCTCTTAGTTTTTCTGCGATCATGGAATAGTATTCTTTCCTTGAAAGTTCCCAGCCCATGCCGTTTATACCCAGCCTGTATTGCAGCCAGTACCTCTTTTTCCATTACTAGGTGTGGCGGAGGAAGCTCCAGCAGTACTTTTATAGCCGCAGATGGCGTTGTTCTAAACGACCCTGTAATCAGAAGACATGCTACTCTCTGTAGCTTGTTCAGCTGCCTAGCTGCGTTCCTGCTATTCGCTTTATGCCACCATATTACGGAGGCGTAAGTTACGGCAGGTCTCACAACCTAGGTATAGACCCCACCATCCTTTTGCAGGCCCAAAGGGCCCTTAGAGCTTTTTTCGTTGCCGCCCTATCTATATGGCTAGAGAACGTTAATTTTTTATCTGGGTTAATTCTCAAATACTTAACCTGTGTTCAGTTTTTTTTCCATATGGATAGTCCATTTATGTTTAGGTTTCTTCTCCTTGTGAAGGCAACAACTGATGTTTTCGCCAGGTTCGTGGGTAATTCCTTTTTCCGGCACCAAATTTCTACAATGTTGAGTGACCGTTGCATCCTATCAGATACAACTGCATCAAATTTTCCATTTATAATGATATCTATGTCGTCAGAAAATGCTTGTGCGTACATATTTTCTAGGGCGATTTCTTGACAGTCCACCTTGAGAGCCAGCGTGTTAATTGCAGCGTCATATGAATTCCGAGATTGGTATGCGAATTGGTTTCGATGTATCGGATTATCTACCAATACCTCCGCCCTTATATATGTCAATCCTCTTTTCTAAAGTGAGATAGATAGACCATTAGTTGAAATAAAGATTCTACTCCTGTAGAAAGAAAACGGTGTTAGAGAGAGGCATCTTGGATATTTTTAGGATGCCGTGTATATAGCAGTTACAGCAGATGATTATTACGGTGTGAATGTAGTAGGTACCATGAAGGTAGTAGGTGTTGTGAATATGCATGTGCAGTGAATGTAGCAGGTATCATGAGTGTGCAGTGAAACACAAAATTTGGAGGGGAAAATTAACGACGGTATTAGGCTGGGTACTCATATGAGCACGAACGCGAATGAGGCAACCCGAGGACGATCAATTTGCCTCGCATACGGTAAGGTGGGGTTCTAGAATAGTGGACGCACGAGGCGTTGTATGAGATCGATCCAGTTAATGTGGCGAGCAATCTTTTTCAGTCGCTTTAAAAATATGGCCGATTCAGATTCTAATGGCGAACGCACTGCGTATTTTATACTTTTGAGCAGTGTATTAAAAAAGATCAAAAAGAAAAAACCAATGCAATACTAGTTACGACCGACAGAGTACACCGCCTCGACATGAAATTTTTGTTTCGGTCCAGACTGAGCTCACACTCTAATGTACCGCCAAGAAACGGATCGGGGCAAGGCCGCATGCATACGGATTCAAACAAATTCGCACGCCTCGTTCGGACCTACACATATACTAAGCTCAGGCTTCCTCGGGATCGTGCTCATATGCGTACCCAGCTTAACACTGTATCAACGACAGATAGATAATTAAAGATAATTAAAATATAAAGGTGGATGAGTGTATTGTGGATGGTCGTTTAATAGGTAAACCAGACCTCATTTTTTTTTGGAAGCGTAGTTTTCGGTGTAAATGGTATTGTTAATGAAAGTGGTGATAACAGACCAGAAATAGAAGTAAATTCGGATTTTAAAATATACAGGGCGAGAAGAAAAATAGATTATAGTGTGACACAAGGAAAAAGAAATGTAACATAAGTAAATTATGCTCCTTAGTTTAATAGAAACATAACATAAGTTTCAAAATTATGGACAAAAATCACCTACTTTTTTCACGAAGTTATTATATTTTAAACAAATTACTTACAATAAAATTAATTAATACATTGCTCTCTGATTGTGGTGATAACTTTTATTAAACGCCTTGTAAGAAATATTGATGATGATATTTATCAGTAGTGGCGGTTCGTGTTAGTCGTTATAACTTCAGAAAATCGATCGAATCTTGGCAAACACAGAACTACTGGATGATCCTTAGAAAGCTATAAATATAGAATGGAAAAAGGAGCTCATTGCCAGATACCATAATATCTGATAATTGAGAAGAAAATTTATAGATACTTTGAACAATTTAAAAAAATATTTCCATAAAAGAAGTCTTATAATTTGAAAATATAGAAAGTTAAAATAAAATCATAAAAAAATAATAAAAAACATATGATATAAAACTATATATGTATATTGTTATTTATTAATCTTAATTTTTGCTTTTTTACAACCTTCTTGTCAAAAATTTTCAATCTATCCTTTATATTTATTTTTATTTCCCTGGAAATCATTATACAAGGTGACTTTTTATTACAATATATTGATATGCAAACACCATGTACGTTAAATTTGCAAACCAAAAATATCTATGCTGAGTTCACTGTATAAAAAAAAACAAATTAAATAAATTTATAAAAAAACTTCGTCTTTACTTGTCTTTCCTTCTATACTTTTCCATCATTTATCTCATTAATTTCTTCTTCTCGTTCCTTATCTCCTGATGATTTTTTCTTTTTATCTTAGGGTTTATAATCTAGTCTCTCTGTCTCTCTATCACGCAGTGCTCCTTTTAATGTTCTTCTAGTTTTTCAAATACTGTAATTCCAGAAAAATTTCCTTACCTTTTTTTGTTTAAATACTTTATCTTCCATAATAAACATTTTACATTTTCTCTGTTTGATAATCAACACAATTTTTTTTGTTTGAATATGTCTATTATTAAAACTTTTAAAGACATACATTTATTATTCTTTTTTATTTTATAGGAAATTAGTGGCTCATTTGGACTTCTACCTCAATCTACCGGTCGCGCGACGAACGTGCCGATAACACACGATCTTCCAGCGATCAGGTCGACCGAAAACATCAGGAAAATGTGCGAGAGCCAGTCAAGCGTCGAAGAACTGATCAGCCTGGACGATTTGGAGGGTGATCTCAAAAGGTCCACCTCAAAAACGGTATTGAACGAACAACAAAAATACGCCGACGAAAATTTATTTTTGAGGTAAATAAAACATCAAGAAAAACAATATATTATTATTACCTATGTGTCAAGTTTATGGTCCCCAACTAACGTTTAGTTACGCACAGTTTATGCCCTAAAGTTTTACGTTTATTATATACAGCCTAAGACTATAGCACATGTATTAAGTTTATAATGCATAGTCCTATCTATTAACAAGTTTATTATGCACAGGTATTCACAAAGTTTATTCAGCAGAGCCGAAGTTTATAACCCATTTATTCAATGTATTATGAGTATGCATCAAAATTATTAGCAATAAGTTTATGGCCCTAGCAATATAAGTTTATTGAGCAAAGTGATAATTTATGACCCATTCACAAGTTTGTTAAGCACAGTCCAAGTTTATTATGCAATGGATCGATTATGCAAAGGACACAGAACAACATTTGTTATATACAGCCCACGTTTATCATATACATCACAAGTTTATTATACGCAGCCACAATTATTATGTAATGCCCAAGTTTATTAAGCATAGCACAAATTAATTTTACTATGGCTCATAAAATAAATGTATAGCACTTACTCAAAGTTTATGTTCCACGTATGAAGTTTATAGTCCATTAACACGCCTTGCTAACCTATGACCTCACTGGAAACCATAAGCTTATTGTGCATCGAGAAAAAGGGGCCAAGTAAACTAGTTTAATTAAGAAATCTTCGCTAACCCCAATCAAATTTGTAGAATTACTCCAAAAATATTTTGTTTTCTGAGGCTCTCTTTCTAAAATTCTATCAACCGTAAGCTAGCAGTTTAATTCAAGCAATTAATTTTTTTTCTGAAGTATAGCAGGTACCTGACATAAGCAAAGTATATTAACTACAATTAATATGTTAAATTAATAGTAATTAATGAAGTATTTCTCATAGAATGGGGGCTCGGGGAATTGCTAGACCGCATTAGAGGTAAGTTTTACAAATTAATCATATTATAATATTCTCTAATTATTTCTGTCTTGGATAAACAGAATTTTTATTTTAATTACGTACATTTAAATAGAATACATGCTTATTTTGCGTTTTGTGTTTTGTTCAGACAAATTGGACCATTGGGAACATTTAAGGTACAGACAAAATAATTAGAAAGTATTGTATGAATAATTTGTAAAACTTATCTCTTAAGCGGTCCAGGAATTTCCCGAGCCCCCGAGAAGTACTTCAAATTCCATTTTTAACCCACGATTTTGTAACACAAAACTAATAAATCTTGTCACCAGTCACTATACAATTTGTTTAATTACTGTTAATAGCTTGTTAAGTTAACTAACCCTAATGATTACAATTAAAGCCCTTTTTATTGTCATAACTAAATATTTGTTGAGTCCTAATACGTATTAAAGTTTTTATGTACTATAATTAAAGTTTTAATAATGCTGAATAAACTTTTTCCTCAATGTGAAAAATATTTACCATAAATTTTTGTAGTCTAACACATGAAACTAATTGATAAAAAGTGTTTTCATGTCAAAATGACAAATGACGCCACTCTACATTACCGGTTCCTCGGTAGAAATTTATACCTGGAAGCCTCATATAGGCACCAAACTATTGATTGTTAACAAAATATTTTATTTGGTATAAAATCCATCAAGTTACTCATATAAGAAAACAAACAAAAAATCAGTACCTATCAAAAGGCAAAATCCTAATACATTACACGTAAAAGATAAGAATGTATAATCAAACATCAAATATTCATAAATACAGTAGTGATAGCTTGAATTTTTTTCTAAACAAAGAAAAAACGCTAAGACTAAACAACAATAGAATAAAAAGAAATACGAAAACAAAACACTTGAAATAATTTAAAAATGGCAACTATTGCACTAAAACCAAATTTTTTAAAATGATCCTATTTATGAAACTCGGAAAAACATGTTTCTAAACATAATCCTGGAGACTCCGGATAACTCGGACAAAAGTAAGGCGTGTCTTTTTGAATCTTTTAGAGAAAAACAACCTACATCGCTTTCGTTATGTTCTTGCATCTTTGTTAGAATTTTTTTGAGGGAAATGTTTGTTTTCCGTTGCTTTAGAAACATCCTTACTGGAAGTTTGGACTTTTGTCGTTTTATTGGATAGAATTTTTCTTATCACAGCCAAACGAATATTATAAAACAACAGTTTGTTTCTTGAATACTTACTAAATAAAATGTAACTATTTAGTAGCAAAGTGGAGAATGTACCACCTTAAAAGTTTTTCGTTCATTCGGGTATTAAGAAAGGATTTGATCTTGACGGTCTATACCGGCCATATTTTTGTCATATCGAAGAATTGTAAAAGTTTTTTGAACATCATCTCCGTATCTTCATTTAAATTCTACCATGCTACTTTCGAATTCGGTTGAAATAAGCAAGACATCCCGTTTGTCATGCCATTTGTTAACCGCAATAGAAATAAATTCAAATTTTTTAAATTTTAGGCTAACAACCTCTTTCGGTTTATTTTTGTGGTATTTTGTAATGGTTCCTGTTACATAAATTTGTAAATCAAGCAATTTTTGCCACAAGAAAATGCTATTATAATAATTGTCCATATCCAAAGCGCGTCTCTTTTAGACTTTTAAACCCTTATAATACGGCTCAGTCTGTCTGTCCATCTGTCCGCATTTAATAACTCAAAAACAAAAAGAGATAGAGACAAACAGTCAACGGTAATAAACTCAGCATACCTTGAATGGCTCAAAAATAGATTTTCAGATTTTTATGACTACCGGTTTCAAAACGGGTTTTACAAACCAGAATCGGAAGTGATACTAGCTTTTTCAAAATAACATTCCGACGTGAAATTTAACGCTGAATCGATATTTGAAAACAGATTTGAGATATCTTTTATGGTTCATGAGATAATGCGGGTTTAGAAGTTGTCACGTGCCTGCTAACGCTCAGGCGCTTGTGACTTGTTTTTCTAAACCTTTCATTAACCATAAAATCACTTTCTGTGCATAGCCTTTTCCTCTCTCTATTTATCTCAGCTAAAATGTACAGTTTCATTTCATATTTATGCTTTTTTCCCAGAAGACCATGAATCCGTCAATAGTCAAGTTTTTTTTGGGGATAATATTTTGGTTAATATATTCTTACATATATCGAATTTTATGAAAACGATCTCCAAAACCTGTCTCTCCCTTTGATGGGATTTTGTCAAAATGAAAGCATCTAAATAATTCATCGGTTTTTCAATAGTCTTGCAAACGATTTACATTTCCCATATGAAACCACAGTCCAAGAAAAACTTTAAATTCTGACAAAACTTCTTCTGCATATAAAGATTTTTTTGCTTAATTTTATGCAAAAATCATCTGTCGCTAACCAAAAGAAAAACTCAAACAGGTCGTCGTCGCCTAGTGTATATTTTGTACCAGGTGCTCGAGAATCAGATTCCTCCGACTCTGAGTGTGAAAACTCATTTCCACTATCATCAAAAATGTATTTGCAAGCGTTTCTAACTCTTGTAAGTGGTTTCTTTTTATCAGTATTTAACCACATTTGCTTAGGCTAGTTAGCCCTGCAATTTGATCATCCATTACACAAGCCCGAAATATTAAAACCGAAAACCAAGACAATATACACGTGGTCTAGAACATACTGGAGTGGCAGCTGTGATCGCTGATCTGGTACCACTGTTGCCAGGTGGGAAAAATTTTCAATACCAAAAAATGTACTAAATTATGCCTCAGTGTACAGATAATTCAGAAATGATTGCCTCCCAACTGACCAAGATGGCATCACACCAATTGGTAGAACATAAAAAAATACCCCTAGACGTCATCCAGTATCGGAGACAGTATTAGTTTATTTTTAATGTATAAAAATAATAAATGTTCATGCCAAGGACTAAAATTGTTTGATCTTTTTTTCTTCAGAACGGCGAATAATATTTTGTTTATGTCGACGAAAAACATCATAATGCAATTAAACATATGGAAATTGTTTTATAAACTCGTCAAATCTATGTCACGAGTTCCATATATAAAATATTCCAAAAGAGTCTTGCTCAGAAGTAAACAACTTGACAATTTCACTGTATAACAAAATAAGAAACGTTTTCTAGCACAAAAATCGGTTAGTTCTGGAAAAACTCATTATTTAAATAAATTATTGTCAAGTAAAATATAAAACAAGTAATAATCGAAAAGTGATTAAAATACGCATGGGATGCTTATGAAATTTGACATTGACAGTGTCACTAAATCAGGCCCTTTCGATTGATTTTCGCCAGTTTATAGCCATGACGAGGTCAAATGGGAGACAATCATTTCTGAAAGGCACAGTACCACAAAAGATAAACTAATACAAAAGCGAAGGTTCTTGATGTTGCGATGGTCAAAATTTAAGTGACAGTTGAAGTTTCTGCCGCTTAGTACACTGGGAAAAATGTTAAAAATTCGTAAATTAGACTATCTATACTTTCAGTGTATTAAGTGGCAGAATATTAAGTGGCAGAAACTGTTAATCAAATTTTGATCATCGCTACACCAAAATGGCGGACAGGAATCTTGGCTTCTGTATTGGTTTATCTTCTGTGTTACCACTTTTTAGTATTTTGTCGTGACGTCATAGGGGGCATTTTAGATGTCAAACGGTGGCTGATAAATACTGCACGCGGCCTTTGTGGTTACTTTATGCTTGACTGAGAGGCGCAGTGGATAAATTTCACTGAAATATTATCCAGAATTTACAAACTAATTTCTATTTCTTTTAAAATTAATGTTTCTTATTTCGGTTCATACTTATAATCATCACTTTACAATTTATCATTCTAAAATCCAAAAATAGATTCCAAATCAAACACATTTCATCAAAAATTTGTGCCCGTCATTTATCGTGAGATGTAAAACGGTACAGCTATACCAAAAGAATTATTTCTAGAAAAAACCGTTGAAACTAACACTCATCTCTTTCTATATATCATTCTCATAGAGAGCGATGAGCGCAGTTGCATCCAAATACGGAATAGTCCATTACAAAATAAAATCCGTTATAACCCTTCTTAAAAAGATGCATATATCGCCCCAAATTTTTATCCACATATTCATTAGCTTCTTGATCGTTCAGGAGAATAGTTGTCTCCCGGCGAGAGCTTTTCACTTTAAATTATTATGATTAGCTTCTAGATTGTCGATGAGAATAGTTATCTTACGGCGAGAGCTTTTCACATTAAAATATGCTAGTCAAGACCGCACCCTAATGTTGGGAACATTTCGAATTGGTAACAAGTGTTAATAATATTTATTTAATAAAGTGCTCTACACGTTGTGTTGTCAAAAAAGTGTTAATGCAATTTATATTTTCATTTAATAAATGGGTGAGAAAATAACCCTTAAAAAATAAATAAAATTGATTCTTTGTGTTAAATAATGAGTCTGATGTACTAATTAGGCTGGTCCTTCGAACTAGTAAAAGAAATTCCAAATGGATGTGAGTTCCTAATTTATATTTATTCAGCGTACCGTTACTTATTAAAAAAAAAATGTGTTTTATTTTATTTTCTTTGAATATGGATTTTGTTAACCTCGACATGACTGGTGACTGCCATCATCGGCCCTTGACTGACTCATCAGTCGTGGAACAACCACGAACCGTTGGATCATACCACCCAATCGCAATACAAGAAAAAACACATTATTTTGAAATATATTTTCTATGGAAGAAGAAGCTAGCTACCCAAGGTGGAGACGAATGATTGGTTGCTGAGTGTGCGCCAAAAAGAAGTAAAATTCATATAACTTAAGAGACACAGACCTTTCAGTTCATTTAGCTTCAAGATCAACCGCTAAAAGCACGCATGACGCGTGATTTACTTCATGGACACTATAACTACTTTCGTTCGACCATGTTCCTGAAATCAAAACGAGTTATGTTCCCGAATCATGTTCTTTCGAGCAAATTTGTATTGTGATTCATCCCCACACCACTCATAACTTTGGATCATGATCAGTAATCTCTTTTCCCCCTGAAACATTAAAAATGTATGTTTGACAGATCCAAATCAATGTTTTCTAACTTCAAAAAATATAAAACAGAGGACAAATAATTAAAGTATTTTTAAAATGAAAGTTTTAAACATATACATATGATCCAGAGCAAAATATTACTGCATCGCTTAACCTAAGCGACGAAGCTTATGAACGTGCCATCTCATGGCGATGAAAACTGAAACATGATTTGAAGATCATCATCCAAATTAATTGGCGAAAGAAAACGTTTAAAATACGCTTCAAAGTTGACACTATAGAGAATCTAACATGAGAGTGACACTTCTAGTACAAATTTTTGGAAGCATGTTTCTATCTCGTTTCATAGTCATCTGTGATGGACATTTTGACGATCAAGAGTTCCACATGTGGTACAGTAGTACCACTCTGGCAACACTGTCTGATACTGTTAGGGCCGGTTTATCAATGTGCTGTTAACACAACTTGACTGACAGCTATCGCCTAGCTGTCAGTTAAAGTGTTTATCGATGTCACTGCTACCGGTAACCGAAGGTTATCTTGGATTTTAGCTGACAGAGACTTGAAACCTCCTGTTTGCTAGTTGACTGCCAGCTAAATTGATTGACGCGCAAGCTCAATAGATTTTTTGTTTTGTAGTTTTGTTATCTGCTAGAAAAATATAATCTATAAAAATTTTTGTAATCTTTTCTTTATTTCATTTGTATGATTTATTATTATGGAGCAGGGTGATCTATTTCAAGTAGGACATTAATTTATAGTGATGATGACGAAGAAATAATACTATTTATTGAGCATGAAAGAAGACCTTATATTATGAGAGGTTATAGCATTTTTTATTTTCAATAATGTTTTTTTTTATTTATAATCATCAAAAGCATTGCTCTATCTGATGCCGTATAATTGGCCAATCTTTTTTTCTTCTCTTCCAGAGGTTCCATAACCAAAAAAAACTTCAACCGAAACACAACAAAAAAGAACTTCGACTGACACAACAAAAATGGACGTTTGTTTGGAAATTGGGCAGTTTGGATTTTTATTTTGATTCCAATACGAACCCCCACCTTTGTTGAGTTTATACCGCGTAATTTAAATTGTCCAATCAAAAATATTTGCGGAAATAGTCAAAGCAGCCAACCGAAAAAAAATTAGTAATAGCTAGAAGTTATGTAGCCGTCAGTCAACAGCGTAATAAAAAACGCTTTCAAAGATAGCAGTGACTTTGGCTGTCAGTTAAGCCTAGCTGTTGGCTACGTAACAGGCAGATTTAACAGCACATTGATAAACCGGCCCTTAGAAGCAGACATGTGTATCGTCGGCAACTCGTAGAACAAGTCAGAAGCGCCTGTTCGTTAGCAGGCACGTGACGACTTCTAAACACGCATTATCTCATGAACCATAAAAGATATCTCAAATCTGTTTTCAAATATCGATTCAACGTTAAATTTAACGTCGGAATGCTATTTTTGAAACCGGTAGTATCATTTTCGGTTCTGGTTTTGTAAAACCAATTTTGAAACATGAAATCATAAAAATCTAAAAACCTATTTTGGAGCTATTCAAGCTATGTTGAGTTTGTTACCGTTGACCGTTTGTCTCTATCTCTTTTCGTTTTTGAGTTATAAATACGAACAGACAGATAGACATAGCCGTATTATAAGACTTCTTCTTTAGGGTTTAGAAGTCTAAAACCAGGTGATAAAAATTAAAACTAATTTTGTATTTATAAGTTGTCAAAGTTTATCGTCCATTGACTGATTTATCGCACTTTGTTGGCCATTAACAATAGCTAATATTTTCCACGCATATATTTTTTAAGATTATACGATGGTCTGTAGAGTTTAAATGAAATGGTATATCTAAAAATCTTGTTTCAATGAACATTCATTTTATATTTACAATAAATACAATGATTGGGGCTTCACGTTTATGGCTTTTAATCATGTTTGGCTAAGTTTATAACACTCATTATCAATTCGGTTCTTTACGATTTATATTTTTTAATTCTTAGGTATCTGGAATTAGATCCCACAGATGGTCCCGATGCTACCTCGGCAGCCACTCAAAGAAAAGCGACTGGTAATAGAAATGGAAGGACACCGTTTACTTGTACGAAAAGATTGAGCAGACCACCAAAATCAGGATTTGGATTCTCCGTAGTATGGACGCACCCACCGAGAATAGAAAGGGTGGAAAAGGGGTTACCGGCTGATAAAGCGGGTATCTTACCGGGCGATTACATCATTTTCGTGGATAAGCATAATGTCGTCATGATGCCGGAAATTGATATCTTAAATCTTATAAGGTAATTTTCTTTTTTCCACTTTTATTTATTCAAGTTTTATTGATTTTTATTTTATTTTATTCAGATCGTATGGAAGTCAATTAACATTAGAAATCTTTCGACGAAATCCATCGAGAAATGGCTCGGTTCCGAGCGTAAAAAGACTGTCGACGCCGATGGTGACTGCCTCGACTTTGGGCAGTTCTTCGATTCTCCCCGTCACTTCCTGTTCAAATTTAGTGCAGCGGCGGCCGTCTACCGTTTGTTCAACGAATACAGCATCGGGAGAATATAACAGAAGGAAACTACATTTACCTCAGGTCACGTTCAGTGCGGAGGTTGGTAACGGAGTCATCGTTTAAAATGTTCTCTGTACTAACCATATTTGAGGTCATTTGATACAACTCTAAAAGGGATTTTATTATCCAGATTTAAGGCCTGTTAATCAAAATGTTAACGTACATTCAGAGTGCAATTCATACGTTGCCTTGATTAAGCAGAAAAGTTAATTTTGTTAATTTTTCTATGAACCTCTTCTTCTCTAATACCCTGAGTAGAATAATAAATAGATGTTTTATTTATATTTATATTAAAGTACAGGGTGTCTGTAGAGTGCTTTTAAATATATGGCAAAAATTATCAAGTTTTTTTATCCGACGTCATTACTTGTACTAATGTTTTCCATTGTTTTTCCCTTCTGGAGATTATTGGCTCTACTAATTCCTATTCTATTATTTGTTTTCCATCTCTCTTCTCATTGTTCCACTGTTTTATAAAATTTCTTGTTAACCTGCATTGACTACTCATTCCTAAACCAAGTACACTATAATACAATCAAGTTCTTTCTTCGAGTGTTAGTGTATTCTTTTTTATTAACCTCCTTGTACTTATGTTTTCCATTGTTTTCTCCATCTGGAGATTAGTGGCTCCACTAATTCTTATTGTATTGTTTGCATTCCATCGCTCTTCTTAGTGTTCCATTGTTTTATAAACTTTCTTGATAACCTTCATCGACTACTCATTCCTAAAAATAATGTTTTTTTCCTTCTGGGAGCTATTGGCTCCATTAAAGTCTTCCCAGGCCTTCCTATTCAATACTTATTATATTTTTTTCATTCAAGCCTAAGATACGCTAGTTGCGATTTTCTCATTTATTCTCACCGTCGTGTTATGATTTAGATTGTATAAAACCAGATTCTCATCCTTATGTGTCAAATATCAATATTTTTATGTTATTTACATTTTAACACCAAAAATTTGTAGATATAACTTGATAATTGTTGATATATATTTAAAAAAATATTAATAGAAGCTTGCTTTAGCTAATTTGTGAAAATACAATAATGATTTTATTAAATTGGGTTGTTTAAAATGATTGTATCCTAAACAGGGATTTAAAAGTATATAGGGTGAGCTTTGCAGGAATTTTAATAATTTACTGTCTTAAAGATTAATATTATCGATTCACTCTGTATATTTACAAAACAATTAGCTTATATAAGATTAATTGCCTAACTTTTGCTTGAGACATATTTTTACTAATTTTGTACGGCCAGTATGTGTATGAATCGCATTTTTTTTTAAATTTTATTTTGTCTTCTTTACCTAGACACCATTTTGATTGTTTTTTTGTAAATATTTTTCACTGTTTTACTCACTGTCTTGTTTTTTTTATTTATTATTTAATTGCTAATATTATTTATTCCATTTATTTTGTTAAATATGTTATTTATTTTGTGTATAAATACATGTTTTTGAATTTAGTTATTTTTGGTTTTTTTTTTATTTTCCTTTTATTTATTTCCAAAAATGTGAAAAAAAAATTAGATACGGAATTTGACAATAGCCTATTTTGTCAAATTGATTTTTTCCTAACAGTTTATTAGGGTGATTGTTTATATTAGTGTCTTTGTCAAAATATATGCCATATAGAGTGTGTCCTATTGTGTGTACAACATAAAAAATTTTTTGTTGTTTGTATTACGAAAAAACTTATTGTAGATAAAAAATTTTGCATGGTCTAAAATGTAAAATACAACCATAAGATAATAAAATTTTTGACCCGTATTCGAGGTGCGTCAACAAATATAAATGTTTTCCAAGAGTAAAGTACCCTTATTTTAAAAAATAAAAAAAAATTTATTTGGAAAACGTGTTTAGAAATAATATTTTTGCTTACAAATGTAAAATCACAGCCTCCTATCTCAAAAAAATATTTTTTCTTATTTTTTTCTTGTAGCAAAGTTAAACTTATTTCTCTCCAGAAATTATTTTAAGCCTATTTATTGGTCTTTTATTAAAATAATAGATTTAACCTAGTTTAATATGCCATGACAGAGTGAAAAACTAATTTTGCATAAAGAACATACGTAATTGTGTATCTTTTTAGTCCATGTAAAAAATAAGCTTATTAGACTAGATTAAGCTCATTATTTTAACTAAAAACCAATCAAAAGACTTAAAATAATTTGTCGAAACTAATTTTATATGTCTCGAAGTGAACTTTCGAACTTTGATCCAAGAAAAAATTATAAAACATATTATTTGAGATGGGAGGTTGTAATTTTATATTTGCTGGTAAATATTGTTTCTAAACAAGTTTTCTGAATAACATTTTTCTATATTTTTTTTTTAAATAAGTTTACTTCACTCTTGAGCAAAATTTATATTTTTTGAAGCATTTCGTAGGTATACGGGTTAAAAAAGTTATTATATGATAGTTGTATTTTAATTTTTAGACAAAGCAGAAACTTTTATAAAGAATAACTTTTTTTTCATAAAACTAACAGTAAAAAAGTTTCCCATATGGTGCTGACTGTATGTAATATTATAATAATTATAAAAAATATAATTGAAAAAAAAATTTGTACACCTAAATCGACAAGTAAAACTTATCATGCGTAACGCAACATTACACAAAAAAGCCCAAAGTTGAATGTTTTTTTACAGTAAGACGGATTGAGATGCGGTTTTTTACATTCCCTTCGTGAACTCGTCTAGAAAGGGGACTACTTCCATTAAAGTACTTTTTTGAAATTGGATTGCTGCATCTAAAAGTGCATTCTTAAAGTACATATTTTCAGGTGGTCAAAGAAAAGTTCATATCTTCGACAAAAACCAACCGAATCACGCGAATTTCACTACCCGGAGGATTTTTGAGTCACTAAACCCATGTTCAGATTATCCTCTCGTACATCTAGAGGTCAGGACAGCACCAGGAACGTCATCAATAAGAGTTTCATGGGAATTCATAAGACATCAAACCGAAACTTATTACCCAGGTTTTTTTGGTGCGCCGGACGACCTGACCAATGGCGTTATCTCCGGGAATTTTACTGAAATTTCTTATCAAATCAGCCCAAACTTATAACTCTGGGATTTTTCTACCCACTCGTCCCTAACATTCCACTTTCGTCTCGAATATTTTCAATTTAATCAACCATACTAACTACGGTAATAAAGTAAGTTCATTGTCAAAGAGATAATATGCTCATTTTGTTGCAATAAACATTGCTTACATTATTTTTCATAATTTAACATTTGGGAAAGAGGATACAGAAGATATACTAAACCTCCGGATTTCATTAATATTCCTAGAGATGACGTTGATATCAGGTCATTCGAAAAACCCCCGGGTAATGAGTTTGGGCCGATTTGGTAAATAATTCCAGTAAATTTTTCGGGGATGGTACATCTTCTCTTGAGTCTAATTGTAAATTTACAATCACAACGGAGTCAATTGTAGAAAATCGATAAGCTTGCTCCTCGATCAGCTGATAACCGCCATGTTGCGACATCAGGTGACACTGTCCTATTATAGAATACCATAACGAATTTATTAGAATCATTTTAAATTCAGAAAAATTATGTTATTCCATCAATTGCAATAGTATTTTAAAAACTACTGTATATTATATCCATTAAGCAGCGTTCACATGGGTAGTGAATCACGGACGTGAAGCCCGATCGTGGTAACACGATTCATGAAGTTTCACGACACAAGTCATCGTACTTTCGTGTGAATGGGGACACAGAGTCAGTCGCAAATATTTCGATGTCGACAATACTTAGTAGCAGAAGCCGGTCAAGTTATGTGTGGAATAATACTTAATGGTGTCTGCGTCATTCATTCTTAAAATATTGGCCGCTTTGATAAACAAAACCGTCTTCTTGGCGAGCTCATGATCGACTTCACGAAACAAAAATCAAACGTGTTTGATTTTCTCACGACCGGAATATTTTGTTTCGTTAACATTCGTTCTTCACGAATCTAATAGCGTTTTTCACTGACAATAATTTAGGTGCCCTCAGTGCTAGCTCATTACCGTAGAAATTTTGGACTAACGTCGTTTCCGAACAATAGTTGAGAAACTCTGGATCGTCCTAGTTTCCCAGTGAAACTAGTGCGAGTATTTGTCATTGAAATAAATTAAGGTTAGTGTTAGTAATTTTTTTTGATATTAAGGATCTACATTTTTTATGATAAAAATGTACAAATTCTATTTTAAAATCAATAAAAATAGATAAAGTCTACTTTTTCTTTAACCGTTCGCAACATATTGACAATTATCATAACTTAAAACGTCATTTATTTTTTTGCACTTGCCCAAACCCTTCTGTCCATTTAGTGCATAAAATGTTGCCCTCAGTTCATCCGCTCTGAGTGACAGCTGACCAGTGGAATAGGCACTCCAAAAATATTTTGCTCTAAAATGACCAGTGGAACGTTCAACTTGTACTCAGTACACAAAAGTGCAACCAGTGAAAAACGCTATTATGGTTGTCACGGGGAATAATTCACGAAAGCGTGGGCCACGTTCGTGATTAACTATCCATGTCAAGGATACTTTCCATATACGATTTTTGATATTAAATGTCATGCTTTACTATGTACAATGGGGGAGTTCCCTCAATGTTGCCAACCTAGAAAAGGGTCTACTAACGGGGAAGGATTATTTTTAGACAAAATCTACTTCATTATTTTCGCAATGATAAAATATGTGTACAAAATTCTATTGAGCTTTCCAGAATATATCGTTAGCGAAATATAATGATTTTAATAAACTCTTACTTCTGATTGATTGAAATTTCGCTGTCAAATGTCATTCCTCATAAAGTAAGTATAACAGAACGACATGTTTCAATTTCAGATTTTACAATATTCAAAATACTCGCCAAATTCAGTTTAGTTCCACTAATCCTCCAAGGCTGTAGGTCAGTCGCTGAAAATGAAACATGTCACTCTGTTATACTTATTCTATGACGAATGACATTTGACAACGAAATTTCAACCAATCAGAAATAAGATTTTATTAAAATCATTATATTTTGCTATCGATATATTCTGGAAAGTTCAATAGAATTTTGTACACATATTTTATCATTGCGAAAATAATGAAGGAGATTTTAACCAAAAATAATCCTTCCCCGTTGGCAGACCTTTTTCTAGGTTGGCAATATTGAGGGAACTCCCCCATTGAATATTAGTGACAGTTCGATTGAGTGATATTTATTACTCAATCGATCTGTCAAATTCATCTAAAACGTCAGAATAATTAACGGGATAAATTAAGTTTTCGTGAAAATGGGTATGAAGAAAGATAAGCTAATCGCATTTGTGGTCGATAAATTAAATAATATACCCGTGCTTCAACAATATTTAAACTAAAAGTCATAATGGTTGCCTACCATGTAGGAACTAATCTATCAACCTAGCAAAAATCAAAAAGTTAAACGAATTGAAATTATTGTTATATAGTTGCTCTGCTTGATATTAGTCAATAGTGTCAATTGGACCTCAAAATTAAGGTATTTATTAAAAAGTTCTTTAATACAAGCAGACTTTTATATTAGATGTACAATAAGTCTATTAAGAATAACTAATGTAATTTTTAATAATTATTATATTAATAAAAATTTACTTTTTGAATTTTGTCAGCATAAATGCGCTTTTTATTATTGTCAGTAGATAGAATGTTTGTTAACTTTAACGGTTCTGTAACTAATGACAATGACGTTTAGATTGTGACAATTGTACAACAAATCAACTTAAAAAGTTTTATTCTAAACGTCATACCACATGAATTTAATATACAAATTTTTTTGGCAATTTCAATACAAATTGATACTGTGCCAATTATATCGCAACATGTTTTGGCTCTTAGGCCATGTTCAGGCGCTACAAATTACAGTAGTATAAAATTATTATGATATAAGGAAATAGCAAATTATTAAAACTTACAATATTCCGAACAATGTGAAAAATTTTTAACCAATGAGTGATAAACTTTTTGAAAACATCTTGTCACATGTGTGTTGAAAAACTTTAACCATTAACACCGTTTCACGTGGTACGGAAAATAAAATTGAATTTTGTATCCAAAAATAAAGGAACTTCTTAATGTTGAAAAATATTAAAAAATTAATAAATAACAAAACAGTAACTCATGTTCACCATGAGTGCCTAATTAGTTTGTTAAATCACAATCAAAGTGCATCTTCAAGATGCGAGCAAAAGAAAATTAAATTTAGAAGTTTTAATATACTATTAGGTTACAAGTCCGGTAAGCGACTTATTATAGTATAATCTATTCCAGCAATATACGCTTGTTTCGACTTGGACTGGAGGCTTCGACTTAAAGGTACGACTGTAAATTAACCCAATATTAAACCCGAAAATTTGTTATATGTAGGTATCATGCTTTTATTGAGACGTTATTTTTTTATTTATTGGTAAGTCTTAAGAACGAAAATCGACTTTTTGTTTAGAACTGGGCTCATATTTAATGATGCTGAAAGAGAACGTAACCAAAATAAAATTTCTGTAGTATTTAATAAAGTTTCGGTCGATTTTTTATGAATTCCAATGTAACTCATTGATGACGTTCCTGGTGCTGTTCTGACCTCCAGGTGCACGTGAGGATAATCTGAACATTGGTTCAGTGGCTCATAATACCTCCGGATAGTGAAATTCGCTTGATTCGGGTGATTTTTGCCGAAGATATGAATTTTGACATTTAAAAAAGTACTTGACGAACAGTGGTCAAAAACTTTCTAAACGAGTTCACAAAGTGAATGCAAAAAACCGAATTTCAATCTGTCTTACTGTAAAAAAAAGGTAAACTGGAGTGATATATTTCCTCGACTAACACAGCTTTGGAAGATAATAATTTAGAAACGTTACATGATGAAAATAATTTCAGTTATTAAAGATAAAATATTCAAATTTTAGCATTTTAAATCAATCAATCGATAATTGAGTCATCTTGAAACTTTCGTTTTTTTTATTTCTATTAAACATAAGTGGGCCAATTACCAAAAATTATCGGTATAGCCCAAAACAAATTTGAAATAATCCTAACAGAATCCCAAATAGCTAAATAAATGTCTTAAATTAATTATAGTATATCAATAAAACCTCAGTTATGGAACTTAAACCGAATATTTACAAAATGTTGATAAACCTTCTTTTATTTTGTATTTTTCTCTATACAAATTGATTAAACTTTTTTAGAAACCTACCAACAATCCGGAAGAAAATAGAAAAAAAGCGATGTTTCAACTGATTAGTAAAGAACAAGAATACGCTACTGGTTTGCAGTTTGCCATTACTAGGTTCGTTTCTTCTTTAGCTGAACGAAAGGATCTCATTACTTCGGCAGAACATAGGACATTATTTCAAAATTGCGAAGAGGTAAAACTTTTTTGTGCTTTGTTCATATTTTATTTATAATTTTATAAATCACTGATATTAAATAAAAGTAATACGTTTAGGTAGCCCGCCGGAACGTTTTGACTATGTAGCGAAATTAGTACCCGCTTTTCACGATGCAACTTTAAATCAACAGGTCCGTTCGCTGAATCTACAATATTGTATATCGACTAAGATAACTGGTTACAATTAAAATTACCCTTCTCACAATATTTACATATTTACATGTCGTCAGTGGCGTACCTAGAACTTTTGCTCCCCAGGGCGGTCTAATTTGTTCTGCCCTTTCTAACTCAATCAAATGGTGGTTTTTATAAATTAATAAATATAAATAAATAATTTTAATTGAGACCAAATATAGGTGGGGAACTTTTTTACCATTAGATGCCATATTTAAATTATTCAGTAATAAGTTAATAAATAAAAATACAAGACCTTTATTAAATGCCACAAGAAACTTATAGAGGTTTCAGGTTCCTCACTTATAAGACAAAAACATATTTACAAAAAAAAAATTGCCAATAAATATTTCTTATTTTATTTTATATTTATAAATAACATATTTATATATTTACTCTTCTAACTTTCATATTAGAGAAAACGTGTATAATGCTTTCGAAATTTAAATTATTTTGTAATTTCTTATTCTAGGATTCGATTGCAAGATTTTATAGTCTTAAATCATTCATTGTGGAATGAAGATATTTTATTATCAACTTCAATTTGAAGAAGCACCTTTTGCAACTATCTAAACTGATAGCTATTGTTAAAAATTTTTTTTAGCAAAATTACAATGTTAGTATAAAATTTTCCAATCTATCCTGCTGAATGAATTTTAGTAAATCAAGAGGACCTCGTCCCTTCCAGTTTTTCCAACTTTTACTTCTTCTTGTACTGCACATATTATCATAAAAACCTGGATCCGTTTTCTTTTAATGTGGAACTGTTCTTTATCAATGTAAATAAAGTAATTTTTTTAACATTCAAATTCCTTATTTAATGGGTTACATGTTATTATACATGAATATTTTCTTGCAAGTGAATGCAACTGATCAAAGTTTTCTTTTATTTACGTTATAATTCTAAGGATAGCCTCACGTATCGCGAATTTTCCCCATTCACATTGTATCTCCTAACTGGACGCTCAATCAATATCTCCAACTCTTCACAAATTGATTTGGCTTCTATAAGCAATCGCGTTATGTATTAGCGTATTTCTTTTTTCTATGGCATAGATGGATATTTAACCCTTTTATTTGCGGGTATTTTTGCGCGTCACAAATTTCCAAAAGGACGGGTCACAACAAATTGAGATAAAAAAGAAAAAGATTGCATTGATTTAAGTAATATACAAGCATCTGATCTCGATTTGCTATTTTCTTCTTCAGATGTCTACACTGCATTTAACACCTTGACCAGTAACAGAAAGTAAAACATCCAATGGATGAGTGGAGAACGAAAAAAACGAAAACAACTGTTCGATAATTTCAAAAAATGTTATAAAATTGATAGCAGCAGAACCTGCGTATAAACATGCCAAGCTTATAGAATGATTTGTACATTATACATATTCTGCATTTAGATTTATTTCGTTAATGCGAGTTTGAACATTGTGCTTTCCTGCCATGACCTTAACATTATCGTAAGCCTGTGCAATTTTTTATATCTAAACCATCATTGTCTAACTACGTTAAAATAATATGTGTGATTTCCTCAGTAGTTTTTCCTTTTGTTTCCACAAAATCAATAAAGGATTATATAACTTTAACTTTGCTGCCATCAGTAGTAAACTTATGAAGTGAACAAGTTGTTTTTTACAATTATAATGCCACCCCAAAAAATTTGTCTCACGGTACGGACCTGACCCACCTCCCCCGCCACGGCATGTTGTCACCATAAACAAATCGAATATTCCGGGGGGAGGGGGTGAAAAAAAGTTTGAACTACGGAAAACTTTTCACACAAAATTTGTAGATAGAAATTAGATAATCAAGAAGCTTTTATTTTCTCTGTGGAACATGTTCAGAGGTAGAGATCGTTTTTGTAGATAAATTAACTCCTATATAAAATGTGTCATTTAATGGTGACAGTTTTGTCAGTTTGTCAGCGATAAAAAAGGTGCATCCATTTTTATCGCGATAAAAGTGCCTGTTCCTCGCGATAAAAATGCATGTTCCTCATAATCAGACTATATCTAGTAGCTGTGAATCGCGTCGGCACGTCACTTTAACCTTAGTTCTGTCAGTTAAAATTACTTGTTTGGTTGATATTGAAATATGGAAGATGAATAATAAAATAATAAAAAATAGTAATAACGAAATAATTTAATTATATCAATATAGATAATTATTGTTGTTGTTCATTCTATATTTTGTCGTTAATTTATCTTGCCAAAAAACACTCAAGCTTTTTTTTAAGGATAAATTTCTTTTAAACTCAAAATTTATCCATCAGTAATTTTCCTCGAAAAACTAACATTTGCCAAATCCATGTCAGTTTCTCTCGTAAAATAGCTGATTGGCAAAATTTTTCGTTACGAAGAGAAATTTATGCGATGAAAAAAAAGCTCTTGTGTTTTTACTGTTGATAAAAATATTCTCTACAAATTTTATCTAAAACTTCTTTCGGTACAATGCCCAGGTTTTGATTTATAGCGTTCCAAACTTTTGCAATACGTTTATTGTCAAATATAGAGTTAACGGCTGATGTTAAAAATGGTAGAGTATACAGTTTCCTAAAAAACTACCGTAATACTTATAGTTGCATAGCTATAGCTTTCCAAAACTTGCACCTCGTAAATAATCAGTAGCAATATGGCTCGTAGTGCACGGAAAACATTTCATGAAGCATAAAACGTATAATAATAATGATAATAAAAATAATAGTAATAATTAGACGGAAAAGGTGTAGAATGGAATATAGGAGTTCAATTAATTCAAATTAATGATTTCAATGAAACCTTTATTGTATTAAAAAACGTGACACGTAGGTCTTTTGTTAGGTTTGTTTTGGTTTCGTATTTACAACTGTTCGCAAATTATTTGAGAACTGCGCAGAACAAGTTGCGTAGTGGTATATATTTATTAAACCGATTCCGAACTGATTCTAGGAACAGAAAACTAAAACCTTCTTTTTTATTATCTGGCCTCTGTTGAGTTAGTTTATTTTATATTACAAAAATAGAAGAATATTTTATATTTATAGGTTATCCAGCATTCAGCATAAAATTCTCTATTATTTTAGCATATAAAAAAATAATAATTTAATATGGAAACCGGTAAGTTATTCAGAATGTTAATATTTTGGAAAAATACAATTGGCTTAAAAAGCAATGGTTTAATTCCCAATTATTTGCTTTTTATTTTTGTTTGATAATTTATAAATATATATTTTAATAATTTATAATTATATATTTAAATAGTTTTTAAATATCAGTTTTTGCGCGGTAGTATATTTCACAATCACAATCACAATACGCATGTGTGCACTGAAAATCCTAAAAATATTCTTATCGTCGACCAAGTACTGTTTGTATGATTCGATAACCGTTCTGGAATAAATTTACACACGAACCAAAACACAAAATTATTTGTAATGACTGGTTCCGAATCGATTTTGATAAAACCAAAACACTCCGAACCTAATGCGCATGGTCGAACTGTTCTTAAATTAGAACCAAAACAAACCTGTTGTTTTTATGATGAGGCCGGTAAACATTCATCGCCTTGTAATTCTCCGTCTTCTGCATCCGTTTGTGAAGCAGATAAATCAAAATTCTAGTTTTCATCGACTTCATCTTCGACGGCAGTCAACGTATTTGACACGTTGTCACATGTTTATCCACTTCAGAGCAGTTTAATCCTGCTTTTCGGCATCCTTAGGTAGCTCTGCTATTTTTTGTACACTTGCAAGAAATTATTTGCAGTAAAGTTGATGGTGCGAGATCCATAGTAGTTCCAGCGGGTTCAGGTCCATTTGACGATGGCTTACAACCCCATTTATCTGGTTTATGATAAAATCCAAGCCACGTTTGAACCTGGTGATAAAGTGGTGTTGTGCCGCATCTTGGATTGGAGGTAGAAGCGATAAATTAAGCTTCGCCAATTTCCCGAAGCATTTGTATAAAAACGAGTTTATAGGCACTTCCGATTCATTACCTCCATATAGCGCAATAAAAAAACATTCTCCAGCATGAGCAATTAAATTAGGATCAACCTTCTTTTCGATGAATAACTACAGAGCTTTTAATAGAGAATCGTTTTTTTTGTAATGTTAAAATAACTTTGGTCTTCCCCATGTTGTATGTGGGTATAGTCACTAATAACACTCTTCCTTTAGCGCCTATCGGAAGAATTAAGCACTTATAATGCTTCCGGTGTGCGTCCTTATTCTCATATCCATTTGCCAATCTGGTTAGCAATACAAGAAGATCCACGTCCTCGCCCACAATTATGTCAGAATTGTATCTTAGCGACATCTGCAGGGCTGTTTGCTCGATCAGAATTGTCTTTTACGGCTTGCTGGACGACAATTCCGTATTGTCGAAATTGATTTTGAGCATTGTTATCAAACGAGTCTTGTTCTTTTCATTCGCCAAAAACTTCTCCTTATTAGATGTGGCAATTATAGCCTCGGTGACGATAATGTTTAGGTGTTTTAGATGGACGAAGGTGCTCGGAGGACTTCGTACCCATATTGACGACAAACTACAACAGCATTTGGATCGAAATGGTTGCAATATGAAATTAGTTTTTATGCTCTGGTTCTTGGAGTACATGTCAAAGTAATTTTTCACTAATGTTTATTTTTTGCTCTTAGAGTATTTGCGCCGGGGAAAATTAGCGGAAAGGTGCAAAATACGGCTAAATCATCCTGAGTGAGAGAGGTCCATGGGGTTTGTATGGCGAGCGCCAGGATTTTTTAAGAAAAAAGACAGTTTTTCCGCCGCCATGTTGGTGTTATAACTTGGAGAAAAAGTTCTTCAGACAAAAAATGTGTGTCCTTAGTGGGTGCATATGATGAATCTTGTCCGGTTTCAAAATGTCTACGAATATTCATGTTATGGGGATTTTTTATATTTTCCAAAAAAACCACCCCCGGGCCCATAGTTGGTCCGACTCTGGTCATTAACGAAAATAAAATAAATGATAGTGACAGAAAACGTAGAATCTATTTTTTTTAAATATCATATTTATGCAGCCAACCATACACAAAGATGTATGACGGGTTGTATAGAGTTAACCAATGAAGTCGGAAATTCAAGTCTAAAAGAAATAAAAAAGCAAATCAAGCTGGAAAAAGAAAATGATAAACAATCGAGTGTCATCAAAAACGCTTTTCCAACTTTGATATTTTCTGAAAAATCATGTTTTTCTGTAATCAATGACATTTTTATTATAAATGGATTAACAAATTTTGATAAACCTTATGTTTTCTGCGTTTTTAAATAAATAGACTATAATTTGTCTATTCCGTTTCAAGAAAAAAATAGCAGTGTCGTAAATAAGTTGAAAAAAATTTCAAATTTGGGAACTCTATACAGTGCTACCTACAGGGTGGGCGGGTAATGTGGGAGATTTCCCCCGGGATCGTATAGTCTTTGGGGTGCGAGAGAATAAACATGGATTTTTTTTTATGATAAACGATTTTATTTCAATTTATTAATTAATATGCATGATTTCCAATTTTTCAACACTTCTTTGATCTCTTCAAATCGCCTGAAAGTTTAAATATCACTGATTTCATATTCACTAATTTATTTACTCCGAAAAAACTAAAACTTGAAATATATATCTGAAAAATAATGAAAATGTTGAAAAAATCGCATCATATTCAAAAATAATATATTTTTACTATATAGGTATAGTTGAGGAGCTCCGTCGCATAACCAACTTCATATTACATCAAAGACATGGTGACAGGTTTTTTGTTTTTTATTAAGTTAATCGTATTAGCAAAAACCTACTATAATGAATCCATTAGTCTTCAATATATCAATTAACATCCAACGGTCCTGACTCCATAAACAATTAAAAAAAAATGTATTCTTAAATGGTAAAATTGTAGTTGACTACATTACAAAACCGCGGAAAAAGAACTGTCAAAAATATTGAATTGGGGTTGAGAAAAAGGTAGATGAACGTGGTTTTCAATGAAATTCGGAAGCGAAATATCATTAATAAGGGTGTCAGATGCAAGTTTATTTTTAAGTACTTAAAAATAAACCAATATAGAGTTTTATTTTTCTTTATTGACAGTGAAAAATGATGTCAATAATATTAGAAACGTAGGAATTATAATCAATATTTACTATTTAGATTTATCAATAAGATATACTGATACTTTTTTTTGTTCAATAACAATATTATATATTGCATAAAATTAATCCAACCTTTTTAGATAAATATATTACTGTTATTTCTTTAATTTAAGCTTCTTCGAATAACCGAAGACATCCTAGACCACCTTGTACAAGACGACGGAGAACCTCAAATCCACATTTTGGCCAAAATCTACTTTTCAAAACTTCACGAATTAACTTCAGCATATAAACGATACTGTTCGGGAATCAAAAAAGCAGACTGCATACTTGCCAATAAGACTAAAAATTGCAACTCAGAGTTTTGTAGGTAAGAAGAACTTTAATAATAAAATAAAATAAAATCGCTACTTAATTTTACAACACAACGTCATTTATATAATATATACAGGGCCAATCACATATAGATAAAGATAATTTTACAGCAGACGTAAATATTCAACCAACAATAATTATGTTTTAACATTTTTTTGTAATTTAAAATAAAATAAACACAACGTATGAATAAAAAAAAATATTACGCATTTACTAAAAATTTATTGGGTCACAAGTAACATTTTCTAAGTTTTTATTTCCTAATTTAATGTAAAATAAAGCCAAAAATGTTTAATTCATTGTATAAATTTTACCGTTGTACTGGCAGTACCTCTATTTAGAATCAGCGGATTTAATTTTAATCTTAATATTTGGTGCTTTTTTTCATATATTATATTTTATTTCAATAGTACAAAAATATAATATATATTTTTTGCCTTACCGTTTATCCCTTATTTTACGGTAAAATGAGGAATTCATATTTGGTGCATTTTTCCACTTAAGTTCGCAGCATATGGTAATTATTTATTATTAATTTTACGAAAAAAGGTTATTTTTCATATAAAGTTCTGCATGGTCTGAAACTTAAAATGTAACAGATAATACATTTTATGGGCCTCGTATACGGCCCGTCAAAAAATATAACTTTGATCAAGAGTAAAGTAGACTTATTTTAATATACATAGGAATATGTTATTTGGAAAATATGTTAAGAAACAATATTCACCTAAAAATCTAAAATAAAACAAATTTAAATTTTTTTTATTTTTGTTTATGCTCGAAGTGAACTGATAAAATTAGTTTCCACAAATTATTTTAAGTATATTTATTGGTTTTTAGTTAAACTTATACCTAGTTTAATATGTCATTACAGAGTGAAATACTAATTTTCCACAAAGAAAACACGTATTTGTGCATCTTTTTAAGGTCGATATAAAAAATGCGCATATTGAATTAGATTAAATTTATTATTATAACTAAAAACCAATAAATAGGCTTAAAATAATTTGTGGAAACTAGTTTTATATGTATCAGTTCACTTTGCACTCGATAAAAATAAATAGAAAAAATATTGTTTCTTAGCAAGTTTTCCAAATAACATTTTTTTTTATTTTTTAAAAGAAGGGTACTCTTGTGCAAAATTTATATTTTTTGATGCACCTTGTATACTCCTCAAAAACTATATTATCTGATGGTTGCATTTTAGGTTTTAGACCATGCAGAACTTTTTATGAGAAATAACTGTTTTTCGTAAAATTAATAATACAAAGTTTCCCATATGCTGCAAACTTAAGTGGACATATTGTATATTATTATATTTGAAACAGAACGAAAATATAATATTTCATTTTTTGGGAATCTTTAAAGAAAGTATAAATGCTTAACACATATTTTTACAAAAAAATTTTAACTTACTGTTTTTTCCTTATTTAAAGTTAAAATCAATGGTTAATATTTGGTGCATTTTTCCATATATATTATTTTATAATTCAAAAAATACTAAAATTTAATATTTAATGCCTAACACTAATTTTTATTTAATTTTTTTTTTACCTTACCGGTTTCTTTTATATAACGTTAAAGCGAGGGGTTAATATTTGGGTATTTTTCCGTATATATTTTTATATTTTAAAAAGTACAAAAAATGAATATATTTTTTTGAACCTTTACAGAAAGTATTAATGCCTAATACATATTTTTTTGCAAAAATTTTTTACGTTACTATTTTTCCCTTATTAACGATAAATTGAGGCGTCAAAAGTCTGCACCATATGGGAAAAATTTTTATTACTCATTTGACAGAAAATTTTATTCGTGATAAAACTTGGTGCAATGCGTAAAACTACTATTCAAAGCATCAAATGTTTAAATTTATAAATGGTATACAGGGGTGGGCAAAAAATATGAATTTTGACCAAGAGTAAAGTAGCCTTATTTTTGACAATATCAAAAATAATTATTTAGGAAAGTTGTTTAGAATTAAAAATTACGCTAAGATTTAAAATCACAGCCTAGTACACAAAAAACCATTTTTTTATGTTTTTAGCCTACCTCAAAATAATATCATTTCGGATGAACTTTAGGGGCCTTCCTTCAATCACTATAACACATTTTGGTTAAAAAAATTTGGTTTTTTTCGTTATTTTTACAGCATTCTCGGCCTTCTTTTAAAATTTTTATGACTTTGGGTTTTTCTTGGTGCAAAGTTGAAATTTCACCCTGTAGACATGTACACAAAAACGGCCATTATGATTTAATTAAAGACAATGGGTAAAATAAGAATACCCAAAAGTTTTTAGTACCAAAATGTAAATAACATTCACTTATTTACGTCAAAATAGTTATTTGTGTAACTAGTGCAAAAAGTGCATATTTGTTGCACGAAGCATGGTTTGCAGCTCGAGACGAAGTCGAGAGCTACAATCATGCTGAGTGCAACAAATATGCACTTTTTGCACGTGTTGCACACAACATTTTTTCTACGATCGAAATAAATATGACATTTTTAACAGTTTTCAAAAAAATAAAATTTGAACTGACAATTTGAAATTAATTGCAGAAACTATCACAATCAATCTGACAGTGACAGTTCAGGCCACATCCATAGGTCAAATCGGTAGATATGAAACGATTTTGATTAATCAAACGGATTTCTATTTATAAAATGACCACTAAAATTTGCTTGTTGATCGTTTGTGATCTTATTTGAGATTGAATTATCCATTGAATCACGGATAATTTAAATAATTTAGGTAATATTATTATAAGTACCTATACAGGGTGGCTACTTTTTAATAGGGACAGTATTGCTAACTCGTAAACGGTAGACGCTAGAAACACGCTTTAATGGAGAAAAATGTGCGAAATATAAAAATAGACAAAACGATTTTTTGAAACCTAAAATATTCCTATTGGTTCCGGAGTTAAACGACAAAATCCGAATTTGTGAAAAATCGTTTTTTTGCCAAAACTCTGTTATTATACAAAATTTGGGATAACTTTATTAAAAGTTTTTGTTGTATTCTTTTAACTTCGTTATAAACTGCCATACTTAAAATTTTAAATCTGACGTTTCATCTCTTCGGGGCCACCATCAACTTTATCTTTTTAAATACGGACCTATCCATTTTATATTATATTATTAAATCGCTTCGAAAACTAAATTCAACGATATATCACACTTGATTATTCCGTGACGTTTTGTCTCTTCGGGGCCACCATCAACTTTATTTTTTAATTACGGACCTGTCTATTTTATCTAAGAGTACTAAATCGCTTTGACTACTACATTGAACGATAATAACACTTGATTATTCTGTGACGTTTTGCCCGATCATTGACATACGTGGTTTTACGTATTTTCTGAGGGGGAAACAACAATACACCTGCTAGTGGTTCTGAACCTAGAGCTTTACTAAGATACAATAGCATTTGTTATTGTAATATTTAATAAACAAATAATTAAATAGAATTTCCTGATATCTAAATGTAGTATACTTCGAATAACAAACATGAATTTAAATAAAATAGACAGGTCCGTATTTAAAAAATAAAGTTCATTATGGCCCCGAAGAGCACGGAATAATCAAGTTTTCGTTGAATTTGGTATACGAATCGATTTAATAACATTAAATAAAATAGGCAGGTCCGTATTTAAAAAGATAAAGTTGATAGTGGCCCCGAAGAGACAAAACGTCACGGAATAATCAAGTTATATCGTTGAATTTAGTATTCGAAGCGATTTAATAATATTAAATAAAATAGGCAGGTCCGTATTTAAAAAGATAATGTTGATGGTGGCCCCGAAGAGACAAAACGTCAGGTTCAAAATTTAACTATAATTTTGTATAATAACTGTTCCTACTAAAAAGTAGCCACCCTGTATAGATACTTCGCTTTATGTAAATTCATCAAAACAAAATGTATTCCTGAGAGTCCCTATGGTCTAGAGGCACAGATACCGGCGGGCTCCAACCCAGGCGGCTCAGTTTCGAATCCCGGCGGCGGCGTCGAATTTTCTTTTTATTTTTTTTAATTTTTATTTACCAAGAAATTGACAATTCAAAGCACTCTAAAATTTACTTTTATGCACTAGTGCACAAAAGATTTACTTTTATGCACTAGTGCACAAAAGTTATACTTTTAACGCGGTAGATAGTGCAAAAAGTGGTCACCTTTTGCACGATCGTAGAAAAAAATATTTTTCAAGTTAACGGTGTAAAACAAAATCTAGCTAAAATTAACTAAAAAAAAATGAAGCTTTCAATATAAAAATAAAAAAAAGAAAATAAAAATAACGAAGAAAACCAAATTTTTTAACCAAAATGTATTATAGTGATTGAAGGAAAACCTCTAAAGTGCATCCGAAATGATATTATTTTGAGCTTGGCTAAAAACAAAAAAAAAAGTTTTTTTTTTGCGTAGGAGGCTGTGATTTTAAATCTGAGTGTAATTTTTAATTCTGAACAACTTTCATAACAAAATTTTTTTGATTTTGTCAAAAATAAGGGTACTTGACTCTTGGTCAAAATTCCTCTTTTTTGCCAACCCCTGTATACCATTTAGAAAATTGAAAATTTGACGCTCGCAATAGTAGTTTAACGCAATGCACCAACTTTGATCAAGAATAAAATTTTCTGTCAAATGAATAATAAAAATTTTTCCCATATGGTGCACACTTTTTGAGTCGCACTGTATATTTTTATATTTGAAAGAGTACAAAAATATAATATTTTATTTTTTGGGAAACCTTTAAAGAAAGTATCAATGCCTAACATTTATTTTTTCAAAATTTGTTTACTTTGCCGGGTTTCTTTTATATCACGATAAAGCGAGGGGTTAATAATTGGGTCATTTTTCCATATATATTTTATATTTCAAAAAGTACTTAAATATAATATTTTATTTTTTGGGAACCTTTAAAGAAAGTATCAATGCCTAACATTAATTTTTTTCAAAATTTTTTGCCTACCAGTTTTCTTTTAATAACGTTAAATCCAGGGGTTAATATTTGGGTCATTTTTCCGTATATATTTTTATATTTTAAAAAGTACAAAAATATAATATTTTTTTTGGAACCTTTACAAAAAGTATTAATGCCTAACGCGTATTTTTTGCAAAAACTTTTTGCCTTACTGTTTTTCATTTATTAACGATAAAGTGAAGCGTCAATATTTAGTTCATTTTTCCATATATATTTTTATATTTCAAAAAGTTCAAAAATATAATATTTTGTTTTTTGGGAACCTGTAAAAAATGTATCAATGCCTAACATTTATTTTTTTCAAAATTTTTTGACCTACCGGTTTTCTTTTTTATAACGTTAAAGCAAGTGGTTAATATTTGGGTCATTTTTCCGTATAAATTTTTATTTTTTAAAAAGTACAAAAATATAATATTTCATTTTTTGGCAACCTTTAAAGAAAGTATCAATGACTCATATTTATTTTTTTTAAAAATTTTTGCCTTACCGGCTTTCCTTTATATAACGTTAAAGCGAGGGGTTAATATTTGGGTAATTTTTCCGTATATATTTTTATATTGTAAAAAGTACCAAAATATAATGTTTTATTTTTTCTGAACCTTTTAAGAAAGTGTCAATGCCTAATATTTATTTTTATTTGTTTACCTTGAGGGTTTCTTTTATATCACGATAAAGTGAGAACTTAATAATTGGGTCATTTTTCCATATATATTTTATATTTCAAAAAGTACTAAAATATAATATTTTATTTTTAGGGAACCTTTAAAGAAACTATAAATACCTAACATCTATTTTTCAAAATTTGTTTACCTTACCGAATTTCTTTTATATCACGTTAAAGCGAGGGGTTAATAATTGAGTCATTTTTCCATATATATTTTATATTTCAAAAAGTACTAAAATATAATATTTTATTTTTTGGGAACATTTAAAGAAAGTATCAATGCCTAACGCATATTTTTTTGCAAAAAATTTTTGCGTTACTGTTTTTCCCTCATTAACGATAAAGTGAGGCGTCAATGTTAAGTAAATTTTTCCATATAATATATTTTTATATTTCAACAAGAAATATATAAATGTTTTTTGTTTGAAATAATGTCTTCTACTAAATCCTTTACTTAGATCACTATTTTTGACACCCTGTATATTTAAATGTACTTAACGGAATAATTGATTTGAAATAATAATAAATAACTTTTTTTGTTTTGGAATTTGATTTTTGTTAACAAATAATATCATTTATTTTTAAAGATTTCTTCTGGTGCCACAAATACCTAGAAGAAGACCCGACATAACAACTTTTATTCACAAACCTCTAGAACACTATAGAGAAATTTTGAGGCTGCTTATAACAATACAAAGTTGTACCAAACCCAATCAAGATGACCTTCCTGTGATAAATCAAGTAGTACATGACTTACAGGTAAGTTCATAATCATCCACAATAATTATTCTAAGTTATTTTAAAATTTTTAGTTAACTTATCGAGAAATAACTTCGGAAGGAGGATTAATGGAACCTCTAGGAGAGGGTAGACCTTTGTTAACAGTACAAGATTTAGAAAATAGGCTAGTTTTTACAAAATGCAAAGTAAGAGCCTTGATTCTAATTGTTATACAATTATGAAAATGAAATATATTTATTTTAGCCCTTCGTATTAAATAAACCAGGTCGACAATGGATTTTCGGGGGAGACCTAACAAGAGTAGAAGGTCGAAATATACGCCAATATTGGACTTTATTGTTTAGTGATCTGATATTGTTTGCCAAAGCATCTAGAGACCGAGTTTTATTTGTTATGGAGGACCCCTTGCTCTTAGCTCATATATCTGATATGTTTTTTAACGTGAGAAAAAAAGGTAAAGCAGAATTTATTATTCTAAAGAAAGAAAAAGGCTTGATAGTTTTTTCAAACCATTTTTATTTAACCATGCTCGGTCATTCGGTAAACTTTCGTTTGAGTCAACAATACTTAATAATTCAAAAAATTCCGATTCGTTTCTCTCCCCATCAATGTAAACTATGTAGTAAAAACTCATAATAATTATAATTCGAACATTAAAATAAATTAAATCATAATTGGTACTTACTGCGCTTCCTACAGAGACACCTAATTTTTGCCATTTTAAATTCACAATTTCGCCCTTATCGACTAAAATTTTAGACCAATGAAATCTTTTTTTTACTTACGTTTTTACTAACAAGAGTCCACTGAATAACTCATTCTTTTCCTTTATTTGTGATTTTTTTTAAATCTTCGGAAGTAATAGACACCTTATTCTATTATTTTATTATTTTCATATTTCTTAGATTTAATAATCAGTTTTGTTTATATTTAGATACTGAATTTAGGATAAACATAAATCCGGAGGGTAGAAACGCCACTAGTCCCACCGTTCATTGTGGTCCGGATCTATCTAGGACACCAAAGAAAAACGCTAATAAAAAAACTGTGATCTTAAGAGCTCCCACACCGGAATTGAAAGCTGTGTGGCAAAACTTGTTACAAAGACAAATGTAAGTATATGAATGAAATTTTTTTTTCTTACAAATTTTTTATTAGTATAGATCAAATAATTTTAGTATCAACACGTGATTTAAATTTAAAAAGGGATACTAATTAACTTAACGTAAAAAATTAAAATCGAATCAACCGAAAAATTCTGCAAATGTGGTCCTTTATTTAGGCTTTAATGTGACTCTTGTAATGTAAATTAAAGGCCTTGGGCAGATTATCATAATGGGGCCCCATGACTATTTCGTTAAAACAGACATAAATAGTAGATAAGCAAAATTCTAGATTTAGTCAACTGTCATTTTTATTTGTTTACTGTCACATGGAATGAATACATAATAATTACCTACATACTGGGCAGGGTTGCCAATTTGTGAGTAATTCCTCACATTTGTGAGTAATTTCATTAGTCTGTGAGTAATTTTGTGAGTGGAGGGCAATTGTGATTAAAATGTGAGTAATCTGAAGGTAAGCGTATATTTTTGGTAATAGTAGTTAGGAAAAATTCTGATCTACTCTGAGAATTTATTAAATCCTTTAGACAAAAATTTCACGTGCTCTATTAGTCATTAGATATAATTTTTAGTCTTACTGCGTCCTCTATTGGTTTTTCAATATAATCAACTACTCAACTGTTGACGTCGGGTAAACGTACCCAATATCCTTGAATAAGTCCTTAAAATCCTTTATAAAAAGCGTTGAAAAAATCCATGAAATATTACTGAAAAAAAAAATTACAAAGTACTTGCAAACTTTTTAAAATATTCTTGAAAAATACATGGAAAATCCTTTAAAAATCATTACAGAAGTTCTTGAGATATTTAAAAAACTTTTAAAACTCTTAAAAAAAATTGGAAGAAGTATCCTAAGAAATCGATAAATACTCTTTACAAAATCCTCAAACAATTTTAAAAAATCGTTAAAAATTAATTGAAACAACCATAAAATGTCCTTAACATATCCTTAACAAAAATTGGAGAAAAGAAACTTAAAAAAAATCTCAAGAAAACCCACAAAAATCATTGACAAATGAATTAAACTATCCTAAAAACTTCATAAATAATCATTGTAAATCCTTGAAAGTTCACTCAAATATCTGTAAAAAATTATTCAAAAAAATTTTTCCAAGATTGTTTTAGGATTATAACATTTTTGAAAAAAATCCTAAGAAATCCTTGAATACTTACAAAATCCTTAAAGAACCTTGAAATCATTCAAAAAATAATAAAAAATATCATAAAAAATAACTTAAAAAATCTTAAGTAGGGAATTTTTTCTATGGCAACACTTAACCAAGCGAAGCAGCACCATTCTTTGATGCTTGGCAACATTGCTCAGTCACAGATTTAAAATCCAACAAAAAATTGTTATACATAATTTAATATACGATACGTTTTCAAAAAAATTGCCTTGTTGATATTTTGAAGTTGTGAGTAATTTGTGACTAATCCGGAAAAGTTTTGAGAGTAAATCGACAAAAACTAGTTGGTAACCCTGATACCAGGTGTAAATGGATCATGGGCCACCCCTATAACATTTAAACGGGTTAATAGATTTATACCAAATTTTGGTCGATTAAAATAGAGCTATTTTTGGATTTTTTTACATAAAAAACCAATATGGCCGACACCCAGTTCGACCGGAAATGATATGAAAATTGGAAATTCAAATAGAACAGCTGGTACATTTCATTCATTTTATTTTTGATTTTTTTTATCTATCCATGATATTATTAAATCCGACACTTTGGGAAATCCCTCCACTTTTCTAAATGGTGGGGGATGCCACTCCATATTGTTAAGGACACCCAAATTCAAAGGATCCCCAATTTCAGGACCCCCAATTTTAGGACTCCAAATTTTAAGACTCCCGAATATTTTTAATATAGGAGGGAAGTAAGTTTTTTTACTTTCGCGCTACAAAAATATTATTACGTGGGCTAAGAGGTCCCAAATATTTTTATATAGATATTATAATGATACGCCCAATTATCATTATAAAATTTTTATACTCTGTCTCCATTGGGAGTGGATTCTATATAACAGAAAAATCATAAATTTGTATAAATAAACTGATAAATAATAAAAAAATTAAATTTAAGTTGCCTGCCAAGTTCCTCTTTTCCTTTTTTTCTTATTTTACACCTTCGTTTAGGATAATTTTGAGATCTAATTCTTTTAACTGTTTAAATTTTTTTTGTATTCTTACTTGATGCTGCTCTTCTTCACAATCATAATTTCATGGAATATACCATTTAAATTTCCCCAATAGTCATGTTTTTTCTACCAAATTTTTTTTATAAATTATAAATTTTCTTTTTATTTAAAAAAAATACAACACCTATTTTTTACAAACTATATCCTTTTGTTATTAATTGGAAATATATTAATTTCACATATTTTAGTTTTTTTTTATCAAATATACAAAATTCTCTGACAAATAGTATATAAAAATATGACTTTTCTTATTTTTCTCTAATTAATTTCGACTTTCTATTTTTTTTTAAACCCAAAATATATCATTACTTGATTTTTCAATCTTATCCAACATATTTTATACTGAATGATTTTAATTTTCATATTTAAATCCTAAATTATTACTTTTCCAAATATAATAAAAATTTTATATCTATTAATTTTCATAAGAATTTATTTTGATATCAATAATTGTTGATTAAACCATAATTTTTACTTATATACCCAATTATTTTAAATTAAATAAAAACTTTCGAATAAAATTTTATAATACAAACTTATTTATAATAATACAAATAATAAATTAACTTCTATAACTCATACAATATAAATGATTTCATTATAATATATTCTGACTCCTTCCCTAATACTTTACAAATGTTTGGGGATCCTTAAAATAATCGGGATCCTGAATTGAGGGTCCTTAAAAATATTCGGGGGTCGTGAAATTGGGGGTCCTTAAAAATATTCGGGGGTCCTGAAATTGGGAATCATTAAAAATATTCGGGGGTCCTAAAATTGCTGGAACTTTAAATTCGAGGGTCCTTTGAATTGGGTAGTCCTGGAATTCGTGGGTCCTGGAATTCGGAGTCCTTTGAATTCGGGGGACCTTAAAAATATTCAGTGGTTCTTTAAAATATTCGAGAGTCCTTTGAATTCGGGGAGTCCTTAAAAATATTCAGGAGTCCTTTGAATTCGGGGGTTCTTAAAAATATTCGGAAGTCCTTTGAATTCGGGGGTCCTTAAAATATTTGTCTAAATTTTGTCAATTATTAATTTTGGTTTCTTAATAATTATTTATATTTAAAATATGATGCAGTAAATTTTCTTTATTTGAGTTCTTTAACAGAGATGTCATCGAAATTTAAAAAACAATAACATATCTCCTTTATTTGAAAAAAGAAAAAGAATTGTTATGTACATCATTTTAATGGTAATTGAATGAACAATTTTTACTACTTACAATCTATGTTTCATTTAAAAAAAAAAATTGGCTTTTATTTAAAAAACGTAATTTTCTAAACTTAATGTTCAATTAAAAATATAAAAATAAATAATTAACAAAATTGAGGCTTATTAAATAATTCTAATTTAATTATAAGTAATTTCGATCAAATCATAACCACTTAGGATAGATAAAAAAAACTTTAAAAATACAACAAAAATGGTGTCCCAAGTGACATTTGACTGTCGACCTGTATGTATTTGGAGGAGTTTAATTCAAATATGTAGAGATGCCCCGGTCTTCCATCTGATTTTCCAATGTTTATGTAATTTCCGGTCAAACTGGATGTCGGCCATATTGGACTTTTATTTTAAAAAATCAAAAAAAAACCATTATAATCGACCAAAATGTGGTATAAATCTATTAACCCCTTTAAAAGGTTTAGGAGTGGCCCATTATCCATTTACACTCGGTATAATATAATCCGAAAACATAACTCTTTTAGGGTTCACAGGAAATGTATATTGATTAATGAGGTCCCCTTCTAGTTTTAAGATCTATGTCTTTAAGCACATCACTTTCTATGGAAATCATAGCCACAAACTGGTCAGCATTGTACGTCTTTATTAATTTTTTATTCTTTTCAATTTGGAGAAGGAACGTTCCCCAGTGCAGTTATAGTTATCATTATGTTTAAGAAGATTCTCAATGAAATTTCTATATTTGGAAATGTGTCTTCTATATGGTTATCTTTCAAAAGATGATAAATTGATGAAATACTATTGGTATCTTCATTTTGATTATGAACAATATTCAAATATCCTGTTAAATGCAGACATTATATTTCCAACTCTTTCTCGTTAATGTCTTCATAATAGATTTCAGCAAATTATTTGCAATTTTCAAGCGAAAAATAAACGTAACCGATTATTAATCTCCTTTTACGAACTGTTGTTTTAGATGCACGCTCGAGGTAAAGATTAGGTATCAACGTTGCCAACTGTATTGTAAGCTGTTACAGTACGGGCACTTAAATTATACTTCCTCTGCTCTTGGTACATACTAAATCCTTAAAAATCCCAAAAATCATTAAAAAACCTTAAAAATCTTAAGAAAATCTTAGAAATTCTTAAAAATACTTTTTAAGCATTTTAATCCTTGAAATATCCTAAAAAATCCTTAAAAATCCCTAAAAAATCTTAAAAACACTTAAAATTACTTAAAAATCTTAAGCAATTCTTATAGATCCTAAAATAATCCTTAAAAACCATTAAAATCCATAAAAATTGTTTAAAATTCTTAAAAATTATTAAAAGTTGTTGAAAGTCCCTGAAAATCCCAAAGTCATTAAAAATCTTTAAAAATCTCTCAAAATTCTAAAAAAAAAATTAATAAATCTTAAGAAAATCATAGAAATTCTTAAAAATACTTTAAAATCGTTAAGATACCCTTAAAAAATCCTGAAAAAATTTTTAAAAATCACTAAAAACTTTTTAAAATCTTAACCAATTCCAAAGATCCTAAAATAATCAATCCTTACAAAACATTAAAATCCATAAAAAAAGTTTAAAATTCTAAAAAAATATCCTTAAAACTTCTTGAAAAATCCTTAAAAATCTTTGAAAGCCCCTTAAAGTTCTGAAAAAAAAATTAAAATCGTTAAAAATATTAAGAAATTTTTAAAAATACTTTAAAATCCTTAAAATATCCTTAAAAAATCATTAAAAATCTGCAATAATTTTTAAAATTACTTAAAAATCTTAAGCAATTCTTAAAGATCCTGAAATAATCCTTAAAAAACTTTAAAATCTATAAAAATAGTTTAAAATTCTTAAAAATCCTTAAATATCCTTGAAAATCCGTAAAACTCCCAAAAAATTATTAAAAATCCTTTAAAATCCTTATAAATCATTAAAAATCTTTAAAAATCCCTTCAAATTCGGATACAAATTTAAAAATCTTAAGAAAATCATAGAAATTCTTAAAAATACTTTAAAATCCTTAAAAAATCTTGAAAAAATTCTTAAAAATTCCTCAAAACCCTTAAAAATACTTTAAATTAAAAATCTTAAGCAATTTTTAAATATCCTAAAATAATCCTTAAAAACCATTAAAATCCCTAAAAATTGTTTAAAATTCTTCAATATCCCTAAAAATCCTTAAGAGTCCTTGAAAATTCATAAAAATCCCAAAAATCATTAAAAATTCTTTAAAATCCTTAAGAATCCTTAAAAATCGTAGATCCTTCTAGTTGGGTGCATGACTGAAGACTGTCCTAACAGATGTTTTTGAAATTTGTCAGTGATTGATATTGTTATGATTTGTGAAAATATAAAATTATAGTACAAAGTTCGTACTATATTTATTGATATAATCGTACAAATACTATAATTATAGTACGGTGGGTAACGCTGTTAGGTATAGTAGGATGAGGCAGTCTGAAGGAGAAACCAGAAAATGAGACAGTCAAATATTGTTCAATATTACTTTGTCGGTATTATTCCGAATCCTGCACCAGTGACGTAGATAAAACGGAGAGGTCTCTGATGAAATAATTTCGACTCTTATGGGCACAAAACATAAAAACATGTGTTATTTGTTTTGTGGTACGATCGTTAGAGGCGCCTGCCTGCAGGTGCAGACTCAGCTGTTGCCATATCGTTCACTTGACTGAAACGTGTTGCCAAGAATATTTATTTTATCAAAATAAGTCTTGACTATCTAAATCTAGCCTGTTTTCAAAAATAAATTAAAAAAGATATATGGGATTCGATCCCCTGCGCCCACTACACCATTAGCGGGCACCATGTCACGCTGCTAGTAGAGCTTCAAATTTATTATTTAAGCAAATCACGTTTTACTCAAGTGAACGATATGGCAACAGCAGAGTGGGAACGATCGTTCGTCTGACATTTTTACAATTTCGTATTTTTGGATGGTACGTCTACATTTTGTGATTCGTTCAACAAAATAATACTTATAGAGAATTCAAAACAAAAACCGTTGTAAGTCATCGATGACGTATTTAATTGTAGTCTGTTATAGCTGCACATAGTTGCCAAATCTTCAAAATAGTAGGAGAATTTTGGAAAATTAGAAAAGAGAGGTTATGGGTACAAAGTGCACGTACACTTTGCAATCGCATTGTTTTTTATCGATCAATACGTCTGCCAATTCATGTAGGTTAATTTAACGGATATGAACAAATATAAATTTTTGAATTAAATAACAACTACACTTTTTAAATTAAAAAAGTATTTAGAGGTTATATTTGAAAGTAGACTAAAATAGGGAAAATATTGTGAGCAAGCAAAAAAAAATTTTCGAGATAAAGATGGAAATATCCATTTTGAGGTCACCACCCGAAATGATTAAGGCAGCTTCCAGATGGAAGTGTGTCTGCCGGTCTGTGTGTCTGTCTGTCTGTCTATGTGTATTCTTCCACGATAGAGGCCGCACCAATAATCCGATTGAGCTGAAATTTTGTATATGGGTTTGGGTTTCCCGTCGGAAGAACCAATGTACAACATCTGTCAAACGGAAGTGTCACTATCAAAAAATTCAGATGCAATATGTCACAGAATTTGATTTGCAATATGTCATTTGAAAGCGCTTGATAAATTTTATTCAGAACAGTCAAAAATATTTCTCTAACTGTCACCTGTCAAAAATAAAAAAATGTCAAAATTTTAAACTTTAATATTAAATATCTGAAAAAGTATTGGTGGATACTCGTCGGGAAAGTTTTGGGCGACACAACCGACTTTTTTTTTAGTTTCTTTGAATTTAAAAAATTCTGCTAATTTATTTTCCATTGATTTTATTGTGGAAATGCCAAAATATTACTTTTACACGTGTGTTTGTACTTTGAAACTTAATATATTATTTTTTTTATAAGGTATATTATGAATCAACTTTCTAACATGTTTATTATATTACAAAATTTGGTATTTGGTTTTTTTGAAGTTTTATTGAGTATGCTTCATAAGGTTAATTACACAGGACCAATTCCAAAAAAATATTTATTTATTTGCAGAATTTTTCGGCGCAAATAGTGATTATAATATTCCTTTAGTAAAATTTAAAAATTGTTAAAATTTACGTTGATTTACTTTTATCCCATAAATACATAGGTTAGAAATTAACAACAATAGAGTTTAGACTTTTAGGGTTTTAATATAGAAGATGTCAATTTACAAACATTTATATAGAATTCTGAATCAGAAGCAATATTAAAACACAATTTAAAACGAATGTAAAATTTGAAATTTGTGTTTTTATATATTTTCTAATTCAATAGATATTTGTATTAAAAAAAAATTAAATTGGCACTTTTTCTAGAAGTTTTAGTTTTTAAAACACAGTTTAGTAGCGTCAATACACTGACTGGTTGTCACTAAGAAACAAATCGATTTGAGAAAAAAAATTAATCATGGTTTACATATTCAGAGAGTAATAAATACTATTTTCAGTTAATATTGCCATACTTTTATGAGAAAATCTCTAACCCCTATATATTTTTCTAATTTGAAATCGTTAAGAAATATAAATTATACAACACTTTGGTTAGACCTAAATTAGAGTTTGCATTTGTTATTTGGGGAGAAGAGCCGCAAGTCTACAATTAGGAAAGAACAAAATAAATTTCTTAGATATCTTTATTTCAAAAACTACCATTCCTGGCCAGATTATATAACAACAAGGTCTTCTGGATTACGTGAAGAACTTCTAGCAGTTTATTACACTGACATTTTTGTTTTATAATTTGAAAGCATTTAGTGTATGTTTGTTTTTGTTTATTTTGTAATAAACAATATACAACAGATACGTACGTTTGATTTTTGAAGGCATGAATGGTAAACAGTTGACAAAAAAATTTCGGTCAATATTGAAAAGTTCCGTCTCAATACAAATATTCACTTTGACACATAAAACTTATATTTGTTTCACAACACAATAATATGCAGATTTTGATCATTAGCTAAGAGAAAATCTTCTCCCTTATTCACATCTATTATTGCGGATATATTTTATATCCTTCGCAGTTAGCACATCTGCTGCTTGAGATGGCCAATTGATTGAAAGGTGTATCATTTTCAACGGCCTCTTACTAGATTGTTCTAAGGCTTTTCTTTTGGTAGCTTTGCTAATTTTTTGGCGCATATTTTCGGTATTCACTTCATGATTATGAGAGCCCGCTTCTCTTGAGAATGTTTCTCCTATTGTATATATTGTAGACTTACATCCTCTTGTCATGCATTTCCAACAAATTTCTTCAGTCGACTTCATTATCCGTAATTTATAAAATTTGTTGTTTTGCCAAACGATCAACTCTTTTCCCCGTTCACTAAACATTTTTTCCATTTTAATACAAACTGTTAAATGAACAAAGTATTATAGCGACAGAAGAACGTTTTATATTGCAATTTTGCCTTCCAATATTTATACATAAAATCTATATCTATTTAATTCCCATCCTAATGACTTCTTAGAAAATACCGAATTGTGCAGTTCGAGTACAGGATTAAAATTTACCTTTAATTACTTTTTGCAGTTCGAGTCCGGCATTAGCCGGTCATAATTAAGCTATAGGATTGCAGTCTTAGTATTTTTGCAATTCGTGTGCACCGGATTTAATAGGTATCCACAGTAATTTGGAAATTTAAGACCAACAGTTTGGTCCCCTCTTGTAAACAGGTTGAAACCAGCAAAAACTATCAATAGCGCTTATAAAATAGATGTCATTATCACTTGCAGAGTACTTTGGGTGGCTTTTTTGTCTTTCTTTTGGAATTTTCAAGGTTGAGACTTCTTTTTGTTCTGGAGGATTTTGCTTCCTTTTTTTTCTATTGATGGATTCAGAAAGTTCATCTTTATAAGGAGATGACGTAATCAGAGAAGCTCCGATAGCTTTTCGTCCCTTTTTAGAAATGTTCCGCTTTGAGATAGGTATCGGGCTAATATCAAAAGGAGACAATTGCATTGGATTTTGACCAGAAATCTGGAGAGGTACATTGTTTGTATTCGATAATTTCGAACATGAAGGCTGGTTTATGTCCGGTAAGTGATCCTGGGCGTTTATTTGGTCTGAAAGGGTTGATGTAGTCGATGAAGCTTTATTGTTTGAATTCGACGATTTCGTACATGAAGGCTGGTTTATGTCCGGTAAGTGATCCTGGGCATTGGTTGTGTCTGAAAGGGTTGATGGAGACGAAGAAGATTCAACTTGAATATTCGGAACAAATCCCCTTTTAGCTGATTCTTGTTCTGCTGCTAAAAAGTCAGCGTCGGAGAAAATTTTTTTATTCAAAGGGTAGATACCAGTAGCCCTAAAACCATGAGCAGCTACTTGACCAGTCTGAACTTTAAGGTATGCCGAGCCAAACAATTCTACTACATCAAAAGGACTAAGAGGGCGATTGTTGTTACGGATCCACATTCGAATCTCTTCACTATAATAGTTTTTTAACGGTCCCATGAATGACTTGTCCAAGGGCTGAAGTTTATGTGTTGAATGTGGAGTTAAAGACACGATGCCTATGTTACGGGTATGGCTGTAGGGCCCATCAAGAATTATTAAAATCAAGTCCTCCTTAGACGGTTTTGAATGCTTAATGCAGTGATGTAACCACTGAGTGAAAATATGGGCTTGTACCCAACCAGATGGATGTGCAACTCCAATAGATCCCGAAGGAACACCTTTCATGAGCTGTATATTCATATTTTTTCCAGGAAATATTAGTAATGGTGGTATGAACTGGCCGGTAGCACTCATGGAAAAGATAACTGTTATCAAAGAACCTCTTTCTGCTGAAAGATGCAATCTGACGTTTACCTCGAAGGCCAAATACCGAAGAAATCTTGCTTTGTACGATGGTTAGTCCCAATTCGTCTACATTGTAAATGTTCGCTGGAGAGAAGGATTTTTTTTTGTATTTCAGTTTCTTAGAGATCAAAAAAATCATAAACCCTTTCTTTGCAAAAACCTGCAGTTCTAGCGAACGATGTTCCAGTAGGCTTCCTAACTGACAGCTTTGGATGCCGCTTTAAAAAAAGATCAAGCAATGCTGTACCAGCCAAACCTGATGCAGAAAATGGGTGTTCAATGTAATTTCTAGAATCCAACATATAGGCCATCCGTCTTAGATCTCTCCTAGTAAGCCCATAGAATTTTGATTCCATTAGTATAAAATAAATTATAATAGCCGCCTCTTCAGGTGAAACAGTGGTATTCTGACAAAGCCGGAAGAGAGTAGTGCGAGGAACTTGGCTGACTTCAAGTACCCCATCATTTTTCTCTAACAGCGTTAATTGCTGCACTCATATTCTCTTGATCATATGCTTTTCTTTTCTTTTCACAAACACGCTGAGTTGTTCGCGGCATTCTAAAATAAAAAAATATTTTGTAGGAAATACCTACTGAAAAAGACTGGTGTAAATATGGAATACTAGTATTCCATATTTCCAACAACACCCGTAGCCAACATCTCATAACATAGATTAAATTACGAAACAGCAGTTACTACACCGAAAACTATAATGCATATATAACAACATATGTGCAAAGCATTTAATAAAAATATGCAACAAAAAATATATCTAATAATAATGACATACCAGTTAAAAGTTTCGAAGCGTATGATTCACAATATCACGTGTAACAGACTAAAAACTTAACTAACTGTGTTGTAGCATTCTAACAACAATAAAGTCGCATAGATCAGTAAGTTTAACTACTTGCCGCCAGATAGAGACATTTTGTTTTGTAGAACATTCGATATTTCATATTACACTCATATTCCATATTTGCACCTTCTCCTCTACCTTCTCTCATACACCCCTCCCACAAATAGTGTAACGGTGCTAAACTTTTATTTTTATTATTATCTTGTTAAATGATTTATATGGCCTGAACTAGTTACCCCTTAAAACTACTGTTTTATTAATATATTGTGGTACATGAGTTTTATTTTTACTGGATATATTATAGGTTAGATAAATGCAACTTAAATTGATTCAAAGATAAAATCAGATAACAAATCCAGGAACAAAACACACTATACAAAAGTGTACACAATATAGTACAGAACTACAAACTGCACAAAGTAAGATTAGCAACACTGGCACTATTGGCACGCAGAACTGTAAACTAAATAAACAAACAAACGCCTCTGGTTTTAGTCATTCACACTACCACTCTGCACTACAGGGGGTTGTTATAGCGGGGTTGACGTGCACTGTCCTCTTATCGCACCGTATGATTTGCACGCATTGCTTATTGTTGACAATTCTGTTGCGGGCCTGTTTTGTCTTAGTGTCAGTAATGAACAAAATTTTATATTTTTTTCTTTTCTTTTGAGTTGGCAAAGGGATCGGTCCATTTTAGACCTTAACCATACCTGCCCACCTGGAAAACTTATAGCCAGTCCGACCGTGATTAATTTACTCTCTGAATATTGTTTGTATAACGTAGTTATTTTATGAAACAACCACTTGGTAAAATTGACGATAGTGTTGTTATTGCGCACGCAGCTTTCAGTTGACGTCAGGCATGGACGGCAGTTCTGTTAGTTCGCCATTAGAATCTCCTGAAGTACCGCTCACCACTTCAGTGGTCACTTTGCAGCAGTCGGCAGAGTCGCTTTCGATGCGTCGGCAGGTGCGTCTAGACACTACTAAAACCCACACGCAAACCAAAATATTCCTAGACAAAACACAAGAGACTACAAGTGTTGAAACTGATCCCGAAAAATCCCAAATGCAACCTCAGATCTCTTTAGACAAGACTCCAGATACTCCCAGCGCAAACATTTCGTTTCATTCCTCATCTGAATTGTCGCAGGCTTTTACTTCCCATTTTACTTCTGAAGCCAGTTTGTTGCCCAAGCAGGGTAATTTTCCTGAAGATTTATCTTCTCCTTCGGCTATTTTGACGCCTAGTACTGAAGTGTATGATGCTATTAGCGACTTAACAGACGATTTTAGATTAGGGGACGAGCCTTGGGATGTTAGTCAGTTTAATTATGATATGAGTTGCTTGAATATAGATGGATTGTCACAAAAAAGTTAGACAGAAGATTTTATGGGTTAGTAATAATACATTATTCACAAGTCTGTTCCTAATTTCGGTTGCCATATTATTCGCCTGGTTGTCGATGTAATCAATATTCTTCTTTGCTCAAGTTTAGACAAATATGGCAAAAAGTTGTGACTTAATCTTCTGGGAGCTGTCTTAGATATTGATGTTATTTATAACTTCTTAATAGAAGTCAATGTGATCTCTACAAATATTTTTTGCTAGTTAATCATTTTTGAGATGTTTCTATATTTGGTGTATATTTTCTTAAAAAAGTTTAGAACTGTTTTTTAGATTTTAAATATTATTAAGTCTATGATCGAAGACCAAATATAAGATGTAAGTACTTTGAAGGAATTGTTTTGTGATTTTTAACCTTTCCTCCAACGGTTTTCAAAGTTACTTTTTTTTTGTTTATTCTAAAACCTACCTCTCCCAAAAGAAATAAATACTAAACAATAACAATAACCTTTGTCCTACTGTGATCCTGACCTCAAACCAAGGTTTGTTCAAATACTGATGGAGCGTGTCAAAAAATGTTTAGATATAAAGGAACACTTTTGAATTTCTTTATACCTGAACTTTAACATTGAAACATGTTTAGAAAATTAAATTTTATATATTTGGATGTTGCTACTCAGCCTTTAAACATAATAAGTTGTCTGGAGATTTTAGTAAATTATTAAAAAATATGTATATTAATTTTAATCTGTGCTATAAAGATTGCAACAAATGAAAACTTTCATATTAAAAAATAAAATATTATTGTGAAAAGTTGGTACTTCATCTAAAATTGTTTTACCTTTGACTAGTAAAATTTTGTTGTAAAAAAACCTCTATTGGTTTAGTTGTTCAATTGGCGCAGTCAGTAGAATTATCAAATAATAAATGGCCTTTTAAACATTTCTGTTATTGTTCTAAACAAAAGAAACTTACCAGAAGGCAATTACAAATAACATTAACATCATAGATTATATAGACAAAGATTAGGTATAATAAAATGAGACAGTCAGACGAAGAAAATAGAAGATATTACTTTGTCGGTGTTATTACAAATCCCGAACGATTGTCGTAGACAAAATGGAGAGATTTCTGATGAAATAATTTGGGCTCTTACGGTTACAAATCATGTTAACATCTGTTATTTGTTTTGTTATATGATCGTTCGCCCGACAGCAGTTTCGATTGAACAGTCTTAAATGTACGCCTATGTTTCGGTCAAATATTGGTACGTGGTATTCGTTCAAAAAAATAATAAATATATTTCTATTCGATTCCGTGAGTCGGAAAGAACATTGAAAAGTGTAAATGTTTTAGAGCCTAATGAGACTAATTCTCCCCTCCATGTTCGAAAATGCTGAACACGATGGCGGTGGTTTAAACTCCCTCCGAGTTAAAAAAAGGAAAAAAACCGTCCCAGAAAGTGGTAAAATCCGGACACGCCATCTCACACCGATAAAACCTGCGTTAGCCCCCATTTTCGAGGATGCTGGATACTATAGCGGTCGTTGAAACTCTCTCCAAGTTAACCGCCCCCTCAAAAAAGGCAAAAAACCGCTACTCGCAAAAACTGCATCAGTTCCCATTTTCGAGGATGCTGAACACCATAGTGGTAGTTTATACTCTCTTCGAGTTAACCGCAACCCCAAAAAGACAAAAAAAAACGCCCCCGAAATGGGTAAAACGCGGATACGCCGTCTCATATCGACAAAACCTGGGTGACAAAACCTGTTTAACCCCCAGTTCTCGAGGATTCTGAATACAATGGTGATGCTTGATCTTCTCTCCAAAGCCAACTAACAACTTAAACGGCCAAAACTACCCTTTTGAAATGGTTATATGAAGTTCACGGCTTCTTGATTTACTGTTCAACTGTAGATTTTAGTGGAGTTTAATTTCTAATTAAGTAGATACTGGCAATTCGTAATCTAAATGTTATTAAAATACATACCTCATTTAGGAGCGGTTTTGTGCCTTTTTGGGTGGTGCAGTTAACCCGGAGAGAGTTTAAACCAGCGCTATACTGTTCAGTATCCTCGAAAACGGGGGCTGACGAAATGTAATTTGGTAGAAAATTTTCAATCTAATTTGTCTAGATATAATCAATTTCTAAACGAAAAAATTAAGACCGTTTTAAAACGGCATTCTACTGATTCAGTCTCATCTCGCAGCCTCCAGTCTCATCTCGTCTCGCTTCTCATACGAAATTCTCGTAAAAGTATCGAAATCTCGTCATGTATGTTCCAGTCCAGTAAGGGATACTTACCTAATTGCTATTGTGTAAGAATCTAGGAAAAGAAAAGTAACATTATTTTAGAAATAAAAATAAAAAAATCTGCTAATAATCTTGTCGGTTTCAAATGCTTTTATTTTTCACCCAATCGTTAAGGCATAACAAACATCGTGCATATTCGTTATTTAGGCGATTTCGGTATTTTATTATAGTTAACGCAGCACGTAAGAATAATCTTTCCTCTAGGATTTAAGTAGCTGTTATGCTTAAAAGATCTCGTATCATCAAACTTAGAATGGAATACCAACCAAATTATCCAACACAGGTGTCAGTTTAATAGTAGATTACATACCGTGGCGGAAAATGCATCATTGCTGTCGAGGGAAATATAGATCACCGAGGCGCTCGCGCCGAGGTGATCTATTGCCCGAGACAGGAATGAGGATTTCCGCCAAGGTTTGTATGCTATTTTATTCACAATCATTTTATTTTAATCCGCAATAAAAAAAAAATGTATTAAATGTGTATTAAAATGTTCTCATCAAGTTTTCTTTGGAATCAAAATACTGTGACATTTAGATGACATGACTTTATTTTTATATTGTCATTTAAAAAATTAAAGCAACAATAGTTAATTAGCTATAAAACATGTCCGATTATTTTGAAATATTTGAACCATATACTCCACCGGAAATACAAAAAATGGCCCAAATGGCTATTGAAGATTTATTATATACCAAAAGTAAAGAGAGATATGAAAATGTGTATAAACATTATAGAAACTGGTGTTTTTACGATTACCTTCAATAAATAAAATATATTTTAATAGTTTATAACTGTTAAGTTAAAATGTTATTTTATTGTTGTTAATAATAAATCATCTGTTTTGTATTTAAGTTAAAATAAGAATTTAGGTTGCTCTATCATCGACCAAATTAGAGGCTCACGGGCGGGAAGTGACAGATATCACTTCCCGCCCGTGGGGAGGAAGTAAAGTTTGTAATAGCCGATTTCCCGACCTATAAAAAATGTGTAATTTAGCAATTACATATACGATTGTGAATAAAAGTATAATCATACCAAATTTTAAGTCAATGCGTTAAATAATAAAGAAATTATTGCAACAAAACGAAAAATAAATTTTAATTTTAACATCCTGTATCTTAGTAGTAGATAACATTTGACCCAGAGTTATTTAGTAAAATATTAATATTTGGAGATCTTGAACCTAGAATTAAAATATATGAAACACCCTGTATATACAGATTGGGCCAATTATCTTCCCGCGGTTTGTAGCGTCGGAACAAATAAAGAAATCAAAATAAAAAAAACCTGTTTTATTTGGTTCGAAAATCCGTACAACTAGAAAATACTTTCATTTATACAGATTGATTTATATTCGAGTGGTTAAAAATTTTGTGAGTTATTTAAATAAGACACCGTATACATTTTTGCATTACTATTTGAGTGGCCTTTATGACTATATTTTAATTTAAAAAATCTGATGTGGCCAGCACATGACCTCTCGCCATTTTTGAATCAAAAATTTACAGGTTGACACAAAAAAGTATGAAAAAAAATTATATTTTTGTAAATCTGGCTACAATGGTAAAAGTTTAGAAAATTTTAATGAGATGAAAATAAACTGTAGGATATACAAAATATATATGTAAAACTTTATTGCCGTTTTGTGTAATAATGGCGTCATCACCCATAGCAACAGCCACTTCCGGTTGTGCGATTGGCACCAAAATCTAATCAGATCTAATCTAGGGTATCAGAATCCTGTATGCAAAATTTAAAATTTTTTTATTCAGTAGTTTGTGAGTTATCGTTACTACAACATCCATCCAAACACACACACACACACTAACACACTAACACACACACACACTAACACACACACACACTAACACACACACACACAGACATCATCGCGAAAATATTAAAATCGTATTCTAGGGACCCCAAAACGTGTTTATCCATTGAAAACTCACTACCCAATTTTTAGCATGATTCCTATACCTCTCTTATCTGAAGGGCGAGAGGTAAAAAAACGGATGCTGAATAATTACTATATTTCAAAATTATTCAAAATTGTATTTCACGAATTTCAAAAATAAACTTTGGTTAAAGTTAGTTTAGATATAAGATTACGTCGTCCAAATTTATAATTATTTAAATATGTACAGTGTGTTTATAACTTAATTGTAATTATAAAAAACTTTGTTTTTTCAAATGAAACGCCCTGTATATTATTCAATATTTAGAAATGGGCACCTCTAAGGGGGTGGAAATTGGAGAGGGTTGAAATTTCAAAAATTCCGACATTTTGGAAAAATTGAAACAGGTCATGAGACTTTTTTCATGTCCTATTTAATATAAAATTAATTTGTTTGAAACTTTTTTCGATCCGACCATATCGTGGGGGTAGGTTTTCGATCCGACCATATCGTGGGGGTAGGAACGATGAAAAAGTCTCAAGGATGAAAAAGTCTCAGGGATGAAAAAGTCTCAAGGATGAAAAAGTCTCAAGAATGAAAATGTCTAAAATTTAGACAGCAGAAATCTACCTTCACCTGTCGATTCCTGCGGACAGGAATTTTTATTATTTTTTAAAGTGATTTATCAGTTGTATTATTGAAAATTTTAATTATAAATTTTAGATTAAATACCAACTTTTCACAAACATATATTTTTATTCGATAAATATAAAATAAAACGTTGCCTACCAAAACTTCATAGCGTACACTGTGTACCAAAAAGTAAATAATCATAAAAAGAGATTTGAGGTTTATACTTTCTTCTTTACTGTTTTTAATACTAATCATATATCAACATAAATTTTTAGATATTTTTTACAATTTTAATATAAAAATTAGATTACATTTTTATATTCTTTTTTTATTTACAAAAATAAACAGACAACAACAAAAAAAAATCTACATTTCAAATGTGCCATCAGTGTTTTCGTTTGCAAAAAGCACATGTACCAAAATGACTGCCTATTTCATATAAGTACCTTCATTAAGTATAAAAGTAATTTTTTAGTAGTATATCTAAATTAAAATTAAATAGTTTTTTATTTTTTATTAGACTACTCAAATTATTTTTATTGTTACAAAGAGAAATGTAATTTATATATTTGCAAATAAAGTTTCAGTTATTACATTTTGCTTTTTAATGTCCTTTTCGCCTTGGCTTGCACAGGTTTTTGAACCAACATACAGAACATTCCTAATTCTTTCTTCTAATGTAATCTTATAGACACAACGTTGTAATATCAGGTAAGATTATTGCTCTGAAAATTAATACAGGAAATAGACATTCTAGTTTCAATATTAGTATAGCTATGTCTATTTTTAGTATTGTAATTATTATTTTACATATTTTTAATGACGTTCAGTAAATGTATTGTAGTTAGAAGGTTTAACCTTATAATCCTTATAAATGTATACAGGGTGAGTCATAATTATTCGGACATATACTAAGGGCAGGTTATTTGGACTAAAATATGGCCATTGGGCCGAATATGCCTTAATTAAATGTTGTTGTGGAAAAATATACAGAGTATAAAAGTTAATTTTTTTTGTTAACACAATTTATGCGCAGATGCATAACTCTAGACAAGAAATATTTATTCTATTTATTATTTTACATTTTGTTATAAGGGTTGTCACGTGGCTGATTCCTGGTGATGTAATTGAGTCGTAATTTTTTATTAAATGTTATTTTTACGCAATATAACTACTCTTGTTTAAACATGATAATGTCAACCGTTTTCGTGAAAAACGCAATGGAACAGTTCAGATTTGTAATTAGTTAAAGTGATAATTAAAATATTTAAATAAAATCGCGCGCGGCACTGGAGTAGAATTAACTTAAAACTATAGAAATGCGAGAAGCTTCGAATATAAGGTCAGTTAAACCTCTGCCCGAGAGATGGAGATACTTGCATTGGTGCTTCATAAACGCCAAAGTTTTTATCGAGTAGCGGTAGTAGCAGCAGCAGCCCGAAGTCTGAGTTCTAGTGGCAGTACCTCGACCGTTAGAGATAGTTCAAGCCAAGCTGAATGGAGCGGAGCAATTTCAATTGTACAGGAGTCCAGAATCGTCAATCCGACCGTCGCCAACCTGGAAGATCGTCTGACACCAGTGACACCGCCGAATAAAGACGTTATACAGACCTTCCTACGGATTTGATTTTGCAAATACCTAGATTCTTAATCCAGTAGAGCCAGTAAAGACCGCCCTTCTGGCCACCAGTGATTTTGGTCGATACCATAACAACCCCTGGAGTATTTTCTTTCTCCACTGAAGCTGCCCATGCAAGTGGCCTTCACCCTATAAACAGAAGGTGGCACCCGAGGCAATCCGAAACCTGGACTAAGGCGCCAAAATACTGCTTGACGACGCAAAGAGCGTTACAGAGTCTTAGAAGGGTGTATCAAGTATTATTTCCTTTATGAAAAGTGTGCTTCGGACCGTCAGATAATTGTTATTGCTAAATGTCATTTCTTGTGAGTGAACTGGTTTTGCTATTAGACTATAGTGTTTTGTATTTTTTTACGATTTCGATTGAAATACCTCGTCACAATCATTTTACGAATGAACAAATGCTGGATATGATTTGTGTATACGCACAATAACATTTTTGCTGTCACTCTGCGGCCAGAAGGTATGAATTGTTATATTCAAACAGAAGGCAACCAAATCACAAAGCTTTTGCAACATAGGGCATGTTTTTGATAGGAAAATTTGGACGGTTCCTGAAAATCTAGAATAAGATTCTTATATAAAAAGTAAATTATTGTCAAAAATGCAAAGTGGCAACATTGATTTTTAATTATTTTAATAACTAATTGTCAGAACTAAGATTTTCTTTTTATTGTTGTTAATATAACGGGTATCCCACATTTTTTCATTTGGCCAATATCTCTCGAATGCTGTTTAAAAAAAAACATGAAAAAAATTGTACTTATTTTAAACTTATATGTTTTTGAAGGTGTTCTGTCAAACTACCCCTGAGAAACCACCCCCAACTTCAATTATTCAATTGGACTGTCGTCTAGGGAGACGAATTCTATTCTGGATCCTTGGCTTACGCTTGCGCATTATACGTTTCACCCTAATCGGCTTTTACTGTACGTTAACTTGAAAGTTTGATTATTCATCACTGTGAACGGTATGGTCTAGTAAGTAGGGTGTAGACGTTACATATTTAAGTTCCAGGTTCAAATCCTGATATATGTTTTTTACGAAATAAATGGAAGTTTTATTTTCTTTTCTTTTTTAAATACACAGGTTAGACTTAAATAGTCAAGACTTCTTTTAATAACATAAATATAAATAGTGTTATATTTTCTTTTTTAAATACACAGGTTAGATTTAGTTAGTCAAGACTTTAATAAAATAAAAATAAAATAAAATATAAAAAATAACAACCTTGAATGCGGAAGTCAAGGATCCAGAAAAGAATTTCACCTTCCTAGACTCCAGTTTCAAATGGCATCCTATACATTTTTCTTTTGACTTGTAGTGCGATTAAATTAACTTCAACGATGTACCACACTTTATATTTTGACAGACGTCAAAATCACAAAATTATAAACTTCGAAGTAAACAGCATTTGGTAATGAATAATTTAATGTATACATTTTTGGCAGCGTACTTTATTCGAATCGAGTGATAAAAACTGTCAATCCGGTGCTAACAATGCCATCGGACAGAATGCCTGTCAGTCACAACTTTGTGAAACCTTTCATAGTAAACATACATGAGAGGGACAGAAAGAGTGAGGTCAGGACAATCAGTCTGGTATACGGAAGGGTCTAAAATAGAAAACAGCACAGGTGCTGGATTCTATCATATACTCCGTATACTCACAGATAGTCAAGCATCCCTTAAAGCAATACAAAGGGTAGGAATACAGTCTAAACTAGTATTGGACTGCCATAAAACCTAAATGCCCTGGCAGAACACAACACCTTAAAGATGCATCCAGACCGGTGCAACAAACAGCACAAAACGTTCACGAATATTTTGCAACAAGCATTCGGGTGAGTGTGTATAACGTCTAAACTACATCAGCAATTTTTTGTTTGTCAGTGTTCGTTGATGTTTCCATTTTTGTTCGTCAGATTTGCTGTGTAGTTCCACGTCCAAACTAACAGGCACAAACAAGCAAATTTCCTTTAGGTGCATCCAGACCGGTGCAACAAACAGCGCAAAACGTTCGCGTACGTTGCAAAACATCTCGGTTTGTACGGCAGCGCGCTCACGCCTATTCGTTCACGCTCTGTTTTGCTCAGCGCAAAATGATTTCCATGCGATGTCGGTACATCAAAGGAAATTTGCTTGTTTGTGCGCGTTAGTTTGGACGAGGAATTTGAATTAGACGCGCGACACGCAGTTTAGTTTGTCAAAATATATTAAATTTTGGAGGCTCTATAACGGGTCCTACTTCTAAACAAGCTTATCATTCAGTAACGACGCTTTTTATTTCTTTTCATTGATTTCAGTGCATCTCATAATACTATAAATTTGCAGTTCATCGCCGCTCTTTATTCGCGATTTATACGGCGAGCGCGACGAACGAAAATGGAAACATCAACGAACACTGACAAACGAAAAATTGTTGCAGCAGTTAAGACGTTATCCGCGCTCAATCAGAATGCTTGTTGCAAAACGATCGCGAAAGTTTTGCTCTGTTTGTTGAACCGGTCTGGATGCACCTTTCACTGGCAGTGAAAAAGGCCATTCATCAGTTGAGAAGGAAGCATATTCTATACTGGAAGCTATTCGCAAATGGAGGCATTTGTTAATAAGTAGACCATTCCAACTCATCACAGATCAAAGAAGTGTATCTTATGATAAAATATTAAGGTGGCGTCTCGAATTATTTCCTTTCAAATATGAAACTGTTTCTTGCCCCGGAATCTAGAATAGGGCAGCTAATGCACTTTCTCGGGTCTGCTGTTCTTTAAATACCAAACCAAATTTGAACGAAATACATGTCTTGTTATGTCACCCTGGAGTTACTCGTATATATCATTGGTTAAAGTCGAAGAATATTAAAATTTCTTTGAATGAAGTTCGTGAAATGATAGTATCTTGTAAGGTTTGTTCTGAGATTAAACCCAGTTTTTTTAAATGTCATGCCACTTTAATCAAATCTACTTCACCCTTTGAGAGACTTAACATAGACTTTAAAGGACCTCTTCCGACTTGTACAAGAACACCTTATATGCTAACAATTGTAGATGAATTTTCTAGATTTTCGTTTGCTTTTCCTAGCTCTACTACTACATCTATTTAAGTCATTAAAGATCTCAAGGAATTATTTTTTACTTTTGGTACACCATCTTATATACATTCTGATCAGGGTTCATCTTTTATGTCACGAGAAATCAAAACATGTTTACATCATAATTTTTAATCAATATTATTAACAAGTTTCGACTCAATTTCATCATCAGGAATCGTCCACCTGGTGCCCTCTGTAACAAAAAGTAAAATAATAAATAGAATAATATTCCATAGCTTAAGTTATGTCTCTGTGCTGATTTTGATAACAATTTATAAATATATAGTGAAATTATTATCAAAAAATTAAAAAAAAAATTAACTTTAACACTCTGTATATTTTTTCACATCAACATTTTATTAAGACATATTGATCCAATCGCCATATTTTGGTCTAAATAACCTGTCCTTAGTATATGTCTGAATAGTTATGACTCACCCTGTATAATTTCTTTAGATAGATGTAATCTACGACAGATTCTAGTTGCTCTGTACATTATAAATAATTTTCAGATTATATCTGTATATTACGATATTTTTAGCCATTTCCTTGATTTTATTATTTATTGGCGATTTTATTTAAAAATACTAGTTTTCAACTATTTTCTATGATTTTATCTAATTGTCTTATGGTTGTAACATCTTGTTAACAAATTTTATACTACTATATTTTTAACTACTTTCCATGATTATGAAATAAAATTTGAATATATATACAGGGTCTTTCATAGGTAACGGTGGATAAAGGACAGTTAAATGAATCCAAAAAACTTATATATATGATGGGTCTAGCTCGCTTCATTATTAAGTTACAGGGTGTTTTGTCAATTTTGGTTATTTATTTCAACCCTCGTATATTTGGAACCATACCGTATTTTTTGTGATATTTGGCAAGCTTGTTCTACTCTATTATTACAATTAATAGATATACTGACAAAATTTAAAATCCAGGTCTGGCTTCAAAAAAAAATCTATCATTTAGCTCTAGAGGAACGCCCTGTATATCAAAATTTAAAAAATTGGATTCCATATTCGAAAAGTGCGGAAAAAGTTAAGTGGGAATACATTTCATGCTACTAGTAAAATTTTAAGCTTTTTCCGCTCTTTTCGAATATGGAATCTAATTTTTTAAATTTTGATATACAGGGTGTTGCTCTAGAGCAAAATGATTTAGATAATTTTTTTTAAAGGTTTTAAATTTGGTCATTATATTTGTTGATTGTCCTAATAGAGTAGAGCAAGCTTGCCAAATATAAGAAAAATATACAGGATGATTCCAAATATACAGGGATTGAAAAAATAAATAAAACTTGACAAAACACCCTCTAACTTACTAATGAAGCCAGTTAAACCCATCGTATATAGGTAAGTGTCCTTTATTATCCACTGTTAGCGTATGTACCTTTACCTATGAAACACCCTGTAAAATTTTTTAAGGCTTGTCTTACCGCTTTTCGTTTTATCAAAGTTGCTCAAACTTCGAAAAAAATCCCAAAAAGCCGAATTTTGTTTAGTTTCTTTTAGTGTTCTTATGAAACTGAAAATTCTTCTTCAATCTTTCTAAAAAATTTACGCGTGGTTCGCGAAAAACAATTTTAACATTAAAATATTGTTTCATAAAAACAACTGTTTTCGAAATAATTAATTAAGAAATACAACTTTTAAGTTTAATGTCTATTATTACTGGTCTAAAAAGGAATATTTTTTTAAAAGTTACTTAATTATTAGCTCACAAATAGAAGAAAGCTATTTTCGCTAAAGGTAAATATCCCAAACAAATGATTTCCTTACCTGTATTTTGGTCCAAAAACGAGAGCTTCAGCTTCAAGCTTAGGTCACTTTTAATGATACGAATTTTTCAGCATACTCCTCCAATCCTAAACCAAACCTATCAAATTGAATATAGAGAAAGAGAAATTCAAAAACAAATCGACGCTTTGATCGAACTAAAGTGCAAACAATTAGGTAAAGGTAGTTTTAATTCCAAGTATAACGCATTGCATTTGGAGCAATGGATGAAAGGAGAATTGAATATCGATAATGAAATACCGACTCCTGAAGAAGAACGAGAAGTTGAAGTCGAAGAATGGACAGCAGAAATGTTGAGGAAAAGATCGGAGGAACTTCAGCTTATAGATTCTGAAGGAAATGTCAAATCCAAGGAAATTAAAGAAGTGAAAAAAAGTGAAAATGGCTACGATGAGGTGCTCTCTGATTTAGATCATAGTCCATCTAAAAGCACTACTACTGAGAGTCAAGTAAGTTTAATTATTTTAATCGCCAACTCCTAGGCAAATATTTAGTTGGGACAAAACTTAATTTCGAATTGTATGTGTCCTCCGATTTTTCCAAGAAATAGTCTTTTGAATTTCTGACATTCTTCCCCAAAATACGCTTCTGAATAACCTGAACCCTTTTATTCCTTATATCGCTTCCGATTACTACAAGGCGGGTCCAAAATGCAGGACCGACTATTTAATGATTTATTTTATTTTTATAATTAAAATATTTGTTACAGATTTTTCATTTCATTGGAAAATAATTTTAAAATATTCTTGTATTATTGTTCAGGAAATATTATTTATTAATCTTTTTTTAATCACAAATTAAATATAACATATTTTTACTTTCCCGCTACATATACTATATAGACAATAGTGTCCACTTAAGTTTGCAGTATATGGAAAACTTTTTTATTATCAATTGTGTGGAAAAAAGGTATTCTTTATAAATAGTTCTGCATGGTTGGAAACCTTAAATGCAACTATCAGTTACCAAATTTTTTTACTCGTATACTAGTCAAATGTTTCAAAAAATGTAATTTATTGTTGCCTAGTTATCGTGCCTATAAAGTTGTTCATGAAACCCAGTCGAATAGAGAATCGAGTTTCTCGATTGTGCCTAACTTCGGTTCGGACAGTAACAGTAAGACATATATTATTTTTTTGATAATTTTAATAATTAATAATAATGTAAATGTAACAGGTTATCCATATCCCAAATGTGGTCAAGTGTTCAATAAAATTAATGAAAATCAAAGTCATGTACCACAATGATTTTAATAAAAAACGGCAACTAGTTTCGGCTAATTAGCCATCATCAGGCCTAAAAATGTTACAATTCAACAATAAACATATAATATATAATTTACAAAACAAACTAACTTACCATATAAGTAAAATGAAGTAATTGAATTACAAATTGCAAAAATGCATAAAGTTGATGCGCATCAGAAAAGGTGGTGGAGTTTTGAAGGAAAAAATTTTTGGGAAGGAAAAAATTTGTTAAAGGTACATGAAATAAAATTAAAGGTTCAAAAGGGGAATGATAAAAAAATTGGAAACACAATTAACGAAGTAGAAAACCCAACCATAATGGGGCCTGAGCCGAGCCCCATTTTCGGTAGGTGTTGACGCACCGCCCGCTCATCACCCTCGGAAGGTCTCCGAAGTGCAAAAAAGAAAAAGAAAAGAATTGTTTTGTCGAAAATGGGTCATAAAGACCGGCCGAAAGTTTAAAATTATTTAATTGTCGGCGAAACAATGTGACACCCTCAAAACCAATTGACGGCTGAAGTATCACAAGATGGTGGTACTTAGACGTTGACCTGAGTGACAGGTAGGAAGTAGGAGGAAGGGGAAAGGGTATTAGCATTGGAAATTTAACAATGTAAAGGGGAAGTTAATGACAAAAATTGATTATATGACCCGACCGACTATTCAAAATAATTGCCTAATTAAAAATTATGATCTAAATAACTGTACAAAATTTTTTTAACATTAAGTATATGATCATGAAATATGGGTTCAGGCCACAGGACATATATTATAAAAAAGAAGAAGATGAAGAATTGACAGTGACATATTTCAATAATAACAGATAAAAAGGAAGTAGGTCAAACTTAAAGAATAAACCAAAACAACAGTATGAGATAAATAAGGGCAGAAAAATAAGACAGGAGGGAATGAAAAAGAAAGAAAAAGAACGATGTCAGAGAGGAACAATGAGAATATAGACTAAGAAATGATGTTAACAAAGAAATTGATTAAACTGATCAAATAGAAAGATGTGGTTCTTCTTCGGTCTTACGTGTTCATTAAGACGAGAAGAAGTTGTGTTCTTAAAACATATGTGTATCCCCAACATTTCCAACAGATTTAAACTGTTGCTTTTATGATAATTATGTAGAAGAACAACATCTGTTATTGTGGAGTGGTTATAATATGTGAGGAAAATGGGGCCCGGCCCAGGCCCCACTATCATTATGATTGGGTTTTCTACTTGGTTTTAAACACCTGTTTTCAACTTTTTTATCATCCCCCTTTTGAACCTTCCATTTTATTTTATGTACCCTTAACAATTTTTTCCCAAAAAATTTTTCATTCAAAACTCCACCATCTTTTCTGATGCGCATCAACTTTATGCATTCTTTGTAATTCATTTACTTTATTTTACTTATATGGTAAGTTAGTTTATTTTGTAAATGATATATTATACGTTTATTGTCGAATTGTAACATTTTTAGGCTTGATGATGGCTAATTGGCTGAAACTAGTTGCCGTTTTTCACTTAATAATAATAATAATGTCTTCAAATGCCGACCCCAAAACACTGGTAAATTATTTTACATTTCTTTGCCACTTGACTCATGTACTTATTAATAGTCGAATATCTCCATATAAAGCTCTCATGGATTCTGTCCCCCAAAATACATGGATACCAGCAACAGTCCAAATATAGCCCCCAAACGCGATTTTTTGAGGCACTAAACGTCAATTTAGACTATTCATTAAAAAATGCATTTATTTATTGATAGTTTCTTTTACCTGAATGCGTGGGAGGTCCAACTTGCATTGATGCTCTAGGCCTATTGTGTTCCGCCAGTTTTCACATCAGACCAGTACTCTTGGCAAAGTCCAGAATAGTTCTGATATTAGCTTTCGCTACCTCTTCGGGTTCATCATACTGTACCCCAAAGTGACATTCCCTTTTCCTGTTCAGGTCCCGGCAAAGCATAATACATGAAGAGGAGTTTCATCATCTTCCTCACATTTCCTGCATACGGAATCATCCGATACTCCTATGAGGTTCAAGTGTCGTCTGTGCCCGCAGTGTCCTGTCAAGACACCTAGTATAGTTTTGAGCTCCCGTCTTTTTCGGCATAACAGCAGATTGTCTCTGCTCTTGGGTAGATCTTCTATAAGTGCTTTGGACTGTTAGGCCCGGCAGTTCCAACCAGTATTTCCTGTGTTTGTCCCTTAAATGTTTTTCCAGCATACCCTTTACATGTTGGAAGGGAATATCACATGTGGGTTGCGGTCAAATTAAAGGATTTTCGGCTCCTTTACCATCCAGGCGGTCTTCCGCTTCATTTTCTTCTATGCTCACATGCCCAGTCACCCATTCAAGAATTATCCTGTTATGTTCTGCCCGGGCATTTAGGTTTTATGACAGTCTAATACTAGTTTGTACTGTATTTCCACCCTTTGTATTGCTTTTAGAGATTCTTGTCTATATATGAGTATCCGAATTCTCTTATTTCTAAGATCCTCGCGCAACATCACATATATATACAAGCATTTATCGCAGTCATTTCCGCTTGGAAGACTGCTACCATAGATCCCAGGTTTAGAATGCAAGTTCTCCCTGAATTCATATAATAGAATCTAGCACCTGTACTGTCTATTGTTGTGAACCGGTCCATATACCAAACTGATTAAGTTCTGACCTCACTATTTCTATTCCTCTCCGGTATAATTACCCTGAAAGGATTGACAAAGTCATAGCTGACAGTCATTCTGTCAGATGGCATAGTTAGCACCGGATTTTCTCTTAGTTTTTCTGCGATCGGTAAATGGTATGTTTTTCTTGAAAATTCCCATCTTAGCAAAATTTCCATAGCCGCAGCTGACGTTGTTCTTAACGCCACTGTAATCAGAAAACATGCTACTAGCTGCATTCGCGCTGTTCATTTTGTGAAACCATATGACGGAGGCTTAAGCCACGGCAGGTCTGACAACCCTGTTATAGAGCTAATGCACCATTCCCAGGTTGAGTCCCCACTAGACCACACCATCCTCTTTCAGAACTAGAGAACGTTAATTTGTTATCTAGGATAACTCCCAAATATTTAACCTCTGTTGTCAGTTTTAGTTTTTTTTTCCCTTTACAACAGTACTTTATACCATACCAAAGTTAAAGAATTCCCCTATACATCTTTGATATGATCCCATCGATAACGAAAATATTCAACCGCTCTTCCCCTCTGAAACTCCGAATCACCTACCCCTAATGATAAACCTCAGCAACCTAATTCGAATAAAACTGTTCAGCAAATAACTGAGCAACGTGTAGAAAATTCAGTATCTGGTCCATTGGTCAAGGCCCTGGTAAAAAAAGTTATTCGCCATGTATAGTGAAGTCGCTACCCAAAGTCGGGCCGCGTAAATATTTCACAAAGGGGAAAAAACAAAGATACACCGCTGTGCTTATGGATACTCCAGAAAAAGATGCACTAGAGCAAGAACAGGCATTGAGACAACAGAAAAAAAGAAGGAAGTAAAGCAAAAAAAAATCAGGTGAAAAAGAATGTATTTTCAACCAAAAACAAGGGTGCCTCAGCAACTAAAAAAGAGCAGACTCGGAAACCTCAACTGATTGCTATTACCTACTATGTGGTGACTCATATTCCAGTAGCTTATCATCAGAAGAATGGGCCCAGTGTCTATTATGCGAGGAATGGGATCACGCGAATTGAATCATATAAAATATATATATATAGCATTCTCACACATTCGTTTTTTGTTTTGTAAAAATAAAAATGTTTAGGTTCTTAATTACACAGCGTTTTACTGGTTAGATACATCACGTAAACTTTGGCACATTTTACCCCACGGCCGGTACATTTTACCCCATGGCCGGCACTTTTTGCCTAATGCATGGGGTAACTAGTGCTATTTTTTAGTCCCCATTTAAACAATTTTTACAGATTATTTGATGGCCGGATGTATCTCATTTCCATGGTTTTTCATTACCAACGGTTATAACTAATGTGTAAGAAAAAAAAATAAATTTAATACCGCGTCGATAATTTTTCACAATATTTATTCAAAATGGCACTTTTATCCCTGATCTACCCTATTATAAGTCAGTTAATATTCCCACGTCATCAGAATATATTGGTTCTTTTATTTCAGTTTTCCCTATTTTTTAGTATTAATCTTAATGGTTTTATCTTTGCTTTCTTTACGGCTTTATTTAATACAATTAAAATAAAAGTGAGCTTGGAACTTCATTCACGTGAAAAATATCTCTGACTCTTGGTTGTTTATTATTATTATCTTTAAATTTAATTATCTAGAATGTTGTTCTGTCTATTGACCTTTTATGTGATCTCTTTGTTTTTATTTCAAATATTTTCGTCTTATTATAAAAATTAAGTCTTCTGTGTTTCTTCCACTACTAAATTAATACTGTAAATTATCGATCGTTTCTCCTATTTTCAGAAGGAGTTAAATATCATTATGTGTTGTGTGTGTAACACTAAAGATTTTATTAACTTCATCGTTGCTGAATGACAGGAATGACAGCAGCATAAACAGATTTAGAGGTTGTTTTGTTTTATACCTCAATTTTCTAATAACTTCAATTAACTTATTTCCTCTTCTTCTTATTACCCGGATTATTTTTTCAGGATTACAGGAGTGATGAAGATTGATTGCAATTACCTTAATTGAGCGCTTTTGTTTATTCTTATAGGTTTACCATGGGTATTTATTGTCAGTCAGTATTCTAGTCAAAGCTTGATAGTATTCTCCATTCAGAAATTCATTTTATATTTTTATTATTGATGATTTTAATTTTTGATCTATCCATTATTTTAGCTATGAGCTCATGAAGTGCATTAAAATTTGTTATTCCGTCTACTATTATTAGAGGCGGTAGAGGTACTTTTTTTGGACTTTTTTGTGGAGGAGTAAGTGACGTATCCATTCTTCTTCTTTTTTTTTATCCATTCTGTGTCTAATCAGAGTTCTTCTTCATCTGTGAAGTATTGATCTAGTCTAGTTTCCTCTTTTCGTGTATTTACAAGACTTTTTTCTAACTCTGTATATCTATTTTGCAGATCTGAATGATTTTTTTGCATTTGTTCTAATTGATGTTGCATTGCTATTCATTTGTTTCCTAAACAACTTGTTTCATATTCGGAATTTTTCCAAGCAATGTATAGTGCTTGTTTATTTTGAGATCGTTGTTGAACCATTTTCCTGAAACAGTGCATTATTCTTCAGCATAATATGACACGTATACATAATTGTCTCAAGCAAATGTATATTAGAGTTAAACATTTTTACATTATTTTTTTTTTAGAAAAACCAGATCATTGATAAAAATTACAATATTTTTTTAAGCAAATAGGATTTAAATATATGAAATATACAAAGTAGCATTCCCATGTTTTGTATTCTTTTGCCTGAAATTATTGACAAAAGTTTCCCTGGTACACTGGAGCGTCGGTAATCATAATTATTATTCCATTCCTGATTCTTTCCCTAAATTTAGTCCTTTTAATTGTATTTAAAACATATTCTCTAGTCCCGTCTAAATCCTCCTGTATTAATTCTTTAAAGTATTGTCTCCATATTTCCATTTTGTTTTGCAAATACTGGTTTCAAACTTAAATTTACTATATTTGTTTTAAGGTAACTGTTCGTTCGAGTCCATTAATGCCAGAATCGATGCCAGTGTGTCGCCAGTGTCACAAAACTTGTCTTAGTAGCAACGGTACTGTAAACGGGAGTACGAAACACTTCAATGGTTGCCACAGCATTCAAAATAATACTTCGAGATTTAATAATACTGATACGAAAGATAATAACTATAACGATGAAGATGATGATTGGCAAGCTTTCATGCTTGTTGGTAAGAACAATTCACTTAAAAATTCTATTCATAAGCTTTGAGTTTTTTTAGGTTTAATGACAAATCCTGCAGCTAGTTTAGTTCAAATCGATCCTTTTACTGTACCTCCAGTTCCTAAGATATCTGTGGTTCCTGCAACTCCAGAAAGTTCCATTTCCAAGACGACGAGCTCAGATACCAAAAATTTAGATGGATTTTGCTTTGGTCCATGTGATGATCTTAATGACTTAGAGGTATAAATCAAAACATTTAATAAATTATTAATAAAATTACATTTATTCTAGAATCATAATTTTAATGAAACAGAAAAATCTCCCGATGATTCTCCAGAATCAGATGAACATCCCTACCATTCTCTCAGCAGCTCTATGGTCACTTTGCGAAGGTTCGGAACGGTTTCCAGCTTGGAACGAGTTGCTTCCGAAGAAAAGGAAGATGTCATTGAAAATAATAACGATGAAAGCGATGAAAATGAAGAATACCAAGAAGAAAATGGTATTGATAATGAAGCTTTTAATCCTTCTGCTATAAAACATTGGACTTTAAAAGCTGGATCGTTTGTTGCTGAAAAGATGGCATTTTTGGAAAAACTTGGGGAGGATTATAGGAGTGTAGGATTTTTTGATAGGTATCTTCGGTCGTCTGACAATCCCGTTAATGGCGAAGAAATACAAGAAGAAGAGACTTCTGGAGGTACATCTGGAGAAGAAATTTGGGGTACACCGACAAGTGGAGAATTGGATGATAATCTTAATTCTCCTGGTTATGAAGATAAACATTCGGTTTGTATTTTCATCAATATAATTTCCTATATTAATTATAATGTATTTTTTTAGCCAAATGATGGATCGTTATCGTCTGATTACGGAGACGAAACCGAGATAATGATGGATGAACTTTTGATGACACCGCCTATTAGCGGGGCCATAATGAGAGGTTTATTACCTAGGAGAACTCTTGAACCTTTAATAGAAGAATGTTCCGAAACGTCGTCTACTTCTTCGATAGAATCTAGCAGTGAACCATCAGTGTCTCCAGAACAGGTAGGTAAGAGAATTATAACTAAAAATTTTAAAATAAAAATACAGTTAAACTCTGTACTATATGAAATTAATATTTTTTCTATTTACTATTTCATATTCTGAATAAAAAATATATATATTTAATTTGTACGATACAGAGATGAACTGTAGAAAAATAAAAGTTGAATAAATATGTCTTTCCATTGTGGGCAGGGCAACGAAACTGGCGATGCTGCTGACACATGTTGGGCTGTTGCGGAAAGCTGTTTCGAGACGATTCATCGGCCGACAGAACTCGCCGAAGAAGTAAAAGAATCCATCGCAGAACCGGCTACGAAATCTGCAAATTCGACTCCGACGACGGAGGTGCCAACGATGAAAATCCACAGATCGGAAAGTTATCGCCATATTATCGAGGCTGCAGAAAGCGAAGAAAACGACGAGCGAAACGTATTTTTCTTCAATCGATTCCGGCCGGCCGTCAAGTTTGTAAATATTGAGAGAGTGCCCAAAACTAAAAGCATTAAAATGTAAGTCCAAAAGAAAATATTTTCGCACAAGGAGTTGTAAATAACGATTTTGGTGGAGACTTATCCATCTACATTTCCTCTTCTTCTTGCATGGTTAATTGTAGCTATAATATGTCGTCTTATCCCATTCTGAGCAAGAACTAATTATTTCAAACGTCTTATTATCTTAATATTTTTTGTTTCATTCACAATATGATCAAGTCGTTTATAGGAGATTACACTTACTATGACTGTCTTAGATACCAGCGCTCTTGATGTTTGTAGATATTAATATTATCATTAACTTAGTTGTATTATGACAGTTAACTGTTTGCAGTTTTGAGTTTTTTAATATGAGAAAACCGGAAAGAAGAATTTACGAAACGTACCCTGAGGGACGACATCTAGTTAAAGTATTCGACAGCGATGACTCCCAATCAGAAGAATCGCCAAGCAAGTGCTCGCCAAAGCAACTGTCTCCTAGAAACGATAAGGTATGTTATATATGTCTACTTTAGTTTTCAAATATTCGAGACGAACTCAAAGTCAGAATCAAACAAAATGCCGCTAAATAAACCCCTCTTGTCAACAAGTCGCCAATATCCAAAAAATATTCAGATTCGCTTCTGCATTTTTCACTAGTTCACGTGAATTTTGAATGAATTGAACATGCAATATATGTGCAATATTTTGTCAGCGGTTCTTTGTTCTACATTTCCTATAAGTCTGTCTCTTAGCTGGACTCTACGCTTGTATTTAAATCGTTTTGCATCATTAGGAATATAAAGTTTGTTATTGAAAAATTCGAATATTTTTTATTTTTGAACGTTCAATGTCAAAATAGAAGCAAATGAATAAAGTCAAAATTGATAGCAGAGTTTAGAAATGTAAAAATATATAGGGTATTCCATTTGAAAAACTTCTCATTTTTTCATATAAACAAAGTATCTACTTATTAAAACCACCCTGTGTTAGGTAAACAAAATGTGATTCTGAAGTGAGAATCCTCTGTAAGGTGGGGAGGGAGGGTTGCTCCACAGTGGGCTGTCCCACAGCGCTTATATCTCATTAGGCCCATTGTGCATCCTCTTAGTAAGTTCTGGAGACACTGACGGTTCACTCTATCTCCGTTATTGGTAGCCAGATTTAAACAGGAGAAACGGCATTGTGTTATAAATGTGTCGTACAATAAATGGGTAAACAAAAATCATGCACAGAAGCAAAGACTAAAAGCCCTTAAGATCAAACTTTGTTATTATTAGTCCAAATTGCACGCGAGAAAAGGCTGTATATTTGAAATGTAAATAAGAATACATACGTAAACAAAACTCATAAGTTAAACAAAAGACAAAACGGTATTAGGGTCTATCTCCGTGACTATTGGTCCAAATTGAACGCGTAAAACGGCATGGTATTACAACTAAGACCAAGATTACACACATAAACAAAAAACATATTCAGAACAAACGACAAAAAGGCACTAGGGTCCAACTTTCTTATTAGTAGTCAGTTTTGGGTCGGACAAACGGTACTGTATTATAAGTGTGACAACATTCAAAAGAAGAATGACAAAAGGACATTAGCGTCTATCTATCGGATAGACGGTATTGTATTTAGGACATCTCATGGTATAAATATAAAAATAAAAATTATAAGTAATAGGAATGACAAAAGGACATTAGCCTCAAACTTCATCATTAGTAGTCGGATTTAGGTGGGACAAACGGTATTGTATTTAGGACATCTCATAGCATAAATATAAAAACAAAAATTATATAGAATAGGAATGACAAAAGGACAAACGGAATTTTCATTGGGACACCTCATAGAATAAATACGTAAAGAAAAATTTGAAGCATATTCTGAGTGTCATATTTTTGACATTTAAACGTTCGAAAATACTTTTAATTTAGTAAATAAACCAATTTTAAATATTTTAATATTTTACTGTGAATAATTATTTTATAGTATACCAAAATAATTCTTTTTTATTATGAAATCATTTTTAAAATTAAAAATTATGCAATGAATATTTGTCAAGAATATTACTATGTTTTCTTACCTTATTGATAACAACGCGTGCATATAAACTCATTATCATCATATTTTATCCTATTTAATCATTGCAGTTTCCTGCTTAACTGAGATGTATTGTTCATTATTTAAATATCATTGCAAATAAAATGGTAATATTATTCCAAGAATTGCGGTGAGAGAAAGATGACATAAACTGATTATTGTTTAGACTTGATTTTTAATGCATCTACTGTTCTAATATTATACAAACAAATATTGTTTCTGCTTCGGTGTGACGATCAGCAGTTTGGATACTCCGCACACTATAAGATTATGTACAGTTGACAATTTAGTATTCAAGCGGCTTTTGATTGTTAAAGCGTAAATCTAACTACTTATAACGGGGACAGAGACTAATGCCCGTTGGTCTCTGAAAGATTTTTATTTAAATATCCTGCGTCACATTTAAAATATACCGCCTTTTTCCGCGTTAAATTTTTATTAATAATAACGAAGTTTGACCTTAAGGCCTTTTATTATTTGCTTCTGCACATGATTTCTGTTTACGTATTTATTCTAAGTCACATTTATCATATAATGTCCTGTTTAAATCTGTTTACTCTTAACGGAGATATCCCTCTTCATACTTTCCCCCGTCCCCGCGACACCCGCGGAGGTCCACTGTTCTCGTGGTCTCTTAGTTTATCTACTTCTCATCTTTAATGGAACCCATTTCGTTATTCTCATTCGTGCTCTTCTCATAATGTATCCCATCCATTTCAGTCTTCTTGCGTTCATAAATCGGTCTATATTTCCTCTACATAGTTCCTTTTGTATTTCTATGTTTCTTTTCTCTTCATCTCTTCTTATGTTTGGTCCGAGTAGAGTTCGCAGTATTTTCCTTTCTAATATATTTAAATCTTCTTCTTCTTTTTTGTTCATAGTTGTTGTTTCTAGGAGGTAAGTAATGACTGGCCTGATCAATATCTTGTAGATTTGTGTCTTAGTTTGGATTTTAATAATTTCCTATTTATGCCAAACATTTGGTTTCTTTTAATATTATCTTTTTATCTTGTCTTTTCTGGTGTGTCCTATCGATATTCCTAAGTACTTGTAATTTTTTATTGTTAAGTGACTCTTATTGGTCTGTTTTCATTTAAATATATTTTGTTTTGTCTTCATTTATTAGTAATTCGAATTTTTGTGCCTATTTTTCCAACTACTCTAATGCTTTTATTATTGTCTTACTACCTCATTAATAATTAATAGATCAGCAATATCAGTTTCTTTATTTTGCAATTAAACGAGTAAAAAAATAATCTTAAACTAAAAAAAGGACAACAAATTAAATGACAACGGTGGTTTAATATGCGCAAACTAGGAAACAGGCGAGTTACACTTCAGTGACAAAGTTCTCCTGCAATTTACCAAGAGAAACAAATTCAATAAATTTTCGCGTGAAGTAAGCGCTTGAATAGTTAGAAAATACACTACATACATACATAATAAATATCCAGAGATGTTCTGGGATCTTAGAGTGATGTTCCTAAACACGCTTAGAGTGAAGTATTTTTTTAATATCAAAAAATGAAACAAAGAAATTAGTTATGCGACACCCTGTATATATCCAAACCATGATTTGAATATATTTAAACCCATGCGATATTTATTCATCCGTTATTAATCTTTTTGACTAGCCTTTATATGAGTAATAAATGGATTTGAAATAATTGAAGTTTATTTTTAAGGATAAGCAGTTGGATAGGCGGTTTTGGAAACATCTGAGCAGGAGGAGAGGAAGTAAAGGACACGTCCCGGCCTAAAATCAAACCTGTACAGAGTGATTTTAACGATTAAAGCTCAAAGAAAAATAATAAAATTTTAAAATGATATTGAAAGAAAAAATAAAATATTGCGAATCATTTTATATACCTCTTAGGTCAATTTTTAAATACATATGTACAAAAATTGTTTCTATTTCTGTAATTATACAAATCAGGAAACATCTTAATCTATATATTTGTCCAATACAGAGATAGTCACGATTTTTGATATATTTTTAAATATATGACAAATTTGTCACTATTTGTTAAAAAAAATAGGTAGATATTCAAAAAATTAATAGAGAAAAAGTTTATATAGAACAGAAGCTAATACTAGTATCCAAATGATTTTAGTTGAAAAAATAAATAAATTAACAAGAAAATATTAAATATTAAATAGTCTGTAGAAAAATTGTTTCCATAATCGGCAAAGTGATAAGGAAATAATTTTCCTACTACCTACTAGACTAGCGCTGCCCCATCACTTTTTGCCCAGGGGCTACAAAAATGACCACTACGAAAATAGGCAAATTGATTTGGGGCAGAACTTGTATTTATTTAAATATATTTAAATATTTTTCATTATTTTATCAAGTAAGGACCATACGCCTGATCCTGTTAATTATATCCTTAACCAAACATATTACATTGACACCTGAATTCGGTGATATAATATTATTTTTTTAATTGAAATTTCACGTCATCTAGATAGCAAACATAGGATTTTATCATGGGAAAAAAAGATTATTTGAGCCAAATAAATATGCTATTTACATATTTCAAATAAAACGTTTGTTTGTTTTAACAAAACTGTTTATTTAAATATCCAAATAAATTATTTTGTTCATCGAAAGAAATGTTTTATTGAATTTAAAAATTGTTTTATAGATTTTGTTCAATGAAAAACATGTTTTATAGGAAAAAGACTCAAAAAGAATTTTAATATTTAATATTTTTTGATGAAATTTTATGAAAAATATTTGTTGCAATTGTAACTTTTTTGTGTTAAAAATGGATAAAGTATTTAGTTTCATTTCTAATAAATTTTTGTTAGGGGTCTAGTGAGAAATGTTTGTTAAATATAGAAGAGAGTTCGATAATGTAGAAGGAAATTGTAAAATCAAAATATAGGTTTAGTGAAAAATTTGTCATAAAAACGGTAGGAAATAATAGTATATTATATTTTTTACTGATTTATATTAAAGTAGCTAAATTTCTTACCTTCCTGAATTTATAACATTTATTAATCTGAAATAATTTTGCGCTGTCAGATGTCAATACTGTTTATCGTGAATGCTATTAATAAATTGAAAAGTATTTACAGTTTTGATAAAATTAAAGCTAAATGGTTAAAATATGTATATTTATTAGTTAGATTTATACAGTGTGGAACCCCAACATCTTTAAAATGGTAACGGTGATATTAATGAAACTTTTCAGGCTGCTGCAATGCCGCTTAATGCATCATCTTAACTGACTTTTTTTGTTCCTAGAGGAAAGGCGATAAATATGGGACACTTTTTTAAAGTTAAATTTCACATACAAATATTTTTTTCTAAAATACTGTAAATACATCTACTTACACTTCAGTTCATCTGTTGAAATTGAGGTAATTTAAAATGACACGTTATTTGAATTTACTAATCAAAACTATTGCATAACCATATCTTCTGCAAATCCCAAAAAAATTATGTTAAACATGTAGCCTCCAATTGTATACAATTCCTCGTAAATAGTATAATGTGTTTCGTATTACGTACGAATCAAATACAACCTGAAGGCGACGTGCTGAATCCTTATAAATCTTCTTTTGTTGGACTTCATTTCCTGCTACGATCTTCAAAAGCATTCTCTATTTTATCTTCAGGAACATAGGCCAATGCCGTAAGAAGTCTTAAGTTTGTGAAAAATTCTGATTCCTCAACATATTGTCTCTGCAATCCATTGCTCTGAATCTGCCTCCATATACACTGGCTGAAGTGAAAAAAAAACCCACCCACATTCATGGATGCCTTTTTAAAAGCCATCAATGTTAGTTGAAGTTCTGGTTTCAAAGATTTTAAATGCACAATACAGTCATCTATAGGTATTTTCGGTTTTATTTAACAGCAAAGCGTAATCTATTGGAATTTTGTTCGAATGTTTTGGACCATGAATTGTGTAAACTTGGCTAAATATTTTTGGAGATGTTGAGAATGTTCTATCTGTGTACAAATGGTCGCACTCCATTTTGTATTCTACGATTTTCCTTATCGAATACAATGTGCAATCTTTAACGGGCCACTGTCGTACAACAATTACTCGCAAGTCAAGCAGAGAATTAGGGTTTCCAGGCATACCTACTTTTCTTTCTCATGTAGGCTGTTTTGTTCCCTTCATAGCCAATACTTGTAGCAATGCAGTAGCTGGAGTAGCAGAAATACCCTATGAAGTTGCGGCTATAATCAGCTGGGTATTCAATCCACCCTTGGTAGCTAGGCGCTTCATTTTGTCTAGTGCTTTTCCAGCTTCTATATCTACGGATTCTGAGACATGGTTGTGGACCTTAGTATTCTTCTCTCAATGTATGCATATGGCCAACGCATCAGCACTTACGGTAAAGGTAACACTTCCGGTTAAATGTATCCCTTCTTAACTAGCATTTTCCGACCTCTCTCACTCTTTATAATCTGTAACGACATCTCCGAATAATTTGATTTTAGGACTACACCACACGATGGGACTAAATCAACTGATTTCCTGTTACGTTCTCCTCATTATAAATTATTTATTTGAATATTGGAACTATAATCCCTTAATCCTTCCTTATTGAAAAAGGTTTCATTATTATAACTATGTAACCTGAAAACGATATAAATAGAGATAAACGTTAAACTTTCTCCAAAATATGATTAGGTATTCTTATTATATTCGTATACTTATATTAGTATTATACATTTTAATAGTACATTCTGACCAAAATAAGTTGAACCGCTATATGGACTTTACGGACAGGGATCCTGGAACTTGAATAATTTATTAGTTATTCCTAATAATATTTAGGTAAGCAAGTAGAACTTAGTAATAACTTAACAATACCTAATAGGGATAATTTGTTAAGTATTCCCAATAATATTTAGGTAGGCAACACCGCACTAAATTCTTACGAAACGAACAATTTGAATGTTTTCGTTAAATGAGCTCCGCAGTATTGCCGATTTGCGTATACTTATACGATATTCGTATATTTTGACTTGCCAGCATATCGTTTCTAACTCGTTTCTAACTCGTTTCTAACTCTTTGAAATTCCGTATAATTTCCTTTAATTCTGGGAAAAACTATTTTTTTCCATTTATTTTAGAAATAAGTTTAGATACTCCTGAGTTTATTTTGATTCACCGAAACGATATTTTTCATATTATTGAAATGAACTTTGTAGACAACTATCTGACTGAACAGATGTGGCTGCGAAGCTAAATCTACAAAGGCGTATAAAAAGCGTATCAAGTTTGGGTATTGGCAACACTGAAGCTCCGTCATGGGAGGTGGGGTGAAACTACTGCGCACCCAGGATTCGTAGCTCAACTTATTTTGGTCAGATTTTACCAGAATAACCTCTTGGAAATAACAAAATGTTTTAGAACTAGAAATACGCAGACTTTATAAATAAAAATTTTTATTTAGCAGCCGTTAATTAGACCAATTATGGTATATCTGAGAATAAACCCATATGCATTATGTCCTTGTGTTCATATGAATAACAAAGGAATGTTTTGGATCAAAAATAATGCCAAGACCTCTGAAAGTAACAACACGAGATATTAAAGAATTATATAATGAGAATTGGCAAATCATAGGTGATCACTAATTGGTAAAAGACACATTGTTACACTTTTCAGGGTTAAGCCGCAAACTATTTTCCAAACACCTTACTAATTAAATTAAGATTAGGTTGGAGCCTCACATAGTAATCCAAATCTTTAATTTTTATGTACAATTTAACCGTCAGCATAAAATAACAAATCCATATTAAGTTTAGTTCCAATATTGTTAATAAATAAAATAAAAAGCAAGGGGCCAAGTACAGACCCCTGCAGTAATAATAATTAGATTTTAAGCGACTACTTAAATACGATTTGAAAAATTCAACTAGCGAATCAGTAAAATCGAATTTCCTTAGCTTACGAAGTAGAAGGCTCGATGATCTAACTGGTCAAACGCTTTGGTAAAATCAAAGTAGACTACATCTGCTTGGCTTGGGAGTCCGTTATTAATTGTCTCCGCGATATCTTGCATAATAATAAGATTTGTCGATGTGGATCTTCCCTTATATAAAAGAGACACCCTGTAATGTATTGAAAATTTTAATAAACATTACTTTTCCGAATTCCTCCCTCCATATTGAGATTAATATGAGTATCTGTAAAAACTGACAAGTTACAGCACTTGTCTTAATAATGCCTAATTGCTCAATTATCGCTAAATTGTTTAATTATTGGATAACTGTTACTTTGTTAATTAAAAATTATTCTTCAATTATTGTCTAATTGCCTAATTATTATCCAATTACAATTATCTAATTTCTTAATTATTATAATCGCTATAAAATTATTACAGCCTAATTGCAACAATAACATTAATTAATGTCATTAGTTAATAATTAATTTACAATAATAAAATGATTCGTTTAATAAATATTGTATTTCCAGCATTTACAGATCTATTAAAATTTGTAGAAAAATACAGGGTATTCCATTTAATTAAGTAAAGTACGGAAGCAATAAAATTATGTATTATTACAGGAACCTACATTGTTTTATCAATATAATTATTTTTTCAATTTTAAAGTTATTTGCTGGTCTCTGTATAAATTCTACTAAAATGTCCCATATTTTTGATCAGTAATAGCTAGAAGAGTTAATATAGTCAATAATGTAGATGATAATGGTTTAGTAGATGAAACATTTACTAGTTTGAAGTTGATCAAAAAACGAATATTTTTTTTTATTTGGGAAAACTCTAAATCAGAAGATAAAAATTCTTCATATCTACAAGATTTTTGGTGGTCAACTAACATTGTAAATAAAAGAGAATTTGATCGGGAATCGTCAAAATCTGGCCAAAAGTAGGACCTGTAATTCTATGGATTGGAAATTACGCAATTTAAAAATTTTGTACAATTCAAAATGATAGATTTAATATGACGAAGAGTTTTCCAACCAAAATCGGTATAGAGAAGTGGCTGATTACAAATTTGAGCTCAGTATTACAGAATGAAAAAAAGCGAATCAAAAGTTTTTATAATTTTGAAAAAAATCAGTATACGTTGCAGACTTGTTATAACCTGATTTTTGAGGTCGTTTGTCATGGATATACTATAAAAATTAGTTTATAAACAAAGATTAGGTATAGTAAGATAGGACACCCGTCATAATTTCTTTGATGTTTCAACTTAAAGTCTGGTTACCTTCAAACGAAATATTTTATTAAACATTTCTACGGAGTGAGCTTAAAATAATCACTTATTTTCTTAACATTTTACTGTAAACAAGTAGCAAAATCTAGTAATGCTATCTGTATATGCAGTGTTAAAAATATTGACCAGCCCACTTAGAAACCGTTCAACCCTAAATTAGAAAATCTGTAGGAACGTCTCAAATATTGGTAATTATAACCTAGCAAAATCAGTAAATACTTATTTTCACCGCTGCATGTTGCCTGCACGTTCAATTATAAGCTCTTACCACCGGGGTACGATTGAGCGGTTATGTTTTTGATTGGCCAAGTTAACACTAGAATAAAACAAAATTGTAAAAATATGTAAACTTATAATTTATTTTAAACACACCAAAATCAAAAAAATAATGCAATAAGCCACTAATATGTTTCGATATTACTATATCAACAACGTAAGATACTGTACTGACGGCGCCTATGCCTCAGCTTATATCTCGATATTTTCGGAGTACTTTCCAGGAAATTCCCTCTCTCACACATTTTATTCGCCTTGTCTGACTATCCTATCTTACTATACCTAATCCTTGTTATAACGGTTTCAATTCCACATGAACTGTTTTCCCATTTTTTTTCCGGAACCGTTTTTTACAACCAGATTCACTATAGCCTCGTGGGTTATTGCGTTATCTCCCGTCTCTTTGTCTACTGCACCCTGTCAATTAATCTTGTTTCCTGTACTTGTTTGTACAGGTTCTTTAACCTGTCATGACACTGGCTATGAGCTAATCGCTCACTAATTTTTGTTTTGTGCAATAAAATTGTCGTAATTAATACGATAACCTTGAGTATCAAGGAATGCCTTTAGCATCATTTGTAAGAGGAGTTGATAACGTTGCAGAATGTATGCAGGCGTCTTGCGGTTAGTACTCTGCGACACGTAAAACGGTGCACTTAAGTGGGCTTTCACACCAAAGTAGCATACAACGTGCGACTTGCTGCCAGGAAGCAGGAAGCAAGCTGCTTATTTTAAAACCTATACAAATAAATGAATGGTTTCACACTGGAGTGGCGTCACAAAAATTCAACATAGCAAGATGCGACGTTCGACTCAAATATAAAAGAGGTCGTATAATTCGCTACTTTGCCACGTGTTTCCAACTCGCGTAGATGTTTGATTTGTTTACAGGCCGAGTTAATAAATTCATTTTTAAGTTTTTTCGCGATGTATATGTAATAGAAATGTACGCAGTTTGTTAATGTTATTGAATTTGCTATTTTTATTTCTACGCTAACTTGTATTGTAAATCATTCTTCGGTTCACTTGTAATTCGTTTGGCCTGAAGATGGCATATTGCCGAAACTAGTCGCCGCCCCCTCATTATCATTCAATGTAACTAGAAGTCCCCTTTTAAAAAAGAATTATATTAAATTTGGTACGGGATTTAGAGTTTTACTACCTCATTTTATTATTTCCCAACGGAGGTCTGATGATAAAAAAAACGCACTGAGCGACTTTGATATGAAAATAAATTGTAAAGACACCAGTTGCGATGTGCTTCCTGCTTTCTGGCAGCAAGTCGCACGTTGTATGCTACTTTGGTGTGAAAGCCCACTAAGGTGAGCGCTTTCCTCACTGTGCGTTCAATCACGTTTTTGTAATTCTGTCAAATTTTAAACGAACGTTTATGTTTTTGTTTAATCTCTGTATTATTAAAATACAAATTAAGGACCATTTAAGGTTCGAAATGAAGCAGAGCCTCTAGAATGCAACGAACCATTAATAAATATTTCTACTACCCTAAATACTTAGAAAAATCAAAAGCCAAATTGTGAGAAGCTTGAAAAGCCAATTTGCAAGGCACCTGTTTTTCCTGTTAGGAAATAGAGAAAGAAGAATCGTAATAGATGTACATATGAAATTTTATGCATGCTGATATTCATACTTCAACGTTATTAGTGAAATTGATATAGGTAAGGGAAACGCTCAGACGCGTCTAACAACGTTAAAAAAGGCGCGTTTAAAGGCGGGTTAATGGATGTTTGCAATAGTATTCTGTATCCAGTTTTGGTTTTCCATATATTCTTTGCCTTCTGCTGCTCTCTGGTGCGAAGGTGTCCCTTGAGGAGCCCTGTGGTAATTCATACTTGATTCCTAATCATTGAAAATATTTCTTCAGTTACGGTATTTAACGGTACTTTTATAAACTTTTTTCCGTGTAGTAGTCCGGGTATATTATCCCAGTACAATTTGTGTTCTCGCTTTATCTAGGTCTTTATATGGTTCCACACGTACGCTTTGGTACTTCCATCGCTGGTTCTGGACCAACTAATAGAGTTGACGATCCGCTTTTGCGAGCTCGTCAGCCTTTTCGTATCCAGCGATGCCTTTGTGATCTGGTATGTACGATAGAGTTACGTTATTGCGAGTTACCAGGTCCCCAAGTTCTTCGCCGCATTTCCATACCAGTCGCGATACCACCTTTGGTTTCCTTAGAGCCTTAAGGGCTGCTTGAATGTCTGACTAGATTATGATTGTTTTTCCCTCGTGGGCCCTCGTATTACTATTTCTTGTACACAGACCTCTGCCTGGAACATAGAAGTATATATTCCAAGAGAAAAGTTCTCTTGGTACTATTCGCATTATATACTAGCTCCAGTTCCCCCTTCCGTTTTTGACTCGCCTGTGTACCAGGTAATTCCGTTAGGGTTTGTCCTGAAATATGTGCTTGTATTTAACTCATTCTCATTATTAATTATTATCCTCAGATATTTATTGAAGTTTTATTTAGCAGTCACGTGGTCTGACCTTATAGCAAGCATGTCGCCTCCCACATGATATAATTTTGTTATTCACAATCTATGATTTCATTCACAGAATGGTGAGTTATGTAGCCGTCGTAGAACCATTCTAGCCCTCCCCCATTATAATGTATTGTATGGTTTCCATAGCAGCTCTAGGTATTGTTTTTATGTTTCCCGCTACTCCCTAACAGGCAAGTCTTTGTATCTTGTCCGTTGCTTTATCTTTGGCCACCAGACCAGAGATGCATATATCACCATGGGTAGGACTACCATATGTATAACCAGTGTACCATTTTTGTATTGAGCCCCATGCTTTCCCATACGTGCGTTCTGTATAGCCGTAAAACGAAAATTGGTATAGAGGGGTATTTGATGTCGCCGATTACAAAGAGCTCAGTATTACAGAATATAAAATAGCGGATCAAAAGCTTTTGTAATTTTGATATTATTACCAGGTTTTTAAGGTCGTTTGTCATGGATATACTATAAACATTAGCTTATAACAGTTTTTATTCCACACGAACTGTTTTTCCATAGTCGAAATCATGACTCATTGAAAAAATCTTGCATTGTCTTGCCTTTTGTACTTTTTTTGCGAAAAACTTTCACTGTACTTTACTTCATGCTTCCTGGCATCTGCAGACAACTGGCCCATTCGACGATATTAGGTTTGTAGTTCAAAATTTTATATGTCCGGACAGAAACTATGATATGCTTTGGTGATCTCTAGACAGAAATTATGAAATAATTCGACATTAATAGCGATTCCGCACATTTTCCTCTCCTCCCAAAATTCTAGTATAAATGGATAAATTAAAAAAAAAACCTAATATGTTTAATAAATTATTAAAGTCAATATGGAATTTTTATTTTATTAAATAGATATGAATATTTATAATTCTTTGAGAAATCTGAACAATATAAACAAAAAAATATGCTATTATTTCTTACCGTACCATTTTCGCTATCTTACAACATTCCTATTGCCTTGTAAGCTTATTTTCGGCTCTAAATGATAGTGAGAAAATACTACATTTTATTAAGCTTTAAATAATTGTTATCGTCCACTTTTTATAAATAATTTATTAGATAGTTATTAAAACGAAATATTCTCTCTCTAAGAGATTTTAGACATTAGTTTAAAGAAAAAATGGGAGAAAATGTATTATAGTTTTATCAAAAAAGATAAAATCCGTCACATGAAATTGTGATAACATACTTTTTTGTATACCTAATGTTAAAAATAAATTATTTAAAAAGCCAAAATGTGTTTTATTATATAATAATATTACTTTATTTTTAGTAAAAAATGATATGTTTCTAATCATTCCATTATTTTAATCTTTTAATAGAATTCATATCATATTTTATATCATACAGAATGTTTCTGGAACTCCAAATATTAATATTTTATTAAATAACCTTCAGTCAAATGTTATCTAGTACTAAGATACAGGATGTTAAAGTTACCTACTTTAGATTGAATTTGGTGACCAAAATTAACACTGCAGTCAGTAACTTGAATTTAACATATAATTATTTGACAACTGTACCTTTTTATTTTTGTTTTCAAGCATATGTTAAAATATTGTAAAGTAGACTAAATAAATTCTGTGACTAGAAATTTTCTATGCCCGTATAAGTGTTAGCTTCTGGTGCTGAGGGCAAATCGTATTTTCGGCCCGGGATTTTCTCCAAATATGTTTCTTTTCTTCGTTTTTGTGACCTCTGACATATACCTTTATAATATGCTATACACTTTGCTCAGCCAGTCAGTAATCAAACAGTGATGCCGATTTGTGGGGAAGTTCTTATTTTTGGTCATCGCTTTATCTTTTCATACCTCCGAGTTACGTATTTACTTTTAAAGGTAACTATGTAGTGAAAATCTTCCGATTTTTTGGGCTTGACTAGTAGCCCTAGTCTACTTAAGTATACTATAAAATCGTGGATAGTGTCCGGTGACCCTATAAGGTCATCCAAGACTTTTTCGTACCTCCGAATTACGATTGACCATCCGAATAATGAGAATATAGCACTACACGCCATCGAATTGATTAACCACACAAATTTACTTCAAGCGAGATTGCAAGCACAACTGTTGAGTGAGGCTCGAAGAATAAGGCGAAGAGATTGGGAAGAAACCAATGGAGACCATCGTCTACAATTTAAAATTTAAAAAAGGCCAAGATTTAAAAAAATGGATACTGTTCTTCAATAAAGATAATATTGCAAAAAAAATGAAAAATAAATTTGAACTTCAACACCCTGTATCTTAATAGTAGGTAACAATTGAGCCAGAGTTATATTAATACTTGGAGGTCCTTCAGGGTTACGTTCTACTAAGGAACTATAAAATAGGCTATAAGTTTGGTATACTAATTTATAGTCCAGCCAGATTCCACTCTTCTAAGAAAGAATCTGACTATAAAAATCGGCTACAAGTAGAGTATTAGAAGAGTAGTCTGTGGGATTTGTCAACGTTGTCTTCCATTGACAATTTAATTCATGTATAAAAAATCCAATAAGCCGCGTGATTTTGTCATTACGACAGCGAAAAAAGCTTGAACTAACTTTTCCAGCGACAATAACGGAACCTAACTTTTGAAAGCATGACAACCAGTATTGTAAACAAATTTTTGATGTCGTTATGTCAATTTTTCTCAATTTGTCAGAAAAGTTTTCATTTTCCGACTCAAGCTATTTTTAATAATTGTTTTTTTAACAATTTTACTTTTCCGTTAAATTAAATAAACTAATTTACATCTTATTTTTTTATTTATTGTTTTACATATTCATTAAATTGTCTTACCGAATTACACTCTGGCATTTTTTTGAGTCGAAGTAAGGCCCACTGTCCATGTATCGTCGCGTCAGCGTATCGTACGAGACAAAAATACGACGGGAGTACGTTTGCATGCTGCAGAAAACGCATACATATTGGGACCTGTCGACAAAGCGGAATCGCCACGTATTCGTAGAGAAGCGTTCTCGCCTCGTCTCATCGCGTACTGCCTTGTCAGTCGCTAAGCGTATGCTGCGTGCTGTACAACATGTCTGAGAGTTTATTCAAGAAGTAGAAAAATACCCTTGCTTGTATAATTACAAATTAACAGATCATGCGAGAAAAGATGCAACTGACAGAGCTTGGAATGAAATAGGAAATAAAATGAAAATATCAGGTAAGGTAGTAAAATTTAATTATCGTACACACAAAACTGCCATTGCCAAGGTAAATCATTAGGCTTTAAAAAGTAGTTGGCTAAATAATTTCGTAAACCTACAGGCGAGTCGATGTAGGTCATATTAGGAGGTAAATAGAGGATCCGTCCAGTCATTGAAAAATCTTCGAGACGTGTTGGCGTGTAGGGGACTCCATCGCTTTTACGTATAAAATTATGAAGTATACAAGCACATTTTACAATTGATGTTATAGTCTCATATTTACGACATGATATTGGTGTCAAGAATACCTGAGTTAACATTCCAAATACACATTCAATATTTTTGCGTCCACGGCTCAATCTGTAATTAAACATTCGTTTCACATTATCCAGATTTCGTACGAAGTACGGTCGCATTAAATATTTTCTTAGTGGAAATGCGTTATCAGCAACAAAATAATAGGAAAATTCTTTTCCGCTGGTATCATTAGGCAGCAGAGAAGAGCAGGAATGTTTAATCCATCTCTTTCTAACCATCGTCCTAAAGCTGAGGCACTGAATACTCCACCATCACTGTTTCTTCCAGTAAATCCACATTCAATAGCAAGGAAGTAACCATCAGCATCACAACATCCCAATAAAATAATCGAATGATATCCCTTAAAATTAAAATTAGCAGACCCGGTGTTAGAAAATTTTTGGATTCTTATATGCTTCCCATCGATTGCGCCTATACAGTTTTTAAAATTCCAGAGATCCAAAAAAGATCTGTTGTTGGTATGGGCATGTAAGTATTTTTTAGGGAGTTCCAAATAACCTCGGTCATTTCTGAAATTACTCTTGACACTGTACATTCCCCTCGTGCAAAATACAATGCTAATGCTCTATATGAACAGCATGTAGCTAAGTATCTGAAACAAAATTTCATTGTTATAGTTGCTGATTGTAAAGAAAAGTGGAGGAATATTCGAAATGAATTTGTGAGAAGTTTGAAACCAGCTCCAAGTGGGTCCTCAGGAAAAAAGAAAAAACCGTACTACCTATATGACGAAATGTAATTTGTTTTACCATATGTCAAACCGGTAGTGCATACGAGTGACCCTGGAAACATTTCCGAACCTGGTGAAAACGAGACACCCGAAAGTATCACAGAACCGCCAAAAAACATACAGAACGAAGCAGAAGAGAATGTGTTAGCTACAAATACAGTTCCCGAAAGAGAAAGTGGTAAAACACGCAGAAAAAAACTGAAACCGGCCAGCAATGAAGTCGATAGAGCATTTGTGGATTACCTAAATGACAAAAAAAACCGAAAATGTACTGATGAAGATGCTCGTAGAATGTTTTTGCTCAGTCTGTTACCGGAAGTGCAAAAATTGTTAGATGAGCACATGCGACAGTTCAAGATTAAAACATTACTCCATTAGATGAGATGATATCCACACACACACTTCCAATTCCAGATCACAGTCATCCCTAACATCAAATACTACGTCACGTGACACTCAGTCTGACAATATGATTTACGAGCTTTTCGCATCTTCACCATATGTACCACCATCTTCATCACTTAATATGGTAGTTAATCGTTCATATACAGAGTTGTCGTAGTTTATAAATTAATTATAATAATAATAAAATTCGTTAAATTTACCTTAATGTTATTAAGATCCTTTCTTTAGGACTAAGACACAATCGTATCATAGTGTTTTGTCGTTGAATTTGTGGTCCAATAATTTCTACCAAATTTTGATATCTATTTTTACTGATTCTGTACATTGTATGAAATATATGATCATCTTCAGTCAATTCTCTGGCAGCAACGAACAATGTACAGTTCAAATTTCTCTCAATATAAGGGTGTAACCAATATTGTTTTCTCCTTCGTCGATGTCTAATTTAGTTGTACAAAGCAAACACGTCCTCTACGTCGCTAGACATATTGAATACTAACTGTTTTCAGTGCTTTCGTACGACACATGGACAGATTTTAAGCGTAAGCGTATCGTCACTTTTAATACGATACGTTTACGCTTCTCTGAAGCGACGATACATGGACAGTGGGCCTGAACTTGACATTTATAATTCGAATTTTGTTGCCATTAGGTAATTCAACTCAAAAAACTGCGAGAAAAAATTACTCGTCCTACGGACTCGTAATTTTTTCAGAGGCAGTTTTTTTGTTAAATTGCCAGGCAACAAAATTCTTATTGATACATGTCAAGTTTACTTCGACAAAAAAAGTTCTCGTGTAAGTGACAAAAATAGGATTGAATTCATTACTATAGTTTTGTGGTTTGTTTATTTAATTTACTTCATTTGGTCTATTTTTACAATTACTTCGGTCCGGACCGGAAGTATTAAAATCATAATTTTTTTTTTACTTAAAATGACTTTTCTCGACGTTGTGAGCCACCCAAAACACGATTAGATGAAAAAAATGTATGTCCCTAGGTCTGGATGGATGGATGTATATGGAGATAACTCAAGAACCAGTCGTCCAATTTCAAAAATTCCTTATCCAATCGTTTTCTCGTGTCTACGACAGGAACCCTATTGTTTTTGGGCATTCTAACTGTGAGGGGGTGAAAACTGGAGGGGGTTGAAATTTCAAAAAATTCATGTCTCCGCCATTTTTAAAAATATCTAAACAGTTCATAAGATTTTTTTCGTGTCCTCATTATTATAAAAAGTAATTCCCTTAAGAGGGGCCTCGAAATGGGCTGTCACGATTTCAGTTGGCAATACTGAAATTGACGAGAAAAATTGCCGTTTTTGTAGAATACAAATCTCGAGAACGAAAGTTTTGTTTGTAGAAATATTTATACCTATAATAGCTTACACATTGGAATAGGACATCTCCTTTTTTGAACTAAATCTAAGCAGTAATAAATAAGATATCAATCATTTAGTGAAGGTGTGTTTTTGACATTTTTGACAATTTGTCCGCATGAAAAGTGGCGCAAAAAAAGATGAACTAATATTTTAAGTTAATAAATCATTATTAAACCATCTTGTAACAATCTCTAAATTGGTTGAGAATACTTTATAATTTATCAACATTTTGAAAATTGCATATATCTAGATCTTCATCAATTTCAATTCTTAGTAAAACAACTTTTTGTTTAAAATAACATATAAATCATGTAAGATATACATAATAAATTTAAAATAAAAAAACAACAGCAGGATTCAACTCAAAATTTATGATTATTCAGCTTGCGGTGATATCTCAATCCCATCACTGACACCTTTACCATGTCTTTTTGCCTGTTGTTTGCGTATATAGTTGACGATTTTCGTTCCGATGTTCCACTTCTTTTTCTTTAAATCGGCGGTGAGTTTAAGGGTACGATAGCGCTCCATAAGCGATTTTCCAGAAGATCCAGCCAAGGGAAAAGTCATCGTTTTTTTGAGATCATCTCGTAGTTCAGTCGAAGTCAATGTGACTTCATCGAGAGAGTCATTTTCATCTGGACAGTTTAATATTTCCTCTGAATCTGCCCTAGGAAGTGGTACGTCTTCTGGTAGAAGCTCAGTTTTTTTAACCTTAAATGGTTGTTCTTTAGAGTCGAGGTCGACTACTCGTAGTATTTTTTCTGATTTTGAAAAGCGCGCTTCCTCCTTGTCATTAAGCATTAATTTAGCTAAGAGTTGTTTGGAATTTTTTACCAAGTCAGTGAGTCGACTCTTTTTCTCTACAGGGGGATGTTTAACAACAGGAGAACCAGTAACTTCTTTATCTTTATCTTTATCTTTATCTTTGTCAATATGATCACCAACACCTTCCATTATTGATTTTTCTTCTGATATTGCTAGTTCTTGAAATTTGTTTGAAAGATTTTCTAATATGTCACCTACATTTTTACCCGATGATTCTTGTATTTCTTCCACCACATCTAAAGCGTTTTCTATTATTTCTGATACCAGCTCTGAAGCGATGACAGTAGCTAGGTTTTCTTCACTTTTACAATTTTTTTCCAGCTTCTCGCAATCACCTGTACCTAAAGAACGAATAACCTTAATTGATTCTATAAAAATTAATTGATTTTTAATTACCTATAGTGTCAACGATCTCGCAAGACATTTTTGTTAATATTCATTGATATAAGAAAATATTCTGACAGTTTTTAAACTAAAACGTCGTTTGTTAATATGCGCAGTTGGCGTAAGGCTTTAACTATAGGGTATATCAGAAATATAGCATAAAACTAAGATGTCTAAAAATCATGGTGTTTTCACTACCTGTAAAAGTGTGGGTCAAATTTGGGAGATCTCTACCTACTTGATTTTGACTGATTTTTGAGAGATTACTAAAGTTTCAGATTAAAAGTTTTAGATGGCGCATACGTCGCTCATCTTAAACTGTAATCACAGATCACACAGGGTGTATTTATAATTTGGTACTGAATACAGACGAATGCTCGAATCTGTAGCTTTACATTGTCCACACAAAATAGAGTACGACCCCATTTGATGAAAAGTATCCATACTTATATACTATTTAGAACTATTCCTTATGAACTAATTACTGGACTAAATGTAACTACACTAAAATAACTAACAACTGATGAACGAATCTATAATAAAAACTAGGAACAAAGATATTAGGGACAAGTAAAATTTTCACTTTAAAAACACACCGATTATAGAAAATTCTAATACCACATACATAAAAAAACCGCATTGGCATTGACAGAACATAATTTATTTGACATCTCATCTGCTTTAAGTGATCTGTGACAAACTAAGCTATGACACAACAATTCTAAACAGCGCCATCTTACAAAATTCTGGTAAGTTCTATTGAACGCAACAGGTGGTACTCCAAGCAAGTTCGAAACAAAATCTAATCAGTGGATACACCGGGGTTTTTAGACATCTTACATAAAACGGTCGATTAAAACGATTGTTTTTTGTTTTATACTAAATATTACATTTTTACTACATAACATCATAGAACATAGAAAAACTAAGACACTTGAAACTACACTAAAAAAACTAACACGTGTAAAATTGTACTTGAAATAGCTTTACGTCTAAAATTGTACTTGACATTACAACCATTATTTTGTATATAGTACAAGTACAACTTGTTAAAAATAGAGCTGTAGATTTTATATGAATAAAGTCATACCATAAAGGTTTAGTTTTTTCTATTATTTATTGTGAAATGAGTAACCAAATGTTTTTTTTTATTTTCAATAATAAAAAAATCCATCTTGACAAAAAACACTAACATAATGTTAATATACAAAATAAAATAAAATATATTTATTTACCAAATATATGCACAAAGTTTTGTTACCTTAAAAAAACTTATATACATACCAACAATTATCCAAAGTTTTTTTTTTGTTAATTTAAGAAACAGAAACGGCGCATCAACAGCAAAGGGTCTTAGCGCGTACATTTTGTTACAAAGTAGTTTGTACATGTAAATATCTTTTAGGAAACAATTCAGATTATCCAAATTATTATTTACAGTATTTTTAACTCAGTCGCAAAGTAGCTTTTTTTTGCCGTTTTAACATATAGTTCGGGCACTCAAGTAGGAAATGTTTAAGGGCGTCGAAACGGGCTGTCACGATTTCAGTTGGCAATACTGAAATTAACGAGAAAAATTAACGATTTTGTAGAATACAAATCTCGAGAACGAAAGTTTTGTTTGTAGAAATATTTACACCTATAATAGCTTACACATTGGAATAGGACATCTCCTTTTTTGAACTAAATCTAAGCAGTAATAAAGAAGATATCAATCATTTAGTGAATGTGTGTTTTTGACATTTTTGACAATTTGTGATCACCAATTTTAACGTGAAAAGGAGATGTCCTAAATCAGGTATACAGTATTAATTTCTGAAAATATTAAATCTCAAAAATTTATTTCTCGGGATTTGTATTCTAGAAAAAAAAACTGATGCAACTTGCGGTACACAAGTTCAGGCATTTTCCGCATGAAAAGCGGCACTTATTGGTTAGTATTTTTAATAATTTATACAACCAAGATTACGAATGAAACTTTAGAAAATATGAGCTGTCATTAGTGTCATTGTCACTCACTGGCATTCTTCTGTTTTGTTAGGTTATAGAATCATGTCGTTTATTTTGCAACATATTTTAAACTATTTAAACAAAATAAATTAGAATTAACTAAAACCTCTTCTTCAGTTTCAAACATTTTTATTAAGTTGAATCGTGCGAATTAAAACAAACGTGATCAAAATACGTTTTGACAAGTGGGACTTTGGTGATTGTTACAGTAATCTTATGAAAATTTGCAGTTCAAATAATAATAATACATATTGTGACGTGTAATGTATAAAAAAGCGAATCGGCTCTTACTAATAAACTACAGAAAAGGTGTTTCTTACTACCTTACTAGAAAAATCTAAACTGTAGTGGCGATCTTATATTAACATTTGGTATAATTTCCTTGAATTTTTCATCATATACTTATTACATTAAATAGGTCACCAATGAGAAAGAGAACAACGAACCTTTATGTGCCTGTATCAGATGCATTAAAAATTAGTGTTAGTAGTTTTAAGCGAATAAAACAAGAAAGTACTACGGTAAAAGGAATTGTAAAGCCTATCCAGTTGCACAATGTACTCAAAAGAAAGATTGATAATATAAGTGATGTTAAATTAGGGTATAACTCGCAACAATACTGAGCAGCCCTGTAACTGGTATTTCACTTCTGCCTACTTATTTTGTATGAATATGTGAACGTAAAACTCAAAAACGCTGAAAAAGACTGTAATAGAGGTAATTAGTGATACAAATGTTATATTAATTGTTAAAATAAATATTTTGTATGTACTGAAAAGAAATAAAAGATTTGGTTTAAAGTTAATTATTAAATTTATTTTTTTACAAAAACTAATTGTACAATCATGTGAATGTTAAGAAAAATATATACAATGATCCAATACTAAAAATCTGAAAGATACTAAAAAAACTTTGTATTTATAAAATTGAAGCCTCAAAATATAAGAATCTGAAAGAGACTGTTTTATTAGTAAATTAAATAACAAAATAAGAAGGGGGTAAATCCCACCCAACTTTTTGAACACTCCTAGTAAAGTATTTGTTTAATCAATTCTGATAAAAATGTTATTGAATATTTTTGGGTATGAGCCAATTGAGCACCAAGCTCTAGATGTAATAAATGTAGACCGGCCAACTGAGCACCAGGCAGGTAGGTACCTTTTCAAAGCGACCTTTTTGAGACATGCCAATTCAGCACTTTGACCTGGATCCACTTTGTAATAATAATCCCTTAATAGTCCAAAATTCTTTAAAACATCGATAAATTGAAAATTCCTTGAAAAATTGTTGAAAAATCCTTGAACAATCCTTAAAAAATCATTAAAAATTCTCGAAAAGCTCTTGAAAGGTACGTGAACAATCCTACAAGAATTTTTGAAAAATACTCCAAATTCCTTAAAAAAACATTAAATTGAAAAATCCTTGAAAAATCCTTAAACAATCCTTGAAAAATCATTAAAAAATTTTGGAAAAATCCTTAAAAATCCTACAAGAATGTTTGAAAAATACTCCAAAACTCCTTAAAAAAATTGTTTTCAATTTAACAATTTCTTAAGTGTTTTTAAGACATTTTTTAGAATTATTCAAAGATTTTTACAGGATTTTTCAAGTACTTTTCAAGGATTTTTCGAGACTTTTTCAATGATTTTTCAACGTTTTTTCAATCCTTGAAAAATCCATGAAACATCCTTAAAAATCTTTCAAAAATCCATGAAAAATCATTAAAATACGTTTTTTAAAAATCTTAAACAAATACTTGTACCTACCTACTAAAAAAGAATTAAAAAAATCCTTGAAACCCCGTTAAATAATCTTTGAAAAATTGTTGATAAATGCATGAAAAGTTCTTGAAAAATACTACAAGAATCATTGAACAATCTTTGAAAAATACTCCAAAATTCCTCGAAAAACCAATAAAAAATCCTTAAATAATCCTTGAAAAATCCCTAAAAATCAAAGATGAGGATTATTCAAGGATTTGTCAGCATTTTTTCAATGATTTTTCAAGGATTTTTCATGAGTTTTTCAAAATTTTTTCAATTTAACGATTTTTTAAGGGTTTTTGAGAGTTTTTAAAAAAATACTTCTTAAAAATTGTTTTGACCCCATGATTTTTTTTTAAATAAATAAACGCCAGCTACCATATTCTGATTTTTATTTAACCGAGAAAAATAACTGTTTGCATTAATTCAGTAGCTACCTGATAATTCGTTAATGAACAAACTAGTAATAAATTGCGCAATTGGCTAGTCATAAAGTGCTCAATTGGCCGGTCTCTGTTTGGTCCTTGGTGCTCAATTGGCGTGTCCGGCTACGGTATCAATTTTACCTGAGGGTAATAAAGTGCTCAATTGGCGTCCGTCCATATTTTTAATATTCCCTAAAATTAATAGTACAAGGAGTACAAAAAAAAGTTATTTTGAAATCATACATACACGTATTCTTTGATATCAATTTTTTAATTACATTAAGTTTATTAGATTTAAAAACTTTTATCAAGTATGAATTTTTCTGTAAAATTAATAGTACAAGATGTATAAACAAGTTATTTTATAATAATTTAAAATTATGAAACATTTCACACACATCCAAAAATAGCTTTATTATAATTAACAAAAATTTGTTCTAAATCTATTAACACGTTTAAATGTTATAGCTTTTTTTTTAGACTTTCTGGATAAAAATGCATTAATAAAGTTAGTTTAAAAAACTAAAAAATATCTAATTTTTTGTCAAAACTTTTTACATTTTTGGCTATAACTTCTACAAATATTATTTTAAAATTATGAAAAAAAAATATGTTTTATACTTTTTGATAAAACAAAAATTTCAAAAAACATTCTTTATTATAGCCAAATAATAATTACAATTCTAAATTCATAGAAACTAAAAATACTTTGTAAATTTAGAGTTTCATATTATTTTTTGAATGGTGAGAGTCCCATTTTAATATCTTTAATGTTTTTAAAGTTATTCAATTTAGTTTAAAATCGTAATACAATTTAAAATTTTTTTTAGAAATCCTACAATTTTTTTAATAAAATTTAAAAAAAAAGTTGTAATTATATAATGTTTTTCTTACAAATTTAAAAGTATTTTTTTTATTTTAATATTAAAATTTACCTAAACAAAAAATTAATTTAATAGGATAAAACTATTTAAAAATTAAAAATTTGACACAGACAGACATCATGCTAAAAATTGTATAAATGGATTCAGGTGACCTCAAAACGTAAAAATCCGTTAAAATCTGGGTATGGTTAAAAAATCATGATTGCAATACTTTCCTTCGATAAAACTTTGTTGGGTTCGGCAATTAATAAAAGTTCTAAATATTAGAAATTAAATGAAATAAAATTGAAAAGGACTTTATATTATTTGTTAGTCTCAAAAACCTGTTAATTTTTTTATTGTTAATTGTATACATTAAACATTATTTATTGACATAATAATAAACAGTTAAGTTGAAATAAATAAACAGTTAAAATAATACTTAATTTTTAGGTCACTTAATAAATTACATAAGGCATCAAACACTTTTGGATCGGGTAAACCTGTATTATCGTTATCATCTTTTATAAAATCATAATCAAAATGTAGTCTTATGTTTTGTTGAATATTTTCAAGTTAGTTGTTTTTAAAAAGTAATTTTGTTTTTGGCTTAAGAATTTCTTTAAGATATGTTGGTTCTTTCAAAGTTTATGGAACTTCTTACACATATATTAGGAGATCATTTCCGGTTACTCAACTGGGTGCAAATTATTTCCCATATATTAATCTGCCACGCGCTTCAGTAAATCCCCAAATCTCCGCTTGGCCTCCCCTACTATTAGATTTAATAATGAAATCGACAAGCATATTCTCACAATTCATATGTTAAAATATCTTCATTACTTTCAGTCTAGGAATATTCATCAGTTCAAGTATATTTCCGGGAAAACCCAATAATTACCTTAAAATTCAAATTTATTTCTGTTGTTGTTTACGAATAAAATTATTGTTTCTCCAGCAGGCTGTGATGTCACCTGCCCGATGCCTATACTAAATTACATTTCTTATTTTACATTAAAGAAGGGTGGATTTGGTTTAAATTTATGTTTAGAACAATTTCTTCTCGAAAAGCAGTTTATTTTTTATTCATGCTGTTTAAAATGTATTCAAATATAAATGAAAAGATTAAAAAATAATAGAGCAATCTGATTAGTTAGTATGTTATGGAAAATAAATGAAGTAAAAAGTAGCTTAAACTTAAAATTTTTATGGAACTACAAAATAAATAGCATACTTTTTGTTTTATGTACAGGGCGTTTTAAAAGAATCACCCAATTGGAAATGAGGGTATTATAATAATCGGATAATTATTTTTGAACCATCCGTTATATTACTTTTGATGAAATTTATATACCTATTACCCAAAATTATTTAACTCGACAAATTGGGCCGTTATTAGTACTTTAATATATAATTATTGAATTAATAAATATTTATATGTATTTAAACTTAGTATTATAGCTGCTAGACTCTCTCGATCAGTCTTAGATGCTGCATCTCACCTCCATGTCATTTTCAATTACATCACTCCTAATTAGATTTGTCAAATTACCATGCTTTTGTGACATTTGTTCAAAATTATCAAAGGAGAGTTATTCCATAAAATCCGTCTAACGATGTTCGACGGATAATAATGCTAAAACCTACACAAAAATTAAAATGTAAAGAAGATAAATTAAAAATCACTAAAGATGTACCTGACAAAGATATCGAACTCACGCTGGAACTCGAAATGGACGATGAGGTTAAAGAAATTATCAGTTGCCCGGAAAAATACGCTAACACAATGTTGGACGTGACAGTAATAAAACCGAAATTCGATAAATTATACACGACACAGAAAAAAATCATGTCTGGGGATGAGGTAAAAAAATTTATAGACGCAATGAGTTCAGCAAAACCAACTGCAGTTCCTTCCCAAGTTACAAAACCAACCAATAAAAAAATTAAACCAACTGGTACTTCACCTAGAAATTCTGCGACCAAACCAAAAAGTCCAATGGACAGATTTGCTCCTCCTACTAACAAAAAGTAACTAATAGAGTTTTAATTATATTAAATAACTAGATAATATTAATTTTTCAATTCCGTTATGCAGTATTTTATTTTCTATTCCTATTTAATGTTCTGGTAGAGGTAAAGTTTCATCTTTCTCCATATTTTCTGCATAAACTTGTCCGATATCTTTAAAACATGTAGTTTTCTTCTAAGAACTCCATATCCATATTACGATGTTGAGTTCTTTGTTGTTTGTGATTGATATTGGATGGACCATCTATAAATATTTTAGCTGCTTTCCAGTCAGGATTATACCATCAAGTTTAGCTTCTAATATTCTGGAAGAATTTACTCCAGAAATTTTCTTTGTTTTTCTCGATACCATAATCATATTTTCTCTGGTAGGTCTTTCCCTGGGCCTAACATCACTAAAAATGCGCTCACCAATTTTCATTTTTTCATGAGGAGCTTTCTTAAACGTGTTGTTTGCCATACCACAAGCTTCACACAAAAAATTTCTTATGTTGTTCAAGTTCACGCCTTTAGTTAAACCTTTCGACACCATTTCTTGTATTTATTTATTTATTTACCTCTTCCGAAAACAGATATTTGTTCAGATCAGGCGCGTAAAGAACGTTATTGATAGTAGCATCACACCATTTATTGTTTATCAACTTCTGGACCTTTGTTAAGTTCAATGTGAGTTGAGCGTTTGCTCGCCCCTCCACTGCGGCCAGCAAAGGCCTATTATGGTTGATTTAGCTGAAGCTTCCTTGAAGTCGGTAGGCTCCAGCTGTACGAAACCAAACACACGAAGCCTATTTATCTCCAGGGCAGGACATGAGCATAAAATATGCTCCGCCGTTTCGTCTTCCACACTGCAGAAGCGACAGTCCGATGTTTAACCCAGACCTAGCTTCTTCAGATGGTAACGTAGATGACAGTGCCCTGTAGGCAGTCCAATTAGAGATAACTTCTACTCCAGTCTATGATCTGCGATAGGGTGCTACCTGAGGGTTTGTCTATGAACGCCTTAGAGTGAGCCAACCCAGGAATATCTTTCCAGTGCTGGATTGTTTTCCTGTCGACCCATTTCCGGATAGTGTCTTTGGCACGGCTTTCTCATTGCTCTCCACCCCCCTTCATGCCCAGGTATCCAGAGTAGGGTTACTCTGTTACTGGTAGTAATGCGATCCAAGGATTCGAGGCGGTTCCTCACCAGCTTCGAGTCCTGCCGGTTGGAGCTCAGTGCTTTTAAAGCTGCCTGGCTATCCCACAAAATGTAAATACTTTTGTTAACAAGAGGATGATTTGCCAACTCTCTTGCACAGAATTCTATAGCGAAGATCTCCTCCTAAAAGATGGTAGCATACTTGCCGAGGCTTATTGTGATGTCAACTCTCAGTTTTCTACTATACACTCCGCCTTCGAGAGTGTGGTGAGTACTCATATCTCACAGCAGTCCAGAGTGGTCCCATAGCCTCTAGCCCTTAATTTGACTAGCCACCGACATGGCTCTGTAGGAGGTCATTCTGGCCTCCTGCTTCAATAATATGTGGAAAGGAGTAAGACCCAGAGGTCTTTCCATTATCTTTCACAGGTAGAGTTTGATTGTTCTCCAAAATGACGTTGGCATCCTCAACTTCCTCAAAATTACAGAAAAATTCTCTACAATGGCTCATATGTGCTAATGCTCCACTGTTCATGATCAAACAGTTTGAGTTTTCAAAAAATGTGTTGTACTCTACAATGAAAGCTGATGGCTATTCCTTTGCTTTATTTTTCACGGTTACTGCTACCAATGCTACTTTTGCTTCTTCAACGGAAGACAAACTAGCCTCCTCGTCTATGAGACGTGCTGTAAAGTTTTGAATCGTTTTCTTGGATTTGACTAACGATAGCCAGGCCTGCCTTATATTTCTAAACTGTAATGGCAACGTATTCAGGATTTTGGTCATTATTGATAACTGTATCACCTGCATCTTTTATCTGCTTTGCTAGATTCTCTACTTTTGCAATATGCTGTGCCACAGAATCACTTGAATACATCATGTATGAATGTAAACGGTCATGAAGAACCATCTTGTTAGTTTCAGATATAATCAGATAAATAGAATCAAGTTTGTCGAGAATTTCTTTGGCTGAATAACTATTCTAGATTAATGTTATTTGTGAGTACTTCATGGCAGCTGTAAGCATGAACATAGCACTTGAATCATTTTTTATCCACCTATATAATTCATCACCATTGGCTGTTGGAATCGGTATCGTACCATCTGCTAAATTGTAACTCCTTTCGCTCTCATGATCTGGAATTTCCACTGGTGATAATTTAGCCCATCGAATTTGTTGATGCTGGATACATCCACAGTTTTGTCAGATATGTTTTTGTTATTATAGAGATTCTCACGGTTTTATAGAGAAGAAATACTCTCTCGTTTTTACCGCCTAAAAAAATGTCCACCTCTTGTTTTAAGTTAGCTTTTATTTCTTAAATCACTCGACACACCTGCTTATTTCAACAAACATTTGTCTGGGCCCATAACCTTTAACGGGATTTAATAAATAAACAGGATATTTTAAGAAACATAGTTTAGCTTTTATTAGAACTAACATAAAAATATACAAATATGAAGGTGTATAATAAAATAACTAACTAACTGACATCTGTCATGTCACTCTCAGAACACTGTTGACAACCTAACCAAAACCAAAGTATCTTACTTTTTGTCAAGGTTAAAAGGTCCAGATTTCACATCATCTTTAATCATCACCTTTCTCAATTTAGTTTCTTTAAAACACGTTGGTGTCAGCAACTTTGATATAAATTCAACTTGCATCGAATTCTTTTGTGTTGAAGGTCCCAAGATTATTAAACAAAATATGCCTTTTCAGTTTCTAACCGTATAAATTAATTCTTGTTTTAGTACCGGCAACAGAACTGACAGAACGGAAGGTAGCATATCGGAATTGGATAAAGAAAAAGTTAAACAAATTTTCGCTGCATCTAAAACGTTTACAGAACTGAATTCGATGTTCGAATGCGCGAATAAGAATAGAAGAGATTTAAATTTAAAACCGGAAACACCGTGCGCTTGCAAAAACTGTTCAATCGTCGGAATAGTGGCGGATTCTCAAAAGAAACCTTTTGCAGATGAAATGCATAATGTAAGTGAACCAAAGAGGAATTCCAAAGAAGATTATAATAAAAAGAAGAAAGTTATTATTAATGATGATAATCATTTACAATGCCAGTATTATTTTAAACACTTATATGATAAGATTAAGGTACTGGAATCAAGAATAGCTGTACAAGAAGAAAGATCTGTAGCTAAAGATTATTTTAAAAGAATTATTACTAAAGTTATGAACCACATTAGTAAGGTAACGGCATATGCGAGTCAGATCAAAATGGAAATGCCGTACCAATTGAAACATAAAAAAGAATCTCCACGTGATAAATATACACATAAATATATAGTTAACCAAGTAAGTGTAGATAGAGAAAAACAAACCAACAGAGACGAACCTAGTACTAGTACAGGTACTTTCTGGAAGTGGGGAGAAGATTTCTTAAAACCTGGAACGGATTTAAAAAATAAAATCATTTCATTACTAGAAGACACTTTAAACAACCTCAAAAAATCAAAAGAAAGAGCAAAAGAGGAAGATATTAAACAATTTGTTGATGAATTCTCTACTCATCTTTATAAAACTGTGCACCATGATCAGACACAGCAAAAACGTCATAGATCGGATTTAAATACCGTTTTGGATTTTAGGGATAAGAAAGCGAATGATAATAAAACTAAAAATATGGGTAAATCTAAGATAATGGAGGAACCTGTTAGTGTAACATACGTTAATTCAAAAATATTAAAATGGAAGGAAACTGAAACGACTTTTAAGTTTGAATCGGATAAAGAGTCTGTTAAAAATGTTTATGATCAGAAGATGATACAAGAAATTTGTAAGTTTTTCTTAAATTATTTAATATTTTATATAATCTATCGAATCTAAAAAATATATAAATAATTTACTATAGCAAATAGTCAAAATTCCATGTTCATGCATATTTTAGACAACGTCATCTAACTATTTCTTTGTTTAAAACATATGAGGAGCGACGGAACAAAAGTGGTACCCAATGTAGAAATTTTCAGGAGGGTCAAAAATTTTACGTTTTAATACTATGAAATTATTGTTATTGTCATTTAACTAATTTTGATTCAAATGATTATAAATTGTACTTAACTAATTTTGATTCATTTAACAAAATATCTTGGTGTTGCACATTATGATAGGGGATAAAAAATTCGACATAAAAATTGTTTTGTTAAAAGAAATAAATAATTATAAGGTATTCAAAAAGAGATAAACACAAAACATAACAACATAACAAATATCTTAGACTCTACAATTTTAACATTCTAGTTCAAGGCAATCACATTCATTCATCTCCTCTTCACCTTCATCTGTAATAATGATTCCTTCTATCAAAATGATTGATAGTCACGATATCTACGTATGGTTGATGGGTACCAACCGGGCAAGCCGTATAAAAGAATACAATTGTCTAAACGCAAATACGTGCGGAAAGTTGTAACTTTCCGCACGCTTGTATAGAAAAATAATATTTTGTTCCTTCTTCTTTTGTTCTTTTTGCTTCTCTCGTGTTCTAGATTATTTGTGAAAAAGAATATCAACGGTTTACCACGGTAACTGATACAAGGTTATAATCATGCTATTTGCATACACTTAAAACGTCAATTCTCAATCTGAATTTGAAAGGTGGAATGATTGACAAATGAAATGATTGACAGATTTTATAACCTAATAAACCCAATATGACAACATGTCAATATAACCAAAAAACCCAAAATGACAACTTGTCAATATAACCAAAAAAAACACAAAATGACAACTTGTCAATATAGCCAGAAAACCAAAATGACAACGTGTCAATATAACTAAAGCGATATTCTCTGTCTGACAACTCATGTAGTGTTTATCTCTTACCATAAGCACTACACATGCCTATTGAAAACTTCACACCCTGAGCGCTAGAGGTAGAAGTAAATTAGTTGTCGCTCCATTTCCGAACCAAAACGTCCGTTCAAATTGGTCATTTATCATTCTATTAAAAGAGGGGCGGTAAGTTTGGCGATGGGTTGTTTTGTATCATAGATGCTGGTATATAGGAAATTCCCGGTTTTGAAGGTGACAATAGTTGATGTCGATAGCGGTCAGTTATGATATGATTTTATAAACAATTTTACACAGAAACCCCACCTTTACAAAATTACTATATCTTAAATGTTTTATATACAGGGAGAGTGTTCCTAATAAACATATCAATTGCTAACAGATTAACAATAACATAACATTCGACATGATTCGACTTCAACAGTTTTTTCAGTCGATTCATACTGCAATTTATATAAGATTTAACTATATTTGATTTGATCCGTTCTAACTTCTCCTTTGTGTAGGATTTTAAAAAACAAGGCGAAAACATGTATCACATCATTTTCGCCGGGGCCGTACTTAACTGCTTCTGTTCCGTCGCTCCTCACATATAGTCTTGTCGACAGGTTGGAAAAAGTGGGGTTAGGTGGAAAAAGTTTGGAAGTTTATCTTGAGATATTGTTCAGGGATGGTTAATTAACATTTTGGGCCTCAACGACACTGTGCAATAACTTTTTCCATGACGTTCTACGACAAAAGCATCTCTGTGCTTTTCTGTAGAGTGTACAATTTTGACAACATGTTTGTATATCAATTCGTTGGCGAGATATTTCGCTGAAAAATTCGCTAAAAAATGAAAAAACATGCAGGATTCCACCTTATTTCTTCTGTTATACCCGAACTATGATGAAATGTTCCTGGTTACAATAACCAACTTTTGACACCAAACAAGGTACCTACAACAAAGCTTCTTCTCTTGTACCCCCCAGCGGTACCTATCACTGATGATTTTAGAGCTAAATAATCAAAGTTACCCTTGAAAAGGCGCAATGCTCCGGTCACAGTTACTCTACCCGAAATGGCTAATAGAGTTATCGAAAAGACGAGAATGTGTGGAGATGAGTGAGGGAAGAAAATAGAAGAAGGCATCAGTCAGTTGCCCAATTTGAACACTGATTTAGTTCAGGTCAATGCTGAGTATCACCAAAAGTGCCTTATAATTTCTTTAAACGATTTAACGTTGACTGTTGCAAATAGTTTCTGCTTCTAATGCTTCCTTTTTTTAAAAGTGGCCAACAGTCTTATTGCGTAGTATTTGTTGTTACAAGAAGTAGATAAAGATGAAATAGTACAGTTACTGTGTGTTGAATAGAACAATAGGAATATACATCTTCAGCAATTTCTTTCTAAAGGTACGGTTCCTTCCATGCATTGGTCGCATGCGGCCGCCTTGGGAGCAGTGGTAGCCGCAGTCGCAAAGGTTTCTTTGTTGTTGTCTGTGAAAAACATGAATTCGTAGGTAATATTTAATGCAATGGAGGACGAATTATTGACGAAAGTGGTGGCGAAACATCATTCCTTGTATAAAGGCCAAATTGTGAAAGATAATGCTTAGAAAGAAATTTCTGAAGTTATTTATCCTCATTATTCTCTTTCACACACAGTAACTGTATACTATTTCATTTTTATATATTTCTTCTAACAACAAATACTGCGCAATAAAACTGTTGGCCACTTTAAAAAAAGAAAGGATCAGAAGCTACTTGCAACAGTCGACGTTGAATCGTTTGAAAGAAACCAGACCCTACGGCTGCAGTCGCATGCGGCCACCCTTGGTACGGCGGCCGCAAGCGACCGACGCATGGAAGAAACCGTACCTTAATTTGGTCTTTGTATAGTTCACTTCCTAAGTCATACAAGGAAGGATGCTTCGCCACCAATTCCTCCACTACATTAAATATTACTTTCGAAGTCATGTTTTTCACGGAAAACAACAAAGAAATCTTTGCGACTGCGACTAAAACTGCTCCTACAGCGGTGCTGTTGTTGAAGTCGCAGTCGTACACGACAGCCTCGCGCAGCTACTACGTGGAAGGAAACGGGTGCATTTAAAAACCAAAGAGCGGTAGATTGCGGCCGCAGCGCCAAGGCGGCCGCATGCGACCAACGACAACGGAGGGAACCGAACCTTAAGTCAGCGCAGGATAGTATATTCTGTAATAAGGTTTAAATTTCGAACACGAGCATTAGCGAGCGTGAGGAACCACGAGTATCGAGATATTTCATTCTAACCGAGTAAACAGACTATTATATTTTCTTCACGATCAAAAAGTATAAATCAAAATTAAATTAAATCTGAACACAACAAGTTATTTCAAAGAATAATGAAACTCAAAGTCATACCACAAAATGTAATTAAAGATCTGGCCTATAATACAAAATTAGAATGTAGAACACGATAGGACATAGTATAAATGGTTACTTATAGAATTGCATATAAGCAAGCACAGCATACAAGTTTTTACAATAAACAATGGTAGGAAAAATTGTGTGAAAACTTTAACTACTTAATTAAATGAAAAGGTGAAAATTATAAAAAAATACAAATTTTTTGTTATTTAAAAAATTAATAAAAAGGTTTTTTCGCCGCTCCATATTGGAGGGCCGAGTGTGTAACACTTTTTATGAAACAATCGTAGTGCATCACTCGGTTTTTCACTCACCTATTTTGTTTAAATTAAAACTTTTTAGAAAATAATTATTATCGTTACAGTCTATATCTGACACTGACAGTTTTGAAGTCTATGACAATTGATGTCGTTTAGTTCGATTACAGAATATTCAATTTCGATACCTACATGGATATTGTCGATTCTATGTATACTTTACAGCACGTATATGTAGGCAATATCAGTCTACTGAACGGATATATTTTCATTAGAGTGAGATATGGAAATCCACCACTCCGAGTTCACATTTATTAAGCCACTACCTATTTTTTTATTTTAAATAACCTGTCAAAACAACTGCCAGAATTCTTTATACTATTACCACAGAAGATAAACTAATACAGAAGCGAAGGTTCCTGTCGGCCCTTTTGATGTGGCAATGACCAAAATTTGAGTGCCAATTGAAGTTTATGCCGCTTAATACACTGGAAAAATGTTTAAAATTCGTATGTCTAGATAGACGAATTTACAAATTTTGATCAGTTTTCCCAGTGTATTAAGCGGCAGAAACTTCAACTGGCACTCAAATTTTGACCACCGTTACATCAGGGACTTTCACTTCTGTATTAGTTTATCTTCTGTGCTATTACAGAAACAGATTTGTAAAAATGAGTAATTCCATTGATGATTTAATAAATGGTACTTCATCAAATATTCATTAAGCCGCAAAGATGTAATAATATTAATATTATTACCCCAAAAAATCACTTCTAAATATAAATATAACCCACTTAAAAATAAAAGTGGTAACGCTTTCACTTTGAGATACGAAGGTCCTCGATTAAAACCCTGAGTAAAGGAGCTATGACAGTTCTAGAATCAAAACCCTCATTTTTACATGCAAATCTCCATAAGAAAATCTAAGGTTCATTCTGGAAATTTTTGTCCATATCAAGGTCATTCGTCATCGCATCGCCAGCTGGCGGTAACGCGGAGTTGAATAAATCACAGACGCCTACATAAGTCTACAGAGGTCTACAGAAGACGTACTTCAGACGCCTATAAAGGTTTACAGAGGTCTACAGAGGTCTACAGACGTCTGAAGTACGTCTTCTGTAGACCTCTGTAGACCTATGTAGGCGTCTGTCATTTATTCAACTCCGCGTTACCGCCAGCTGGCGATGCGATGACGAATGATCTTGATATGGACAAAAATTGCCAGAATGAACCTTAGATTTTCTTATGGAGATTTACATTTAAAAATGAGGGTTTTGATTCTAGAACTGTCATAGCTCCTTTACTACCCTGTGACTGTATAGTTTTTTATTGTTTATTTTTTATAAAAATTTTCAGTTTTTCCTTTCATCAGTTGTAGAAAAGATGTACTGTTCAACCCGTGTGGATTATCCATATCGCTCTTGGACGATTGAGCATTCCGTCTAATATCCACACTTGTTGCACAAACTATTTATTGATAAAGATCAAAAACACATGCGAAACATATATGAAGCAAGTGTTTCAGAATTAATATTCAAACTCGTTTTATTAAAAATGATTTCGAAATTATTACATTCACTAATGGTATTGGAGAAATGAGGATTCCGCACATTGCGAGTGTTGACTACGCCATGTAGATGATATTTTCATACATCGACGAGAACAGTGATGAATGCCAGTTTTCCATTCAGCACCTGATTGAGCTGATTGAGGAAGTTAGTCGACCACACAACAAAACTGTAAAAAGTCGTCTTCAGACGAAATATGGAATCCAACTAATCACAAGTATCAGAATCAAGGAGAGGGACTGGTTTCAGTCTGAAGAACGCTGATGGCCAAATTCTGTACGATAAATGGTGCTCCACCGAAATGAAGAATTATGAAGCAGTTGGAAAAAAATCTTGGAGGATGAAATTTGCCCCAGAGTGTTCAACACAGTTGAGTATCATCCGACTAACAACTTCTTGGATAGTGCGCGTCCTGCGGTTCCAAAGACGCCGGTTATTCTATTCCAAAGTTGGTGATTGTAACCCGGAACCATAATTACAATAAAATTTCATCATATTTCTGGTATAACAGAAGAAATAAGGTGGAAAAAGTTTAGTGATGCTTTGGCCGGATGAGGTAACGGAAAAAAGTTATTAAAGAAAAACCGGAGGAAGGTCGAAAAATTTCTAGTTTCCTCCCCCTCCTCTTTTTGCACAGGGTCCTTGAGCCCCAAAACTAAAGAAAATGTTAATTAACCATCCCAGTTTCATTAATTTCCGACCTTTTTCTATCTGAAAATACTTGTCGACTGGACTATCACACACTTTTTGTCTGTTGCTCTCAAAGGTTGCACAGCAAGAATATTTTTCTTCCTACGTCTCTCCTTTCTTGGGTTTTACCTTTATTATCAGCTACCTTTCTACTCGGTTAACGTTTCCAAGATACTGCAGTTTTGACCTTTTGATTGTACCTAAAATCTCCTCTCGCTTACAAACTTCTTTAAAAATCTCTACTTTGGTAATACATGATAATTTATTTTTTATAATTGTAGATAAATTGGAGTTTATGAAAACGTTAAAGAACACTAGGGACGAAGATAAATTAAAATTATGGTGCAGCATTTGGAACCAAGCTGTCAAAAATCGACAGGATAAAAACGATAGAGTCACTATCCAATTACCAGATCGGAGGGATCCTAAAAGGAAACACGTGGAAATCGCATATACTTTAGGGGATTTGGAATATTTATTATTAGGTCAAAAAAGTAGGAATTAAATAACTCTATAAATATTTTTCACTGTTAAAGTTGCTAAAAGTCATAAATATGATGTGATGGTAATTCCATATTAAAGTTCTATAAGTGCTGATTGGTTTTTCTATCTAAAATTGTGTATTTTTTATGAATTTTTTTTTAAGAAATTATCAGGTTATAACTTATTTGAAAGCTTTAAAAAATTGATTTCAAATTTGAGTTCCAAAATTTATGGATTTATCTGAGTAAGTTTTAATACCCTGTAACAGCTAAAATTATTGTATTCAACTTATGTTGCCCTTTAAGTGACGATCGTAAAAAAAACGATTTTCCAACCCTCAAACCGTACTCCTACCCCTTCCCCTCTTCCGGGACATTTACTAACTCGTTATGATTTTTCTTAATTTACTTATAATTTATCCTAAATTTTCCGACCATCCACCGAAGTTACTAATTTACCAATTTTTTTAATTCCTTAGTCTCCATTCTCATTTCTTTTACGTATTAATAGTAACTTCGTTTTATCCACACATTTAATAAATAATTGTTATAATTAGTTTTTCATTAAATTCCTGCTATAATTAGTGTTTTAGTAAAAATATCGCGACCGTAAATAGGTAAAATCAAAATGCACCGTGAATACATAAAATATAATAAACACGGCGACCTTTCTTCGAATATCGGATCAAACGCGATCTCTTGTACAAAGTTAACACTCCGTCCGAAAGATGGATACACTTGTGCTCGTGCTTCTTAGACGCCACAAACAGTATGGTGTATCGTGATTTAAAATATCCTAGTCAGTCCGCTCCAGCGTTGCCAACAGTACTATAATTATAGTATTTGTACGATAATTACAACTTTATGTACCATAAGACCAACTAGCAAAGTTATTTTATAACTCAATAGTTCTACAACTATTTTATTTTACTAATATTTCATAATTACTTCCAAAATGCTAATTAATTACATAAGAGCTTGCCATAAATGCTATTCTGTTGTAGGCAGATAAATAATTTTATAGATTTATCGCCAAAACGTTTATAAAACAAAATTATAAAAGGTTTTATAAAACTGTCACGAAATTTTTGCAGAATCCTTTCTTGGAACATCTCATAAAATATTTCTACTTATAAAAGTAAATTATGTTATAGTGATATTTTCAGTGATATTTTTAACACTCTTATAAAAGATTAAAAAAATTATTTTATAGTTGCTTTATGTTACTTTAATAAAATATATTAAAGTATCATAAAAAATAGTTTCATTTTTAAATGAAAATTGTTGTTTTAAAATGCAAATTATCATTCTATTAATAATTTTATAACTATTTTATAGTGTGCCAGTTAGACTACAGTACAAAACAATAATAAATTTCTTATAAAATTAAAATGTTTTCATGGACACAGATATGTTATAGTTCTAACGAGTTTAGATAATAATAAAATTTTATGTCAGTTAACAGTTAACAATATTTGTAGTAAACATTAAAAATGTCGAATATGATTTAATGGGAAAAAATTAAGAAAAGTGGTTCTTTTCGAAGAAGGTTGAAGATATGATACGAAAATATGATGTGTAATAATAACATTGGTGTACAGGTAAAAAGCTGCCAACTAGCAAAATACTCATATATACCACATGTAAACAAAACCGTCCTGTTCGGTGAAGCCAATGAGACTCCATTTTTAAACAAATTACTTGATAACCACAGGGCCGGCTAAAAATATTGATGGTTTACCAGAGTTAAATTAATTATTTTCCAGAACTAATTTAGCATTTAACAATATGTCTTTAAAATGCAATTAAATAACACGATTCGTTAACAAAATCACTAAAAACAACAATATTCAAAGCAAAACTTAAAATTACGATTCATTAACAAAATCATCAAAAACAACTACATTTAAAGCAAAACTCAAAATTAATTATTATCATTTTGTAGCCTTGTTAAAGAAATTGAACAATTTCAAAAATTGGTACAGTAAAAAAATATATTTTGTCAACAACCCTAACAAAGGCTGGTTCCCCATGATAACGTAAAAAACTTTTATTTATATCTTTATCTTTATATACTTACAGTCTTACTGTCAGTAGATAGAACGTCCTTTAACTTTAAAGACTCAATAAGTAAAGGCAATGACGTTTAGAATAAAACTTTACAAGTTGATTTCTTTTACAATTGTCACAATCTAAACGTCATTGTCATTAGTTATAGAACCGTTAAAGTTAAAGAACGTTCTATCTACTGACAGTTATTCATATAAATATTTTAATTCATGTTTTAAACGTGTATTAGTTAAAACTCTCTGTAAGCTTACAATACGCTTTAAAGTTTGTGCTATTCATAAATATGTAGTAATAGGTTAGTAACTAATATACAGATAAAATGCACTTTTTAGGGATTTAAGTGAAGTTATATTAATTTGTGAGTGTCAAAATTTTTATAACCTCACCAAACGTCACAATTTAAACGTTTTTGTGTGCACATAAAGATTTTTTGTAACGCAAGTGGACAATTTGAAAAGTATTTCGAAGAAAAGGGGGCAAAATTGGTTTGATGAAGATAAGGTATGTATAAATGTGATTTTATATTAAGTTCATATTATAGCCGTCAAAAATCTTCAAAATTTTTCAAAATTTAGATTTGAAAACTAAACAGTGTGCGGGTGTTTCAAGGGGCGCAGAATCCACAAAAAGAATCCATTCTGCTCTAGCTCTTTGAGTTTATGAGATAATTCAGTTTTTTAAAAAATGGTGAAAGCGCCACGTCTCAATAATTCGTTGAAAAAATGTAAAAAAAAACAAATTTGAACGAAACCAACAGCTTTTCTCAATTTGAATTATCTTTCTCTATCTAGAAATAAAATTTCATTTAAATCGGAGTAAAAAAATATCTAACCCGAAAAAAATGGCAAGGTTGCCTTCAAAAATCTTCTAAATTTTTCAAAATTTAGATTTGAAAAATAAATGGTGTGGGGGTGTTTTAAGGGGCGTAGATTCCAAAAAAGTAACCATTCTGCTCTAGCTCTTTTAGTTTCTGATAATTCAGTTTAAAAAAAAAATGGTGAAAGCGCAACTTCTCAATAATTCGTTGAAAAATGTAAAAAAAACAAATTTGAACGAAACCAACAGCTGTTCTCAATACGAATCATCTTTTTCTATCTAAAAATAAAATTTCATTTAAATCGAAGTAAAAAATATCTGACCCGAAAAAAATGGCAAGGTTATTATAGCCTTCAAAAATCTTCAAAATTTTTCAAAATTTGGATCTGAAAAATAAATGGTGTGGGGGTGTTTCAACGGGCGTAGATTCCAAAAAAGTAACCATTCTGCTCTAGCTCTTTTAGTTTCTGATAATTCAGTTTAAAAAAAAAAAATGGTGAAAGCGCAACTTCTCAATAATTCGTTGAAAAATGTAAAAAAAAACAAATTTGAACGAAACCAATAGCTGTTCTCAATACGAATCAACTTTCTCTATGTAGAAATAAAATTTCATTTAAATCGGAGTAAAAAATATCTGACCCGAAAAAAATGGCAAGGTTATTATAGCCTCCAAAAATCTTCAAAATTTAGATTTGAAAAATAAATGATGTGGGGGTGTTTCAAGGGCGTTGATTCCAAAAAAAGTATCCATTTTGCTCTAGCTCTTTTAGTTTCTGAGATAAATCAGTTTCACGTATTTTTACTTTCCAGCTACTTAATATAGAAATTTATTTCGAAAATAAAAATAGTGTCGTTTTTCACTTGGTTGTTTATTGTTTTATATTTTGAATCTTCTAGCATCTTTTAAGATTTAGTGAGGGAAAGAGTAACAATAATTGAAAATCATAATACAAACACCAATAAAAATAAAAAGAGTGCATGGGAAGACATTCACAACAGATGAATTTATTCAAATAATTTACTAAATTTTGTTTGTAGTTATTGTTTTAGGTTTTTGAATTACACAATTTGTGCCTTATTTTCAGTTTTAATTCGTGTACGGGAACAAAGCGCACAATTGCCCAACTAAAAACATAATAGGGTATGCAAAATAATGCAGGTGAAGAAGGAGAAAGCGATGCAACGGCGTGAAATTTTTTGGACTGGACGAGGCGCTCCACCAGCTCTACCGAACTGCGAAGCAAAAGACACCGCATTGTGGTTGCCGAACGAATTTGTGTTCTAGCCAATTTTGTACATATTTTGCTGACCGAGGGTTAGCCAAGACCATGTAGATCCCGAGCATTGTCTTCTACCTTAAATTTTCTAAAATTTTACATACTGAAAGCTATTTAAATTTTTTATTACCTCTTTTCTGCTCCAACAGAGTAATGCAGTGAGCCCATGCAATTCCGGTGAAATTCCACGACCCCTACCATGAACAACTAGCTCTTCACTCACCAATTCCACGATATATGCCTTATCGGGCTTTATTGAATCTATCCTTCTTTTTAAATTCAATGTCCCACATAGGTCAATTTGTTTTATAGTTTTTACTCCGACGAACAGGAATTAAATTAATTACATTTATCAAATTAGTTGCGTGTATATTGATAAATAAATTAAACGATTTCAAACTAAAACTGAATAAAAGTTATTTAAAAAATTTAGGTTAAAATACGGTTAAAGTAGGGAACAGCCTATTGTAAATTTAACAAAATTACAAAGCCTTTAAAAGAGATTTGTAACGCTAATATACGTTTATGAATAATAATTTTTGGTGACGGCGCTATTGTAAGAGGTTTGTAAGTTTTTATGAATAAGGCTTTTATACTTAAAATCCTTATTTAAATAAAATTTGTTTTTGCACCTATTCCGGCCCTGTCGTGTCAGATTTAAAGTTCATATTTTTAATTGTTTTATAGAAATTGCGAAGTTGTTGAATTATCTTAAAATGCTTGCTTTTGATACAAAACTATTTTATACGAAGACGCCATTAATATGAATGGTATCATTTGGGGCCATAAAAGTGAGTGAATTTGAAAGTACTAAATATGGCATGTATGTTAATATTTACAGTTTGTAAATATGTGAAAATTATCAAAATGTTGCCTAGAACAAATTGTTGAAAGTTTTTCTGAAGAAAAGTATCAAATGATAGGAATTTAATTTTTGCGTAAATTATAACTTTTCATAAAACATCAATAAATATAGGATGCGCTTAAATGTAAGAAATATGTCATATATTTACCATAAAATTTAATTCGGAGTAAAAATATTCGACTCTGCAACACACAATAACATCTCAAGTCGATATAATATATAAAAGAAAAACTACAATGGCTTCTTTTTGCTTCTTGTGAATATAGTTTTCGATATTCGTTATATTTTGCCTGCATCTAATTCAAAATAATTTTCTGCAGCTTTTAAAATCAATTTAAAAAACTTTTCTATTTTATTGTTGTTATTTCATGTTACATTTTTATTTTATAACGTTTTCATGATCTTAGTACGAAATATTTATAAAACTGTATTATAAGGCAGTATGAAAAGTTTTTATAAAAATCTGCTATTTATTCAGTTCTTTTTGTATTACCTTTGACTATCTCCCTAGATACTTTGAGATGTCACTTAAAAATGTCAAATACTTCTGTCAGTTTTTTGTATTTTCAACTTTAATTAGTATTCGATTTAATTTCTTATTATTATTTTAGTTGTATTTCTCATGTTCGTGTTCTGTTAATAAAGTTCTTTTTTCTAATTTACTTATCAGCAATTAATTTAATTTTCACGGAAAATAATCTTCCTAAGACCCGCTTTCCCCAAAACGTAAATAAACTTGTTTATCTTAAACCAGTTTAAGTTATTTCTTTGGTTTAAACCAATAGTCACTTTCCCCATGTAAAACTTAGCAAATATTAGATTAAACTGTTTTTATCCTTGAAACCAGACGGTTGGTAGATCTGTTTGATTGTTTTTCGTCTGTTATGTTATGGTTAGAGGTTATGTTAATTGACAAGTGTTAAACTGAAGTGAAGTAGTCTATATTAAGTGAATATCTTGTATTTTCATATCTTTTTATTTGTATAATGTTGGTGATTGAACTCGAGCGATTTCGAAAAAGCTTCGTTTCACTTCTCGTATTTCATTAGTACTTGACAGAATTCTAATTACTTCTTAGCATAGCAATGCAATACTATGAGACATTTCTTTAATTATTTTGCTCATTGTTGAATGATGTATTCCACTCAACTCTCAGATGTTTATAAGAAAATTACCTGATGCACAAAAACGCAGAGTAGTTAATAGCTTGACCTTAGATAGAATAGCTCTATTTTTTAATGTTCTTGGCCTAATTCTCTATTCTATTGCCTCTAACACAATATTCGCTATTCTCTGCATTCAAAATCTATCAAAGAACTCAATTTCATCAAACCTCTCATAGTGATCAATCCTGGTTCTTATTTTAGTAGGCCCTCTTGTCCTTGGTAATTCTAAAAAAAATCTTCATCCTCTACTTCATTTAATATATCTAATATTTCCTCCATTGCAATTATTACCATTTATCAGTACTTGAAAATAAAAAATTATACTGTAGTACCAAACACAACGTTAAAACTTTGTTTTGCTTTTAGGTTATGATGTTAGCACACAAGTAAACAAAATTTTCCTTTATCCAGTTAAACTACCCAGCTGGGTCGGTTAAATCTAACCGGGGGTTTAAACCAAGCAGACACTTTGGAGAAATCCATTTTGAGTTTAACCTTTGCCTTAAACGAAAATATCAGTTTAACCAAATTGGAGAAAGCGGCCCTATATATAACACGATCTTGATTAATACTCTGCCATTTTTATTGTTGCTAAATTTCACGAATATTTTACAATTTAATTGAACATAATTTTGGCATTAATAATCTGATTAAAGCCGGAGAGCTTTAGCTCGAGGGCTTTAATTAATTGATTTATCAACTTCTTGGTATATTACCGCTGATTATTTCACTCATCTGATAAACCATATATTTCCGAGAATCTCATTGGACTATCATGTCCAATCAGGTTAAATAAAATCGACCTGCGGACTCGTGGTATTCTCAAGCAACTCAGTTTCGTTATGAAATAAATCGACAGGCTTATTGCGAAAATTCAATCACTTGTGGTGTTACTACTGACTAACTTAATCTTATCTTTAGTTAATCTTAAATACTTCACTATTTTTTTAAGACAATAATACCTTATCAAATTTTATTATGTGAAAAACGTTATTTATAGAATTGATCTAGTATTTGTTTGCAAATGTCATTTTAAAATATGAGGTGCATAATTTCTATTTTCATTCAACTGGTTTTAACAGGTAAATTATTAACTCTTAACAAATTAAAATCTTAGTAAGTAGAATATATCTTACTTTTAATATTAGTGAACTTTTGTTTTCTACGAAATATTCTGTACTAATTAAGAAAAATATAGCAATTATTTATATTAGTAGACTATGAATTTATTGAATATATTAGAAAAGTAGTAAACATACATTAAGCGCTGTTTCTATGGCCCATTTTTAGGGTAGTGCGAAAGAAAGTAAATATTTCACTAAGTAAAAGAGTTAAAATATTCTATATTATAACAGATCTTAGAAGATAGGTAAAAAATAGATTTTCGTTAGTAAAAAATATATAATTTCAGTGTTGATTCAAAAAGTTGCATCACATCCTGGTTCAACTTTAACGGCATCTATACCGATATATTATATTGATAAGACTAATTTTACATGGGAACCACATTTACCTGAGGAGGTGATAATTAGATGTGATCCTGGTTATAAAATAGTAGCAACAATAAACAACTGCAGTATCGATGGAGTTAATCAAGAATTTGCAACAATTTCATCAGGTATTTATAATAGTAGACTTAAAAAATCTAATATGTCTTTTTATTCGATTATTGCATGTTTTAACATGACACAAATTAAACATAAAATCGATGAATTTTATTTGTAATTTAAATGCCGAAAAAATGTGCTATTTTAATTTAATATAACACATCAAGAATGAAAAATTTTTTTTTCTAAAATTTGTCCAAAGATCCTAATTTACGTTTTTTTTACATATTTGCAAACCAAATTTAAAATTAATATTGACAAATACGTGAAGACAAAACAATCAACAAATTTCGGATTTGACCCAATCAGTTAATTTTCAGAAAATTAATGCATTTATTTACACATTTTACACCTAAGCACCTCTAAGAACATAATTGTTATTACTAATAAATATGAGATAATAATATATTAAATGAAACTGCAAGTCATGTACCACACAAATAAATTTCTTAAAAGTTATTGGGGGGGGGGAAGCCGAGTGCAGCGGGGTTCGGAGCAATCAAATCAATCAAACTCTCCAATTTCCCCCACATTTTTACCTCTACTTTTTTACTATTTCGAACTTTTTTTTAAGTTTTTTTACTTCTTAATCTTTTTTTCTCTTTCTTTTTCACTAATTTCTTTGTTTACCCACATTCCACCGTTTTTTCTACTTATTACTAATTTATTTATGTCTGAGAGCTTGATTCTTTTGATTTCTCCGAACCTCGCTGCGCTCAGCTCGGCGTGGATGGTAGGGGAAAGTTGGAATTGATGGGGGAGATATGGAAAAAAATTTAAAGTAAATTAAAGGGTATAAAACCTATGATGTGGTATACTTTGATGCGGTATACTTTGTAAAGTACGGGAAAATAAAAATAAATTCTTTGGTATGATTAATAAATTCTTTGGTATGATTAACACAAAATCAGGAAAGTAGCTTTTGGTCCTAAAGAATTTGAGGAGTCTGGAGGATTTCCATGTTCGTCCAGTTGGGCTGTTTTTGCAATTAATATCTACATCCAGAAAAATTGAGAAGATCAACAATAAAAATAATAATATTGATAAAAAAAGTCCACCCTGGGACTATCGTGGTATAAGACACCGCATATAACGGTTCCAGATAACCAGAAAAATAATGATTAAATCAAACAAGTTAATTTCAAAATAGTCCAGCTGGACATATACGGAGATCCTCCATTCTCCTGCAAGTTCCTTAGGACCAAAAGCTCCTCTTCTGATTTTGCGTTAATTCTACCCAAGAATTCTTATATTTATTTTTATTATCCCGTACTTTACAAAGTATCTCACATCACACGTTTTATACTTGGATTTACCCATCAAACATTTTAATTTACTTGAAAAACATTTTTCCATGTCACATAAATTTTAAATCCTTTGTACCACCTATTTAGTTATTTAATCCACATGGATTTATTGTACTAAAAACTACTATTTTAGTACTTATATATGGCCTGAAGACCGCTGATTAGTCGAAACTAGTCGCCGCTTCCGCCCAATAATCTTTAATAAATATATTAGTGTGTTACATGACTTGGAGTTTCATTTCATATATTGAAAATTGGACCACATTTGAGATATGGATAACCTTTTGGATTTAATTATGAGATAGTTTATGGTACTTAAAATTATTATATTATTTTTTTAGGTCGAAAACATGAAACTTTAATGTTCACTTACAAAGTATCCAACACACCATCTTATTTTTTCAATATGAACGAAGTAAACGCCGTTTTCAATGGTACTGATGCAAGCAATCTTACAGTCGTGTTCTCAAGAACTGGTACGTTTTTAACAATCATAAAATCAAAATTTGAGTTATTATATAATTGGTTATAAACCATTAAAGAGTTTAAAACCATTTTCGATATTTTTTATTGTACCAAGCGTTTTATCTGCTTCTTTCATACAGGAACTGAACAGTAGTACTGTTATTTTATTTGGAGCTGCAAAGATTGCTGATGTTTCATACAATTTTTTTCCTTGTATGAACTACAAAATCCCAAGGCATTACAAGTTATACTACGGCCCACCCATACTTCACCTTTAGTGAAGTAGGGCAAACCGTAGTATTGAAGTCGTGCTGCAAAAATCTCAAATTTTTTATTACTCCAAATGACTTAAAATATCATGAAACGTGGAGAAAATTGATTTTCCGCAAAAAAAAGTCTGTCTGTGTGGATGTCTGTGCGTACGATATCTCGAGAACTGTAAGGCCAATCCGGAAAATTCGTTCGGCCAACAGTTTTTATTCAAAAGAGGAAGGCTCTATCAGAAGATGAGCTATTTCGGGTCTGAGGATCCTGGGAGCGCCTACTAAGTGTAACTTTTTTTCGAGATATCTCGATAAGAAAAGCACATTTGTCGATACTGATTTCTTTTAAGGTGTGTTCTAGTTAAGACGCGTAGATTGATATCCATATCGCATGAGGCTCGTTGAAAAAAAATTAAAAAAGTTGAAAAAAAAATTCGTACTTTCTTCCGCTGACTATATTTTTCAACATTTTCAAAAAACCAGAATTGTAATTGTAAAAAATGTAAAGCCGAGTTTTCCAAGGACCACGCATCCGTGACGCGCGATGTTCATTCAAGGGACTGTATGGTTTTCAAAGCACACCGCCTAGCGGGTTAACTCCTGTACTAATTGTCAGATATATTATATTGGTACCTAGCCCATGCAACATTTTTGAAATTCGCGTTTAAAAAATTTAAGGTAGGTCTGTTAAGTAAAGGGGATCACGCAAGGGGAGAAAGTTTTATGCCATAGATACATGGAGTTTAGACTTCAATCAAGCGTTTGATCGGGTCAATCATGATTATTTGTGGAAAGTAATGGAAGTCCTAGGATTTCACAAAGAACTTATGCAACTCTTAAAAAATATTTATAGTGTAGCAATCACATCAGTTATGGTTAATGGCTTTTTATCCAAAAAATTTAAAATCCAAAGTTCATACAGACAAGGATGTCCTCTGTCCATGATTCTTTTCAGCATATCGATTATAACACTTTATGCGGTTTTGTAATACTTTGTAATAACAAAGATGTAAAAACCATAAACACTATCTTAAAAATGTATATAGATCAATATCGAAAAATCTTACTATCTACTTTTGGGTAAAGACGCTATTTCGAAAATATTAATGGTATTTCGAATAAATGCAAAATTAAAAATTTTAGGAATGTACGTATGTAATGACTTCAAAGACACGATTCAGGAGAACATTTATTAAAAATATATTAATACAACTACATAAGAGTTTAGATTTAATAAAGATAGTTAACTTTGTTAATATGTATGTTCTAGCGAAGCCGTGGTACATATCCCAAATTCTGCCTGTCACGCATACATTCGAACAAAAAATTGTTCTAGTATCGGGAAATATATCTGGCATGGACAACTATACAGAGTGGACAGTTGTACTTGCCGTTGAAATCAGGTGGTCTAAAGTTAATTAACTTTGAACCAAAAGCTCTATCTCTTTTGATAAAAACTCAACAACAATCATGGAGGAACTCTAAAAATAAAATAAAATATAAATCAGAACTTAACAAAATCTATTGAAAACCCTAATCTAGGTGTACATTTTGCTTTTAGAAAATACAAAGGGATCGTTAATGATCAAAATTACATCAAGGGCGTAGATAACTTTTTTTCCGGGGGGGGGGTCTTTTTTTCCTGGGAGAGGTAATGAAACTTTTAGACAAATGTGATTGTCCGTTTCTACATTTCATATATTTTAATTCTTCTTTTCGTGCTATTTTTTGGTATCCTGAGGTGGGTAGTTACTCCTTTACCCCCCATATCTACGCCCTTGCATGTAAACAAACCAGATTGAATTGGAATTGGTTGCGGGTGATCCTACAGAAGCAGATTATCCGGAAAGTGAATTCTTTTCTCTTTTTGTCCAAGTTTGTTGCTTTGTTTTTTCAATTTTTTGTATGAAAAAATGCATTCTTGCTATGTATTTCAAGTTCTTATATAAAAAAAAATATGCATTGTTGCTTTGTTTGTTTAATTTCCTTTGTGGAAAAATGCATTCTTACATTGTTTTTCAATTTTTTGTATGAAAAAATGCATTGTTGCTTTGTTTTTAAATTTCCTTTGTGGAAAATGCGTTTTTGCTATGTATTTCAAATTTTTGTGTAAAAAATATGCATTGTTGCTTTGTTTTTTAAATTTCCTGTATGGAAAAAAGCATTCTTGCTTTGAATTTCAAATTTTTATATAAGTAAATGCATTGTTGCTTTGTTTTTTTAATTTCCTGTATGGAAAATGCATTCTTGCTTTGAATTTAAAATTTTTTTGTGAAAAAATATTTTTTGTTTTGTTTTTTAGTTTCTTGTGGGGAAAATGCATTGTTGCTTTGTTTTATAATTTTCTGTGAGAAAAATGCATTTTTTTCAAATTTGTGTGTGGAAAATGTATTTGTTTTTTCCAATTTTTGTAGAGAAAAATGCATTCTTGTTTTTCCTCCAATTCATATTTCAAAACTGCATTTTTGCTGTTTTTCTGTGAAACAATTTACAGAAAAATTAGTAATTCTAAATTTGAATCTGTGAAATTTAACTGTGAAAAACGTATTCTTGCTTCTTTTTTCAAATTCGAGTGTAGATAAATGCATTCTTGATGCTCTTTTTTTAAAAATTAGCAGTGGAAAAATACATTCCTGTTTCTTTTTTGTCAAATTCAAGTGTGGAATAATGCATTCATGCTCATATTTTTCAAATTCAAATAAGGAAAAATGCATTCTTACTGCTTTTTTTTAAATTAGAGTGTAGAAAAATGTATTCTTGCTCCTTTTTTCCAAATTAACGGTGGAAAAATGCATTGTTGCTTCTTTTTATTCAAATTGAACTGTGGAAAAATGTACTCTTGCTTTTTCCCAATTCATGTATGATTTTTTCTATGCCATTTTAGAGTTTCCTCCTAACTTTCGTGAAAAATATTATTGGTTTTTGTAAAAATTTGTATTTTTTGTGTTTTTTTCCATACTTTCGTTATCATTGAAAAAATTTTAGGAGAAAACTGCACCATTGGAAACTGTGGCCATTTCTATATCATTTTTCCTTGATTTTCTGCGGAAAAATACTTTTCGGCGTTAATTTCTTTGATTTTCTGGAGTTTTCCGTGAATTTTCCTTCACTTTTTTCCAGATATATTCCAACAGTGATTCTATAATTGTATCTAAACATTCATTTCTGAGAGTGATTATCGGATTGATTATTTTCTCCTAACCCTCACGATGAAACCCTCTTGTGAAACACGCTGTATAAAAGAGCGTATATAACTTTTTTTCCTGGGTGGGGGTAATTTTTTCCTGGGGGTGGGGTAATCAAACTTTAAGATAAATATGTTTGTCAGTTTCTACATTTCATATATTTTACATCTTCTTTTCGTGCTATTTTTGGTATCCTGGGGGGATAATTACCCTCTTTACTCTCCCACTAAACTGGAAACAAATTTGGAAAATCACAGATAACAATAATAACACTTCAAAATGGCGGTCATCTGTTGTCTACAAAGCAATTAATGACGTTTATGCAGTCGGTACAAAAACAGTTCACCAACCACGGTATAACAGACACAGGGATTTGCAAAAAATGCTTAAAACCGGAGGACCTACGAAAACGTAAAAGAAATCAGGGATTGGGCTAATAAACATATTCAAAAAAAATCAATTATTTGATAACAGAGATCCAAAACAAAGTTTTCAACCTAAATTTAAAAACGACCTTGTTTAATCTACAACAATCTGGAAAAAAAAGAAAAAACCTTGCCGAATGGATTTCAATGTTAAGGAACGATCGGTTCAAAAAAATTAAAACAGGGACCATGAGAAACTTCTCTAACAAATTATATTTTAAACTGACCCCTTACCTGAGATATTAGTTTTTCTTTTGATGTACAAATATATCTGTAATAACTAAAGAAAAATAAAAAATAGGTATATAATGATAATTTTAAAAATCAATCTGTCCCAACATTCTGCACAATTTTCTAAAATTGATTCGTTAATAGATAAGTTGTACGTTTTCATTTTTTACACACCCTGGTAAATTGTTAATATTTGTAATATAATATATAAAATTGTAATTAATTTTAGAAAATTTAATTTAAATTACTGTATCGTGGATTTTCTAAGAAAAAAATAGCATTCCTTAAACATTTTTTAATGTATTACTCACACAGACACTAAAGAAAATATATTTGCCAAAAAAGCGTGGCTGGGATAACTAGTGTTTACGTCCCAAATTCTATTTTACTGTCTCTCCCACTATATAATTGGAAATATAATAATAGAATGCGATCATTGGCGCAGATGTAGCATGGAATTAGGGAAACACCTTAATAATTTAAAAAAATTAAATTTAATTAGTTGTAGGTAGAACTAGTATTAATTTAATATTAAATATTAAACTTAAGTTTAAGCTAGATCGTGATTTGATTTTAAACGAGAACAATTTACTAAATAAATACTGTTTTGATACAAGTTTCGAAAAGATCTGCATCCGTACCTGATTTTGTGCAGCCAAGAGTTTTTTTGTCCAAAGTGTACACAACATCATTAACAAAAATCTTTTTAGCCGACTTCTCAAATAATAATATTCTATAAATTACATTTTTATTGTTATTTCAAAACAGTTGGTTCATCAAAAATAATCAATTTTATTTCATTTTACCCAAGTAACTTTGTATCTCATTGTTATTTAACAAGAGTTTTTTCAGTATAATATTAGTCAACAAACTTTATTTCAAATAACAGTTAAAAATTATTTTCACAAAAAAAATTTAGAAAAGCGAAAACCACTTATTTTGGCTAAACTAAAAATCTGATGTGGTCACATGACCTCCCGCCATTTTTGAATCAAAAATTAGCACGTTAACACAAAAGAGCACGAAAAAAATTTACTTTTTTGTGAATCTGGCAATAATGGCAAAAGTTTTAAAAATATTAATGACATAAAAATAAACTATAGTGTATACAAAATATACATGTAAAACTTGCCATCTTTTTTAGTAATGAAGTCATCACTCGTAGCAACTGCCACTTTCGGTTGTCCGATTAACACCAAAATCTAAGCAGATGTATTCTAGGGTATAAAAGTCTTGTATGCAAAATTTGAAAATTTTTAATTAAGTAGTTTTTGAGTTATCGTTACTACAACATATATCCATCCTAAAACGCACAAACATCGTTGGGAACATATCAAAATCGTATTCTAGAAACCATAAAACACGGTTATCCATTGAAAACTCACTTCCCAATTTTGAGCACGATTACTATACTTCTTTTATCTGAAGGGCGAGAGGTTAAAACGGAAAATTTGCAATCCTTCTTTCAAGTTACCAACCTAGAAAAAGGGCTACCGACGTGTAAGGATTATTTTTGGTCAAAATCTACTTCATTATTTTTACAACGATTAAATATGTTTACAAAATTTAACTGAACTTTTTAGAATGTGTCGTTAGTGAAATATAATGATTGGAGTAAACTCCAATTTCGAATGTTTGTAAGCATCAAGACCCCACATGACAATTGACATATTTCATTATCAAATGTCATTTTATACATCATTCGCTATTAGCTTATTTTTTATGCTTTACTTTTATATCCATTGACACATACTCTCAAAATAGTATCGTATAGTTAGGATGTTAGAGATAGCGCTAGTCCGAAACTATATGCCAACTTCCTCACTCTTTTCGAGCAAAAAAATATTACAACGACATACGGGTTAGGCATGTCTATGAGTATATGTAACACACCTTACTCGAAAGGCATCCTTTTTATTTCCATCAGAAATCCAGGACATCCATGGACACGAATTAGAATTAGGTTATAATGTACATCGCTGGATATTCAATAGGTGACCAGCATCGTAATAAGTTTTTTTCATAAATTAATAATAAAAAAGTTTCCCATATGGTTCTAACTTACTAAGACATACTGTACTGCCGTCCTAAGCAAGAAGGCAGTATCTCCAATTTTTACCATTTTCGAATTTCCTCTTTCTATAGGCTCCTTATACAATTATAACTATACCTTATAAAGCTAGAGAGTAGTAAGCGTGCATCCATTGGTCTGGTATAACTACTGTAACTCAACTTGTTATTAAGTATTCCTTAGTTTAACGGTAGTAAGTACCTTATCTGTTCGATTCAGTTTATAACCTAACATTAACGTTTATTTATATTTTTCTTGATCATTACCTCTATATCCACGATGGCTTGTGAGAATAAAAACAAAGCTTTAGCTGTTAAAAGTCAATATCTTTTTAGGTTAATTATTATATTTCATAGGCGCCAGAAATAGTAACCGTTATGAGGTGAAGGTATTCTATTAAAATCCAGCAAGTTGTAATTAATATGTATCAAACAAGTAAGTATCTTTCCAAATAATTAAATAGATGTGCAGATGCAATACTCAGTTGAAATTATAAATTAAAAATTTATATATCTTCATAGCTATATAACCTCTCATTTATCCTTGGATAGGTGAAACAACTTTCCATCAGAACAATTAGAAACAAAAGAATTTAAAACAGATTTTTCCAAGCAGGTATTATAAAAGAGCGAATAATATTATATCTGATGTCGTCAAATTCTTATTAATGAATTATACAACAGCAGACTGTATTTAAATTGTAGAACCGTCGCCCAAAATATGTTCAAATGTATAGCAAAATCATGCAATGAATATTACTCACACCCCAGATAGCACAGAACGTCTTCGGGATGTCCAGTTTATGACCATTTTTAATCTAAATGTAAGAGTCTACAAATATTACATCTTTAGGACGTTTAGAAACAGACGTCGTCGGGACGTCCCAATGAAGGACGCCTTCGGTACGTCCAGCTTATGACCATTTTTATTCCATATATCCGAGGCTACAAATAGTAAATCTTCAGGATGTCTAGAAACGAAGGTCGTCGGGACGTCCCAATATATACGCCCGAATTCAAACTATAAGACCATATAGGTACATTACTTCCTCAGAATGTTCGATATTACAGAAACGTATTTACAAAAAAACCGGCAAGGAAGCAATATCAAGATTTTCAAGTTATCAAAAGGAGATTGGGTGAAGATTGTTTTTTTTTTAGATATCAATAGTGTATTGGTGTGTATCAAGTGGGTGAGTAGAGATAATTAATTATCTTGAAGAAGCTGATTACTAACAAACAACATAGGAACATAACCTTCAAAACATTATGTAACCGCCAAAAGGCAAACTGATTTTTGTCTCTATTCCTTTGGCATATCATGTAATTGCTTTTCCGAGTATTTTTTTAATCATGAACATGCTGAGGAAGACAATGATTTGTTATTTTAAAATATCCCCAGACGTGTATTCTTAGTTATATATGTAGGTATAGTTTTTATAAATTCATTATATTTTCAATATTGGTAGGTAACTGAATATAATGAAATATTGTTCACTGATGTACTGAAAAAGTTTTTTTGACTTCCGGCATATGAACAATTCTATTCCCAAAATGGTCCTGTACTAGACATAAAATGGACTGAAATCGTACGTCATATGGGCCTTTATGGGCATTTGATTCTAAACCCATAATGGTCCCATTCAGACCTAAAATGGACTCAAATCGTACCTCCTATGGACCTCGGATTTTGTAACATCGTATGTCCTATGGACGTCCTGAAGATGTCCGCCGTACTAAAAATGGACATCTCCGGGACGTTCCCAATATCCGAAGCGTAAATCTTAAGGATGTACTTGTGCTATCTGGGACTGAAGCTAATGTTGTGGGTCCAATGACTAGTATCACTGAATTCACAAGAGGAAGTATTGCTTGGACATAATTAAATGTTTTTTGATAATGATATGTCAAAATATCAACAGAATATGATCACAGTTTTAGTGGAGATTGGTAGATGAGGTTATTTTGCATAATGTGTTACATATATTTTAAAAATTGAATAGATGAGGCTTTTACTTGATGAAGATCCATACTTCACGATGAAATAAAACAATTTAATTTGTTTAAATCTTCATTATATTTGAACTAAGTTCAATATAGATCCGTGACGCGTTTCGCTAACACAGTAGCTTTCTCAAACGAGTGAAGGTATAATGAACAAATTTTTAATTTATACAGTGCATTAAGAGGGAATTTTATGGTTATTGATAAAAGAAATCATAATCTAATTTACATGAAACAAAAATTTTTACTTTGAAATTATAATACCGTTGATTGCATTTCCAAGTAAAAATTTTTTTCATGTGAATTAGATTATAATTCTTTTATCAATAACTGTAAAATTTCCTATTAATGCACTGTATAAATTAAAAATTTGTTCATTATACCTTCACTCGTTTAGCGTCACGGATCTATGTTGAACTTAGTTCAAATTTAATGAATATTTAAACAAATTAAATTGTTTTATTTCAACATATGTTTTATTTTTGTGTTTCGTTTTCAAGAGCCGATTATAGGTTGTAAAAGGCAACACCTAATGTTTTTTTTATAAATTCCATATACTATATTTTTTACTGACAAACCAAAATGTTAAATATGAATATGGAATGGATGTCCTATATGAGGACCGTAGGGATGTCAATGAGAGATTACCAGCTGGATGTCCATGACAAGTTTTCATGTGGATGTCCACGATGAACACTGACTGTATGGCCATGGAGGGCGTATGGATGGCCTAAAATGTGGAAAGCGAACATTCTCTTGGATATCCATAGGATGTTCTGTGTACACAAACTGAATGTCTGGTATGTCCTGATGAAGATATCCATTGGATGTCCAATGGACAGAGTTGTGTTGTTATTAGGGCAGTAGTGTTACATAATGTTCATTATCTCTATATCGACATTTTTTAGTTTTCCTTACTTTATAAACCAGCATTTTTATTGCTAAGTTTTTTATAATGTCGAAGTTGAAATTCGTAATAAGGGAAATTACCTTAATGAGTAGACTGAACTGTATACTGCAAAGCATTCATTATTCTGAAGAGGAAAAGTGATCTGGTATTAAATTTACATAAAAATTATGTCTAAAATATGGGTTACATTAATTACACTTTTATTTAACTAAACTTTCTTCAAAATTCACAAGAAATTCAACAACACTGAAAATATTTTAAATAATGGAGATTAATAATTAATAGTATATGATACTGCTTTGAATCGGTCTACAGCTCTATCCACATGTATCCCTGTTTTGTCAATTTTTTAGTCAGTAACTGTCAGTCTTGGTCGCCTTATGAGCATCGATAATGTATATAATTGTATCTTCTTTTCATTGCAGAAATCTTGGATCAGAAAGTCACGATCTGGTATAACAATATCATTTTATTCTAAAAATTCGATTGTATCACTTTTTTCAAACGAGTTCCTTAACTCAAATTGATCTCTCGTATCTTCTTACTTGCATACGTGATGGCTCGAGATGAACAGATTTAAAACAGAAATTTAATAGTGTTAGAATGCTCATAACTCGACAACTTATTGCCTTGATGCTAAAAATGTAAAGGCTTTTGTGTCATTATTTCAGGTAAATTTATATCTATATGCGGTACCAGCTGTAATTTCAACCAATCACAAATGGAGTTTATTAAAATCATTATAATTCGCTAGCTATAGGGTAAGTCGGGGAGAGATTGCCTTGCGGGTGATGACTCAGTCGTCTATTTCTCATACTGTTTAAGCTTCGCACTCTTATTTGCAGTAGGTACCCGTTGGCAGAACATATCGTGTGGAGCTTTTTTGTGTGTTTAACTAAAAAATTGGGTAAGTTATGGATATAAATCAAATTTGTTAACTTCAGGAATTGCTTGAAATATGTTAGTGAGGTTACGTTAACGTTCGTTTGTTGTCATGTTATCTCGTTGTTATTAAGAAAATGTAGTTGGCCATCTCTATCGGACATCGCTTTTCGTTTTTTTGCAAACATGTCGACCGATTATAAAAGAAAACGTGATAATTCAAGAGGATCATGGATATAAGAATTACTTTTCGATGCTATCGAAGCAGTTCGAAGCGGCAGAATGGGTATAAATGCCGCCTCAAGAAACTTTGTCGTCCCGGCTCCTACGTTAAGGAGAAGAATAAAGAATAATGGTGTATTTTAGAAAACATTGGGGCCATCTTTATTGCTGGAACATAAAATGAAAATAAACTCAAAGCTTATATCAAAAACTTGCAGAAGTACGGTTTTGCACCAAAACGTGAGAGCATAAGGTCAATTGCTTTTCATTTATCTGAGAAATTAGGCATGAAACATAAATTCAACAAAGACTAGGAATTAGCCGTGTATGATTGGTTAAATTCGTTTCTAAACGTAATCAGGACCTAAAAAGTCGAAAATTCGAACGTGTTTCACTGGTTTTGTGCCAAGACATAAACAAAGTAGAAATTGAGTTGTACTTCCAGCTTTTAGAGAGAACTTTACCTGAAAATGATCTTTAATATCGATGAGACCTACAGCTGAACAACAACGCAGGATACGTGATGGCCAAAAAGAAATCTAAGAATGTTGCAACCATTACTTCATCTGAAAAAGGCGAAACCATCACAGTCATATCTTGTTGTAACGCCGACGGCTCGTTCTTGCCACCTGCATGCATTTTTAAAGGAAAGAACAAGAAGGCGGATTTTGAGGATGGAATGCCTCCCGGTTCGGTTGTATATGCGAATGAAAAATCTGTTTACGTCAGCATCAATTTATTTCTGAACTAGTTAAAGACTTATTTTACTCTCAGAAAGCCAAATGGAAAAGTACTTTTGATTTTGGATGGCCACTCAACCCACTGCAACTCTGTAGAAATGCTGGAATATGCGGATGAATGTGACATAATTTTATTGTGCCTTTCCAGCCACACTACTCAATTTGTCCAACCTCTGGACAGAGCATTTTTCAAAAGTTTCAAGTCATCAAAAATCAATATAATGATATTCGGGAAACTATTATCAATGGTCGAAAGCAGCCACTTTAGAGTATGCGGTATCATGTTTTAGGGCAACTGGCATCTAACCATTCAACTCTGACGCAATTCTAGATTACGCCTTCCTGAATGAAGAGCAACCAGAAGATCAACGAGAATAACAAATAAATGATCATATTGAACCAGAACCAGAAGATCTCACACCTGGTTATTCACAAGCACGTCAGATGTAGTTCACAAAACAAAGAAACGTGGAAAACAAATAGCAGCACTTTTAACATCATCCGAAAATATTGAAAAAAGAAAAAGTCTGGAAAAAAGAAAGCTTGAAATGGAAAAATCAAAATCAGAGAGCAGCCAAACGTGCTGAAACATTATGTAGGCCTAAACCTAAAACTAAAAATGTTCTTGATGAATCATCTTCGGAAAAAAATGTATCGGATTTTATTTCACAGGAGTCTGATGACAGCCCTAAAGATGATAACAGTGCAGAATGCGTAGGATTTAGGGAGCAGTACTGTTCTACATCGAAACAAGACCATTGGGTTTCACGATTGTTGTTCAAAATTTGTTAACTTCTGTCATCCTTTCGGAAATGTTTTAGATCTGAAAAAGAAATAATTATTTTTTTATTATTGTAAAATTAAGCACTAATGACATATGCCATCTCACCCGGATAGTCCGGAGTAGATGACCTTTTGCATGAGTAGCAATTTATTTTTTTAGCAAAAAATGTATTACTTTTTTTGTATTTTGCTATGAGATTAGTGTTCTATATTTTTTAAAAAAGTAAGTTATCTCTCCCCGACTTACCCAACATTATAGAAAACTCAGAATAATTTTGTACACATATTTTATATTTGCAAAAATTATTAAGTAAATTTTGACCAAAAATAATCCTTTCCTATTGGCAGACCATTTTCTAGGTTGGCAACTTGGACGGAACTCCCCGAATGAAAGAAATTGTAAAAAGTCGACCATAACGAGATTACCTACAATTTCCTATATGGGTTTTATCCTGTGTCTTTTATGGACATTTAGACAGATATTAAAAACAAAGTTTTGTCACCAAGAAAGAAAAACAAAAAAATAACTATGAATGCTTAAACTGTTGTGCACTGATTCTGGACTTCGGTCCATCGGGCACCGGATGGCTCGTGTGATCCTAGCCAAACTTCTTAGATATGTGTAGAATACTATTATACATGACATGGCGTAGAAAATATTTTAAAAATATGTGCTGGAAAAAAGTTTTCTTGTACAAAACACCTAATTTATATAGCTGGGGCAGCAAGGGCCGGCCTGATCCTGCTCGAATTTAATACAGTTTTTCTCTGATAACTAACTTGTAAAGTAAAAACCGGAATTCGATCGAAGCTTTTATTCGAGAGTTATAGTGTTTACAGACAGACAGACAGACGTCCGGAGAGGATTTTGTTTGCATTTTCTGACTCTTGGAGCCCAGAAACGTCGAGAAAGTGATAAAAAGTGGAGGGTAAGAGATTTTGTAGGTAACAGTAAAAAACATAAAGTGTAACATAATTATAGATTTTTCTTTATTTAATCAAGTAATGTTGGTGTTTTATCCTATATATTTTATGAATTATTATTTTAAAGATAATTTTTTTATATAAAATTTAGTGTTGCCGCTACTGTGCCTTGAACTAAACACCACAAAAAGATTCCAAATATTTCCACGTAAGAGAAAATAAAAGATTGTCGTTCAGGTAGTCTAACCTCTATCCAAGTTACTTCGGCTCGCGTTTTCAGGGGGTTTTCAGTTTCATCGTGGTCCAGCACCCGAGCGCCATCTACACATATAAAACTTGTGATCAATCTCTCTCCTTGCTCCACTTCTGGTCAGATCATACTAGAAGGCAAGTTAGCAGTTCATAAGCACAATGGTAAGTAGATCTAGCATGCGAGCAGACATTTTGTGATATATTAAAAAAAAATTGTGTGATAAAATATGGATTCTCCATCGACATCCACGATTACTTTGCCGAAAATCACGTTACCAGATCCACCTTATAAAAAGGCTTTTAAATATTGGAAACAGAAGATTTACAAATCGAAAATAGTATATTGGCTTTTTTATATTATATAAATCACTAATATATATATTTCAGGTTAAATTTTTTTTTAAGGAATAATTTTTGAGGAGAGGTATTTGGATTTTCGGATTATTTTTTGTGGATTTGTACATGTTTGTGAAGTGTCCACGATTTTTTTATATGTGCTTTTTTTTTGGTTTTAAGGCAGTGGTGAACAAATATTTATAAAAAAATGTGATTATTTTTTTTGGTGTTGATAAGTGAAAATATCCAGGATAGTAAAAAACAGTGTAAGGATTCATTTAGATTTTGAGTAATTTATTTATGTTACCATATCAAATTTCATACTGACTAAATAAGGGAAAAATATATTGGTAGGTATCAATAAATGTTATAATATATGGAGTGGTTAAAAATACTAAAAACGTTAAAATAGCAATATTTTTATCTAATATTGGTTTCGGTTTATGAATTATTTGATATAAGACATTTAATATAATAATTGATGTTTAAACTATTTTAAAAAAATATTGGTTCATTTCACTGTGGTAATATAAATTCATATTTTGTTTTTTTATTTAAATATTTTAGTTATATTTCAATTTTATAATAGTTGCTGAAACCATTTTGGATATGTTATAATCTAATATGTATGAAATTTCGTCAGGTATGTTGAGTGTTTTTGTCTAAATAGTAAATTGTCATTAAAAAAATCCTTATCGGAAAATCATAAGAGGTCCGCACACTACTTGACTTGCGTTGTTGCGTTTAGAGAATTACATTGGGTCCAAATAATTTTTTTTTAATTATTTTTTACTTAATCTAGTAAATTTTTTTTTTGTGCAGTACAAAACATAATTATCCGTTTTTGGATGAGATCTCGCCTAATGTAGCAAATATTTAAAATATTTATTAGAAGAGCGCGTCTGTGCTATTTATTAAAAATGTATCTAGAGACAAAAGTTGATAGTTGTATAACTTTTATTAAAAATAATTTTAAGAAAGTGCCACAGACGCGTTCTAAAGAATTAAATACAGAAATTTTTTGGCGAAAGCAGTAGCTTATCATGGAATCAAAATTATTTACTTCAATTATAAAAAATATTGTCGCAAAAAACAATTTAATTCAGACTTCTTTCCATAAATAGAAATTAAATTTATGTTAAAAATTTTCAGTAATTAATAAATCAATCGAAAATGAAATTCCATCAATATTAATTATATTCAGCATCGTCTTCTGATTAAGAGACCCGCACACCATGTGACTTGAAATGTAGCCGTTTAGGGAATTACCCAACGAAAATGTGCTTGTATTCTAATAAATTATTCGTTTTTGGACGAGATCTCGCCTAATATAGCAAATAAAAATGTGTGTTTTTTATGACATTTAAAATATTTATAAGATTGCGTCTGTGCTACTTTTTCCAAATTTATCTAGAGAAAAAGTTGATAGTCGTATCACTTTTACTAAAAATAATTTAAAAAAAGTGCCACAGATGCGATTTAAACAAATAAATACAGATTGCAACAAATTATTCCAAAAATTATTAGTTCTTATAAAAAAACCAAACGCAAATTTAATTATCTTAATCCTAGACACAAAAATAGGGTACTGACAGGAATATCGATGACCTAAAAAAAATATAGGAATATACAAATTTGGAATGAAATAAAACTATTTTAATTATGTATTATTCAAGACTATTGGATATAAAAAAAATATATTTTGGTAGCTGGTATTGATTACAAGTTATTTTTAGTTTTCAACACATTTTATATTTGTTCCGAACTGTCTAAAAGTAGTACTCAATAGTATTTTAAATATTTTTTATTGTTTTTATTTTTGTATTTTATGTGTTGGCTATCGTGCTACATGTGATCGTCCCAAATGCATATTATATGTTGTATTTTTAGACTGTTCTAATTCTGTGACGTCTATTTTTTTTTTGTTTAACTTATATGTGACATTTAGAATTAGAATCATATTTCATATTAGAAAGGAATACTAATGTTTTAATTAAATAATTTTTAATGAAATTGTAACAAAATGATTATTAGTATTCAATTCATAAATCTAAAATTACATACTGGGTGTTATTAAAAAAATGTATATATTTGGAATCTATATAATTTGAGCTGTATATAACAACATAGTGGGTGTTCATTTCAAAATTTCATTTTTTACGCCATTTTGAATAATTGAAATAATCAAAATGAACAAAAAATTGAAAATAGAATTACAAAAATAATTATCTTTTTTTTTGATAATAGGTTATATACTTTCAAATGATTATTGATACTCACATAAACAGATTTCACTTTTTACTTTCCCGACCCACCTCCGAGAAGGGAAAGTATTGTGAACGAGCTAAAAAAATTTTTCGAGATAAAGATGGAAATATCCATTTTGAGGTCTGTCCTGTTTGTCTGTCTGTGTGTATTCTTCCACGATAGAGGCCACACGTTTAATCTGATTGAGCTGAAATTTGGTATACGGATTTGGATTACCCGTCGGAAGAACCCATTCTATTCAGAACAGACAAAATTATGTCTCCAACTGTCACCTGTCAAAAATAAAAAAATAACAAAATTTCTACTTTAGTCACTCCATTATTGCTTTTATTTGTAATTTAATTTTCCTGTTATTCATACAATCAGTGACATGTATGTCGGTTTGCATTGAGAAGTCAAATTTGTTTTTTTCTCAGTTCTATTTTCCTACTTAACTTGCTATAAATTAAAATTTTACTTGTATTTTTGTTTTATTGGGTATGTAGAATTCCTAGCTTTCACCCAGAAGACTCCGATTAGATTCCCTGATCAGCTAATAAATTATTATTTAAAACATTAACTGAGTAATGCAAACCAGTTTTAACCGTTTTAAGAAAAATCACTGGCATTTCAGTAAGTCGAAATGCGCTAGTGTCAAATTGTCAACTCGCGTATAGATTTTGGCAATATCAATAACACACATTTTAATAAATTTTCTGTTAGCTTGTAGGGATAAGTTTACTGAAATCTATAAATAAGTTCCATTGTGTCCTCTTCTACAGTTTAGCCGTTGAGAATGTCTTAACTATTAGAGCACCCCGTATCTAGGATAATTAGAATGTTTGATGGTTTTAGATTACGTAAATCTCCCTCTGCTATCTAATGTGTATTGGTCATTTAGGTTCTGCAAAGCACTACATTTGGAGAGAATGTGGATTGGTCCAATAGTGAATAGTCCAATCTTCTTAAAATGTCCTTTCAGTCGGCAATATTCTGTTAGAATTCCTCTTAGTATACGTAGCTTCTTATCAATTAAGTTATTTAATTCTGTTGATTCCTATTGGTTATAGTTTACCAGAAATACTTGTACATCACAGTTTCTTTTTTGAGGAGTTCCTTTCGCTCCATTTTGATATGCCCAAAAACCACTATACTCCTGCTTGGCTCATTTAATTTTTCTTAGCTGTATGAAATTTTTTTTTTAATATTAAACTAATCGTATTTTCTAATAGCTTAAGATTTTGAAGTATCCAGTTCTAGGCCCATGTACTTCTATTCCAGTTTTCTCTGTTTTTGAACCATCAGTTTATAATTTAATGGCATTTCTATTTAGCCCAGGTATAGTGTATCTATCGGATTCACTTTTATAACCAAACTTATATTAAAATGTCTCCAATACAGAAACTGGATTTACGTCTTGTGATTTCTTCTCGGATCATCCTACATGTTATCCTTTTTGCAAGACTCCTCGAGATTGCTAAACTAATTAATGATTTGTCTCCCAATGGCTTTTTCTGCACACCATTAGGACTTTTGTGGTCTTAGTCTAGACATTTTTTATATAAGCTGACTTATGGTTTCTACTCCAGCTAATTTGACGATTTTGAGATTGGTGTTTCTTTTCCATGTACATCCTACAAGAATGGTTTTAGTGTGATAAATGAATCATTTTTCTCTAAATGAATTAACATTTTTCTCCGGCAGTCAAAACTGTGAGTTGAATTATTAATTAGCTATCGTGATGTGTTGAACACTTCTTTTGATAACCTGAATAGAGTCCTGAAATTTTATTAGTTCATTTAAATAAATAGTATTAAATATTTTATTTAATTACTTTAATTTGAGACTAAAATCTTTATCATTGTAAAATTGAACTCATTAAAAATAAAACAAACCTTATTAATGTGCCATTAAGACTTATATTATGCCAGTTACAGCGTTGTTATCAGGATTAGTAGTCTCCTTAATAAATTTTCTTTAGGAAAAAGCTCCTGTGAGTTTTGTGCCTCCTGTAAATTTAGTACAGCAGAATATCATTAGTCAGTATTCTTAAAGGCATTTTTACCACGAGTTAGTAGTTTTTTTTTGACCCGATATAAGATTCCAGAGTGACTGATGTTCTTAAGCAATGGACCTAATTAGCCAGTCATACTGAGGATTTTGAAATACCAAACACCAACTTAGGGGCCGATAATTCGGGCGCTAAGCATTTTCTTGCCAAAGCGTTTATTTTCTAGTTGAGTCTTATTATCCCCTTGTTTTCTGAAACCTATTTTAATGTAAGCTGATTTTGCTATCGGAGCTTTATTATAGCATTTACTTCTACTTTCAATTCTGATGTGTTTTTCTCCAGCATTATTTATTTCTACGATTGGTTTTGGATCCATCAGTATACCGCACCAATATTTCCTCCCAACAATTTTCTGAATGGTATTTCCTACCAACTGAATATTGAATGGTTTCATAAAGTTATTTTTTATATCATTTCATCAATTCTTATTTCTAGTAACGAGTTTGTGTTAAGAATTTATTACACTGATATATCCTTGTTCATTTGGACACCAGTTACCTTTGTACTCCAGTTTGATTGCTCCACATGGCATCTGTAATACAAATGTAGTCTAATTTCTAGGAATTAAATGATTTAAATCAGGCAATCACAACAAGGAGCGGTAGGGCATCGTGGGTTATACCACACCAGTGGACAACCTGTCAACCATGCGTGGATTTAGTCCTCATTTGGTCACTTGGACTCATTTGGACACCAGTTACCCTTGTACTCTAGTTTGATTGCTCCACATTGCATCTGTAATACAAATGTAGTCTAGTTTATAGGAATTAGATGATTTGCATCAAGCAATCACACCAAGCAGCGGTAGGACATCGTGGGTTATACCACACCAGTGGACAGCCTGTCAACCGTGCATAGATTTGATCCTTATTTGATCACTTGGACACCAGTTAACCTTGTACTCTAGTTTGATTGCTCCAAATCGAATCTGTAATACAAATGTAGTCTAGTTTCCAGAAATTAGATGATTTACATCAGGCAATCACACCAAGGAGCGGTAGGGCATCATGGCTTATACCACCCCATTTGGTGCTCACTGGTCATTTAGCACTGCTCCAGGTTTTTTGAATCTAGGTTTATATCTACAAGAGTGTGCTGAAGAGTCGAGTTGAAGTTATTTAGGTTTTTCCCTTATTGTGAAGGGTATTTTTCCGTTTTGTCAGGATTTTTACCACCCACAAACTATGTCTATTAAGTTAAATAATACACCACTGAAATCTTAATAATTCAGACATAGTATTGATGATTAAATTTTGTTAGTGTCTTAAGAGGTTTAGTGTTTGTAAGTCGCCCGAGGATGTAATCATCTGATTATACCCGCGGTGCATACAAACTTTTATGTCATACTAGTTCAATATGGCGTACAAAATATGAATATTTTATAAAATCGCGGCCCATAAAGTGCACTTTGCGGGCTATAAAGTACACTTTGCGGGCTGTAAAGTGCACTTTATGTAGTAACTAAGCAATAAAAACATAATATTGAACTAGTATGACATTTTTCAATTATTAAATAACAATTATATTAAAATTGTGCTCTCAAGTCACTAATGATTGTCATAATAATTAATAATTAATCAATACAAATTAAGTACTGATAAACCTAATTTAACTCATTTTCACTATTTTTTTTTTGGTATTTATATATCAAAATAATAATAAAACCGTACTTGTCAAAATTCTAAAAGCAATTTTAAAAATATTTTGTTAATTTTCTATCATTTAAAATTCTTAAATAATTCACATTTTTTAGTAAAAATAAATATGCCGCATCCAGTATAGTAATTTAATTCATGAAAATTAATTTTTTTAACAATAACAATTTAATGATTGAATTTTTCATTCTTTCAGGCTGATCTAAGTTCCCGAGACGTCGAAAGTAAGTAAAAAGTTATTTTTGCTATGCCAGTGTATTTAAATTATTTTAGTGATACGCAATCCTTTGGTCTAAAATTAAATCGACAGAGCTTATAAGGCAGCAGATGCCAGTAGCGCTAATTTTAAAGTAAGAATAAAAGTTACTAAAATTAGATCGCTGTAATTTTTCTACAGTTCTCGATCTGTTATAATATACTAGCCCAGATATTTTCGGTTAGTAATGACATTGAAGTGCAACATAAATTTTACAAAATATAAGATATTTAGTTTTAGATATATTATTTACTAAACTTGAAAGCAAAACTATTTTTTTAATACAAGATTTTATTGCCCAAAATAACGAATTTTTTTCGTTTTTGTCTAAGCAACTCACAAAAAATTACAACTATTTATTTTTAAGAATTTTCTTAGAATATCGCTTGGGCTTAGACAGATTTATTAATTATTGGATTAGGAAGAATTAATTTTCCTTTTTCTATTTTATTTTCAAAAATATAAACACTTCGGACCAGTTTTAATAAATTTTACAATCTACAGTTAGGTGTCTGTAGTAGTCAAAATTTTTGTTTATTTAACAAAATAGAATTAACCAGTCCAAGACGTCAGAATCCTGCCAATTTTACTGTAGATAATAAACTACGCATAATAAGTAAGTTTTTTATTTTTTTTTTTTTAGGAGCCAACTTTGTCTTTTCCATCTACGATTTCGAAGGAAATGGCACAGTCGATGCTGTCAATTTGGGAGATATGCTCAGGGCCCTTAACCTCAACCCAACTTTGGTCACCATTGAAAAAGTCGGTGGAACCAAAAAGAAGAGTAAGTACTGATTACTTAATAAAAAATTTATGATAATATAAACATAAACACAGTTGAATAATTTTTTTTTGTATTGCCAATTTGAGGTTTGTATTTTATTAATTGCAAAAATTTCATATTCTTAATATCTACGAAATTTTGAAAAATTATAACTCTTATCCGGTAAAATTTTGTATGATAGACAATTACGAAATTTATAAATCCTGATGATTTATTTAAAAATTTCGAAACGTTAATAAATGGTAACATCGTAAAAGTTAAAAATATTTTTTCTTCATTATGAAGGTCATTTTGGACGACCTCCGTTACTGAATTCCACATGTCAATATGTCTGTATGGGTGTAGCAATTTTTTTTTATTTTGAAATTTTTTGAAATTTTGATTTTACATTTGAATTCTATATACCTAAGTTATTCCTAGAAAGTGTTATTAAAAAGTTTGTAAATCAAATATTATAGGGGTCTGAAATTTTAAAATTTGTAAACCTTTTTTTTCTTTTATAAAATTTAAAACTTTTGATTTTACGTTTTGATTATAAAAAAAGTAAACAAAAAATTATGTTTCAAAAAGTTTGTATTAAGATAAAAAAAGTTATAGAGGAAAGAAATTTTAAAATTTGTGAATTAAAAGTTCGTCTTGGCTAGTTTACGCATTCTCAGCTGGTTTTTCTTAAAAATGTCATTTTTTTTATTTAAAAAATTATGTCATCATTTAAATTTTAAAAGAATAATAATACATTTTTAAATCTATATTCTTTTTTAGATGAAAAGAAACTCAAAGTAGAAGAATTCCTCCCAATCTTCAGCCAAATTAAAAAAGACAAAGAACAGGGTAACTTCGAAGATTTCCTTGAATGTCTGAAATTGTACGACAAAGAAGAAAATGGTAGAATGATGGCTGCTGAACTTGCCCACACTATTCTTTCTCTTGGTAAGTAATTGATGATAAGCATTTTACCTAATTCTATGTAAAATTATTATTTTAAGATTTTTAACACACACCGGATTTTTTCATTTTTTCTTTGTATTATTTAGACATATTCGTATGGTTGTGCTGAAAACCATCAATATTTATTACAAGTTTTTTTTTACCGTTTTGAAAATAATTTGAGCATCATCAACAACGTTTCGATTATAATTATGTTTAATGTTTGTTCTTGCCTTTCGTAATTTTAAATTGTCCAATAGACTGCACTTGAAATACATTCTACAAATCATTAATTATGGTGGGGCTACACCAAATTGGGCTAGCCCGGCGGCACTTGCGGCCTTGCCGCCGACGCGAAATTAAATTCGATTCCAACAAACTGGGCATTTTAAATGTGTAAGTTTGAGTTTTCTTTAGTCTTCCATAAATTATGTTCAATTCGGAATAATTCTATCAATAATAAGATCTTTATTTCAGTCCATTCTGTAGAAATAGGGTGATCATCTTGGGTATATTAGAATCATGGCTATCCATTTTAAAGTCACTTGGATATTCACATTAAGTAATTGTATATGTAAAAAAAAAACAACTATCACCCAGAAATTCCTTTGATCTTTACTGTCATTTGCCGGTGATATGCAAGAGACGAATTACTTTAATTTTTTTTAATGGCAGTGAATTAGACCGTATCAAAAAAAGTTTTTTTCTGGAACATGGTTTGTAAGGGCTTTACTTCCAACAGTTGTTAAAAAAAATGTTTGCAGTGTGACAAATGAAGTGAACTAACTTCTATTATGTTTGCTTTTCTATTATTTTTATTTGACGTTTATGGTGTCTTAACTCTATATTGATCGCCAAATGTTTAATAAATATAGCAGAAACAATTGCATATTTGAAAATAATGATGAAAATATTTATCCAAAAAATTTAATATCGATTCACGATACAAGCTTTCACGCTGTAAAATAAGTAGTATTTTTTGACATTTTACGAAAAAAATAATTGTTATGTTAACATGATAACCAGTCGATCAGTTCATGCAGATACAACAAATATTTTTTACATTTACAATTACAGATTTATTGAATTAACCTACAACGCATTGCGTTTTTTCCGGGACCGTTCTTTACAACCGGATTCACTGCAGCCTCGTGTATTTATTGTCTAATCTCCCATCTCTTTGTCTACTATACCCAGTCAATTAACATTGTTCTCTATACTAGTTTGTACAGGTTCTTTAATGGCTGTTTGCAGTGGTCTTCTGGATCCAATTTAGTTTTTTCATATATTCTTTGCCTTCTGTGATCCAGTGCCTCACAGTTGCATATTATGTAGAGTGCATTCTTGGTACCTTTGTTGTATTGTGTTTAAGGTCACTGTTTAAGGTCACTGGTGAGAAGGTGTCCAGTGAGGAGTCCTGTGGTAATTCATCATTAAAAATAGTTCTTCAGTTACGTTCTTTGACGGTTCTTTTATTAACTTTTTCCAGTGTAAAAATCCGAATATATTGTCCCAGTATAATTTGTGTTCTCGTAGTGATCTAGTCTTTCATATGGTTCCTGAACGTATGCTTTGGTGCTCCCATCGCTGGTTCTGAACCAAGTAATAGGGTTGACGATCAGATTCTTCCGAGCTTGTCAGCCATTTCATTTCCAGCGATGCCTTTATGACCTGATACCCACGATACCCATATTGTGAGTCTCCAGTTCCAGAAGTTCATCGCAGCATTCCCATACTAGTCTATATGTCACCTTTGGGCTCCTTAGAGCTTTAAGATTTGCCTGACTGTACATTATGATTTTTTTTCCTCGTGTGCCCTCATATGACTATTTCTCGTACACAGACCTCTGCCTGAAATACAGAAGTATATATTCCTAGACAGAAACTCTTTTGGTATTTATTCTGTTCGCAGTATAGACCAGCTCCAGTTTTCCTTTGGTTTATGACCCGTCTGTGTACCAGGTAGTTCCTTTAGGGTTTTTCCTGAAATCTGTGCTTACATTTAACCCATTCCGATTCTTAATTATTATCCTCAGATCTTCATTATTAAGCTGTATTTAGAAGTCATGCGGTCTGACCTCATGCCAGGCATATCGCCTCCCACATGATCTAATTTTGTGTGTCCCAGTCTACGATTTTCTTCATATAATTGTGAGTTCTGTAGCCATCGTAGAGCCATTCTAGCCTCTCCCATGTTGTTGTTGTTATGGGGGTAATTACACTGCGACCTATAAGATCTATTGTGCCCCCAGTGCTTAGTCGTTGAAGATGTCTCAGTGAATAGAACACCCGGTCCAGACCTATTCTCCTTAGGAGATTTAGGATGTCTGACGGTTTCAGATTTGATAGATCTCTCTCTTCTAGCTGATATGCTTCTAGGTATTGTGCCCTTAGGTTTTACAAAGCAGTGCATTCAGAGAATATGCGGATTGAGTTTCCATCCTCTAAATCACATTCTTCTTGTTCGGCTAGTCCAAGCTTCTTAAGATGTCCTCACAGACGGCGATGCCCTGTTAGGATACCTGTTAATATGCGAAGGTTGTTTTTAGTCAAGTTGATATATTCTGTGGACCTCTTCTGGTTAGAATTTCCCAAAAGACTTTCGTTTGTCTCATTCCTTGTAGATTACTCCAGTGGTTGGATATTTTCACTTCTTTTTTAATTCTCCCAGTATCATGCTGTTACTGATCCCACATCAACTTCTCCTATTATAACGTATTGTAATGGCGGTAGTTCAAGCAAGGTTTCTATAAGAGCTGTAGGTGTTGTTTTTATATTTCCCGCATTGCTTACTTGGTTCGAATTTAAATGGTCACTGGAGTACATTTGGCACTACGTCATCAAGTAAGCAATGAGCTAAAACACGTTTTTTGCTCTGATGCCAAATTACCTGATATTTATATTTTATGAGAACTTAGGAACTTTTGGGTCAGAGTCCCTCGGATTTATAAGCGTGTCGCTCTTGTATAAAAAATATCTACCTATTGCTCTTAGTAAATAAATAACTATTATAATCATTTTTTTAACAAATACAAACAATTATCCAAACGTTCTAACGTCGACGACAGGGCCGTACTGAGTCATATTGAGTACTGTTTCAACTAATCAATGTTTCATTGGATATCAGAATAAATAGTTACTGCCTTAATTAAAGAAAAAATTACGTAATAAACTTACCGATTTATTCATGTTTCTCTGTATTTAGTTTTTTTTAATGATAAATTAAATAGTTCATTCATTTGAAGGAAACATAAAATTTTAAACAATGATTTTTTCATATTAATGTAATTCAACCTTTTATTTTCGTTTTAGGTGAGAGGTTAACAGACGGTGAAGCCGAGGAAGTTTTAGCCGATTGCATGGACAAAGAAGATGATGATGGCTACATCCCTTACGAACGTAAGTATATTATTTCGAATTAATACAAAAACTAAAAAAAATATATAAGGTGTTTAACTAAATTTTATGGTATTTTTTTCGTTCAGTTACGATTCATATTAATAAGTTTCTTAAAAAATCTATATAAAACAAATATACAAGGTGTTTAATAGATACCACAAAGATTAATAAGGGATATTTAGACCATTCAATATTGGAAAATTATACTACCACTGTGCTTTGTTGAGAAGATACAGGTTAGGGTGATTTATAATTTTTGTTTAAAATCAAATCACCCTGTATCATTCAGACAGTTTAACATATTTTATAATATAGTTCATCAATTGACACAGTATTTTTTTTAAAAGTACAGAGTCGGACTTGCTTAATCACAATTTTTTTTCATCATCTCTAAAATTACATTTATTTAGACAGTTAAAGTATGTTAATGTTTATTTGTCACACATATTTAGATTTTCTATGAATATCTCTATATGAAAAATTTAATTAACACATGCAAGTTTTCATTATTAAAATATCTGTGAATTAAATTCCTATTTGGATGGTCACCAAAAATTCTGTTTTGCTTCAACAAAAATATATTAATCAAAAATCTTGCCAAATTTTTAACCAAATTGCTGACATATATCCAAATTACAAGATGTCATAATTTTAGATTTAAAATTGTCAATTTTAATTTCAACTTTTCTTTAATTACCTTTGGTACCTTGAAATAACCACAACCAATTTATATTTAGATTTATTTTTAATTTAAGTAACGTAATATGTCCTGACAAATTCAAAAATCTAATAATGATCTATTTCAGTATTATTAGATCAGAACAAAATATTTAATATTAACCATAAATAAAGGCGTAGATTATTTTTTAAATAATTTATAAAAACTTCGATTGACTTATTTAAACAATATATTTTACAAGAAATAAAAATCAATGTCAACTTCCATAATATATTAAAATAAATTAGTTGGAAGACGGACTGTCAAATAGTTTCGGCATACAAATGCTTTCATCAGGCCATCGATTAAACTTTACATTGAAATAAAATTAAAATTTAAAGCATATAAAAAATTTATTGATTGTAAAATATAAGTTAGGTTACCCTTAAGTATGTTTCAATTTTTTTTCATGGTTTAAATTAATTTAATTTTAATTCGATTTGGATATACGGTTTAATATATGTCCTAATGATGGTATATGTATGCCGAAACCAGTTGCCAGTCTCTCTTCTAACTAATTTGTTCTAATATATTGTGGTACTAGAAATTGATTTTCATTTCTTCATTGGCAGCCACATTTGAAATATGGATAACCTTTTAGATTTAATATATTTTACAATTTTGTTTGAATAAAAAAATCAATATTTATAACAAAAACCTGATTATTAACCACAAATATATGCGATAATTAGTTTATTTAACATTTTTTTTGGCAATTTACAGCATTCCTCAAAAAGTTGATGGCGTAAGACGTAATTATTTTACGTATTTACTTTTTTATTTTTAAGTAAGTAGTTATTTTTTTGATAGCTGGCTCGCAATTTTTTTAAGCTACCTACGCTACTGGATTTCGGCTTCGCAGCTTTAAGCAAGTATAATAAACGGCGAATCTATCAGTTACTGATAGTTAACATAAACTTATCTAAAGGTTAATAATTTAACTGTAAAATTGGTGTATAATCAAAGCTGTTTTTTGGCTAAATTAATTTATGGATTAACAGAAAACAGATTTACTTAAGCCACCTGTCATCGCTTGACGGATATATCCTTACAATAGCTTTGTTTTTGCAGGTCACTAAAATTTTAATATACAAACATATTTTCATCCATTTTATGATAATTTGTAGCTAATTTTGATGCTTTACTTTTTAAATACTACTAATTTCGTATAAAGATAACACAGTAACCCAACATTGAATTCCAGTGCAGATGAAATCTAGATAGCAACGCTCCAAAGCAAATACTCCACTTGACAGTTACTACATCATCATCGTTATAGAGTCAGACTGAAGTAAAAACTCGGGACATATTCCACCGCCCCCACCATATCCGATGAGTCCCTAGTTTTAGTCAAGCCAATTTATATTTGCTTTTGCCCCTGCAAGTATATAACCATTGTGATGGAAGAGGTGGTTTGATGATTATCAGAATGGCGCATGCGTCTCAATTCCTCAGTGTCAGTTACTTTTCGCGTTTTAATGATGGTTTTTGTCTTTGAAATACGATAATTCAATTTTTCCTTTTTTGCAAAAAAATCAAAATATCTCTAAAGCCATGTCCGTCAGTTTATTTTTTTTCTTATGTCGATGCATGTTCAGTGTACGTCATAAAATAATCTAATTTCAAACAATTGGGCCATGTCGGAAATAAATTCAGTCAGTTTCACTCTATTTATAAAGGTTATGTTTTTTCTTAAGCGACGCTTTTTTATCTATTATGTCCATTAGTGAATGTAATAATTCCGAAATCATTTTTAATAATGGAATGTAAAAATTCTCACTCTTGAGTTAGGATATTTATTCTGAAACAATTGCCTCGTATATATGTTGCATGTATTTTCACTTTATAACAAGATACAGAATGTATTAAAACTGTACTCAAGGGCAAAAGAGTCTATATGTTCTTTATTTGATTTAATATGTGAAGTTATTCAAGACATTCTCGTCTGTTTCATCTCGTTCACATGTATTACTGATTACTACTAGTAGCTAACATAGTGGTCAGGGGTCTCTGAACAAAGTATATTGAAATTTACATCTATTTGTGACGTTATGGGTCCTTTGGCTAAATTACTGTTGCTAGTGCCTGGCGTCGTTGTTTTAAGTATCCTTGTTGGTGCCTTATGAGGTGCTCTAGGCAACTTTGGGTATCATCAGTAACTGCTTTTGTATTTTCCTGTGCAATTCACGCCTGTGATCTTCTCGATTTTTATCCTTCTCCATAATGAAAGCCATGGCATTTATAGAATTGTGTCATGTTCATGTTCTTTCTCTAGTCGTCTACTAAGTATAATCTTCTTTGTCCTCTTTATTGAGTTCTGTGAAGAAAATTGATAGTAAAAGAGGAAGCACACTCCCAATCGATTTTTTTGAAACTTTGGGAAATTATTATACATGACTTTCTGACAAAAAGTGTCCATGGGCACAATCCAATCCTATGGCTAGTTATCGACATACAGGGTGTTGAAGCTGTCAAATTTCAAATTTTCCTTACGGAATATCTTGAATTTGAAGAATTTCTTCATTTTTTTGTAGTCAGCGTATCTTTTGTACTATTTTGGAATATGCAGATCTATTGAGAGGAAACGAAAAGTAGTTAATTACAGGTTATTATAAAATTAAAAATCATGATTTAAAAAAAATCAGATTCTTGTTGCTGCTACAATAAAATAATAGTCCCTGTATATCTATAATGACGAATGTAATATTGATATGTGCACAAAGTATATTTAGTAATTTAGTATTAATTATACAGAGAGATTGTTATTATGCTTGCACCAATCCCGATTTTTTCAAAAATGTTTCGGAAGGCCCTGTACGAGGGAAATGATTTACGTTATTAATATCTATTTAAATACCAATTTTATTACTTTCCTCTAGTTCCTATAAGGTGATTTGTTCATTTAACAGATATAAAATGGGAAAGATTGGGATTTTTCACACCCCCCCTGTATATCTCATGTGGGTCGGTCAAATTTTTGTCTCTTTTCAGCTTTAAAAATTTATGTTTTTACTATCACGTGTCTAAATTCATAATCAAGATCTATGACTATTTATCGACATACAGGGTGTTGAAGTTGAAATTTTCGTTATGAAATATCTCGAATTTGAAGAATTTTTTTGTAGTGAACGTAATTCTTATGCTATTTTGGAATACGAAAAGATACATTGAGGAAACGAAAAGTCGGTAATTAGACGGTGATTATAGATAAGCTATGACAGTTATGGCACACTCGTTGGGGAAAATAACATGGGAAATCGCTAAGGTCCCTTCTGTTAATTTTTGTCACACTCAAGGACACTGCCAGTTCTGCACTACATCGTCTCGAACAGGTCCCGAACAGCTAATAATAGGTCTTGAATAGCTTTTATTAGGCATAGAACAGCTTTTAACAGGTCTCGAACAGTTTATGATCAGCTTTGATCAGCTTTTAACAGGTCTCGAACAGATTTTAACAGCTCTCGAGCGAAAAAAGTAAAAAGATACATGCTTCTACATGTAATACGAATGTGGTAACAGAATACTTGAATGGACATTTTGGAAATCAGTGGATGGAAGCAAAGACCCTCTCAGGTGGTCTGTACGTTCTCCAGATTTATCACCTTTTGATTTTTTCCTATGGGGATATCTTAAAACAGTTGTGCTTAAGACACACCTTCTGAATTTAAAAGATTTGATTAGAGCATCTTGCACTTGGGAACTGATCAGATGTATTGAAGTATGTTTGAACAGCAATGGTAGACAATTTTTGTTTGTTTAATGTTAAAATTTATTGAAACATGAATTATATGGTATCAGTGTAAACAGGTAGCCATGAATGTGCATGAAGAAAAAATTCAGGGTGACATGTGAAAAAAATAGTTAAGGGTCGTTCCTAAGAGATGGAATGACGAGGATAGATTTTAGTAGTACACCTTTAAATGCTTATAGGTATACATTATTCAGATGTTTTTTTCAGAATTTAATGTCATCAAAAAACCTAGATATCCGTTAGGCAAAAAAATCTGGGTCACCCGGTATAGAAGGGCTATTATTTTATGGTAGTAGGAAGAAGAATTTGATTTCCTTAAAATGACGATTTTTAATTTCATAATCACCATTTAATTAACGACTTTTCGTTTCCTCTGTATAGGTTTACATATTCCAAAATACTTAGTACAAGAATTACACTGACTGACTGCCGATAACTAGCTACAGGATTGGATTGTGCCCATGGACAATTTTTATTAGAAGGTCAAGTATAATAATTTCCCAAAGTTTCAATAAAATCTACCGGGGTCCATTTTCCACAAGGAGTGTACCTCCTCCATTTTGTTTTCTTATCCACTACGGATTAGTCATATTCTTGACTTGTAGACCTAATGCTTGGTAGGTGGTACTTGACAATTTTATTTCGGGCTATCCGTTAATTTAATTTGTAAACATTCTGTAACGATCTGGCGCCTTGATATTAATTCTTAGTAGGTTCTATCTCGTGTTATATCGAGTTATAAAAATGTCTTCATTAATTGCCTTTACATTTTATCTTGTTTTTTCCATATCGCGCCTCTTCGTAATTATGCTTAAGCCGGCGCCACATGATTCTACCAACACCTTCCAACGTTGGACGCTTGATGGTTGGACGTAAAATGTGGCTATTGCTCGAAATACGAGTGTCCAGTGTCAACACTCGTGTTGGAGCATGTTCCGGCTTTTGTCGGTCTTTTGACCCCCTTCAAAGTTTTTTTTTCACTGGACAATACAGTTGGACGACACTTGATACACTACTACACGATTCCGTGAATTGTTTTATCTTGTGTATGGCAGTGTCAGTGACGTAGAACTGTCAGCTGATCGGGTAGCAAACAAAAACATGTTCCATAAAGGTACGTGCGGCTTTCTTATCGATTTTTAACATTAGACAATATTTATTGACTACATTATGAATGTTACGTGATGTGTCAAATATGTTAGGTTAGGTTATGGAGGGTACAAACAATAGCCAACGTTGGGTCAAATATATTGGATTCAAACATTCCTTCCACCGTGTAGCAGGATACTCTACATGTGAATTGTCCAACATCTGAGCCAAACGTTGGTAGCATTGTCTGGCGCCGATTTTTTTTTGTGGTACATGTGGCTTCCGAGCATTATTAGTATTCGCTGCATCTCGTACAGTAGCTTCTGTTTCTTCGCTAGATAATACGTGTAACATCTCTTCTTTAATCTTCGGTGTCCATTCTGTTGTTTAAGTGGGCTTAATTTGCCTTCTTCATATTCTTTTATTTTTTTGGTGGAGTCGCTATCGGAAGTTTCCGAGTTTGCGAACTTTTAAAGACTGTCTTTTGGAGCCTCATTCTTATCTCTTTTGACTGATTCTATTATAATCTATTTTTTATCAGATCATTTTCACGTTCCATTTTACTTTATTTTTCCTATCTTTCTTATTTAACTATTACTATGTTTATGGTATACCGATAACCTTCTGGATCAATATCGAATTTCAATTAGTTTTCTTCTTTCAGTTTGTTGTATTTTTTCATTTGGTTCTTAGTTTTTTAAGTAGGATACTGAAAAGTATTTATTTTATTTAACACTTCACTCACCTACAGCTACCATTTGTATTGATATTTCGCACTTAAGTCTAGTTTACATTAAGCTAGCCATTTAGTCGAATGGCAAGTAATTTAGTAATTAAACGTGTACGAACTACGAAAATTTACTGAACAACTATACTAAATTTTCGTAGTTCATAAACGTTTGTTACTAAATTACTCGTCACTCGACTAAACTAACCTAATGGGAACTAGGCTTTGGGCCCCAAAAATTACTATATTATCTGTATACTATCAATTAAATCAAATCTAATGCCATCTACTGGTGGATAGAATAACTATAATAAAATATATGTACTAAATACTTATCGTACTTTCATTTATTAGCAAAGTTACGAACAAAAATTTTACTAATTAATATTAAATGTTAATTGCTTTGTGTTTTACAGGATGGCTAAAGTCCCTAAACATAATTAGTAAATAATATGATATATAATGTTTTGTTTTTATTTTTTAGTCACCTGAAGAATGCTGTTATAAAAAAATGGCTTTTTCTACTCTAAAAAAATATCTGAACACCAGAAGTCAACGAAGAGATCTACCAACAACTTTTGGGCACTGCCGTAACACCAAGTTTTAATGCTGAAATACAATGTATTTATTTTTAAATTATTTTATTATTTGAATTATGTAAGACGTCCTTTATTGTTACGTATTATTATCATAAATATAATATATAATTTAAAAAAGTATCATTTTTTGTATAACTTACTGTATTTATGAAAAAGGATTTAAATTGTTTTAATGTCTTTTTGCCGTGAAATTTTTTCAAAATTCCAAATTTGATCAAAATATTCGCTTTATACAGGGTGTTTCATAAGCATTGAGAAGTACTACTTAAACATAATAGTGCAACCAAAAATAATGTTACAGTCAAAATATTATTTGTCAATTTGGGAGTTACCGCAATGTTGCCAACCTAGAAAAAGGTCTACCAACGGGGAAGGATTATTTTTGGTCAAAATCTACTTCATAATTTTCGGAAAATTATTGTTGACAAAACTTTGTACTTCAATTAAAATACGATAATTAAATTAAAACAATTTATGATAGGAGTTAAAAAATATGAATTGAATTTGGATCAAGAGTAAAGTACCTTTATATACAAATTATTATTTCTCTAATTTTGACATATAAAGTGGCATTGTTATAACTGATAGACGTCATGAAACGTCTTACTTTTTGTAACTAGTTGCATAAAGTAAAATATTATGTAACTGGTGACGAAAAATGGATTTCAAAATTAGTGACAAAAAGGATACCATTTACTTAACTGTTATAACACAAGATAAGAACATAACTTACAAATTAATTAATTATTATAAATATTGATAACACAATTATTGCAATTATTTAAATTAATTCCCGACATACTTGTTAGCGGCGACCCAATAGGGCGTTGCTTACTTCCGACCCATAATAAATCGCTATCTTCGTAACTAAGCGAAAACGGGCTATAGTATCTTCGGGATAAATGATCCCATCGAATTCTGAACAACTTAATTTTTTTCTGTGGTTTGTATGTCTGTCTGTATGTATCTCTGGTTGTCGTCCGCAAAGCTTAAAAATGCCATAACTTTTGAATGCTTCAATGTATCGATGTGAAATTTTCACCATTTTTTAAGACACACGAATACGATATTTTAATAGAAAATAAGCGGAATCGGAATATGAATAAAGGGGGTTTTCCGGGATTTTCTCACTTTTTTTCTAGTTTCACAGGAAACACGCTGCAGGTCGTAATTTTTGTGCAAACTGCTTCAAATTTGGGAAAAAGATACCTTGAAGTACAGTTACAAAGCTTATTAAAAATCGAAATAATCGGAAAATTTCTTGTAGGTTTCCCCCTGTTGTTTTTCCGAAAATGTTATCATTTTAAAAAATCGATATCTCTGAAACCGTAAAAGATATTCAAAAAATAAAAATACATAAATATAGGACTGAAATAGTTCAACAAGTATTATTTGAAGTATTTTTCCGAAATATGTTGAGAAACTTTTAAAAAAAATAAAATAAAAAAAAAAGAAATTTTTCGAAATTAAATTCCTAAAATCTCGGAAACGATGTAGAATATCGAAAAATGTCAAGAATACTTTTTTGCTGTGCTTGAAAAGATCCCATGAAATTAAAATTATTAAAAATAGGAAAAAAATCATGAGACATAGGGACAAAAATTATGAAAAATGATGAAAAAAATAATGAAAAATTAGGAAAAATATCATGAAAAATAGGGGAAAAACTAATGAAAAAACAAAACAGGGAAGAAAATAATGAAATAAATAGGGTTAAAAATAACGAAAAATAGTGGTAAAAAATAATGAAAAATAAGGAAAAAAATAATGAAAAACGGTCAAAAAATAATGAAAAAAAGTGAAAAAAATACTGACAAATAGGGATAAAAATAATGAAAAATAGTGAAAAAATAATGAAAAATATGGAAAAATATATTGAAAAATTGGGAACAAAACTAATGAAAAATAGGAAAAAATAATGAAATAAATAAGGAAAATAATATCGAAAAATAGGGGTAACACATAATAAAAATAAGGTAAAAAATGAAAAACAATAAAAAATAGGGAAAAAATAATGAAAAATAGGAAAAAAAAATGAAAAAACAGATAACAACAATGAAAAACTGAGAAAAAAGAATGAAAACTAGGGAAAAAAAATGAAAAATATTAAAAAAAAAATAATAAAAAATAGGGAAAAAAATATTAGAAAATAGGGAAAAAATAATGAAAAATAGCGAAAAAGATAGGAGGAAGAAAGAGAAAGAAAGAGAGAATAAACTTATTTCCTAAGAGGGGTCCCTCGACTTCACAAACTTTTTTTTATCTTAAGTAGACGAGTATAGGTAAGGGTAAAATATAGAAAAAATATAAGCATAGTACTTTCTCTACTCGACGACGTTTCTACATGTGTGCCAAAAATGTTTATGCGGAAAAACCGGGCAGGGGGGATCGTAGTCATCGCATTTACTACACCCTTGATAGCGATTTCATATGGGTTGATTTTACCCCTCTCTAACCCTTTCATCTTTTTCTTCCCCTCTGAAGTCTAAATTCTCCTAAAAATGGAACTTCCACTCATTGTGGAAACACTGAACTGAGGGCCTATTGGAAGTTACAGGGGGAGGATAGTATAATATGCTTTCTGGCTTTTAACTTAGTAAAGTAAAAGTTGAAACTGGTCGGCATTATGCGTCCAGTTCCTGTGTGTATAAACGATTGTTATCAAACGTCTAAACTGCACGTATAATATGTTGCCTATATTTAAGTACGATGTAGTTTATTCGAAAAGGAAGGAAGGCGAGTTTATATTATAATAAATTTTGACAGATGAGAAAAACAATCAAGAATATTTTTACTCAAAAATTAATAATAATATATATTTTTTCAAATATATTCTATACTGTATGCCTCGGCGTGTAGAGTCAAATCTAAATATTTTTTTAAATCGGTGTTCAGGGCAAGATGTATATCAGAACAATAATTTAAAAATAATTTCATTATATAGGCTCCAGGACAGTGATAAATATCAAAGGTATATTTTTTTAAGTTGGGCACTCGGTATTTTATTACATTTTTTAAATCAACGAAGACAAATAGTCTAACTTTGTATCGAGGTTTGTCTATCGTTTTTGATATATTCAAGTGTTTTCAATTATTAGGTATTGGGTGTTCGAAAAATGCAAATATGTATTAAATTTCTTAATTTTTTAAGGTAAATTAGAGATAAAAAAATAAGCTTTGTCCTCAAAATTTAAAAAAAAGGCAAAAATCCTGAATATGTATTTTTGCCCCTTTGTGGCGAAATAATGGGGAATTCGAAAAAAGTTAAATATTAAATTTTGGTACTCTACAACTTTGCACTACAACATTTTACACTAAAGTGTCCTCAAAATCTGAATAAACTAGGGAAAACCTATACGCATATTTTTGCGCGCCCTCTAGTGGCGCAACTATTGGAAATTCTGGAAAAAGTTGCACTAAAATATTTTGCATTGTGTTTTTTGTCCTAAAAATTTAAAAAGAGGCAAAAATTCTTACATGAGGACCTTTTACTGTATTAATTTAAACCAATAACTAATGGTCGCATTCGAGGCATATAAATTTAAATTAATATTTATATAGAAAGCGTGAAATTTTATTTAAAAAAACATTGCCACATATGGATAAAATGGTTAATAAAAAAATACAAAAAAACAAATGTTAGATGAAGTTATTACTGTTTTAGCAATATTTTATTTATAAGCATATAATACAAGCGTAGCGTATACATACATATATAAAATTGTGAAATAATGCAGGTGGATTTTATTTTTTCACTTTCAAAGGTGGGTCTAACTCGCACATTCTTCTGAGAAACGCTAAAAAATAAAAAATCTTGGTCAACAAAAAAAATTTACCATCAAAATGCTAGATAGTAACGACATCTTGGGTAATATTGATGGGTGCCACCTGGGCAAGCTGTTTAATAGGATAAAATCCTGTAAACGCGACTAACCAAGTACAACTTGGTGCCGGTAGGTGGTGGACCCATCCGCCTTCATAATCAAATCAAAAACACATAAAAACTATAATGGGTCCATCATCAGCGGCATCAAGTTGTACTTGGTTAGTCGCGTTTACAGGATTTTATCCTGTTAAACGGCTTGCCCGGTTGGTACCCATTTACCTTAAGATAGATGTCGTGACTATCAATCATTTTGATAGTACATAGAAATACTTGGGGTATACAGAGTACGTTTTTGAAATTATACAATCCGACAAAGTACCACTGATGATTCCTATAAGGATGAAACATGTATGGTAATGGTCGGAATGTATAGTTCAAAAACTTACTCTATCTGTTTGTGAACTTACCATTTTTGTTTTTTATCTGCAATAATTTTTTTTATGAAAATCAAAAATGGTTGGGAATATGAATCAATTTTAAGAATTGAAAAACCAAAATCCCTAGTTAAACGATTTTAAATAAATAACTTTAAATGTCTTTAAATAACAAATGTATAGTGTAAATCAATTTTTTTTTTTGAAATTTCAGTACAAATGACCATTTTACTTCAAAATATACTTACGTGTATACGGAATTTCACCATCGTCATTTTCTTCATCTAAACATGTTTCAAATACATCATCTACTTCACTTTCAGGTAGTTTTTCACCTAAAAAAAATATACAATTTTCGTAAACAATCAAATTATGTTTAAAACATAGAAATTAGGTACAAAATAGAAAATAAAATAAAGGTACAGAGGAGACTATAGGTGGTACTAGGAAGTGAATTAAAATATCTAAAAAAAATATAAAGTACTATAAAAATGATAGATATTCACGGCATCTATTGTAGGTTGATGGGTACCAACCGGGAAGCCACGTTATTAAGTGAAAACCAGAAGCTTTTATAAAGACAGTAAACAAATATGAATTGTGAGTCCATAAATGTTTTAAAATATTACAAGGCGTTCGATGTGTTAACATCAAACTAAAGAATCGAAGGACCAGACTCCTTTGTTAAAGAATCAATTGAATATAAATATTAAAATAAAATAATATTGAATTCTACTAATAGGATCCGACGCCAACGCACACAACACTGTTTTGGGAAGTAAGGACACCAATCAGACAGGTGAGCAACTCTTAGAATTTATTTTCAAAAGTAACCTTATTATACATAACATAGGGAACACCCCCACATTTGTAACTAGGGTAAGGAAAGAAGTACTAGACATTACGTTAAGTACATCTAACTTATTAAAAACTGGAGAGTATCGAGAGAACGCTCAGTATCTGAACACAGAATAATTTTGTTCAGATTAGAGACGGACCCTCCTGAGTCCTCAGGAGGAACCCCAGGAGAACAGATTGGGAAAAATACAAATAGTAGCAGGCGGATACGATGGGCCATGAACAATTTTCAACCGGTAGTCAATGGAATCTCCCCAGCTCTGCTTCAGCATTACGACCTATCAGCCTTACATCGTGTATCCTTAAAACAGAACAAAGATCCTGGAGCGGGTACCGCTGCACCCCAGCCAGCATACATGTCGAGCAGGAGATCCACGGATACCGCACTTATGCAACTGACTGATTATATCCAGGAAGCACTGACCAATAAGGAAAGTGTGGTAGGATTCTTTCTAGACATAGAAGGGGCTTTTAACAACACTCCACATAAAGGTGGCACTCGATGACAGAGGGGTAGAAAGCATGACTTCCAAATGGATGTCGCAACTGCTTTCCAGTAGAATAGCAGAGACAAAGATAGGGCAAGACACCATCTCCATTTGTACTACCAAAGGTTGTCAACAAGGGGGAGTGACCACCCCACTTATGTGGAGCCTAATAGTAGCCAAACTCCTACAGATTTTGACTGATAACGGTATATCCTGCTAAGGATATGCTAATGCCATAGTCATAATGGCATAATGGTAAGTTAGCAATCACCAGTTGCGACATAATTCAAAGGGGACTTAACCTGATAAAAGAATGGTGCCAAACGATGGGACTAAACATCAACCCCACCAAAACCACTCTTGTAGCCTTCACGATGAAAAGAAACCTGAATCTCAAATATATCAAACTAGATGTGCAAGGTATTGAGTGGAAGCCAGAAGCGAAATACCTGAGACTCACCATAGAAAATAAACTGCTCTGAAATAAGCACGAACAAGAAGTAACCACTAAGACTACGAAAGCTTTAGTGATATGCAGAAACTTTGCTGGGATAAACTGGGGATGCAACGCAAAAATTTTGCAGTCGATGTACACAGCTATTGTGAGGCCAATCATCACCTACGGAGCTGTTGCTTGGAGTCGACGAACTAACCTTGCAACCTCGAGAAGCAACCTCTGAAAAGTCCAGGTGCATGTGCATAACAAGAGCAATTAGAACGGGTCCAACGGCTGCTATGGAGGTAATCCTAAACATCACACATCTGCACATACAAGTGGAGAATGTGACAAAAAGGACAACGGGATGGTCCGAGAGGGAATCACCAGAAGTAAACCCGATTTCCGTATCGAAGACGGACACATCTGGGACATTCTAAAGGACGAGATACCAAAAAAGTATGACCTTCTGATTGAATTCAGCATAAATCTTGGCAGAAAAAGCGAATGGGGCGAGGGCACCATTGCTAACCTCAACAGAAATGCCATTAAATGGTACACTGATGAGTCCAGGACAGCAGAGGGCACTGGAATAGGAGGATATGGGCCTGGTAGCAGATGCTTCGAAAACTTGGACAAATCACTAAGATTTTTCAAGTAGAAATATACGCTATTGAAAAGTGTGTACAGCTCAACGTTGAAAAAAAATTCTACAGGCAAGAAATTTTTATTATATCGGATAGTCAAGCAGCCATTAACGCGCTGAGCTCTAACGTAATCAGCTCCAAGATGGTCAAGGAATGCTTATAAAAACTAAATGAGCTAGGCAAAAAGAATACAGTAACCCTCCTATGGGTTCCAGGACATACCGGGCTAGAGGGTAACGAAATAGCAGATAAACTCGCCAAAAAAGGGGCTGAAACACCATTTCTTCTGGGAAATTAAAACCAGAAGAGATCCACAGCTTTCATCCCGTGATCAATTGATCGATCGGAGCACTAAAAGGCTAAATCATTGCGACTGACTTATTTAATAGATGGAAAACAGTACCAAGTTTGGCGATTATTTTCGACTCAACCCATAAAATCCCAGACGAACATCGAGGATGGAGAAAATTTGAACGAATCTCATAGACTGAAATTTCTGGTTCAAGTTTTTATTAGTGTCGATGCTACTTCTTTGTTAACATATAATTTATTTTTTAGATAATATTTGTCTTAGCGCACAAGAGCGACAGAACAAGAAGATGTATAAATAGAGAAAGCTAATCACTGACATTTTAGTAATTGGAGTGAAGTAGTTATACAATCGATAACTTGAATAAGAAGTATTGGCGGTTTATAAATGCTGTTGCCAAAATGTAATAAGTAATTTAGATATGATATTAAATATTTGTTATTAAATATGATTTTAAGCACACATATGTATAAAATTGTAAATTATGGATAAGTGTTCAGTGAAGTCTATCCATCTCCTTTCGTTTTTCAAATATTTAAAGAATTCTTAATTTGTAAACTTCAACAACATAACCTAGTATGTCGTGGTTATTTAAAACAGATCAACAATTACCTGTGATATACGTAGCCAAGATATTAGACTATCGAAAAAATGCAAATTCTTCCATTAAATTATAGAGGGTGCTCAATTAGTGTAATTTAATTGGACTTACATATGGAGTTCAATAATACTCTTTCGCTATATCTTCATTCAACAGTTTTTTGATATAAAGCTGTTCTTTTTTAACCATAGTAACCATAGAGCAAATATCATCCTAAATATAATATTGAATGAAATAGAAAATTTCCTTTCATCAAAATTATTTTAAATTGTTAAATAAAAGTTTCAATGCAAAGTAAAACTATAATTTTTTTATACATTAAAAGCAATTCACTGCAAGAAAAACTACACACAAATGAAATAAAGAAAGGAAAAACGAACGGAAAATTAACAATAATAAAATGAAATATAATAAATGTTCAATGTGACGCCTATCTTCTTCTAAACAAAATTGAACTCGTCAAGTCGTTTTCCATACAAAGACCGAGGCGTATAGGATGTGCCACCCTGTATTGTAATTTTGCTCTTTGTATCTTTAAAAAGACCATTTTTAGCGTTATTAAGAATGTTTTTCATAATTTTTATAGGATGTTACAAATTATTGTAAAAAACTTTGGTTTAAAAAATAATTTGGTAGTATTAATATATCGTGTCTGTATTAGCAATATAAAAATATTTCCCTAGAATCATATTTTTTTCCTATAAGTGAAACAACATTGAAAATCAAATAAGATAAAAATTCTTATAAGTTTACATTAGTGTCTTACTCAGGATCTGACTTTTAACAAAATGTTCTGATAGGGATTATAAATGGTAATTATATACTGACCTAGAGCCATAAGAGAGTGACTTAATTCACCAGCTTGCATTAAGCCATTCTCATTTTTATCATACAATTTAAGACATTCAACAAAATCTTCAAAACAACCAAAATCTTTTTTCATTTTTTTTAGCTCAGAAATTATTGGTAGTAACTCTTCCAAGGCAAATAACTTCTGCCCTAAAACAAATTTATAGAATGTAGGATGTCAAAAATTTTACATTTTTTTTACCTTCTTTTTCCGTCATTCCATATTTCTTAAGCGTTTCTAAACTGGGGTTGAGATTCATGCAGTATATAAATTTATTTAAAAGCGTTCCGTCTAGTTTTTTATCTTGTCCAAATACTTCAAGTGCGAACTCGGCAGCTAAAAAGACAGGATTTACATACCACACTATTTTTAAATATGTTTGAGGTTACCTTCAATTTCCTCGTCTTTCAGGTCCGCCTAAAAATTAAAATTGTTTAATTTTTTTTAAACAATAGATGTGAAAATAGAAATTCAACAAAAATAAAAGATAAAATGACAAAAATTGTGAAATTTGATAATGTTGATAATATAAAAAAATCGGTTGTGTCACCCCAGAACTTTCCCGGCTCGACCGTAGAAAATATGTTATTTATTATTATTATTTTAATTACAAAATACTAACTGTCAATAGATAGAACGTCCTTTAACTTTAAAGGTTCTGTAAGTAAAGGCAATGAAGTTTAGAATAAAACTTTACAAGTTGATCTCTTGTACAATTGTCACAATCTAAACGTCATTGTCATCAGTTACAGAACCGTTAAAGTTAAAGAACGTTCTATAAGCATTACATTAATTTATGGAACACATTAAAAATAACGAGCCGATGGTGAATACGTCTACCGAATTGATATTTCAATGTTGATAATGGCATAATCTGCACATGCGCACCTTGTATGTCACACTGCACAATTAGGATCTTCTAAAATAATGTGTGAAAACTATTGGGAATTTCGGAAAAATTTTCATACAATAGTTGTAGGGAATTTTATGCTTTACAACATTGCACTAAAAGATTGTGCACTAAATTTACATCCAATTTAAAAAAAAATTTCTCGCCATCCAGCGGCATTGTTTGTCCTCAAAATCAAGAAAAACTAGACATACATGCACATATTTACGCGCCCTCTAGTGACGCAACCATTGGAAATTCTGGAAAAAGCTTAAGACACAAGTTGTAGGGAAATTTATGCTCTAAAACTTTGTACTACAACATTTTGCACTAAAGTGTATTATTTGTCCTCAAACTCAACAAAATTTGAGAAAACCTACATGCACATTTTTTACGCGCCCTGTAGTGGCGCAACTATTGGAAATTCTGAAAAAAGTTTCAAACAAAAGTTATAGGGAATTTTATGGTCTAAAACTCTGTGCTATAACATTTTGTGTCAACCTGTAAATTTTTGATTCAAAAATGGCGAGAGGTCATGTGCTGGCCACATCAGATTTTTTTAATTTGGGGTAACACGGAAAGTTATGAACAATGGTATTATGTTTGTAAATGATAATAAAAAGTCATAAGAATTATAAAAAAAATATTAAGTGCGAATTTTACAATTTTTTATCTCAGTAAATAAGAATTTTAAGGGAAATTCGCAGGAGTACAAAAAGTTCTATTTTTTATCGAAAAATAACTGATTTTATCAAATCGATCGAAAGAAATTTTTTTCGTTTTTTTTTATAAAATACTATTTTATAATTTTATATGCATTTTGAAATTGCAGGTCATCCAATATTCTCCGTTGCGATATTTTTCCTGTCGAATTAGCTTGACCAAAAATAACTCAATTTTTTCAAATCCATCGGAGAAAATTTTTTTCATTTTTTGGCCAGTTTTTGTCTCTCTGCAGTTTTACTTAATGAACAATAACAAAATAAATCTTCAACGTTCGTTTGAAGAGCGGTAAAAGGGCACAAAAAGATTTTAGGCAAGCGCACTAATCAGATAGTGAAAAAAATCTCAACGGAGAATATTGGATAAAATGCATATAAAATTAAAAGATATTATTTTATCAAAAAAAATCGGTTCTGTCGCCCCAAAACTTTCCCGACGAGTATCCAGAGACGAATACTTTTTCATATATTTAATGTTAAAGTTTTAAATTTTGCTATTTTTTTATTTTTGGCAGGTGACGGTTGAAGAAAAAATTTTGACTGTTCTGAATAGAGTTTTTCAAAGGCTTTCGAATGACATAATCTCAAGTTAAATTCCGTGACATATTGCTTCTGTCATTTTTTGCCAGTGACACTTCCGTTTTACAGATGTCGTACAAAAACTAATGGGTTCTTCCGATGGATAAAGGAAACCCATATTTTAGCTGAATTAAATTAAGCGTGTGGCTTATATCGTGGAAGAATACACACAGACAGACAGACAGGCAGATAGACAGGCAGATAGACAGGCAGACCTGAAAATGGATATTTCCATTTTCATCTCGAAATTTTTTTTTGCACGTTCACTTTTCCCTACTCGGAGGTGGGTCGGGAAAGTAAAATAAAAAAAAATTTCTTCCGATCGATTTGAAAAAATTCACAGTTATTTTTCGACCAAAAGCAGGACTTTTTGTACTCTTGTCAATTTCCATTTAAATGCTTATTTACTGAGATAAAAAATAGTAAATTTCAAACTTAATAATTTTTTATATTTTTTATTATCATTAAAAAAAATAATGCCATTGTCGACAACTTTCCGTCTTACCCCAGATTAAAAAAAAGACCAAAATCCGATATAAAGGTTCCGAGATATAGCTATTTTCTCCGCACTTCGCCGATTTAAATTCTCGAGATCAGTTTTTGACTACCGCGCGAGAAAATCGACGAATTTACACAATGTTTTAAGTAATTAAAAACAATTTTTTTAAATTTTAAATATACACTTCCAAAAATATAAGTACTTGACTATCGAATTCCGTAAAATTTATTTCTTAATAGTTATAAACAATGTAACTGTGATTTTTTTTTAAAAAATTGTTAATTCGGTCCCTATTGGTCGTGGGGTATTCTTTTTGTTTTCAAATTTTTCGTTTTGAAATCAGCTTTTGGTATTTGTAAGTTAAAAAATGATACGATGTACAGGGCGCGCACCAGCTCTAATTGTTTATAACAAAAAAAGTATCCTCTTTTTAAAGCAATAAAGAAAGGGTTAAATGTTACTTTTTTTATTTGGTTCAAAAAAATCTTAAAAATATAAGTGTCAGTGAGGAGAATGAGCCCTTATAGAAGTTAAAATGTTCATAGAAAAAAAAGTTAGAGCAATAAACATTTACGGTGATTGATAAACAATATCAAATATCTCAGCAATAAATTAACCAATTCAGTCTTGCAATGGCTTGTTTGATTCAGAATCAAAAAACCTTGCTTTTAAAGCAATAATAATATGAAAAAAACTTTTTTTGTAATAATTATTATCATTGCAAAAAAACGACATTTTTGACGGTTTTTCGCTATTTTTTAATAAACTAACGGACGAAATAAATCGCGGAATGGATCAAATTAAAGGTATTGTTAATGCCGAAAAAAAAGTATTGAACACTTATTTCGCTAAAATCAGTATTGTTGCTTGTAGAAGCGAAAAACATGTTTTCACTAACTTTGGACCTTCCTAATTTGTTTATGCAAGTTTTTTTCGTGTGTAAAAGTATATAGGCATGCTAGTTTTATCTCTGCCTACAACTTAGTATACTTTTCATCCTGTAGCAAATTTACGTCATGAAATTTCCCTACATCCTGGACTACTTGTCGTAAACCATACAATGACTTTATTATTAGCTTACAGACTTTGCCCTTGTAGGTCCCTTCTACGCCTTCCGGAACCTGCATGTATACTGGGTTCTTCAAAAAACCGTTTAGAAAAGCTTGAAATCAAGTTGTTGAAACTGGAATTTTTCTTCTACAATCAGTAACAGCAAAACTCTTATTGTCACCATCCTTGCTACTGGTGCATATACCTCTTCTTCTATATTTAACTATAAAAATCCAAGTGCAACTAGACGAGCTTTTTTAACCATCTTTCCGCAGATTTCTTTTATTCTAAAAACCCATTTTGAATCTATTATCTCTTTGTCTTTAGGCATCGGTAAAATTTGCCAAGTTCCGTTTTTCTCATCTCATGAGACTGCAATTCCTCTTGTATAGCTTCTTTCCAACTATTTCTCAATGTTATAGCTTCTCTGTACCTTTTGGGAACATCATGGTAAATGTCCAGCTGATAAAGTAGTTATTAGGTCTACCTCATAGTCGTCTAAATGTCTTGGATTTCTCTTTATTCTATTACTTCGTCGTAAGTTAGGCTCATTCACTTGTTCATCTTCTTCTTCTTCTTCTTCTTCTTCTCTGTCCACTTTTTTTTGTTCTGAGCTAACTATTTGTTTTGATCCCGATTCTCTGGTTTCTACAAAAATTACTGAAGTAGCGGTTACTACTTTGTTTTGGTTAAAATCCAAAGTCTGTATCCATTATTACAATATTCCAATAAAAAAGTTTTCCCGGAATGTGAATCTAGCTTTCCAGTACGCTCTTCTTTTGCAATATGAGCATAAGCTATAGATCCAAAATCTTTAATTTTGTCTAAGTTAGGATTATTAATATACCACAATACTGCGGGACTGATACCTTCTACAAGCGTTAGGGTTTCAGACCTATTGATTAGATAGACAGCATCCCCCCAAAAACCTTTGTTAAAATTAGAATCAAACATCATACATCTTGATTTTTCTAAAAGAGTTCTATCATGGGAACGTGGGGGAATATCGATCGACGGGGAATATCGATCACATTCAAATCTCAGAAACTTGGCACCATAGCACCCCACTACTACATCCTACCAACAGACAAGTTCATCGTAACAGCATTAATTATGTTTAGTTGAGAGTTAGAGTGGGAACTGAGCCTTTATGTTATATTGTCTAATTATATACGCTGTGTTGTAATATTTTCGCCATCGTTAATAAGGTAAGTTATTGAATTTATTATAAATAAAATGGGTTTTATGACTTGACTGGAATTGGTTATGGACTGTGTATATGATATGTTGGATTTAAACCATTCTTTCGAAGTTTAAGGTTGGTAATAAATTAAAAGTAGTGATGTGTGTTGTGGAGTAAAATCAACCACAGCGGTCGATATTACCCGAAACAAACCAAAACGGTCGATATTACCCGAAAAAGGAATTCTTTTTTTTCTCTTTTCAGATTCCAAGAAAATATATTCGAAGAACTACGCGTAGCTCATGGGATGAAGATTCCTTAAAAAGAGCAATTGTTGAAATTACAAAAAAAAATATTTCTATCAGAGCTGCAGCCAGAATGTTTCAAGTAGCCTATACCACTTTACAAGACAGGCTTAGAGGGCGATTTGAACAAAAAAAAATTGTACTGGGTAGAAAACCAGTTTTTTCAGTAGAGCAGGAAAAAGAAATTGCTTCTACAATTTTGTCAATGTCTAAACAGTTTTATGGGTTGACAGCTGAAAGTATCCGTTCTCTGGTATTTCGATTTGCAGAATTAAACAACGTAGTACACCGTTTCAATAAAGAAAAAAATATGTGTGGCAAAGACTGGCTGTATTCTTTTATGGCTCGAAATCCTGAACTTGCATTTAGAAAACCGGAAGCCACGAGTATTAATAGAGTAACTGGATTTAATAAAATAGAAATTGACATATTTTTTAATAATTTGGAATCACTCTACAGTATCCACAAATTTGAAAGTCATAGAATATATAATGTTGACGAAACTGGCGTCACGAATGTCCACAATCCAGGTCGCATAGTGGCAAAGAAAGGACAGAAATAGGTGGGAGCTATTACTAGTGGAGAAAGAGGCCAAACGACAACTATTGTTTGCAGTCTAAACGCATTAGGTCAATATATCCCTCCAATGTTTATTTTTAAAAGAAAGAGGATGAAGGAAGGGCTAGATAGAAGTGGACCGATTGGAGCCTTATATAGGTGTTCAAAATCAGGATGGATCACTGAAGAGCTGTTCGCAGAATGGTTGAAGCAATTTGCCAGATTTTCTCATCGTATCCAGCCATTAGATGGTACATTCTATAAGCCACTGAAAACTGCATATCACCAGGAATGCGACAAATACATAAGAACAAAAAATTATGAGAAAATCAACCAAACAGACATAGCTGAACTTTTTGCGAATGCTTACAATAGAGCAGCGACTATTGAAAAGGGAGTAAACGGGTTTAAAGTGACTGGAATATGTCCTGTTAATAGACATACATAACCTATACCTTTCTGCTAAGCCATTTTGTTTAGGGTTTCTAGCAACCGTAGATTGAATTTCAATTCCTTTGGATTTACAAAAATTTTTATATTCATTTGAAATGTACTCTCCTCCATTGTCACATCTTAATTTCTACACTTTAGTATTTTGCTGTGTTTCTGCCAGAGCTACATATTCTCTGAATTTAGTAGTTATTTCACTATTTTCTTATAACAAAAACACAACTGCAAAATGACTAAAGTGATCGACAAAAGTAACAATATATTGTTCATCATCTCTTGTAGTGTAACCAACCAACCCCCGATATATCATATTATTCTTTTTTCAGAAATTTAATGGTATTTTGTTTCGTCTTATTGAATTATTATTTTAAGAAATTTTAGAGAGATAACCAAAACCCATTATATTTAATGCGTTTTGATTCCCTTAGATTTTGTTGATTTTTTTTAAGACATTCGATATCTTCTCAAACCTCTTGATTTGTCTGAGTGTAGATTGTCAAAACTCATTATTTTTAATTATATTTTATTTCGTCTTCGTTTGCATTTTTCCCAAGATACTTTAGATGTCTGTGTTTACAGAAAAACAAATATTACACGGTACCACAGAACATTATGACGAGGAATGTTTAGTCAAACTCGGCATAAAAACGTGGGTGAAAGCGGGAGAACAGAGCAGTCAAAAATCAAATTTCAAACTACCAACATGGTCACCGAAAATCTTCTATCTGGCGTCGCGACACCTATAGTTTATCGACAACCAGTTGGGTTTTAATTCTTCAAGGCCCAGAATATTTTCACAAATTAACTACGGACACCATCAATTGAATCTACAATATTCGACGCCATTCCACGACGCTACACTCTACGTCCCGACGCTAAAGATTTCGGCGTCTACCCATTTTTACATTCTCATCGTAAACGACGATTTCTTCACTTCGTTGGATTTATTTTACCTTCGTCAAAATAAATCAGAATAAGTATTTTCACATTTTAATTCACCAACTTCTTATAGTCCCTGAGCCAAAGGTTAAATACGTATCCACTGAAACAGCTGATAAAATTTCTGTCTTTCCTTGTTTACGAGGGGATGACGTTTATACCATCCCTAGATAACAACTTCTATCAAATATTTTTCTAAAATATATTGTCAATGTCAATCGCATTATACAGTGTGTCCGTAAAGTATGGAACAAATTCATTTTTAGCTAAACAGGCCATTTTAAGAAATAATCCGTCGATTTTTGATTTTAATTTACCGTATTTTAAAATAATAATCTAATATACAGGGTGAATTACTTTCGAGTAATGAAGGCACCGTCATTTTTTTTAAATGGAACACCCCCATTTTGTTTCAATTTTCGGATTACTCTAGCTGAGCTGATTCCAAAAATGTATCACATGTTGATTCCAATTGGTACAGGGTGAACAAAAATACAATAGTTTTATGTGTGCTCATAAAGTAACGCGTGTAACGAGAAATTATTTCTTATCAATTTAAAAAAAACATAGTCGTCTAGCTTTTTGTGAAATGTCATTATTTGTTTAGTAATTTATTGATGTTCAGTGACAGTTTAGTACTACAATATTTTTGGTATTCGTGAATGTTTTAATTATTGCTTAGATTTAATTTGAAGTAAAACAAAAAATTGAAATACTTATGATGATTGGGTATGGAGTCAGATCGCGAACTCAGATGAAAGTGTGCAATTTGTTTAATGATAAATATCCAGAAAGACCTATAACGCGTTGAACAGTCAGTAAGAAAGAAAAGAAATTTCAAGAAACTGGTACGGTTGAAAATGCACGCAAATCAGGTCGTCCCTCTGCAAATGCTGATACAGCATTAGATGTTTTACTTAGTTTTGAAGAAGATGCGCACAATTCTGTGAGTAAAGTTAGTCGCTATATCTGTGTTAGCAAAACAACGGTACACAAACTATTAAAGCCTGAAAAATGGCATCCTTATAAAATCAAACTTGTGCAGGAATTAAACGAAGATGATCCCGATAGAAGAATCCAATTTTGCGAAGAAATGATGGATAAATGTCACCGAGACCCTCTCTTGAGACAAAACATTATTTTTTCTGATGAGGCCACTTTCACGTTAAATGGTGAGGTCAACCATCAGAATTGCAGATACTGGGCAAAAGAAAACCCCCACCGGATGCGTGAGCATCATGCACAATACCCGCAAAAGGTAAATGTATGGTCTGGAATTGTAAGAAATCGAATCATCGGACCCTACTTTATCGTAGGTAATTTAAACGGGACACAGTACCTTGAGTTTTAAGGGGGAATCTCGTACTTACTTTACGTAATTTGTTTTGCAGCAGACGTAATCCTGGAGATTTTGATGAAAGCTTATGGTGGATTGGCAGACGTGGACCTATTGAATGGCCAGCGAGGTCACCAGATTTCAATCCTTTGTATTATTTTATGTGGGGCCATCTGAAGAATGTTGTGTATCAAACGAAACCAGCAAATATTCAGGAATTAAAAGAGAGAATTCGGACAGCAATAAACAATATTTCTCAAGACACAATAAACAAGGTTCAACAAGAATTTGTACATCGTTTGGGTTACTGTCAAATACAGCAAAGACTGCAGTTAGAACATTTATAAAGTCATGTATTTCATCATATTCTGTCCAGTAGACAATAAGTAGTTTTGATAATATTGTTAATTTAACTAATAAAGAATGTTACGCGTTACTTTATGAGCACACACAAAACTATTGTATTTTTGTCCACCCTGTACCAATTGGAATCAACATGTGATACATTTTTGGAATCAGCTCAGCTAGAGTAATCCGAAAATTGAAACAAAATAGGGGTATTCCATTTAAAAAAAATGACGGTGACTTCATTACTCGTAAGTAATTCACCCTATATATTAGATTATTATTTTAAAATACGGTAAACGAAAATCAAAAATCGACGTGTTTCAGGATTATTTCTTAAAATGGCCTGTTTAGCTAAAAAGGAATTTGTTCCATACTTTACGGACACACTGTATATTCTACATTATGGTTCAACGAGTATTCAGCCTGAAATATGGGTATACATCGCTGGTACTGATCTGGCCGTAACTCAATAGGGTTGTCCATACAAAAAATATAATAATAAAAAGAGGTATTTCTTATACCCCAAAAGAAAAATAATTGCTAATAATGCAGAGAGAGACAGTGCACATCTGATGACATTTACGGTATTTAAAGTTATTAAGAACTTTTTGTACATAAATGTCAAAGTAGTGGGTATCTATTGGTAGAGGACGCGCAACCGGAATTGGCCAAACCCGTCAGGGAAGAACGTACTGCAAGTAATACAGATGGGTTCTCTGGGCTACAGGATCTCAAAAAATGTCATTTGCTGCATCGCACTTGAAAAAATAAAAAAATTTGAAAATTTGCTCCTCATGGAGCCTGATCTACGAAGAAATAGTTACTTCAAATTTGGTGCGATCGATCGAGAGTAACCCCTGGTAATGCAATTTTCTGTATCATAATCGTGGGGGCGTAACATCACAGACTGGTATAATTTATTGTTTTAATTTATGCAATTCTTTAAACTAAAATTTTGAATTACGCAAAGCTAATTCAGTAGGAATTCATTTAAACACGGTTGTATTATTTTATAGTATATATTGTAATGTTACTTACAAAAGGTAATCTCTATTTAGGAGTGCTTCCTAATATAAAAAAATAGATGTACATTAAAATTTAAATAAAAATTTTAGAAAAAATATATAAAGTTAGTTATTAGCATTTTTTCAGTCTTGTCTTCTGATTCTCCCAGGGTTTTAAAAATTTTTATCTTGAAATTTAGCTTCATAGTTTACTTCTTCATTTTGTCTATTCTAGTTTCATTATTTTTGTTACTTAATTGACTATTCTGTGTGTTTACTCTATGTCAATCTCCTCTCAGTTCTTTTTCTTAAAATTTTATAAGAATTTTTCATTAATAAATCTCCCTTTTATTGGTTATAAATTTTATTATTATTTTTTTTTAGTTAATTCTATCTTTACGTATATTATACATCCAATAAACCTTTTTTTTTTTAATCTTCTATCATGACAATCCAAAAAAATATTTACAGACTTTTTTCTGTCTATCTTAATTTTATTACTTTCCCGGGCCCATCAATGCGACCATTAGATTTTGGTTTAAATTGGTACAGTAGAAGGTCCTTAAGACCGACTTTGATTAAATACACATGTAACAATTTTTTACTTTTTTTAAATTTTATGGACAAACAATACACTTTAGCGCAAAATGTTGTAGTACAAAGTTTTAGAGCATAAAATTCTCCACAACTTTTATCTCAAGCTTTTTCCAGAATTTCCAATAGTTGCGCCACAGAGGGCGCGTAAAAATGTGAATGTAGGTTTTCTCTAGTTTTTCTTGATTTTGAGGACAAACAATACATTTTAGTGCAAAATTTTCTTGTGCAAAGTTGTAAAGCATCAAATGTTCTTTAACTTTTATGTTTAACTTTTTGTCGAATTTCTCATAGTTTCGCCGCTAGATGGCGAGAAAAATACACATTTAGGATTTTCCGATTTTTAAAATTATGCTCTTTAGTGCAAAATGTTTCAGTGCAAAAGTTGTAAAGCATAAAATTCCCTACAACTATTGTATGAAAATTTTTCCCGAATTCCCAATAGTTTTCACACATGATTTTAGGAGATCCTAATTGTAGCAGTGTGATACACAACGTGCGCATGCGCAGCTTATGTCATTATCAACATTGCAATATCAATTCGGCTCGCTATTTTTAATGTGTTCCATAAATTAATGTAATGCGTAATATTTTGTAATTAAAATAATAATATTAATAAATAACATATTCTCTACGGTCGAGCCGGGAAATTTCTGGGGTGACACAGCCGATTTTTTCTTAACAATCTCCTACTTTATTAATTTCAACTTTCATTATTTTATATTCCCGAAAATAATATAATAATAATAATGAGATAAGATTTATTACTATTCCACAATTGATGATTTAGCATAACTTATACAGGGTGTTATTGAAATACACGTACATATTAAAATGGGGAATAGTATGTAATGACCAAAAACGATTGGCACCAATTTTAACTTCAAATTCTAAAATTTAAAGATTGGGGAAGAGTCCCCTTTTCCGACCTACTAGTTTCCATATTTAAAGAAGTAAAATAAATCGAAATTGAACTTACCCATAGAAATTGCACTGTTGCCGTAGCAAAACCAATTAATTCAAAATTAAGTTTATTACAGTAATTGTTCAAAATGCCGTCCATTATTATTTATACACACTTGCAATCGTCTTTCCAAAGAACTTTGAACATTAGAAATTAGTCTTGGATTTTGTCGTAGTTCCTCGGCTACCGCATTAACTTTATTGGTTAATTGTTCAACACTATTAATAGGTTCATTATAAACCAGTTGTTTCATGTGACCCCACAAAAAGAAATCGCATGGATTTAAGTCCGGAGATCTCGGAGGCCACTTAGTAGGTCCATTTCTGCCTATCCACTTTTGAGGAAATCTAATGTTCAAAAACTGCCGTACGTTTAAATCAAAGTGAGGAGGAGCGCCATCTAGTAGGTTCCACATCCGTTGCCTTAATTGTAACGGTATCTCTTCTAGGAGTATTGGCAAAATATCTTCTAAAAAGTGGAGATATCCTGGCCCATTTAATCTGTTCGGGAGAACATAAAACCCCATTAAATACGGATCTATTATGCCAGCCCAAACATTTATTGAAAATTTTCTTTGATGCCCAGTTTCCCTAATGGCGTGAGGATTTTCATCACTCCAAATATGCGTATTGTGCATATTGAACACGCCATCACGAGTGAATGAAGTATACAATAATATTTTTAGAAAATCAGGAATATCAACACATTTATGAATCATCCATTCACAAAACTCCACTCTCTTTTCTTCATCACCTGGATATAAGGCCTGGACTTTTTGGATGTGATAAGGATGTAAACCTTGTTCTTTAAGTGTCCGCCACACAACAAATGAGGACACTCCAATTTCAAGACCTAGTCTTCTACAACTTAATTGAGGCCGGTTTTCAACAGCTCCCAATATTTATTCTTCGGCCGCTAATGTTCTTTGTGTTCTTGTTCTCCCTCGATCTGCATTGACACTCTCAAATTTTCCATGGTCTCTTAGATGCTGAACAGTTGAAATAAACGTACGACAGTCCGGAATTCTCCGATTTGGAAACCGTTCGCGATACAGGATTTGTGCTTGCCGAGAATTTTCTCCAGCTGCCCCATAAACCAGCACTATATCGGTTAGTTCAATATTCGTAAATAGTGGCTTCGTAAAAAAATATTTAAAAGTAATCGTAACAACACTTTTTACCAACTTGGAAATGACGCGCTCGTGTTAGCCAGATTCGTAAATCAACTAAAATTTTAATAATCTATAGTTTCAAAAATGTATAGTTTAAAAACAATCATTTATCAAATATTCTAGTTTTTTGATAACGAGGGTAGTAAAAACCAGTCTTCGGAAATAGAAATTAATTCGAAAATCTTGGCAACATGGTTATTTCTTACAAGACTAGTTTTCTTATCATCTGACAAAAACTTGCATATTAATTACTGTTGATGTTTAAAATAGGTAAATAAACCTAATTTATATAGGTCATCCTCAACATATCAGTGAAGTACGTTTGTTTTAGAATTAATTTTCAAAAATTAATAAATCCCTTAATAAGGGGTATTTTTAAAAAATAATATTTTTCTACATTCAGTGGGGATCTGCGCAATACCCAGTTTTAATATGTACGTGTATTTCAATAACACCCTGTATAGCAATTACTATCAATAAATTCTTTAAAATCAAACTGTTCTAACAATAAACTCTCTTTATAAAATTTAAACAACATAAAATTATTTGCTCTCAAATCTTTTAACAATCAAATAAAATAACAATTAACTTATAAAAAGAAACTCATACAAAGTATTTTATTACAATATTTATTGTTTTAACTTAAGTTGACTATCTGTCTTTTCACTATGACAATACCAAGATACATTTTGATAAAATTTAATGGATCTTTTCGTTTTTCCCTAATATTTTTAAGTACCTTATTATATATTATATTTAAGTATATTTGGATACGCCACTGAAGGTCAAATTATATTTCGTGTATATATCATTATCACTTTTGAGTCTGAATCAAGTTTTTCTAGCTGTTTGGTTTTTAAAAAATTGATTATTTTTTTTTATTTTTAACATAATGATTTCTTTGTTAACAAACTAATACCCTTTCTGATTACAAATATGACATTTACACTCACGATACTGATGTTATGTGGCAATGTGATTTCGTCTACAGCAGACGTCATATATCCTGTGCGCCATTGTGGATGATGATGTGGATGGCTGGTGATTTACTGTGGTTCATTTCCCGTACTTGTGCTAATGGTTAAGTGTTTCTTGCTTTACAAATCACCTTCTTGTTGGAGATTTTTAATCGCGGCATACTTACTGGCACCTATGGCAATGGCTTGTTCTAAGGTCAACTCATTTTTCTCTTCAAAGAGCTGATCCTATTAAAATGTACTTTCTCCTTTTGTTAACATGTAAGTGTTTAATTCTTTTTCTTGAATTTTTTCCACCTTAATCTCCAATCCATATTTTCCATTCCTTTGTTCTTCCATCATTCTTGTTTCCATTGCCTTCATATTTTGATTAAATTTTGATTAAGATTTTCACCTATACCTGTAATTGTACTAATCCATTTTTCTTCTAAATTTGACATTCTTTCACTTGTATATTGTACTTTCAATTTGACTTGTATTTCTTTATTAGATTTTCTTTCTTTTTCTTGTAGCATAGCAAATTCGTCCTATCATTTCTATTCTTAACTCCCTTTTTGTTTCTTCTATTTTATTATCAGTGTATACTCTAAACTCTTCAATTTTCTGTATCATTTCAATTTTATTCTCTTTAGTTTCTTGTTTAATATCCATTTTTATAAATTTTCCCATTTCTTCAATTTTCTTACCATTTCCATCCAATTTTTCATTATTTTCTTGCAATTTGTTATCCATTTTCTTGCTGATTTGTTTTCCTATTTCTTGCATTTCTTTCTCAATTTTTTTACTATTTACTTCTTCCTCTTTCAGTTTTCCACTTTCATACCATCTCTTAGATCCATTTTGTTTTAATTTACACTAACACATCACTTGTATCAATAATAATTAACTTTTTTTAAATAGTAGTTGTCCACTTCGTATATTTTTAGCTATGTCACTATTTATGAAATTTATAATGTCGTCTCTTTATGCTATCCATTTCCAATTCCCATTATAAATCGATCTCTTAAAGAAATCTCGAGGAATTCTCCAAATTGGCAATGTACCGCTAAACTCAGAACTTTAACGGTTCATTCCATAATTGACTCGGAATCTAACTATTTTGCAGAATAAAATTTGGCTTTTTCTGCAAAATCAGATAGTTGACCGACAAAATGTTTATAAAACATCTTCAGCAAGTCTTTAAAATTTTCTCTTCAGGTTTTTCCGGTAGGCACAAATTGTACATTAACCGGTAATAGCCTTCCGATAATGAGTTCATAAAAATGGTACGTTTTTGTGTTCTTCCAGTATTCTATTAGCACTAAAGTATTTATTTAATCTTGGTTGAAAAATCATCCAATCGTTCGCATTGATATCGAATTCGCGGAGCTGTCCCAGAAAAATTGTGTCCACTGTTGCGTCGTCTCCCTGCATTCTTCTTAATTTTATTTTTACTAACAACGCACTTGTAATTATTTTAATTATATAATAACACACATCCCATCCTCGTTGCCAATTCGTTATTTTGAATTTAATTTGAAAGCAATATAACACCTTCAATTTTGGGTTCGATGTGAAAATAAGAACACACTATTTATTTCGTTTTTTTTTCATCGGTTGTTAATACAACACAGTAATAATTTTATTTTGTAAGTAAGATCGAGAATTTTACATAAAACTCAAACCTGATAACGATATATACAAGAAATATAACCTCCAGTGGCGTATCTAGATATACTTATATAATATATAACAGCAAATGTTGAATGATCTACTTTATCCCACAATTAATTTATTGAGAAAAAAAATTGAAAATAATAATTTATTACGGAATAACTGAAATGGTGCCAGAAACTTTTTTAACAAGTTCCTATAGGATTTTTTCCGTATAGATATCGAATCTGAGCTCAGATGTTTGATAACTATTATACAGGGTGAGTTATTCTTACAAGAACTTAACATGGAAGATAAAGAATATTTCGGTTCTGATATTGGTTTCATTCAAAGGGCTACTTGTTAAGGCCTTTCAGTATAATTCATGTACCAAATTTAAACCAAATCAGCTAATCACCATGATTTAAAAATTAAATAAACGAAATAATTTAACATGGGATTGCATAGGGTTATTGTGTCTTCCGGGTGGTTTTTAATTTTTTACGGCTATATATTTAATAAAAATGTATTGTAAATCATTGTACACTAAAAAGTGATACTACTTTAATAAAGGTATAAACTTTTTTTACGATTCCGATGTGTTTTGTATTTTAAAAACTATTTAATTGCTAGATGTAAAAACCAGAAAATGCCCAATTATGTTATGGCTAATTTTATCGTTAAACTAATTGTCAAATATGTAACAAATAAAATACTTTAGATTAACTTTAGTGATTTTATAAATGTTTAATCAAAAAATTATTTAAAAAAAGTGATTTCAAATAGCTTATATTATCAGTGAAATTTTTTGATGCACATTGTTATTTCAGGTTTATGTTACTTAGGTTTTCATATACATAGTGCTTAATTTACACTCTAGAACGAATATGGAAAATGTAAATACGAGTATAACTTAGATTTACAGTCATACAAATTGGTATGTAAAATAAATGTTATAAACTTTTTCATAAGTTGTGAAGTGCTTTATTGTCATTATTGAATAAAATGCTAACTAATAAATGAATACGTAACTACTTAAAACTATTAAACAATACATCTTAAAGAACTTTTTTTGTATTATTTAAAATAAAGTCTAAAAATGTTAACATGTTTATTCATATAAAACTTACTGTTTTTGTAATAAAGGGCACTTCGAAAATCGAAAAAACTTTGTACTGTTTTTAGAGCGAGTATTACTTTTACACCAAACATAGCGCAATACATTTTTAATCAGTTTATAGGTGAAATTAAATGAAAATATATCAAAAAAGATAATAACCTCATATAATGACATATTAAAAATTTTTGATGGGCACCAGGTGACGTCACATATCCTGCGCAATGTCTAACCTGATATACTTCAACCATGGCTAATCACTGTATATAATATGGCAGATTGAATTTTTTGACATTTTGCAATCATATTCGTAGTCCCTATGATACCCCGACAATTGCGCCCCGGAGCGAAAACTGCGCCCACGACAAATGCGCCCCAAGAATAAAATATAAATAAATAAAACCGATTTGTATAAAAATTGATTCATTTTAAGTTTTTATTTCTAAAATCTTATTTTTACGATAATAAACATTGAGTATACTACGAAATAGTATATTATATACCAAGGGACTAAAGTGCATCTTTTAATCGCGAGGGATTAAAAGACACTTTGGTCCTGTGTTATATACGCTATTTTTTACACCGCGGTGCCCAGGGCCCCTTAAAATTCAAATAATTATTTAAATACAATTTTTTTTTAAATATAATTTTTTTTTAATACAACTTTATTCTAAAATTTCGTTTAAAGAATTTTAGTCGGTTAAAAAATGTTTTTGCACAATTTAAAAAACTTATAATTTGATATATAAATTACACTCTTTTGGGGAACACAAAATTGGAAAGAAACGAGGGGAAATTTTGAAGAGAGAGGAAATTTGAGACAAAAATAAGTAAAAAGAGGTAATCTAAAAAAGGGGGAATTTCACAAAAAAGGTGATAAAATTTGAGACAAAAGATTAGAAATTTGACAAAAATGAAAAAGAAAGGTTTAATTTAAAAAAGTGCTATTTTTAATAAGAGAAAAGAGGTAATTTTAGGGAAAAAGAGGAAATTTCAGATTAAATATTAAAAAAGTTGAGAGAAACAAGAGTAAATTTGGTGGACGAGCGAAAATTTAAGGCAAAAATGTGAACAAAATGAGAATAAGGGTAATTTTCGAAAATAGAGGTAATTTTTTAAAAAATGTGTAATTTACTCAAAAAACTAACAAAATTTGAGAGAAAAGAAGGGAAATTCGACAAAAATGAAAAAAAAGGGTACTTTTAATGAGAGAAAAAAGTAATTTTAGGGAAAAAAGAAAGGAAATTTCAAGCAAAAAAGTGTCAAAAGTTGAGAAACAAAGGAAAATTTTATAGGAAGAGGGAAAATTTAAGGCCAAAAAGTGACAAAAATGGGAAAAAGGGGTAATTTTAGAAAAAATAGGTAGAGGAAAAATCTAGGAAAAACGAGAGGAAATTTTGGAGGGAAAATTTAAATCAAAAAAGTGACAAAAATAAGAGAGAATAGAGTAATTTCAATAAAAAAATGACAAAATTTGAGAGAAAAGATAGGAAATTTGAGGCAAAAAGTGACAAAACTTTAGAGAAACGGGGGGAAGTTTTTGAGGAAAAGAGAAAATCTAAATCGAAAAGTAGTAAAAATGAGAAAAAAGTGTAATTTTAGAAAAATTTGACAAAAATGTGAAAAAAAAACAGGATAATTTAAAAATAATTATTTATTTTTTTATAAAATACAGGGTCTTAAAAAAGTTATAAAAAAATCGGGGTTCCCGATGGGGCTCGAACTCCGACCAATTTCGATCAGCATTCAAATCAATAATGACAGAAGATTGCGACTTGTCTCATTTAAGATATTTTAGAATAAAATCGTAAAATTTATATAATAAAGCTTACGACGATCTCGTAAAATGGTGTTGGAGAAAAGAAAATTGAAGACTGTACTACCAAAAATTGTTTCCTATAGTCCTTTGTGGAAGTATTTGACAGTTCCGAATTAAATTAGAATAAACAAGATAGCTGGTTTTCATTGTTTTTTATTTGCTTGACTAAAAAATGTTAGTCCATTGGGATGAAAAAAATTTAGTCCCAAGGGAGTAAAAGTGGCACTTTAGTCCCGCAAATGCGGGACTAAAGTACTAGTTTCACTCCCCGCGGTGTAAAAATTAATATTTTACATTTAAAGTACTTTTATACATAGTGGTCAGTAATACAGGCAAATATAAATGTCGCATTATTAAATATCCAATTTTGCATATATGCTTAAGGTAATGTTTAATTAATAAATTATTTATTCAAATATATGGAAATTCCTCTTAGTTTTTTTAAATAAATGAATTATAATAAATGTCTTATTAATTGACCAATTCTTAATAAATTGTACTTAAATTAAGACAAATAAATGTTCTATAATTCTAAATTAGACGACAATCCACGCAAACAATTTTATTTCATTTAATTTTAATAATTTTATATTTTATTGTTGAGCCTCATTTGTTAGGGCGCATTTCACGGGTCACCTAACCTAACCTCATAAGTTTTGTCAGTTTCATCTTCGAACATCCTGTATATAACATTTGATAAATTCAACCCTTTTTATTAAATATAAAAAATTCAATAAATCTAACAAATTATCTATAAAAATTATGACTTTTCTTATTATCTTTCTGTATCTAAATAATATCGACTTCCTTTTTTATATAAAACAAAAAATCGTTACTTGATTCTTAAATCTTGTATAAAATCTTTAATACTGAATGATTTTTAATTTTCACAATTACATTTTAAATTCCAAATAAAAACAAATTTTATTTTTATTAAAATTTCATAAGACCTTTCTTAGATATATCCAGAATTGTTGATTATACAAAAATTTTTATTTATATATCCAATTACTTTAAATTAACGCATTATATTCAACTATAAAAACCTTTGCGGAATATAATATTTATTTATTTAATAATAATAATAATATTAATAATATTAATAATAGTGAATTAAATTCTATAAATCATACGCCTTTACTGGTTTTGTTTTTTATTATCATTAACTATTTAAATCTTAATTAAAAAAAATATTTATATTAACTTAAAAACAGATTATTTTAAGAAAAAGTATTAATTTCTAAACGCTATACAGCGTTTAGTAAATATATATTAATTATTAAAAATCTATTAGTTGCATATGAATATTTCAATTAATTTTTTTTTACTGAATTTTAATAAGAAAAAAATTTAACTTACCATCTCGATCTGAGCACCCTGTTGGCTTCACCAAATGTTGGCCACGATATGCACGAGTGAGACCTAAATTAAAAACCCCGTGGTTTTATATAGCGTGTACTTCTAATTTAAAATTATCGAAGCATCGTTAGCATGTCAATGCCTATTGGTTGGACAAAAACGGGCTATAAAAAAAACCGCTAGTGAATTTAATACTACTGCAATGCCTTAATTACAAAGAGCTTGTTGTGCTTTAATTGACTGAAGGCTGCCAACTCTAGAGGTGTAGAAATTTGATGAAGGTGAAGATTTTCAAAACATTTTAAATATAGTCGGATGATAGATAAAAGTATCCGAGAAATTTGGAAACTTATTTTTTAATTAAATTTTCCCATTACTTAATAGTTGATCCAATCAAATAAAATAATATTAAAAATTATTTTCTAGTACTAGTAAAATATACAAAAGAGAGGAATAATAAGAGGACAATAGTCAATTAGTAAAATGCTATTTTGCATGTGAGGTATCATTTTCCATATTGTTTTACGTATAATTAACGTGTATTGAGAAAACTCCAAAAAATCATTTTGTTTCTCGTCATTTGCTAGATCATTATATGCATCAAGTTCATCGTCAAAAATACAATGTGAACGACTCTTTTTCGTAGTTGTCACATGAAACTCCTGTACAATTTTTCGACTGTTACGTTTTTTATGCCACCCTGTATTTTCATTATTCCTCTACTCAATATATTTTAATTTCATACTCGCTTGATTTCCCCTTCTTATTTCCTCGTGTGATGTCTCTCTCTTCTCTTGGTATTCCTATAAAATGTCTTTTCCATGTTAATAATGTTCTTCTATTTGCCTATTCAGTCAAAATAATTGACTTTCATATCGTTCGTGTCCCTTACTGAAGCTTTCTTTTATTTCTCCCCCAGTTTTTTTATAGTATATTATATTTTCAATAGTAATACCACTAGTGCTTTAAAATTATCCGGTTAATTTTAAAGCACGCATGGTATTTAAAAGAATATTTCACGAACTTTAATAACTAAAAATTAAATCATGCATTTTTATTAACTAATAAAACTACCGACGTATCTCGATCCAAAATATAACTTTTATGCTCACAAAAGGACATAAACTGCCTCCATATATATGCCTTATTCTTTGCGGTATTTTTTGGCTCACTTAATAGAATGTTATTTTCGATTTCCTCATCAGAAATAACTCCAAAACGATTCATTTTGATGTGAATAAATTTGTCAACAAAGTGACACTGACAGATATTTTAATTGCCTTACTGGGTTGCCATGACGACGTGGTCTTTTCGTTTTCGTCTTTTCGATTTCGTCTTATCGATTTTGTATATCCGCTGTAAGTTTTAGAAAATACCACTGTCCTTATGAGATTTTTTATTCGTGAGTGGAATATTCACTAAAATATCATTATTAATTATTTCGATGGTTTTAACATTTATTTACTATTATTTTTAATTCTTTTAATGCCGGTATATATTTTTTTCATTATATTTACTCAAAAGTTCAAATCTTGTTTTTTTATAATAATATAAATTATCTGATGTCTGTATCTCGTTTTACAGATAGGGAATCTATTTTTTAATTTGTTTTTACAGATTGTCTTAGAATTTAATTGATTTTAATTATTTTTGTATTTCACATTTTGATCTAAAATTCATGTATTTCATTTTTATATTATCTTTGCTTTATATTCTTTTTCAAGTAATTTGGTAATTTATGTAACCTTTTAGAGTTTTTCTTCTGAACTTCAATTTTTCCTTTGGAGTTCTTTTTTCCTCTGGATTAATTTTTTTTTTACTCTGGACTTCGTTTTTTCTTTGGACTACACTTTTTTCCTTTGGACCAAGTTTTTTTTTCCTTGGACTACAGTTTTTTTTTGGCAGACGTTCTTTTGGATCAAGCTTGTGTTTCTTTGCCATTTTACTTTCCCGACCCACCTTCTAGAAGGAAAAGTATTGTGAACCAGCTAAAAAAAAAATTCGAGACAAAAACGGAAATATCCATTTTCGGGTCCCTTGAGACGATTAAGACCATTTCCAGATGGAAGTCTGTCTGTCGGTCTGTGTGTGTGTATTCTTCCACGATAGAGGCCAACGTTTTATCCGATTGAGCTGAAATTTGGTATAGAGGTTTGGGTTACCCGTCGGAAGAAGCTCTTGTAGGACATCTGTCAAACGGAACTACCGCTATCAAAAAATGACAGATGCAATATGTCACGGAATTGGACATGCAATATATCGTTTGAAAGCCCTTTGAAAAACTCTATTCAGAACAGTCAAAATTATTTCTCCAACTGTCACCTGTCAAAAATTAAAAAATGTCAAAATTTGAAACTTTAACAATAAATATCTAATAAAGTATACGTGGATACTCGTCGGGAAAGTTTTGGTGCGACACAACCGATTTTTTTCCTGGACTACATTTTCCTGACCTACGTTTTTGGACCAAGCTATCCAGTTTCCTTTGGAGAAGGAAGATAGGAATAACCCTAAGAAAAGCTAAGTTTTTTTATAAAGAAAAAAGGAAAAATGTCTGGAACTTTCGTTAATCGTGAAATAAAACAAATATAACGTTTAATTTGAGTTTAATTTCCTTAACCCAAAAAAAAGAAAAGACGGATTTTGAAATATATCATAGTTTCTAATTACATTAAAAAATCAATTTGACTGGAGCCCAAAACTTTTTTATTTAATATTTTACTTCTGATATATTTCAAATTCTATTCGTGGAACGAACCCATAATAAAAGTATTTGAGCTTTAATCACATTAATTATTATTATCAACAAAATAAAGTATCGTTTCAGCACTTGAAACATGTTAACTATCAAGATAAACAGAATTCCTTGCATGAACAGAGAATTATCTTTAAGATCACGAGGTTTAAGGGTGATTTTGAAGGAGAATATTTCACCATATTGCAAAAACCAACTCCATTGCTCTAGATCAAGTGTTTCTCAACCACATATGCACTTAGTACCTAAGGAATGATGTGCAGCTGTAGTCGAAGTTGTTGGAGTGCTTCAAGCTTTGAACCAACATTGAAACAGCACATACTTGAGTATAAACGTTATCCTTAGATCCATCAAGTCAAAGGGTTTTCACTGATTTTATCTTTTCTTTGGTGACATCTGCAGTTTTTCAAAAAAAAATTCAATTTTTTTCCAAAAATTACACTGGGCACTCTGAGTACTCTGGGCAAGTGTTCAGGTCCTTAGTTCCTGGCAGATCACCAACCAGTAACCGATATACATCTATAATGACTTTTTTATCACGAAGAAAAGCGATTGTTACAATAGATGTCGACTTATTATCTCAACATCAATCAAGCATCGATACGCGAATACTTAAAAAGAGACAGAGTCCAAGTTTTTGCCAATCGATCCACATGTCTATTTGTCCGTTTTGTATGACCATTGTTTTACTATACTTAAAACTGCCAAACACTTTTAACGAACGAAAACAGTTTAAGCTACATATAACTGTTAAACTGCAAGCACGAATTTCATAAAATCCGGTACTAACTGTGTTATCGGACAGAATGAATGTCAACCACAATTTTGTAAAACATATTAGGTTAAACATACCTGAGAGGGATAGAAAGATTGAGGTCAGAACTTCAAAATATGAAAAAAATAAAAATAAATGACTGAGGATGGTGTACACACTAAATATCATGTGAAGACTGAAAACGAGTACATCAGTGTGCAAAATATATAATTTATTAAAAAATTCGGCTTAGCGCTTTATTTATTATTTGCCGAAAGCGCTTAGCCGAATTTTTTAATAAGCCAAATCAGCTATTGCAGCTCTTAATTTCATTTGACTAAAACGTATATTTTAGTTACGCATTTAGAATCCAGAGACGAACACTTTTTCAGATATTTAGTGTTACAGTTTTAAATTTTTGCATATTTTTACTTTTGACAGGTGACAGTTGGAGAAATAATTTTGACTGTTCTGAATAGAGATTTTCAACGGCTTTCAAATGACATATTACAAGTCAAATTTCGTGACATATTGCTTTTGTCATTTTGGACAGTCACACTTCCGTTTGACAGATGTCGGACAAAAACTAATTGATTCTTCCAACGATTAACGGAAACCCAATTTATCTAAATTGATTCAAACCCATGAAGTACTTTTTCAGGTATTTAATTAAAAATTTTATATTTTTTTGACAGATGACAGTTGGAGAAATAATTTTGACTGTTCTGAATAGAGATTTTCAACGACTTTCAAGTGATATATAATAAGTCAAATTCCGTGACATATTGTTTCTATCATTTTTTGATAGTGACACTTCCTTTTGACAGATATCGTACTAATGAGTTCTTCCGACAGATAACCCAAATCCATATACCAAATTTTAGATAGACAGACAGACAGACACACAGATACACAAACAAACAGGCAGACAGACAAACAGACAGATTTTCATCTGGAAATAGTCTTAATCATTTCAGAAGACCTGAAAATGGATATTTCCATCTTTATCTCAAAAAAATTTTTAGCTCATTTACAATACTTCCTTTCCCGGAGGTGGATCGGGAAATTAATTATGAAATTCACCCATCGCCTTACTGATTACGTCGTGTTCCATCTTGGATCCACCATATTCATAATCTCCGACCCCAAAAACTTTGACATATCAATTTTAAATAGAATCTGAACATAATCATACATCATACAAAATCTCGTCCGCCATCTTATCGGTCTCAGTAACACAGATCGTTGGCTATCGGTCATATTTACTTATAGCTGTTTATATGCTAGAGCCAACGTTGGCTCGTGCCTCGTATCTGGCAGTGAAATTTTAATTTAAAAATTTCAGTGTTAGATACTTGGCTCGAATAGGTAAACCTCATTGAATATTAATTTAATTATGTCTAATGCTGAGCCTAGATTTTCAATCACCCTGTGTTCACTCGTAGGTGGGTGAAATGTAGAACGAGTATTATTATTATTTTTATCTTTGAGCCGCTATTTTTTTTACCCCAAAAACCCCCACATACCAATTTTGAATAGAATCAAACCATAATCACAAATTTCATCCGCCATCTTGTAGCCATCATTTTGTTTTTCTCTAACAAAAATGTCATAATACATTGTCGCCGGAACTATGAACACTTGCCAAATTTTAAGTTAATCAGACGTCTGGAAGTGATCGAAAACTCGATTACAAAATTTGACGCAGACAACATACATATACATACAAACAGTGTGATGTCTATCTTTCTGTGTGTCTGTGTGTCCGTGTGTCTATGTGTCCGTGTGTCTGTGTGTCCGTGTGTCTGTGTGTGTGATCACCATAGCGTCTAGACGTCTGAAATGATTTAGATGAAATTTTATATACATATTTATATATTATTATTATTTTCCTCATTTCGCCTATTTTTCCCTGTATTTCCTGTTCTTTCCAGTTTTTTTATTTTACCAATTTTTTCCCATTTTTGCTATTTTTCTCTATTTCTTACTATTTTACTTTCCGAACAACAGAGTTGTATAGAAGGAAAGTATTGCGATCATGATATTTTGACCATACCCAGATTTTAACGGATCTTTACGTTTTGAGGTCACCTGAATCCATTTATACCATTTTTAGCATGATGCCTGTGTGTGTGGGTGTGTGTGTGTGTCTGTGTGTGTGAACACGATAGCGTCTAAACGCCTGAACCGATTAAAATGAAATTTTATATACATATTTAGGGTAGCAAGGAGACGACCTGTATAGATTTTGGAGTTAATCGGACAACCGGAAGTGAGAGTTGCTATAAGTGATGACGTCATTACTAAAGAAGATGGCAATAAAGTTTTACACATCTATTTTTTATACATTATAGTTTAATTTCGAATGATTAAAATTTTCAAAAACTTTTGCCATTGTTGCCAGATTGATCAACAATAATTTTTTTTCATATTTTTCTTAAATAACCTAAATAATGCATTTTTATGAAAAATTACAAGAAAGAAAAGTTGTAGAACATAAAAATAATGTATATAGACATTTGCGACTTTTTTTAGATTTTGAGACAAAATTATGGATTTTTATGAAAATTTACAAAGAATCAAAATTGTAGAACATAAAGTTTTCTACAAATTTTGTCTTTAATTTTTTTTCGAGTTCCGCATAGTTTCGCCGCTAGTTTTTATTTTAATTTTTAAGCAATTTTTATCCTTATTAAATTATTATTTTTTAGTTAAATTTTAATATTAAAAAATTTAAAAAAATATCTTTAAATTTGTAATAATTAATTTTATTATTATAATTTTTTTCAAAATTTTATTACAAAAATTGTGAATTTTTTTAAAAATTGGCCAAGAAACGTTTAAAATTATATTATGATTTTAAACTAAATTTAGTAACTTCTACAATATTAAAGTTATTAAACTGGGATTTGCGCCATTCTAAAGATAAAATAAAACTCTAAATTTATAATGTATTTTAGTTTCTTAGTATTTAGAATTGTAATTATTATAGCCAAAATAAAGAATTTTTTTTTAATTTTTTGTAATTTCGTTTTATCAATAAGAAAAAAATAAATAAAAAATGTCAATAGAGTATCGTAAAAGTATCCAAAAGTACTATGTATGTAAATTATTTCATAATTTTAACATAGTATTTGTAAAAGTTATAGCAAAAAATGAAAAAAGTTAAAACAATTCAATGGATCCACGAATTTTTGACAAAAAATTTGATTTTTTTTTAGTTTCGTAACTTTATTAATGACTTTTGATCCAAAAAAACTTAAAAAAAGATCTGTTTCCCATTTTGAATATAATTGAAAGAGATATTAATTATTTATTGACTTTAAAATTATTCAAAAATAGGTTTAATTTTTTTTAGGTTAATATTAATATTAAAAATTTAAAAAAAATACCATTAAATTTGTAGTAAAAAACTCTATAATTTTGATTTTTTTCAAAATTTTATTCAAGTATTTAACATTGTAATTGTTCTAAACAAAATTAAAAAAAAAAATAATTTTTTTGTCTTTTGTTTTATCGAAAATAGTAAAACAAATGAAAAAAGTAAATAGTACATCCGAAAGGGATCAAAAAGTACATTATGTGTGAAATATTTCATAATTTTAAAATAATACTTGTAGAAATTATACAAAATTATAAAAAGTTAAAAAAAAATTTTAGAAATTTATTTTTAATTTTGTAAACTAATTTTATTAATGCATTTTGATGCAGAAAACCAGAAAACCCAAAATAATCGATGAAACAATTACTTTAATAGGAGTGTTCGGAAAGTTGGGTGGGATTACCCCCTCATTTTTTTTTCCTATTTTTCCTATATTCTTTATTATTTCTAATATTTTTCTTATTTTCCCTATTATTTCCTATTTTTTCCTCATTTCCCTATTTTTTCTCGTTTCCTATTGATTCCCATTTTTTCCTCTTTTTTTTCAATTTTTTCGTTGTATTTTTTCTAATTTTCCCAATTTTTTCAATTTTTTCTAATTAAAAAAAAATAGACTGGCATTTTACTCGTCTATCATACCAATACTAAAAAATAGTCTAATGTTTGAGATAACCAATGAATGTAATATTATATTTAAATTCGTTTATTTTAAATTGATTTTTAAGACATATTATATATTAATTTTAACTTTCTGTACTCCTGTATATAAACTTTAACCATGCAAAATATCATACTCTTCCGTTCTCGAATTACTCTTAAAAAGCGGTCCGTATTAATATATAGATTATCTGAAAAAGTTGTAGAAATAATAATAAAATAATAAAAAGAATATTATGTTACTTACTTATGAATAACGATTAATAAAATAATTATTTTTCTTTACAATTTATATGGATTTACATTAATCCAAATTAAAATTTCGACTTGTTTTTAATTAATAATGTCAAATTTAATGGACTATTAAAAAATTATTGTTATATGGTTCTTTATTTTTATTTATAATAAATGTCCACATAACAATTATGGTGGACAATGTAAATCTTAGATCTATAATGTCAAAGCTCTGGTTAATTAAATAAAGAATGACCCTAAACAAACCATTTAAACCCACCCTTCGCTCTACTCGCTCAGCTTCAATTGCACATGCGCCCTTTAGTAAAAAACCTTCGATCGAATATCCTGGCTAAACAGCATCATATATTCTATTTACTATTTTCCTCCGCCAAAAAAGAATCGAATACCGCCGCTCACAGCCGAGCGATTAGAGATTGTTAAAATCGTCGCCAACGCGTTATTTCTAACAATAATAATATAAAATAAACGCGCGGTCGTCGTTTGTTTAATTTCCTGGGTCGCTAGATTTTCGCGAAAAGTTGTTTTGTGCGATTTAAAGACCAATAAAGGACGAAAATGACTGATCTACTTGAAGATCAGGTGGTTGCCAATGAGAAAAAACAATTGAATGGAAATCATACAGGTAACTAAAATTCATTTTATTTAAATAAAAATTCCCACTTAAAATAAGACGTAATAAACATAATTGTTTTATACTAAATAATTATTTAATTTATGTTTTAAATAAATAAAATGTGTAAAACAAGTTTTTAATATTTTTTAATATTTATTCTTCAATGAAGGAAAAAATATCTTTGAGATATATAAATATTTTTTATATGAAATAAGTATTTATTTGGCTATAAGTTTTAAATTGTTTAAAATAACGAATGTTTTTTGCTATTTAGTCTATATAAATAAGTAATTATTAAGTGTTTAAATATAGTAGTATAATAAACGTTTTTTATAAGATAACTATATTAAATAAAAAAAAATTGAGTATAAAAATTAATATTACATACAATTTACTTATACCAGCTGAAGATTGTCCGGTTTAAAAATAAATTAGTAGCTGTTGACTAACGTTTCGATTTAATTAACCAAATATTCATCAAGGCTATATAAATTTTTTTAGTGACTGATTTAAATCAATAGGATTTTCTTATTTTATAATAAAATGGTTTCATTTTATTTAAGAGTTTATTGAATAATTTTGTTACATTGGAAAATATTTATATTTAAAAAAAAATTGCTTTACTTATTTTCGCATCTTAATCATTAGTTTCTCTGGTGTTGTAATTGTATATTTATTTCCTTATTTTAAGGGCATATTATAATTAAAATTGCATATACAGAGTGTCTAAAATCTGGATAACACTGCTATATCAAAAACCATAAGGGATACAGATGCGGTTAAGTGCGAAAAAAGTTAATTATTTTAGAGTGCATTACATTGGCCTAAAAAAATCTAAAGGGACATTCACCATTCTCGAGTTATAGAGGGAAAATTAAAAATGCTATTTTTTCTTTTTAGGTATAGAATATTTATTTAAAAAAATATGAAAAAATAAATCTTTGTTACACCGTTTCGTGTCTTAACGACCACCATGAATTTATTTGTTTTAATACGGACCTGTCTTTTTTATTACTAAAATTGATAAACAGTTACAATTGAAATTCAGTGATATGTCACACTTGTCATTTTAAAAATGTTTAATCTAGGAGTTAACATCATCAGTGACAATAATTTTTAATTACGATTCTGTCGTAGTTCTTTTGTAAATTTGCTTTAATTTTTGTCAAAATAAATATAAAATTACCTAAAAATTTCGATAAAATGGTGCATTAACAGTGAAATAAAAAAAATATCAAAATGGTAGAAATTAAACAAGCAGGAAATAATCGACCTGCGTCGTGATTAAAAAATATTGATAGAGAATTTAAAAACAAAGTGAGTGGCAAAACTAATTTAAGTATAATTTTTAATTTTTAATAGATATGTAGGTAGTAATACTTTAAATTCATTTATTGAATATTTGTAGTTATTTCCTAAATTAAATTATTTGATATTCTAATTATTTTCACCTTTTTGCATAAGATAAGATCCAGGTCCGTTTTAATAGATTATTGATAATGATGATTATTTGTCATACAAAATATCGTAGAAAATGTACTGTATCATACATCACTGAATTTGTCTTTAAATTTCCTATCAATATTTTTTAATCACGATGCAGGTCGATTATTTTTGTGTTTGTTTAATTTCTACTATTTTGATATATTTTTTTGTTTCACTGATAGTGCAACTTATTATCGAAATTTTTACGTTATGTTATATTTTGACAAAAACTAAGATGAATTTACAAAACAACTACGACAGGACCGTAATTAAAAATTATTGTCACTGGTGATGCTACTTATTTCAGATAAAACATCGTTAAATGGCAAGTGTGATATATCACAGAATTAGAATTTTAGCGCTTTGTCAATTTTTGTATTAAAAAAGACGGGTCCTTATGTCAAAAAAATGACTTGATGGTGGCCGTTAAGACACGAAACGGCTTTTCAAATATTTATTAGTACAGCTCGTAGCAAATTTTAGATGCAATACAACTTTTCTTTTCTATTTTTTGATACTTTTTAAGTCAAAATTATAGGCGTAAAAACAGAAAAATAGCATTTTTAGTTTTCCCTGTACAACCCGAAAAGGACGAAAGTGCCTGTAGATTTTTTCAGCCAAACTAGTTAATTTTTTTTCTATTTACCCTATATCTATTACGGTTTCTGATGTAGCAATGTTATCCCTTCCAATTTTAGACATCCTGTATAATAATTATGAATTATTGGAAGAACTGATCCTTGAGGCAGATCACACACAATATCATTTATTTTTCTTTTTTTTTTCTACTACCGTTTGTAAATTACTAACATTAGACATACTTTGTCATGCGTAAAGTCCAACTTTACGCACTAGAACGTAAAATAAAATGCTTATGCGTAAAATGAAATACTAATGCGTAAAATGAAATACTAGTGCGTAAAGTATAAAATAAGTGAATAAATAAATAATAAATAATCTTTATTAATCAATTTAGACATATTGAACAGGTCAGTCATTAGGGAATAATTTGAAAATTAAAATAAAATTAATACCTACTTTTTAAAACAAGTACAAAAACAATTAAAATTACAGCCATAATAAAAATAATCAAAACTTTTAAAAATTGCAAACAAAAAGTAGAAACAGTTTAAAATTACAATTATAATAAAAATAACTTATTACGATAAAAAGTAGATTGCTTATTTTTTACTTAATACCTACATATTTTTTGATAGTAGAAAAATATTGTATGCAACTAGTGTGTAAAGTGCCTTTTTTCACTCATGTAATGGTATAGCACTCGCCTTTGGCTCGTGCGACAAAATTCACGTTCGTGAAAAAAGTATCACTTTTCACACTTGTTGCATAAATAACTATTTTCTATCGAAAGGAAAATACATTTTTAGTCCCTTTTATAGACAAATTTTTGGATTCTCTTTTATGATTTTCTTTCTATAAGGGCCGCTTTTATAAACTCGGTGTTAAGTTAGTTATAATAGGAATAAATTGATACATATGGATAGTGGTTTTTGTACCATAATCATAGAATAATCTTATCCATGGTTTATCCAAGCTTTGTAAAATCGGCACTTAGAATTAAAATTGACACATAACATATTACTGTATGCATTTTGACCAGAGCTGTCCCTAAGCACTGTGCTTAGTGCTTTGCTAAGCACTCTAAGCACTTTTGTGCTCAGGAGTATAGTGCTTACGAGCACTTTTTAAATAGGTGCTTAGTGTCTAAAACACTTTACCAAAGGTCTCAGTGCTTGGAGCTAGTCAAAAGTGCTCGCGAGTTCTCCAAAAGGCTTTCGAGCACTCGAAAAGGCTCCCGAGAACTCCAAAAGGCTCGCGATCCCACTAAAAGTCCTTTCATGAACATTAAACTCACATTAAATATTAATGTATAATTTAAAAAAAAATAATTACTATTTTGACTATTTTGAAAAAATTGATATCTTGACAAGAACAATATTACATCAAATATGATATATATCTCATTTAATAATTCTTAAAAACAACTCGAAAACGATTTCGAATTTTGGAAATCTGCTTTTGGCAATCGATAGCTGGTTACCTTAGCTCGCCCACCTACTACAACCGCCTGTCTGTCCCTTTGTCCATAGCTAAGCTACTTGGATACTGTTACAGTAAGCGCCAACTAAGAATAAATAAAGCCGCGCATTATTGGGCTAGTACGACGAATTTTGGGCTCTGCGCAGGCTCATCATTATAGCTAGGATTAGGTAAATCCACGCATTATGGGCGGAGTACGACGAATTTCAGCATGTACGCAATATTTTCGGAGTTGTCACTTGCTTTAGCTTGCTGGGATTATTAGTATAATAAAATACAAGTTTTATGAGGCATTTGTCCAAGTGCCAATATCTAGAAAACGACTCGTTTACGTCCTCATGAACCCTGTATTTTATACCGTTTTTTTTTTGTTATTCAAAAATAACAAAATTTGCTTTGTTTTTATATTTAAAAACTTCAAAAATTAATAAAATTTTTGATAATAGTTCTTATAATCCAACGCTAGGTAGTTTTATCGGACATGCCATTTTTATAACTAAATCTTAGTGCTCGTGAATTTAAACACTTTTTTAGAGTGCTTAGTTCTCATGAGCACTTTCCTATAAAATATCTTAGGGCTCGTAATTTTTAAGCACCTTTTTGAGTGCTTAGTGCTTTGATTTAGACATTACGCATAAATATTTGGCACCCAGCGCAATTTTACTGGTCAGATTTGAATTTGAAGCCAATCAGAGTTCGAGTGAGAAATCTGTGTAAGGAATGTAAATTGGTGCTAAACGCGCGTACAGATTGTTGTCACAGTTCCTTGAAGCAGATGCATGTTATGTGGCTTAAAATATCACCAAAAATGCGCTAATATGCGGAAAATAGAATATTTTTCCGAGTTTAGGTAAATTATGCTTTCTTGGCTAAGACCAAAAATGTAAGAAAAACGAAAGTGTAAATATGTTTATTGTATAAAATAACAGCGATAGATAACAGATAATAATATATGAGTAATATATTTAATGCGATGATCAATGTTAAATTGCATTTGGTTGAATACTTTTTACATTATTCCTCTTTTTATTTTTTTTTCTTGGTAGGTTCTCCACTTACTGAACGGTCTAACGGTTTTTTCTTGCACCCCCTTGTTATGCCGACTTTTTTTCTGTTTAATGCTGTTTGATGACAGACTTTTGCTGTAGCGCTGTTCTTGCTGTACTTGTCTTCACTTGCTTTAATCCATGACAAAACATTTTGACGGTTGAAGTGCTGGTACCAAATTGACTGTTTTTGGTGAGCAATAAATCGACGATATTCTGAAAATTCATGAAATCCTCAGCACTTGTCGCCATTTCAGTTGCACCTAAAAGTTTTCCTTCCTCTATATTATTATTGCCATTTGTAGGAACTAAATTATTTTGTTGAGATATAATTTCTTCGATTTCGTTTACAATGTCACTTGTTGATGGTTCTGAAACAAAAGACTCATAAAACGACAGAGGTTGGATATTAATCGCCAAAGGCAAGTATAGCTATCGAAAGACGTGTTTCCGATGAGGCTCTCCGAAAAAATGCAGTTTGATGTTTGCAGAAACTTCTGAGCCTGCCCGCTACGCAATTACAAAAACCTGCTTGAATGTCCACATCATAGTAAGTTTGAATATTTCCACTACTTGGAACTGCATGAAGAAAAACAGACAAACTTGAACTAAAAACACTAGTTACGCCCTGGCAAATGTCTGCATCTGTGACGTGCGTGTATTTGGCACCAATGTTCAAGTCTCCTCCAATGTTTCGACCTAGAAAAAGGTCTACCAACGGGAAAGGATTATTTTTAGTTAAAATCTACTTCATTATTTTCGCAGTATGTGTACAAAATTCTACTGAGCTTTCCAAAATGTTTTGTTAGCGAAATATATTGATTTTATTAAACTCCGCTTCTGATTGGTTGAAATTAATGTTGGTATCAAGACTTGACTTGACAATTGACATATTTTGTTGTCAAATGTCATAAAGTATTTACAGAACGGCACATTTCATTTTCAACCACTGAATTTGTAATTGATCACCTAAAATGTTATTTTTAGATCACATTTTATATTTAAAATGCGAATGAAGGTGCATAAAAATAATTAGCAATACATAATAAAACTACTTTTATTCGAATACATTAAATTTACAAATATTAAAGTAATATAATATTATTTAAAATCTTAAGAATGGTCTTTTCCAACCATTTAGGTTTAAAAATTAAATTAGTTTTCAATTAATAAAATCGATAACAAATATTTTAATATATAAATAAACAGCCCAGCTACAGAAATGTAAGGATTTGATCTGAAATATAAATAAAAGATGAGTAAAAACATTCGATTATTTTTATAATTTATTTTGTAGACATTACCAGAGTTTTATCCCTCTATTAATACCTACATGTTTTCTAATTATAAATGGTACAGGAAGTTTTAAGACACATATTTTATGTTCTTTACATGTAAAACCAACAAAATTAATAGTCATTTCTAAAAATTGTTCAATTATCCAGTGCCCCATATTCTGGTTAAACATAAATTAGAAATTGCTCTGTCATTATTTTCTTTAAAACTGGTGAAATGGTGTAGGTATTTCTGCAATATCTCTAATTTAGTTTATTTCTTCACAATCAATAATTTTTTTCCATATTCCACAGCCAAAATGATTTACTGCTTTCACGTAGTTCTCTATTCTGTAAATAAAAATATTTGTTTTCAACTTATTAGTATCATTAATGAAAAATAAGTCATTTTAATGGGATATAAACGGAATATTTCACTTGAGATATTGGATATATATTTTTTATATATTTAGTGAAAAAAAAAACTGTTTCGTAGAGTCAACGATGACCTAATCCTATTTGTGATAAATTAAATGGGATAAGTTATTTGAATATATTCAAATATATTTGTTGGAACAATGAAATAACAGTTCTGATTATTTTTAGAATTGAAATGATTGAATAGGTCAAGTGCAGATACTATTTCTCAAAAACCAGGAAACTTAGAATCATCACTATATTTTTCCAGTGAGGTTCAAGTGAAATTCTAGTATCCCTATATTATATTCTATAAACAAGTGACTGTGGGGGGCTGTATTCAAATGGTATATTTTGATTAGGGTTCGGCAAATCTTCTGTACCTGTTATAACAATTTATTTAACTAATCATATATTATCATCTGTTCTATTAGATTGCAATTTATTTTTTCTATTTTCTTTATCGCCTATTCAAAAAAGAATCTAGTAGTGCTATCTGCCTAAGTAATCTTTCGTGTCATCCAAAAGATTTTCTTGAAAATTATTATGAGTTACTAATGTTCTTTTTTGAATTGCTAATAAATCTTAAGCAGCAGAACTATATGCATTTGAAACTATACTTTGTGATAAGTTTCGCTTTGGTTCCTACTTTTTTCAATCCTCTGAATTCTAACCAGTGTTAGAGAAATTTGGGACAAATACTAAAAAATAGGAAAAATTGGGAAAAATTGGAAAAAATAAAAAAAAAAGAAAAAATAGGGATATTAGAGCATAAACAAACATATGCCTAAATAGTAAAAAAATCGGCTGTGTCACCCCAGAACTTTTCCGACTCGACCGTAGAGAATATGTTATTTATTATTATTACTTTAATTACAAAATACTAAGAATTACATTAATTTATGGAACACATTAAAAATGGCGAGCCGATGGTGAATACGTCTACCGAATTAATATTTCAATGTTGATAATGACATAATCTGCGCATGCGCACGTTGTATATCACACTGCTACAATTAGGATCTCCTAAAATCATGTGTGAAAACTATTGGGAATTCGGGAAAAATTTTCATACAATAGTTGTAGGGAATTTAAAATGTGTATTTTTCTCGCCATCTAGCGGCGAAACTATGAGGAATTTCATAAAAAGTTGAACATAAAAGTTAAAGAAAATTTGATGCTTTACAACTTTGCACAAGAAAATTTTGCACTAAATGCATTGTTTGTCCTCAAAATCAAGAGAAACTAGAGAAAACCTACATGCACATTTTTTACGCTCCCTCTAGTGGCGCAACTATTGAAAATTCTGGAAAAAGCTTAAGACAAAAGTTGTAGGAAATTTTAGACTCTAAAACTTTGTACTACAACATTTTGCACTGGAGTGTATTATTTGGCTTCAAAATCAAGAAAAACTAGAGAAAACATACATGCACATTTTTTACTCGCCCTCTAGTGGCGCAACTATTCGAAATCCTGGAAAAAGCTTAAGACAAAAGTTGTGGGTAATTTTATTCTCTAAAACTTTGTAGTACAAGATTTTGCTCTAAATTGTATTATTTATCCTCAAAATCAAGAAAAACTAGAGAAAACATACATGCACATTTTTTACGCGCCCTCCAGTGGCGCAACTACTGAAAATTCTGGAAAAAGCTTGAGACAAGAGTTGTAGGGAATTTTATTTTCTAAAACTTTGTACTACAACATTTTGTACTAAAGTGTATTGTTTGTCCTTAAAATTTAAAAGAAGTAAAAAATTGTTACATACGTATTTAATCAATGTCGGTCTTAAGAACCTTCTACTTTACCCAATTTAAACCAAAAAATAATGGTCGCATTCCAGTCACACACCGAATTTCAGCTTGATTGGTCAAACGGTTCGGCAGTTATCGTGGAAGATTACACACAGACACACAGACACACCGACACACAGACAGACCATATGCTGGAAATGGTTTCAATCTTCTTGGGGGCCCTCAAAATGGATATAGAAATATAGTTGAAAATAAGGAAATTGGGGAAAAATAGGGAAAAATTAGGAAAATAGAGAAAATAAGTACAAATAGGATAAAAAAATGGAAAAGAAAGAAATAGAAAAAATAGGAAACTACAAAAAATAGTGAAAAATAGAGAAATATAGAAAAACAAAGGTAAAATAGCGATAAATAGATAAAATAGGGGAAAACAGAAAAATTTGCCAAAAATATGAAAAAATAGGAAAAAATATGGAAAAAATAGGAAAAAACATGGAAAATAATCAGAAGCGGAGTTTATTAAAATTATTATATTTGGCTAAAAAAAACATTTTGGAAAGCTCTGTAGAATTTTGTATACATATTGCGAAAATGATGTAAATGTTGACCAAAAATATTCCTTTTCCGTTGGTAGACCTTTTTCTAGGTTGGCAACATTGAGGGAACTCCCTCATTTCAATTCTGTATACAGACTTCGCATTCGCACTGGTTTTAAATTCGAATCTGACCAATAAAATTGTGCTGTGAGTCAAATAGATGCATATTGTCGCATAGTATATTGTTTTACAAGTGTCGAAAATAGCACTATTCTCACGAATGTGACGGTCACAAAGTGTGAAAAGTGCATTTTCACACGAGTTACACACTATACTTTTTCTACGGCTGCCACTTTATTTTCTAAATTTGCAATAAATTTGAATTTAAAATAAATTCAAATTTATTGCAAATAATGAGAAATGAGAACTGTCAGTAGTGACAGTGTCCGCATGCTAGATTTCATCTCAATTCATTGATATATCTTATATTATTATGAGTAGTTGTATTGTCATTTTACTTTGCACACTGCGTGCGTAAACGTTTACACACGTTGTTTGAAATTGACGTTTTTCGAGGCAAGTTGACAGTGCGTTTTTGTGTATTTTCTAAGCAGCCGTAGGAAAAAATGCTTTTGTATTAAAATCATTATTTCATAATATCATTTTATACAATTTTAAATTAAATCTAAATTTTTTAATTACAACATCCAATATTTTAGGTTGTTTATTAGGATTGAAGCCAATAAACTTAATTGTTTAATAATTTTTATTACAACATTTTAAAATATTGATATGGAAGCAAGTAAATGTTATGTTGGCTTAAAGCCAATATTTTAGCTTTAAACTCATTTTTATTATACAAAAAAATCAAGATTAACCTGTCCTAGTTGTAAATCTTGCTACATTTTGTTTATTATGTCATGAAAATATAGTGTCGCGTTATTAATATTCTATTTATGTATATTTAAACATATTTAAAAATAATTTGTTCATAATTTCATGATATATATTTCTATACTCTTAATGAATTAATTTTTTTTTTTGGATAATCAAAATTACATATAACATAAATATATACTAAATGGAATTTTCTAAAATATTGATCAAACTTGATTCGGTTCCAGAATATTTGATAAACGATAACCTCATCAAATTTTACATTAGTCTTATTTCATTTTTGTCATATTTCAAGACATTTTTTAAATTAATTGACTGGAACTAAAAGCCACGCAAAGATCGCATGTCAATACAGTAACCGGGTTGTAAAGTTTTCGATCAATCCTGGTATACAATTTAAATCTACGTTTATTTTGCTATTTTTATACTAGAAGATAAAATTGTGATTAAGTACAATCTAGAAAGTAATTGGCATTAAAAAAATTTTGAACAACTCTAAAATGTTTTGGGTCATTCGAAATGAGTTCCTATTAAAAAATATCGTAAAAGGGTGCCAATATCATATGTTATCTTGTTTGAAATGGTTTTCAGACAGGCGCTCTTTTAAGATTAAAGATAGGAAGCTGCTATTATCACCAATCGATTCTGTATTTAATTCTTTAGAGCGCGTCTATGTCACTTTTTTAAAATTATTTTTAGTTAAAGTGATAAACTTTTTTCTCTAAATATATTTAAATAAAAAAAATCCTGTCGGCGGGGATCGAGAGGTGAAGGTAGATTTCAGTTGTCTAAAGAACCCCGCACAGAATGTTAAGAAATTGGCCCTCGGTGGAAGTTAATGAAAATTGTATATGTTGTTTGTGTTACTAAAAGTAAAATAATGGTAAAGTTTAAATTTTCTGCTATGACTGGTTTAGCCTCTACAGAGTGTTAAAAGTAAAACTGTTTTGATAACTTGAAAGATAATGTTTAATTTTTTTTGAATTTCTGAGATAAAACAAAAAAAAATTAAAAAATACGTCAGTATAAATACACCACACCATACAGTTAAAAATGTTTAAAATATATTTATATTTTGTTTATCTCTATTTAAAACCCTGTAATTAAATATACAGGGTGACCCATCATATACGCGTCGCGTCGGTCTTGATATGGAAAACGGTAAAATTGTATAAAAAATGTTTACTGCGAGTAGAATTTTAAATTTTATACAGGTTGCGTTAATGAGAAGATCTATACCACAGTTATATTGTTTTAAATGGAACACTTAGTATTTTTTACATTTTCATGTTCGTTCTTAAAAGCCAATTACACCTTTAATGTAAACTAGTTTTGTTATGTTAATTGAAAATCGCATTTCTTCAATTTTAAGTGATTGCTCCGGCCAAACAACATGAAATAGAGAGAAATCGACAAAAATCCGATAACCAAGAAGAATTTGAAAAAAAAAGAATAGAAAAGAATTTAAAAATTGGGAAAAAAAAATTGAAAAAACCGAAAAAATAAGAAAAACGAGAAAAAATTAGAACATAAAAGAAAGAATTAGAAAAAGATCAGGAACATTAAAAAGAATTGAAGGAATCATGAAAAAACAAAAAACAAGAAAAAAACCGAGAAAAAATTAGAAGAACCGAAATCAGAAAATATTTAAAAAAAACAACAACCTTTGGAAAATATTGAGAGAAAAATTAAAAAATATTGGTAAAAAATTAACAACATTTTAAAAAAGCAGAAAAAACGCTGTAAATCGCAACAAACCCAAAAGTCGGAAAAACCGCAAAAAAATCCCAAAAATAAGAGGAATAAGAAAAAATGAGAAAAAATAAGAAAACGAAAGAAATAAATAAACAGAACAAGAAAAAATGAGGAGAAATTAAAAAAAAAACGAAAAAATCAGAAAAACGAGAAATTCGAGAAAATCGAAAAATATCACACAAAAATACAAATAACAGCCAAAAAACCGGAAACAATTGTAAACATATAAAAATTAAAAAATTCAAAAATTGAAATAAATCGCAAACAATCGCAACGAAATCCCAAAAAAATGACAAAAAAGTAAATAATCGAAAAAAATTAGAGGAATAAGAAAAAGTGAGAAAAATTAGAAAATGAAAACCAGAACAATGAGAAAAAATTAGAAAAAATTGGAAAAAATCGTAAACATCTGAAAAAAAAAAACAGAAAAAACAAACAATCAGAAAAATGAGAAAAAAACGAGAGAAAATTAGGAAAAATCTCTCTCTATATAAAACAATTACAAATCATATATAAAAAATTCTAAATAAGAAAAAATTCAAATTAGAGAAAGAGACGGAAAGTAAGAGAACGAGAGGGAAGGTCGCCTAGAGAGAACATAACGCTTTTTCGTTACGTGACGATTTCTGCCAATTAACTACTACCGCAAGCCGTATTAAGGAACTTCGTTCAAATAAAAAGATACAGTATTTCGTATAAAATAATATAACTATGGTTTAAATCTTTTTTATTATAGAACAATGCGACGCGTATATGGTGGGTCACCCTGTATATTTCATTATAGGGTTTTAATTAGAGATTAACAAAATACATACTTTTAATATTTTTCAACTCTACGGGTTGGTGTATTTATACCGATATTTGAAGATTAAAAGTAATCTGTTCTTTCCATCCCGAATAATGGTACGAAACTGTTTTTATTAGTTAAACTTATTTTCTAGATTGTGTTTATTTATTTATTTTTTAGTTTTTTTGTTGTTTTAGCTCAGAAATACAAATAAATTAAACTTAGTATAAAAAAGTCTTATGACCTATTTTAATACTTTCAAAAATGGTGAAGATATGATTTTTTTTAAATTTCAACCCCCTTCAATTTTGACCCCCTTAGAGGGAGAATGCTCATTTGCAATACGCAATAAATTACTGTCCCAAACAATTTTTGTACCAAATTTGGTATCTATTGGACAAAAATTGCGACCTCTATCGTGCCGGAACGGAATGCCTACACACGTATATATAGGTATATATTTTTTTGTTGTTTCTTATTCTCCAGGTCATAAAGGGAGTAGCGCCACTATTCCCGGGTCTGGGTCCCACCATTGAATCGATTACAATAGGTAGATAACCTAAAAATATAGCACAGCCGCTCTCTTTTAATAATTATTTTAAATATGAAAAACCCCATATATTTCTATTTTTATTTACTATATTAGGCGAGATCTCTTCCAAAAACGAATAATTGTGTTATGTGGCGCTCTACAATGTCCTAAGCAGAAAAAAATGGACTCTGGGATAGGTTTACTTAACATTAACTGAAAAATAATAAAAAATAATTTTTACAACTAATTTATTAGAACACAAGCACATTTTCCATTAAATGTCAGTGGCGTAAAAATGACAAGGAAACTTTTAGATAGACCTCCAAATGCATGCCTGTGGATTCAATAGCAATTCTCTTTTAAATGCGAACACGACTTGTCAAAATTTAAATCAATATGTTTATTGTATAAACACAATTTAAATTTTTTAACATTAATGTTGAGGGTGTTATTTAGAAACATTCTGTATTTAAAAATAAAATAATAATAAATAGAAAATGAACATTAAATAAATAATAGTAAAAATGACAATATATAAAAATAAAGGTAGGTATTTGACCAACTGGAATAAAAAAAAATTAAAATTAATAATAATGAATAAATTATAAAAATCCACCATATATTTGGTCTATCCCTGTATATGCGCAACTTTTAATTACTGACAATTTATATACCTTAATAACAATATCGTTTAACTTTGTACCAGTGAGAGTTGTCTAAAAATAGAACTTGTGTAATAGGTTTGCTAAGGTTGTCTATTCGATAAATATAAAACGACACTTGAACATTGCCAAACCTAATTTTATTATGAACAATATCACATTTAGTGTTGGAAGAATTGGTCCATAAAAATTCAAGATGTTGTCATATTGTTTAAAACAAAATTATAAAAATAATTATATTGTTAAACGGGATATTTTTTATATTATATTATTAAATTAAAATATAATAGTATAATATTCAATGGACATATAATGATGGCTATTATTCACGAGGGTGGCGTTTAAGTCACGAGCCTTTATATGCGAGTAGAATACTATACTTTATCAACGACTATTATAATAATCATTATTCACTAGTGAATAATATGGACATTATTATTATTAGTAAAATCATGTATTAATAAACAAATAATAGATTAGTCGTAGATAAAATGTATTAAGAATTTTTATGATAAAATTAATATTTTAGTAGATTAATTTATTAAAATTAAATAATTATAAATTCGTCAATTTTTTTTACATATTAAAAATATATCAAAATATAATGATGCGACATAAAATGTAAATTTTTTTTATATTCTTTTCATTGCTAACAACTTATTTTTATTTATTGATTACGCGCGCTCACTTATACAGGGTGTCTCAGAATAAAGGGGACAAACTTCGGCGGTAGAATATTTACTTAATTTTAAGAAGAAAAGTCTTTATGAACTCATTCTCTAAATTGAGTATTAACGAAGTTACAGGGCGTTAAACTTTCAGAAAGAAATAACATTTATTTGTATAACTCCAAAACGGTTTTATATATTTTTTTGAATTTTTTTGTGTAGGTCTATATTGATTAGTCTAATTTTACAGTAATAATTACCTGTCTGTGTCTTGAACCATAGACGTAGGGTAGATAGGGGTCCAACATGTGTGGCCCCTAATTTTTACACCACTGGAAATATTTTGGTTTTAACATATTTTTCTAAATTCTATACTTTTCTAGTACACAAAATGCATGATGTTTGTTATGTTAATTCTCAATAGTTTTTGAGATATCTAACATTAAATAGATCAAAGTTCAGTAATTATAATAAAAGTTATTGTTTCTTTTTTTATAAACATTAACATTTTTCTTGGGCATGTAGTTATTATTGTATTTAATTTTTATATTTATTTCTTGGTTTTGTATTCAGTATTTTTAAAAATTTAAAAAATACAGTAATTTCCATTACTAAACAATAGTAACAATAACTTATAATTACTGAACTTTTACCTAATTATTGTCTTGTATCTCAAAAACTGTAGAGAATTTACATACCAAACCTAATGTACTTTGTGAACTAGAAAGGTATGGAATTTAGAAAAATATGTCAAAACCAAAATTTCTCCAGTGGTGTAAAAATTAGGGATATACATGTTGGACTCCTATCTACCGTACGTCTATGGTTCAAGATACAGACAGGTAATTATTACTGTAATACTAAACTAATTCATATAGACCGACACAAGAAATTTCATAAAAAAATATAAAGCCATTTTGGAGTTATACAAAAAAATGTTATTTTTTTCTGAAAATTTTACGCCCTGTAACTTCGTTAATACTCCATTTAGAGATTGGGTTCATAAAGACTTTTGGTCTTAAAATTAAGTAAATATTCTACAGCTGAAGTTTGTCTCCTTTATTCTGGGACACCCTGTATATACGTGACTCCTGAAACTTTATTTTTATATAGCTATTATGCTTATTAATATTTTAGAAGAAAGTTACTGATAAACAATTTTAATCTAAATTCAATATTATTTATCATCACATTTATTCTTATTGATTTAAAATATCTACATCTTTTAAGATAATTATCTAGTTTTTCTACATTTTTTGTCCTTTTTGGTATAATAATATAATACTGAATAAATGACAAAGCTGTAGATGGCTCAGTTCCCGACAGATTTTGTATCAACAAGTTTTTGCTAGGACGTGTCGATCACGGCCGAGAACGCGCTCAACCAACAAGGAAAAGCGGCGAAAAAACTCATTTCCACACCACCGCAGAGGAAGAGCTTTCATCTCTTTTTTTTTACGTGATTTAATCGGTCAAATGTATTTTTTAAAGAAAACAAAATAAAGTAATTACCTTTATTCAATTTAAACAAACTGATTTCTTCCTGCCCTTTCAAACAAATGAAAGTGTAACAATTATTCTCCTCCTTACCTAATGTCATTTCTTCTTTTCCCGTCCTACTAACGTATGGTCTCGTACTCACGCGCTTGTGTCTCTAGCCAGGATTACTGACATTTTAAATTTATTTAATTTTTTGAATTTTACTGCGCTTTGTAACTTGTCAATTGTCATTTAACTTTGTGTAAATTCCGTCTCTGGAGCCATCATTTCACGTCGTATGGTACACCGAAACACATAATATCAGCTTTTATAAAAATTTTCTTTCCTTAATTAATTATTACCTGCATATTTACAATGCACTTCGACTGCGACTTAAATAACAATAAGTAAACTTCCATAGTGAACATGAGCTACATTTTGTAAATTTTTTTTTATTTTATTCTTTATTCGATTTGTACCATTTTTTCACTAAGTTGCATTTTTGGATAACAAGTTTAATTTTAATTTTATTCCATACCACGTCGAAACTGTATATATATATAAAAAAGATTAAAGTATTTTTACTGTAACAATACGTATTTTGAAAAAATTTCACTCATTGTATTACAAATTTTCACTTTGTTCGAACATTGTAAGTTTTATAAATCAAATTTTTTTCCTATTTCTTATAATATTGTAATTTGTAGCGCCTGATGATGGCCTAATACCGAAACATGTTGCGATTCGACTTAATTGGTGCCCTTTCAATTATTTGATATTGCCAATTATTATTTTATATTTTATTAAATTGTGGTATCGACTTCGAGTTTCTTTCTCCTTTGAAACTGATAACTCTTTGGTTGCACACAATAAATAGCCATGTTTTTTAAGCCCTCTGTCAGTTCCCAATAGTAATAATTGTCGCGCTCGTCGGGAAAATAGACGACATTGGGCGACAAATGCCGACATTTTACTGACCACTGTAGTGAAAATTCATTGACGTATTATGCACTAAAATTATTTCATTTTAAGATATCTGGAACTCTTTGATGCCCCAGGTCTACATTGTAATTGTTACTAAGACATCTTCTTAAGATTCCTTCAAATTTTATCGTTTTCTGTAGTTCGTCAAATTTCCACTGTTAAGGAAAAAGGCATAAAAAAGCTATTATCAGCGAGTGTCGAAAGAGGAAAGATCACGTAGAGAGGCTCAAAGCTCAAATTCAATGACAATCCATACATCTTGCTGGTGTAATTACACTGAAGATTAAGACATTGCTCTTTATTGCCGAAGCAATGAAGCATTTATTTCATTTGCACCCTCGACATCATCACAACAACCCATAATAGCGATTTTTTTATTTGGACAAATTATGTTAATTCCATCGCAAAGCAATCAAAAGTAACTCCAAGAGCCCGGAAAAATGTGGCTTTTGTAAAATCGAACACTATATACGAGACAGAGTTTTTAAACATTTGTTCGACACAAACGATACTTTTGTGCGGGAAATAATTGAACGTATAAATGATATTCCCGATTTGACTTTAGGCATACTGGAAAAACCACGTAAAAAAAGCACTCAAAGCTCAACCGCTGCGGTGGTGTGGAAATGAGTTCTTCCACCGCGCGTTCGTGTTGAACGCGTGTTCCCATCCGTGATCTTCGTACGAAAATTTTGTTTATACAAAAACTGTTGGGAATTGAATCCTCTACAACTTTGTTATTTAGATGTGCCTCTTATTTTTAATTTTTTATACTTTTGCTTATTATTGGCAATACATATATTTTTCAGCAGTATTGACTATATTAAATTAAATTGGCTTTAAATTTGTTAGTCATCTTTTTAACGAGAAATGACAAATACGCGTGCAAATCGACAAAAACACAAAATCCACAATGGCGGACAGTTGGCATAATTAATTTATAGGCAAATATGTGATTTCTTGGTATAATCTTCAAGGGACACCTAACTGCTTCAAAAAAATTAACCTGTAACTTTTTTCTTTCTTATATCGAATTTGATATAAAGTCATTGGGCTGCTCTATCCAAATATCGGTTTCGGTGGCACAAATCGTTGGCTATCGGTCATAGTCATTGTTTAATTAGTATCTGTATTCTAATATTTTATAGAAGGTTTGGCAACGCCGCTGTTGATGTTGCGTCTCCATCTCAATATATTTTTCGAGTAGACTCTGAGATAAGATGAGTCTCACTGCTATTTTTTTTGTAACTACTGTTAAATTAATCGTTTTAAAATATTAAAGGCGATTACTATCGAAACTATTTCATTATACTACATCCTCATAATCATACAATTATTAACATTTGGTCCTTCGATACAGATTTGTAGTATAATGAAATAATTTCGATACTAATCGCCTTTAATATTTTAAAACGATTAATTTAACAGTTGTTACAAAAAATTGCAGTGACTCTCATCTTATCTCCGGGTCTACTCGAAAAATACATTGAGATAGAGACGCAGCACCAACAGCGGCGTTGCCAAACCTTCTATAAAATATAAGAATATACATGATACTTAAACAGTCATTTATGGCTGTTTAGATGTTACGCCAACGTGGGTTCGAGCCTGGTGTCTTGCAATGAAATTTTATTATGAGACACGTTGCTCAATGAATATTAATTTAATTAGTGTTTAATGCGGAACCTAGATTTTCTCTTGTGTCACCGTTAGGATGATGGTGATAAAATTTTCCGGGTTTTCCTACACCTATAGCTAAATGGCGAAATCAGTCATCAGTAAGTCGCCCCGGAACGCCTCGGCAAATAATAATAATTGCCGTGTCCATTCCCCGCACAACCCTTTTTATCAGTAGATAGGACGTTCATTAACTTTAACGGTTCTGTAACTAATGACAATGACGATTAGATTGTGACAATTGTATAAGAAATCAACTTGTAAAGTTTTATTCTAAACGTCATTGCCTTTACTTACTGACTTTTTAAAGTTAAAGGATGTTCTATCTACTGACAGTTTGGCTTCTAGGGTTCACTCGTTCAAATATAGGGAGAGTATTATTATTATTATATGTAGAACACTTATATATTAGGTAATAAAGCATAAAGTCAGGTACCACGAAATTAAATTTAAAAAAATGTATAGTACTAGGAGGCAACTAGTTTCGATCACTGACCATCATCAGGCCTAAAGATACAAAACCAGACTTACAAATATTAAGTACTTAGAAGGGAAGAAAACATTTTTAATCACATAAGTGAAGGACCCATTAAAGGCAGATTAGATAAAAATCAAACATGGTGGTACTCGAAAAGCAACAAAAAGTAAAATAAACTGAATTATTTACGAAAAATTGAAAATAATAAAAAACTTAAAATAAAAGTAGGTTGCTCCCTAGGGGGTAACCATGATTATCCGTATAAACGGACAGCACATGTAGGGGATCACCATCCCGGAAAAGGATGTATAGTAACAACAGTGAAAAATGGGGCCCAAAGTATACGAAATTATAAAGTGGGCTCGTAACAAAGGAACACACACTTTCACCGGCGAAAGGAGAAAGTGACATGACATGTGGCAGATGACAGTAAAAAAGGAAGAAAAAGAAAGTAACTCCTCCATGTTGAAATGTGGAGGGTAATAAACAATACTCAAATAATAGTGGCAAAGGTAGTTGACATATAAAAGTTATAGAAAATAATTTAGAAAAATGTGAGAAGTTAATAACAATATGTACGCTTGATTGAGATTAGGTACAGGCAACGTAAGGAAGAAGAAGAAATAAGAGATCAAAAAATTATTAAAAGGGAAAAAAGAAGAAATTGACAAGTGATTGATGGGAAGAAAAAGGGAGGTTAAACATCAAATGTGACAAATTAACAACAATAACAAGGGGGGCATTTATATATTATATTAGGTTCTGACCAGTTCATTGTCTTTAGGAATAAGTACGCACATGTTACATTTTCACTGTAGATATTTATAATCTTTTTGGACAACTCAATTAAAAATTGAGTATATTTATACAGTACAAGTACCAGTGTTAATTTAAAAAAAAATTAGCTGACGTTTCTAAAAATTGGTTAAGATATGTTAAGTGATATTTGGCATTCAATAAAAACTTCATAAAAGTTTTTTTCTATGTGTTTTAGTTTTCTCTAAATATCTCGGAAACCGGATATGATTTTTCAATTTAGAAAAAAACAAATCAATTAGTCTTGTAAATACGCATCTTTTTCTCATTTAATCAACTTAATTTTTTTAAAGTTTTACAAAATCCCTTTAGTTTTTAATTATAATCTCCCTAGAGCATGAAATATTTCCGGAAATTTTGTAAATACGAGGGATAATTTTGTTTAAAAATTCATGTACAAGGCAAATTTCCCGCAATTAATTCAAGCACGTGGGGGATTCGCTAAGAAAATTTCACACCGAAATATTAAAAAAATACTAGGACAATGACGGTTTTTGATGATAAATGTAAATGTCATTTTACTATAAACGTCAAAAAATTTCCAGTGTAATTTTATGCTCCCTTACTCCAAGGAGGAGAAAAATTTCCGGAAATTTTTCAAGTTGCTATGGTAAGAATACAAAATACAGACTTTTAATTGGTCGAAAATGTTAGGTGCGAAAATTTTCAATAAAATTTTCGCCAGTCTGTATACTTTTGTTATTTATTTTTAGTTCTATATCTCGATTTTTTGATATTTTTTTAATTAAAATTTCAATTACACTTATTTTCACGTTACAATTTGTAAAAAATTAAAAGATATGAATAACAACATTGAACATATAGTATATCTCAAAAAGGTCTCATAGATGTGGGAAACTGTTTTTCCTGCATTTTATAAATAATTGCACATTATTTTTTATAAAAAGTCATGCATCACTTGGAAACCATAATCAAAAATTTAATTCGTAAAATATTTTATGGCATACAGGGAATAGCAAAAATATTGATTAAACTTATACTTTCAAATTCAAGTACAGAATGAAATGGTATTTAAAAATATTAATAGAAATTAAAAATTATGTCACAGTTTAGATTCACAGCCTTTAGTTTGTGTTTCTATTTAGTGAAATTGTGTATTCAGGATAAAATTGAAATTATTCAAATTGTCGGAGAAAATTATAAAACTTTCAGGAATCCGCAGAAATTTTGAATTACAGACACCAAGATTAAAATAGTCGCTTCACAACAATTCTAATATAATTCAAAAGTACTTTACATCTGAGTATAATTTTTTTCGGCTACCTTGTGTAAATTACTAACTTCATACCTACTTTGTCGTGCGTAAAGTTCCACTTTAAACACTAGTGGGTAAAATGAAATACTAGTGCGTAAACTAATATCTACATATTTTTTTGTAGTAGTAGAAATATTATAAGCAACTAGTGTGTAAACTGACTTTTTTCACTAATGTGATTGTCGCACTCGCCTTTGACTCGTGCGATAAAATTCACATTCCTGAAAAAACTATTACACACTTGTTGCATAAATATTTTACAAATTTTACTTTCTTATTGGTTTCTAGTGATGTGGCTTTTTATTAAGAATTTTTTTTTTGTGAAATTTTGGATAAACATTTTTACTTTTTTTTATTTATTTATTTATTATTAAAAAAACTAAAATTTTCTTTAAGAAAGTGGAAATTAGTATCAAATACCATACAGAAATTAATATTCTCTTATTATTCTTCAGGGAAAAAAATGTGCACAAAATATAAAGTCTTCTTTCTACCTTGGATAAAAATTTCAACCAAAAATGTTTCATAGTTTTTAGGAAAGTAAAATTTAAATAATCTAAAATAATGTGTAAAAGTTACTAATTTTACAAAGATTTTTTGATCAATAATTTTGAATCAGAGATATTGATTTTAATTTTACGAAGCCAATTCGAACTGCATAAAAACTAACGCACCATCGGCGAATTCTTTATAAAGCATGGACGGCGTGATATAATTGATTATCAAAATTAATTTTATTTTTTATTTGCCTGTATGGATAGTTTTTTTAATAGTAATATAGAGTAATGCCAAAAAAAACACCATTGTCCTGCCATGAAATTTTAATAAAAAGTTCAGATTCATTATCTGAATTTGGTGTTATAATAATGGGGTCAATGGAAGGTAAAAAACAATATTTATTCTCCTTTACTATAACATTCTGGACAAATTTTATCTATTTACCACTGGTGTTTATTTCATTAACAACCGTTAATAACATCAATAAAAGGTCTCTACAACGCCATCTTGATTTAATAATAACAGCAAGAAAGAATTTAGAAAAACACGACACTAATTCAAGCCAGTCGCTAAAATTCGCAAGAGCGTAAAATAAATTAATTTTATAAATCCTAGCCCAAGCCGCCGCACTGACAATTCAGTCGAAAATGCAAACGCAGGTGTTCACAGTGGACCCGACATTTTTTTACCTTCATAGTTTGTCTACGCAATATTATTTATTCGACTAGATGTTGATAAGAGATTCATACGAGGTCTAATCATCAATTTTATATGGGAAGTTTTATATGCTATTAACTAGTAAATTTATCAGACCCGGTACACAAGTCTTTTTTTTTTAGATGTTCGGATTGACTTCGTATCGACTATATATTCTATAATTATATATTAAATGACAATTAAAATTACTGTGTATACAGGGAATGTGTTAACACGTTTAAAAAATTACTTTTATGGGAATTTAAACGACTGAAATCACATCATAAAACTAAATTGTTATCACAAAAGGCACTAACATCAAATAAAAACAAACTTGACTAACATTTGTATTTTGTTCAGTTCTAAATTTAATTTTAATATGCTTCTAAGATAATATTAATGTTTTTTAGACAATAAAAAGAAAAGTTCATAAAATAGTGTACAATAATGCAAATTAAAGAATAAAATGTCAGTATGACAGTTTAGGTAAATATTCTACAGGGTGAGCAAACCAAATTATGACATGTACTGATGAAAATTGAAAAAAATTTTTTAGTTCATTTATCTAGATTTGTAATAAATAATTCTATCATTAAAAGAAACTGATTTAACCTTTTATGGTAACACATTAATAATTTATTTAGAGCTTTGTGTTAATAAGTTTTAGTAATATAAGACTTTTTTCGTTATTTTTTCACCGTACTAGGTAATATTTATAGGTGTGTATATTTAACAAATATAATGTGAAAACAGAAAACAGGCGGTAATATATTCCATCAGCGTATACACAACCTAATTTAATATGCAATATATGACATCATCTTTGTTTTGACTAATACACAATTATGTAATTCATTTAACCAGACATTTGAGAGAAAAAATACTTTTAAGAAACATCCTTGACATTGAAAAGTAGCCATTAGTAATTGTTAGATCAGTCATAAATATATTTAATAAAGTTGAATTCAAAATATGTTAGATAATTTATTGAAAACCTAAAAGGTTTTTTTTAATTTATCCCTTTAAACATGGATAAAAATTTTTAATAAAAAAAAGGCACAAAGTCATATATGTACATGCAACTAGTTTCGGTCAGTGACCATCATCAGGCCTACAGAAACAAACGTTCACAAGTTATTGAGAAACATTCACATAATGTGAATTCCATAAAGGGTAGTAAAATGTATAATGTTAAATATATTAATATGGTACTTGAGAACAAATAATATAAAAAAATCGGTTTTGTCGCCCCAAAACATTTGGTGACAATTGGAGAAATAATTTTGACTGTTTTGAATAGAGTTTTTCAAGGGCTTTCAAATGACATATTGCATGTCCAATTCCGTGACATATTGCATCTGTCATTTTTTGATAGTGATACTTCAGTTTGACAGATATCGTACAAAAACTAATGGGTTCTTTCGACGGGTAACCCAAACCCCTGTACCAAATTTCAGCTCAATCGGATTAAAGGTGTAGCCTCTATCGTGGAAGAATACACACACAGACAGACAGACAGACAAACACAGACAGACAGACAGACTTCCATCTGGAAATGGTCTTATTCGTCTCAGGGGACCCGAAAATGGATATTTCCGTTTTTGCCTCGAAGTTTTTTTTTTAGCTCGTTCACAATACTTTTATTTCGGGAAAGTAAAATTATTAAATTTTACATAAAAACGACACAGGTTGCTTCTTATGGGCTGGCAGTAATTGCCAGCACCTAAGAACAAGCACATCTTGGGGGGATCAGTATCCCGGAAAAAAATAATAGATACGTAAAACCACCATACAGGGGTGGCTAAACGAAGTAGATATCCACATAGTGGCCGTAATACTTAAAAGAACAGAAAAATTAACTTGGGAAGATAGCTCAAAATATAAATATTTTTTTAAAGAGAAAGTCCGCCACGTGATGAAAATGTCTCACCGACAATCGACGAAAGTGATATGACAGGTGACGGTGAAAGTAAAAAATGAAAGTAAACAATAATGGTCATGATGGTTCTGAAACATAAGTAAAATTTTCAATAGGGGTTTTTTATAAATAAGTTGAACAATATTACAAGTTACATTCAGTAAAAACGCTTGATGGAGATTCGATACAGGCAAAGTAAGAAAGAAGAAGAAACGAAACAAGAAGAAAAGGATGACAGGTGACAAATCTGAAGGAAAAGAATGGTTAAGAATCATTAGAGAGTTATTGGAAATTCCAAAATAGTGCTAGCATTATTAGTGCGACAACCTTATTTAAATACTGCTTGACGTTAACGCTGCCGAAAAGAACCAGTTATTGGAACGAACATTATGGTGATCCGTCTCCCCGCTCTTTTATTTATTTCTGACCTAACCTCACTTGGGTAAACGCTGAAAGAAATTTATTTACAGGGTCAAAGGAAATAATAAAACTCGAAGTCAATACCACATAATGTATTTAAAAGGTTGAAAAGATCTTAAAGATCTAGTCGCGACATGACATGTTTCGGCTCAGATGGCCATCTTCAGGCGAATGTTTTAAGATCAGGTAAAACTGGATTAATTGTTGTTAACAACTATTATTGAATTTATTAACATCAAATCGTGGAAATATTTTTTACACTGTAACTGGGTGATCACTTAAATATTAAAATGGTAACACATCTTAAATGTGGTATGACAAAAAATTAAAAGTTAATTGTTGTAATTAGTGGTATGAATTATATCAATTGTAAAAATTGTAAAAACGTTATTGTTTAGAACTACTAATACTATATAATAATAACACTCCACAGGAGGAATTTAATATTCTCATTGTTAATGGTCGGAGTGTATAGTTTCAAAAACTTACTCTCTCTGTTTTTGTAACTTGTATTTGTATTTCTGAGCTGAAATATATCGATATAAATACACCAACAGGTACAGTTAAAAAATGTTTAGAACATAATTATATTTAAAACCCTATAAAGAAATATACAGGGTGGCCCACCATATAAGCGTCGCGTTGTTTTTATATTGAAAACGGTAAGATTGTGTAAAAAATTTTTACTACAGGTACATATATACACGGTCTATATGAGTACAATTTAAAATTATTTACATTTATACAGAGTTCCTCAATAAAAAGATATGCACCATAGTTATATTATTTACTATTTATTTTATGGGGACGGAGTTCCTTAAAGCAGCTTACAGTAGTAGTTAATTGGCAGAAATCATCACGTAACGAAAAGCGTTATGGCCCCTCCAGGCGACCTTCATTTTCTTTCTCTTACTCTCTATCTCTTTCTGCAATATGAATGATTTCTAATTTAATTTTTTTTTATATATCATTTGTAATTATTTTATACAGAGATTTTTTATTTTTTTGATTTTTTCAAAATTTTTCTTATTTTTCTAGCTATTTGCGATTTTATTGCCATTTTTTTTTTAAGATTTCGTTGCTAATTTTTTCCGACTTCTTGCGATTTATTTCCGATTTTCCTCGATTTATTTCAGTTTATTTTTTCATTTTTGTCTGCTTACAATTATTGATTCCGGTTTTTAGTTGTTTTTCATGTTTTTTTTCTCTTTTTTTTTGATTTTTAATTTTTTTTTTTTGGATCTTCTGATTGTTTTTTATTTTTTTCTCAATTTTAACTCAGTGTGTTCTTTTTTTTCATATTTCTTTTGTTTTATATTTTTTTTTCTTATTCCTCTGATTTTTTGTTATTATTTGCGATTTTTTGGGATTATGTTGCACTGTTTTGCGTTTTTTTTAGCGTTTTTTTGGATTTTTTACAATTTTTTTTCGTTTTTTCCGTATTTTATTTTTCATTTTACCCAATACTTTCTGATTTTTCTGTCAATTTTTTCCAGTTTTTTGTTTCATTTTTTCCTAATACTTTCTGATTTTTCTTTCAATTTGTTCCAGTTTTTTATTTCATTTTTTCCCAATACTTTCTGATTTTTCTTTCAATTTTTGCCAGTTTTTATTTTGTTCGACTATGCAGTTTTTCTTTTGTTTTTTTTTTCTCATTTTTTCTGTTTTTTTAATTTCTGTTTTTTTTTATTTTTTGCAATTCTTTCAGGTTTTTTCTTATTTTTTATTATTCTAATTCTTTTGGTTTTTCGATTTTTGCCGATTTCTCTCGATTTTTGTCTATTTTTTTCAGTTTTTTTTTCGATTCCTTTAGGTTTTTCTGATTTTTCCTATTTTTCCGATTTTATCTTCTCATTTTAAAATTTCAAAAAGTAAAAAAAAATACTTACGGAACTCGAACTTTGTTCACGGGTGTTCCTCGACCGCACAATTTTTTATTACATTTTTATGTTCGTCGAAAAAAACTGATTTCAAAAACCTATTACACCTATAATATAAACTCAATAGTTCTGAAGTAAAAAAAGTTATAATCTTTTGAAATCAGTTGCTCAGGACAAATATAAAAATGTAAAAAATACAGAGTGTTCCATGTAAAATATTATAACTTTGGTGCAGACCTTTTAATTGAGGCACCCTATATAAATCAAATTAATTTTAAATTGTACTCTGTATCTGTAGTAAACATTTTTTATACAATCTTACCGTTTTCCATATAAAGACTGACGCGACGCGTATATGATGGGCTATCCTGTATATTTTGTTATAGAGTTTTAAATAGAGATTAACAACATATAAAATTTTCATTAACTTCCACCGAGGGCCAATTTCTTAACATTCTGTGCGGGGTTCTTTGTCATTTATTTCTTTTTTCGAACGATGTATTAGATTCTAGATCTTAAGATGGCTTTTTAGCTGAAACTACTAATTTGATAAATAATCTGAAGTTAGCCGAATTATCCATTCTGAAGTCCCCCAAAATGCAAGGTTACTTTACTCACATTTTTTTATGATCTGCGTCACTTTTAATTGAAATTTGTGGAAAAACATTCCCTTGGGTATGGCTGTCTGTTCCGGGGTGACAAAAACGCTTGACTAAGTATCAAAATAACCAAGAATTGCTTCATTAAAAATGGACTAAGCTTCAGGAATTCCAAGGTGGCTTTTAACAAAACTAGACTGGGAATTAATTAAATGTTCATAACCCAGCGCAGAATTGTTGGTGACTATTTTTCAAAATCTCTACGGAGGTGCTCAAAATATAGTTTTTAATGAAAAATTTTTGTATCAGAGGGATAATTGCTTGATTTCTTAAACTAGAAATAATGTTAATTTATGTACTTCGAAAAGTCTGTCTTAATTATAACACTTCATCGAGGTAAGATTAATGATCTTAAAATTTCCAAAAGGTTTTAAATATTCAATTATGTTTACTTGCAGCTAAAAATATAAATCTAAATTTAAACAATTTATATATAAAAACAAAAAAGTTATATTTAAATGATACAAAACAAATCAATTGAACTATTTTAAGGTATTTGACCACAAAATGAGATTTTTCATCTCTTCTATACATTTTTAAAAAACAAGTAATTAAAAAACAGTTTCGCCTGATTACAAATTAGTTTATCTAAAAATACACTTCCTTGGATCCCTTTTCGATGTTGGCAAGTGACATGAACACGTTGGGTGGATGACTAAGTCTAACCTGGGAATAGAAAACATTATTTATAAAAATAGGATTTGTACCTGAACAAATTGATATCATTGTAATATTTGTTTCCCCAATTTTATCACAAAAAGCAAAATAAATTAAAAATGTGACAAGACAAATCGATATATCAAATTAATACAGTATTTTGGGGATTTAATTCAAACAGGATAATAGGAATTTGTATGATAGTTAATTAAAAATCAATGATACTGCAATTTTGTTCAAAAAAATTTAACAATACAAATAGTAAAATGACGCATAAAAGTAATTAAAAAATATTTTATCGGATTTATTTAGAATCAATAAAATATTTTTAAATCCATAAGGTTATCCATATCTCAAATGTGGTCCAATTTTTAATAAATGAAATAAAACTCGAATTCACGTACCACATAAATATAATTTAAATTTTTAGTAAACGGCGATTTGTTTCGGCTTACAAGCCATCTTCAGGCCTAAAGGTGGATTGTATGGATCTAGTTTAACCCAGGTTCATTAATGAACTTGGATCAATGTATAAAATTAGTGGCTTAGAGGCTTCGGTCGTCCCATAAAAACAAAATGAAGATCAGCCAGGAACCCGTCAGTGCCCATTGGGGCGGAATACGGCCATACCATAGCAAAGCTAGGATCGTGAGGCCCTGGGGACTTCGGTCAGAAAAAGAAACCCTCGATATGTCCACAATGGCGGGCATTTCGGGGGAAAACCCTGGGGGAGGTGGAAGGGGACTTGTTGCATATAGTGAGAAACTTTTTATAGGCATTGATAAGGCTACTGAAAGCCGTTTCATTTCAAAAGTTTTGCGGAGTATTTTTCAACAAGCTGGTGAAACGATAAAGATACCTTCAAATAAGAAATAAGTTGACAAACAGCACAAAATCGTCTAAAAAACATCTTTACAAAGTCAGCATCAGATTGTCAGGATGTATTTAAGAGGTCCTATGACGCCTAACTTACATCTTTAAGACGTCGAATGTTAACAAAGATCTTTCTCTGGCGACGTCTTTAAGATACTACTTAGGCATCCCGAAAATCTGAAGCAGACGTTGTAAAGATGTCTTAACGATATCGTTAGTTCAACATTTTTACTTTCCCGGACCCATCAAAGGGAAAGTAAGGTGAACGAGCAAAAAAATCGAGATATCGATGGAATTATCCATTTTGAAGTCCCCCAAGACGATTGAAACCATTTCCAGCGTATGGTCTGTCTGTGTGTCTGTGTCTGTGTGTAATCTTCCACGATAACTGCCGAACCGTTTGACCAATCAATCTGAAATTTGGTATGGAGGGCCGCTGTGTGCCTAGAATGCAACCATTTTGGTTTAAATTGGTACAGTAGAAGGTCCTCAAGACCGACATTGATTAAATACACATGTAACAAATTTTTACTTTTTTTAAAGTTTTAGTGCATAAAATTCCCTATAACTTTTGTTTCAAACTTTTTCCAGAATTTCCAATAGTTGCGCCACTAGGGGGCGCGTACAAAATTGTGCATGTAGGTTTTCTCTAGTTTTTCTTGATTTTGAGGACAAACAATATACTTTTGTGAAGAAGTATAGTAGTACGAAGTTTTAGAGCATAAAATTCCCTACATTTTTTGTCTTAAGCTTTTTCCAATAGAGGGCGCATAGAAAATGTGCATGAATGTTTTCCCCATTTTTTCTTGATTTTGAGGACAAATAATACACTTTAATGCAAAATCTTATAGTACAAAGCTTTAGAGCATAAAATTCCCTACAACTCTTGTGTGAAACTTTTTCTAGAATTTCCAATAGTCTCGCCATCAGAGAGGGCGCATAAAATATGTGCATGTAGGTTTTCTCTGATTTTTCTTGATTTTGAGGACAAACAATACATTTTAGTGCAAAATTTTCTCGTGCAAAGTTGTAAAGAATAAAATTCCCTACAACTATTGTCTGAACATTTTTCCCCAATTCCCAATAGTTTCACACAAGATTTTAGGAGGTCCTAATTGTACCAGTGTGATATACAACGAGCGCATGCGCAGCTTATGTCATTATCAACAATGAAATATCAATTCAGTAGACGTATTTACCATCGGCTCGCTATTTGTAATGTGTTCTATAAATTAATGTAATTGTTAGTATTTTGTAATTAAAATATTGATAATAAATAACATATTCTCTACGGTCGAGCCGGGAAAGTTCTGGGGTGACACAGCCGATTTTTTTTTATTGCGGTGGCCCTTCTATCAGAAACTCTCCTTAGCCATGTTGGGATGACAATTATTCTTTTGAGTGTCAGATAGTCCTGTGGCTTCTGCAGATCCTGAAATAACTGTGTACACTATGGTTTAATGTAGCAAATCTTTTCTGATAATACTCACTCAGTACTAATCACCAAGAAAAAAACGTTGCAACGAAATGTAGGTAAAATACATTAACCTATTTGGAGTTTTCCTGTCCTTTCAAAAGCACTATTAACTATAACTGCACAGTTCCAACCACCCACAAAATAACTGATTAAAAGTATACCAATTGTATCTACAGTGTCATCCCCAAAGTGTGAACCATATCGGAAACTTATTTATTAAGGGTTTTCGACAAAAAGCTATTCTTGCGAAAAGTTTGAGCATTCTCTAAAAACAATATTTATAGAAAGACACACGTAATATACGAGAAGCCTTCAAAAATTTGATTTTGCGATAAGAGTAAAGTACCCTTATTTTGAAAAATCTTGGGAAATGTTATTTAGAAAAGTTGGTAAGCATTAAAAAATACATCTACTTTACTCCTGTCTTAAAATCAAATTTTTGAAGCTCCTCATATAATACGTGTGTTTTACTATATTTTGTTGGTGCATGTTTGGTTTTAGAGGATGCATAAAGTTTTACCAAGAATACCTTTTGCCGAAAAACCCTTAATAAATAAGTTTCCTATATAGCGCATACTTTGTGGATGACACTGTATACAGGGTGGCGAAAAATTCATTGCACCATATGTCTACTTCGTAATCACTTACAGATACAAAGTCAGTTAAATGAGGAAAAAGTTTCATATTTTTAGACCATTATATTGGTTACAACACGTTTACGATATTCCGACTAGGTTTTTTAACGTAGAGCCGTTATTATTAAAAATATCAAAAATTGTTCTTTTTGTAATTCGAATTTTCTCTAATTTGCCATATTTAAATTTACGAATTTTCGTCTCTTCAGGGCCACCATCAACTTAATTTTTTTAAATACGGACCTGTCTTTTTATTTCAAATTATTAATAATAATAATATTGCTTGTTATGCTTCTTAATTAGGCAAATGTTGTAAAATTTTTTTAGTCAATAACGCTCTCTAGCGATGGACCTACAATTCTATTAATAATTTTCAGATTTTTTCGTGGCCACTTTTGTTACAAATTTTATTTTACACAGCGAGAACGATACTTTTCTCGTCTCGTCCCGTCTCGTCTCGTAAAGCCGAGACGAGTGCGAGATAAGACTTTTTGAAAATTATTTAGGCGATACCGAGACCACATATGGCGAGAGTCTCGTTTATATTTCTTCCGAAATTGTTTCTGAATTTCTGAGAAAATAAACTAGCAAGCAGTATAAACATTATTTATTTTTTTTATAATAAAAGAAAGGTCTGCATAGGTTACGATAAAATCTGATAACCATCTGTGAAATATTTTATGTGTTTCGAATTTTTATGACCCAGTTAAGTCTTAGGTACCCAAAGGGTACCTAGAAACTACATTTGTTATTGAAGGTATGTGTGCAGAATAAAACATTTTAAATAAAATTTTTAATTCTATTGAAAATAATAGTAACGAAATCAACATTAACATGCTCTCCATATCAAATTCGACAATTGTAATTTTTTTAAAAATGTGTTTGGTTAGACGTTCAGTATCTCCCATATAAAAAACAATTTATACTTAATAAAATAATATTTTCAAACTTATTTAAAATTTATCATTAACGAAATGTAAAATGTATGCTTGCGAAAATATTTTAACGTGTATTTTATTATACAGTGTGTCCAATTAAGTCGGCATCATATGGGAAACTTTTTTATTCTTAGTTTTATGAAAAAAAGTTATTCTTTATAAAAAGTTGTGCATGGTCTAAAACCAAAAATGCAACCATCAGATATCAATTTTTTTAAGCCGTATACGAGGTGTGTCAAAAAATATGAATTTTACTCAGAAGTACAGTACGTTTTTTTTGAAAATAGCGACAATTGTTATTAAGAAAAGTTGATTATAATTAAAAAACGATGGATAATATTGGATATCTAATAATAGTTTTTAATTATGATCCACTTTTATTAATAACAATTGTCGCTATTTTCAAAAAAAAAAAAAGGTACTTTACTCTTGTGTAAAATTCATATTTTTTGACATACCTCGTATACGGCTTAAAAAAATTGATATCTGATGGTCGTATTTTTGGTTTTAGACCGTGCACAACTTTTTATAAAGAATAACTTTTTTTCATAAAACTAAGAATAAAAAAGTTTCCCATATGATGCCGACTTAATTGGACACACTGTATTATAATATGTTTATAATTATAATTTTTATAGATAATGATTTAGTAGCGTCCAAATAAAAAACAAAAATAAATAAATAATCACGCATTTATAAATTACAATAGAATTAATAATTACCTCGTTTTGTAATATCTTATAAATAAACAAACGGTTACGAGACGAGACCGAGACTGAAGCGAGACTTATTTTTTCTCAACTTACGAGACCGAGACGAGATTTTTGAAATTCTCGGCCCACCCGGTACACCTTGATTATTGTAAACCCTCTCCTGATATCGAATTGTATGACATAAGGGGGGAATAAGGATGGATGCTAGGTTAGCAATACTATGGATTAAAATTTAACAATAATTATAACCTAAAGTAAAGTCAAATTTGAGATTAAGTTTAGCAAAAATTTTTAAGTCCACAAACAATACATATGGTACTCTAAAACCAGAAGGTGAGAGGTGCTAGAGATCGAGTACAGACATCTTTTGGGCCTGAAGATGGCTTGTAAGCCGAAACTAGTCGCCGATTCCTAAAAATTTTAATTATATTTATCTGGTACATGACTTCGAGTTTTATTTAATTTATTAAAAACAATTTTAATTTTAGTATAATACATTTTTTAGTTCATACACTAATTTTCTTCCGCAGGAAAAAATATCGGTTGTGTCACCCCAGAACTTTCCCGGCTCGGCTGTCGAGAATAGGATAATTTTAATTACAAAATACTAAGTATTACATTAATTTATGAAACAAATTTTAAAAAGCAAGCCGATGGTACAATTAGGATCTAAAATCATGAGTGAAAACTATTAAGAATTCGGGAAAAAGTTTGATATAAAAGTTGTATAGGGAATTTTATGCTCTACAATTTTGTACCAGAACATTTTTCACTAAAGTGCATTGTTTGGCTTTAAACTAAAAAAAATAATCAAAAAGGATAAATGTGTATATTTTTCGCCCTCTAGCGGCGAAACTATGGGAAATTCGAAAAACAGTTAAAAATAAAAGTTAAAGAAAAATTGGTGTTCTACAACTTTCTTCCACAAAATTTTGCACTTAAATGCATTGTTTGCCATCAAAATTTGAAAAACTACTGAAAAGCTACGTGCACATATATTGCGCTCCATCTAGTGGCGCAACTTTTGGAAATTCTGGAAAAAGTTTGATACAAAACTTGTAGGAAATTTTATGCTCTAAGACATTGTACTATAACATTATGCTCTACAATTCATTATTTATCCTTAAAATTTAGAAAAGTCAAAAAATCTTACATGTGTATTCAATCAATGTCGGTCTTGAGGACCTTCTACTGTACAAATTTAAACCAAAAACTAATGGTTGCATTCGAGGCACACACCAACCCTTTATACCAAATTTCTGCTTGATTGGTCAAACGGTTTGGCAGTTATCGTGGAATACACACAGGCACACAGACAAACAGACACACAGACAGGCCTTACTCTGAAAATGGTTTTAATATTCATGGGAGATCTCAAAATGGATATTTTCATATCTCGATTTTTTTGCTCGTTCACTATGCTTTCCCTTTGATGGGACCGGAAAAGTAATTGTTTAGAGTCGTTTTTTTAGATTAATTAATTCAATTTAATTTATATACGAATTGTAGATTTAATACATTATGTGGTTTATATAAATTTTGTATAGGTTTCTAATAAGGGAGAAAATAAATAGATTTAACGATTTTATCAGTTGGAAGCGCCCCAAAAATATAATTCTAGCAAATATTTGTTTCGTTATTAAAAATTAATTTTGACTCCAATACTTTAAAGAGTTCTAAAATGTTTGTTTAATTTTTATACGTAAGTGTGCTATTTTTGCATTTATTTTACTTGTATCAAATTATTTCAAAATGTATTTTTTTATTTAATACTAAAATTGAATTAAATTAAATAGTACCAGGTAATAGGTAATAAATAAAAGCATAGTAGTAATAGAAAAACAAGTTTAATTACTAATAAAACATTTATGATGTAAAAATATGTAAGGTACAAATCAATTTTTTTTAAACATGACATAAACAATTACCAATCCTCAATCTCCAGACTACGTATCAAATATTGCCAAATTTCAAGGTTATATTTTTTACTTAATGGGACCACTAAATCTAATGAGGATATAAACAAAAAATAGTTGATAGTTTCTATTGTTGTAATTAAATAACCTTCCCGATAACTTATATCTTACTAATTAAAGTTAATATACAGGACCGATTTTAAAAATAATATACAAAAACAATAATGGAAAGCATCAACTAAGAAAAATGAAGAGGAATTTAAAATATTTGGAAGGAAAATAAATTAAGTTTTTAAATAATATTTCTTCTACTATCGTGCATAGTCAGGGCCGTCGCGTCGGTGTGGCGACTAGGGGGGATAGCCCTGAGCCACGGCCCAGGGGGTGCCCAAGTTCGAAAAAACAAATTTGTTGTAAATTTTGAATCTTATAAAATTTTTGTATTTGTTTAATTCCAAATTACCTAATTTTAAATAGTAAGAATTAGAAAGTAAAGCATCATGAAATTTAAGTTTTTACCATTACAGTCCAGTACGTGGGTTTTTTTTGAATGAAAAAGGTCGGGTAGTAGCGATTTTTTAGTACATTGTTAAGCTTGGAGTCGCCATCTTAGATTTTAGGTACAAAAATTTGGTTTTTTGATAATAACTCAAAAACGGTGGGTCTCACGTCAAAAAACGTTCTATACAATGTTAAAAAGGATAAAATTTCCTACATGTTATTGCAGCACACTTACGTTAGGAGTTACAGGTCCGTGAATTTGCACTATTTGAAAAAAAATGCGGAAACTTCATTTTGGTTGAGTTTTATTTTATTATTCTTATTATATATCGTTATATTTTTACATAATTATAAAAAAACTAAAAGTCACATTATCACAAACAAATTGAGAAAATGCAGTTTCGTCAATCGATCCTTCCAGATGCATAATTTCAGATGCTTCAAAAAGTATCGTTTCTGCGTAACTCGCCGCAAAACCAACGATTATAGCAGGTTGATGAATATTCTTAAGCCGAATTTTATATCCAATATGTACTTTGTATAGAAGATCTTTTGTGAAGAAAACCTCCGTTTTTGAGTTATTATCAAAAACCCAAATTTTTGTAGCTAAAATCGAAGATGGCGGCTCGAGCGCATGCGCCTCGAGTTCGAAAACTTGGATTTTATATTAGGGCAACAAGCCTAACAACATACTAAAAAACTAACCTTTTGCATTCAAACACCCCTTTTTTATACTCACGTATTAATATTAACGACTACTGTACATATAATCTGTTTTTCTAAAATAAATTAGTGAAACAATTTTTATACCGGAAAACAGTGATGATGCCTTCAGTATCAGGGGTGCTATTTTCAAACACATATGAATGAGTTTCGCATACGATTAAGTCAGATTTTTGAGTGAAACTGTAAATCTATATTTTGAAATAGATAAATACGTTTCGTATGCTGCTTTTTTTTCAAATCCATGCGAAACGAATGTTTGGCATGCAAAATCATGAGAAATAATTAATATATTAAAAAACAGAAGATTATCCATACACAAATGTGGTAAAATTATTCAAAGAATAATAAAACTTGTTGTTATACCACAATAATGTAATTTAAGATCTTTTACGTTTAGATAAGCAAGAGGCCAAAGTTGAGTGGTTACTTACAAAAAATTTGTTAAGCAAGTACAACATATTCAATTGTACAATCACAATGGTATGAAATTTAAATGAAAACTTTAACTAAATATGGTGATTTACATTATAAAAATTTAAAAACTTATGTTAATATATAAAAAATTTTTGGTAAAGTTTTTTATGGTCGCTCCATAATGGAGGGCTGAGCGTGTAACCGTTGTGAAAAAAGTCATAGTGCATTCTCCTGATACGACTATACGAGTTTTATTATTCTTTACTTAATATATTTTAGGCTTGACTATGTCGTATAGAAAGTTTATCTCACGAGACCTAGCCAAGCATTGATTGACCCTTTCGAAGATTTTGTGTGGTTATGTGATTGTTAAGATACAGGGTGTTTTTTTAAAAAGTTTCCACCCCCGATTTAGGCTTACCCAATAATTTTTGGCAAAAATGGCGAGACACGTCGATTTTGATTTGAGGGGGACAAAATTTTTGATAACAAACATCACTCTAACGTCAACTACCTTCACCCCTCGCCCCACAACTTTAAAATTTAAATAGGGAACATACCATGTGTGGCACATCAGGGAAAAGGTAATTCAATGCAGAATTCAAATCACTAAGTTTAATTTTTTTACTACCCCTTTGAACAGAAATACAGGGTGTTTTTTCTTACCCTCACATTACTCTCGCACAATAATTTTTGAGAAAAATAGTGAGACACGTCGACTTTTGATTTAAAGGAAACGAAATTTTTGACAAAATTTGTCGCTCTACCTTAACCCCCACCCTGTAACATGAAAATTTGAATGGGCGATACACCATGTGTGGCACATCTGAGGATGGTAATTCAATGCAGAATTCAAATCATACCCTTTGTCCACTGCTAGGACAAAAAAACATTACATAATTTGTATCAATAATGTTATCAGTTTATTGTTAGGTATTTAAAAGAAGGTAAAAAAAATACAGCAATTGCTCAAAATGTTGTCCATCGTGTGCTAAACAAAAGTCAAGTCTGTCTTGGAATTCTTGTCTAACATTTTGAAAAATTTCCCTAGTAATGGATTGACATTCTCACAATTCGTACCCGAAGGTCATCAATAGATGTAGGTTTAGTTTTTTAAATTACTGACTTTAGGTGACCCCAAAGCCATAAATCGCAAGGAGTCAAATCTGGAGATCTCGCAGGCATTCTATTGCTCCTCTTCTACCGATCCAACGTTGTGGGAAATGGTCATCTAGCCATTGTCTGACTGGTAAATGATAATAAGGACCAGCCCCATCTTATTGAAAATGTAATAGATTTTCATCTAGAGCAGGATTTTTTACTTCATCTACCTGATTTTCAAGCTCCTGAGTAATTAGCGGGTCAATGGTCATTTCTATCATTTCTAGGTATTTTTGACCAGTTAAATTCCCATCTACGAATAATGGCCCAATAATTTTATCGCCCAGTATGCCAGCCCAAACATTAAGTTTTTGAACATGTAGTATGCCCTTCAACAAAAGCATGAGAGATGTTGTCACTCCAGTAACGACAATTATGTTTATTCACAAACCCGTCAAGAAAAAATGTGCACTCATCCGAAAAACAAATATTTTGAACTATACGGGGTGGGGTGTGTTATCAATCAATGCGAGCATTTCCTCACAAAATTGAACTCTTCTATCCGGATCATCTTCATGAAGTTGCTGATAGATTTGCATCTTGTAAGGTCGATATTTATTATTTTTTAATACTTGTCGAGCTGATGAAACTGAAAGTCCAGTATTAGAGGTTACTTTGCGAAGAGAAGATGCTGGTTCCATTGCAAAATTTCCCAGAACTTCGACTTCTGTTACTTCGTCCAATACCCTAACTGCCGTCCTTTTTTTATTTACTACAGATCCAGTTTCCTCAAACTTCATAACAAGTTTTCTAATGTAAGTATGACTTACTTGCAAACCAGGATGTTCTTCATTAAAAAGAGTAGCAGCTCTTCTCGAACATCTGTTCGCGGAGCCGTAAATGAAAATCATTTCAATTCTCTGTGCTCTAGTGTAGATCATTTTCAGTGTTTATTTGATAAATAATTTTAAACAAGTGAGTTTATAGGTTGTTTTTTGCCAAAGGTAGTCTTATTTTTTGTAGAAACAAAAAGTGAATTGCTGATAATTCAGAAAAATAAACGAACAAGTTCCTAAAAAGTACCTTAATAGTGCCTACTAGCAAAAAATTTGAAAAGCCACACATTCAGAATTGTACGAGAACCTCAATAAATTAATTCATAGGGAAATTTTTCAAAATTTTAGACAAGAATTCCAAGACAGACTTGACTTTTGTTTAGCACACGATGGACAACATTTTGAGCAATTGCTGTAATTTTTTTTTATTTTTACCTTCTTTTAAATACCTAACAATAAACTGATAACATTATTGATACAATACACAATGTATTTCTTTTCAGGGGGGTAGTAAAAAAATTAAACTTAGTGATTTGAATTCTGCATTGAATTACCTTTTCCCTGATGTGCCACACATGGTATGTTCCCTATTTAAATTTTAATGTTGCGGGGCGAGGGGTGAAGGGGGTTGACGTTAGAGTGATGTTTGTTATCAAAAATTTTGTCCCCCTCAAATCAAAAATCGACGTGTCTCGCCATTTTTGCCACAAATTATTGGGTAAGCCTAAATCGGGTGTGGAAACTTTAAAAAAAAACACCCTGTATACCGCTTAACTAACAACACTTGACAAATTTTTAATACGTTTATTCATTTTTCTTTTCCAAATAAGTACAAAAAACAGACGAAAGTAAAACCTCACTATTTAAAATAAACAGTGAAAACTACAGAACAACTGTATAATTGAATATTGCTACATCAACAAGTGTGAACATTAAGTTCACCGAAAAATTGAATTCGATTGCAGTTTGAAAATCGACCAACTAAAAGACGACCGGAAATATTTCGTTTACGATATTTCGCATACGAAAAGATTCGTTCAAGATTGAAAAAAGCACCCATGTAATGGTAAGAGTGAGAGTCGGTCGATACTAATTTACTGACTTTTTCATGGAGATTAGTCAGTCAGTGAGTCAGTACACCACGGCCGTCGGCCTAGAATAACATTATAAAAAACGTATTGAAGGCTGGGGGTGCACCTCGGTGATCTTAGCTCCCGGCCGGCCAATTCCAACCTGCACTTTTCCACCACAGTCAAATAATTTCACAAATTCATTCAGCCGATTCTCGCTTGCTTCGATCGAAATATTGGTATAGTCAACGACATACAGAGTTGGAACTAGGAGAATGTGATTCTAATAAGTTTACAGATTTTATAGATTTTTAATTTCTATTTTGTTGTAAAATCAAATAAAATAAAATAAAGCAATAAAAAACATAAAAAAAGATTGTTAATGTTATATGTACAAAATAAAATAAGTAATAAAAAAACTGGCGGCATCAAATTCGAATCTTTTAATCCTTATACATTTTAAATTAGATATTTGAAACGACAAACTCGGCATTAAGTTGTTAAAGTCCGTTGCAAATTATAAGAAAATATCCTTGGATCGATGGTCATTTCAACCCTGTATATATTCTTATCAAGCCAATAAAATGATCGTTTACTATGATTGCTTCCTCTGTTACAACATTTGAGATTTTACTTCTACCCTAATTTGAAAATATTAGGTGAAGAACCTGTACTTACTGAAGAATATCAACTGATATAAACAAATTCAATTATTCTTAAAACTCACAATAAAGGACCAACTCCATGGATTGAGATGTAGATTTTCCTACTGATCGAATTTGTTTTTTACCTCGAAAATAAGGTTCCAAGACCAATAATCGGCGGATAACATAGAGGGATTTGGAGTCTACTTATACAAATTTGCTCGTTTTATATTATATCTGCTCTAATTTATTTTAGATTTTTCATGTGGAAACACAAAACGCTTTTCATTTAAAATGCATGTGACCTTGTGACCCCTTATCTCTGGACAGGGATCAAAGTATCAAATGCTTCATATGTGTAAGCAATAAATATATTTATTAAAAGACTGTATAATGACAAACGAATAACATATTTGTAAAATTATTTGACCGTGGTGGAAAAGTTCAGCTTGGAGGTGGCCGGCCGGGAGCCAAGATTACCGAGGTTGATGGTGCGCCTGGTAAAATCTCTCCCCTGGTGCTTACAACCCACGCGACGGCCCTGCCTAAAGTAATAAATTTACATATAAGCTACGATTTTTATTTTGACGTAATCTAATTTCACATTTTGGAAGTTTCAATTATAATATTTAATAATATGCGAATTGTAAACTTTAATTTTGTTAATGAATAAAACAACTCCCACGTCATATCAGAAAAAGTTTTTACAACCTAAATTTTAAATTCTATTGTTTGGATCCAATTTTTAATCAGTAAGTAATTTTGTAAATTCTTTCATTAGTGATGTTTTTTCACATTTTTTTTGCTCATAGGTATGATGATGGTCTTATAGACCGAAACATGTCGCCCGTTTGACTATTTGTCTTTATATTAAAGAATTTTATTGTGGTTTGACTTGTAGTTGTTTAATTCATTATTGAATACTATGACACATTTGAGTATGAATAATATTTTTTTGTCCACGACTGTTTTATAATGAAGCGATTTTTGAAGTGTTTTCTAACTTAAAATGATATATATTATGCACTAATAGCAGTGAATAATCATTATTCACTACTTCCTATACTTAGCCATTGTGATATAACGATTGTAAATTTTATCCATTTTATTAGTAGGTAAGCCGTGACTGTCTGCAAAATAAGTTATTAACATTTTTAATAAAGTGTAATAAAAAATGGATTCAGAAAGTGAAAATGAAATGTGTTTAACACCGCCAGAGGTAAAACAAGCTGCAGAAATCGCTTCACTGAATTTACTGCCAGAGAAATCAAAAAAAATGTATATAGCGGCATATGAATCTTTCCTCAATTCGAGAAAAGAAAAGAACATAAAATCATCTTTTTCGGAATCTGTTATGTTGGTATGTTTTACGGAACTTTCCACAAAATATAAATGCTCGACACTATGGACCCATTATTCAATGCTTAGAAGTATAATCAATATACATCAAGGAATAAATATAGAAAATTATATGAAACTACGAGCATTACTAAAACGAAAAGTGAAGGTTTTCAGGCTAAAAAAGCTAGTACGTTCTCTACAGAAAATATTAATGACTTTCTTATTCAAGCATCAGACGACAAATATCTTGCAACGAAGGTAAGATATTGATTAAGAATTTTCTTCATAATATATTACAATTTCTTATTTCTTTAAGGTTGCATTAATAATTAGAATAATGGGTGCTTGTCGGCCAATGAGATGTATAGCATGAAAATTACCGATTTGCAAGACTTTGGACCAACATTTTTAGTAACTGTGTCCAACACCAAGACGAAAATAACTCGAAAATTTACGATTACCGATAATTTTTATCATATCTGTAAAAAATACATCAGTAATCGTCCAACCCATGTTGCAAATGACTTAATTTTTTAAATTATCATAACAGTAAATGCACTGCCCATAGAATTGGTATTAATAAATTTACCAAAATGGGAAGAGATATTGCTGCTTTTCTGAAAATACTAAATCCAGAAAAATATTCTGGGCCCAGTTTTCGTAGATCTTCTATAACGGCTTTGAAACGTCATGGCGGATAAAAATCCTCAGCAGTAGCTGAGAGCTACATAAACGACTCCATAAGAAACAAAACAGATACCGCTAAAAAGATATCAAGCTCTATACACGTAAATGATTCTAATTCTTATGCCATCAATCAAAGAATTTCAACAAATGACAATATTAATGTTGACGTTCCTTCAATTAACTTAACCAATTGTTCCAATATAACTTTTAACATAAATAATTAATGTTGAATTGTAATTAATATTGTATTTAGTTATGTTATAAATATTAAAAATAATGTTCCATAAATATTAACTTCAGTAAAAGTTTGTTAAAAAATATCTAACAGTCACGGACAAAGTACAGTATTCTACTCGCATATAATGGCTATTATATGCTCGTTGAATAATATAACATTATTTTGTTATTAAATATAATTTATATGTAACATTCTGCTTCAAATTATATCTTAATTTCCTTATATTCAAATATAGTAGTAGCAAATAAGATGAGCCATGAACAATTTCCAACCACCTATATCTCCAGGGGTCGATTGAATCTTCCCAGCTCTGCTTCAGCGAGGCAAAAAGATATCCTGCCCCAAATCATCCGCATTACTTGGAGTAGTCTCCCATATACCAGAAGTATGACGAAAAGCCAAATTCATCTTGATTCCAACCAGCCTCATATCATTTGTCCTTAATTATATCAGAACAGAGATCCTGGAGCAGGTACCGCTGCTCCCCAGTCAGCATGCACATCAACCAGGTATATCCTGGGACACAGCACTTATGCAACTGACTGATGATATTCAGGAAGCACTGACTAACAGGGAAATCGTAGTAGGAGTCTTTCTAGACTAGAGGCATAGACAGCATGACTTCCAAATAGATATCGCAATTGCTTTCCTGTAGAATAGCAGAGATAACGATAGGGAAAGACACCGCATCTCCACCTGCACTACCAAAGGATGTCCACAAGGAGTTGCATCCCCGATTATCTGGAGCCTAATAGTATATAAACTCTTCCGCATTCTAACCGACCTCGGTATATCCTGCCAAGGATATGCTGATGGCATAGTTATAACGGCCAGAGGCAAGTTTGCAAACACTCTTTGCGACATAATTCAAAGAAAACTTAACCTGATAAATGAATGGTGTCAGTCGATGATACTAAACATGAACTACATCAAAATCACTCTTGTAGCCATCACGAGGAAAATAAATTTTAATCTTAAAACCATCAAATTAGATGGAAACCAGGACCAAAGTATCATTCTAGACAACAAACTGCTCTGGAATAAGCATGACAAAGAAGTAAACACTAAGGCCACGAAAGCCTTAAATTGTATGCAGGAACATGCTAATTTCCCACAAAGTAAAATAAAACAACTAAATATAAATTAGTTATCATTATATTAATAGTATATTGATAACTAATTTATATTTAGTTGTTTTATTTTACTTTGTGACGAACTAAAAACAAGTTTTGAGATAAAAGCGGAAATATCCATTTTCGGGTCCCGTGAGACGCTTGAGATCATCTCCAGATAGAAGTCTGTCTGTCTGTGTGTATGTGTGTGTATGTGTGTATTCTTCCACGATAGAGGCCACATGTTTAATCCGATTGAGCTGAAATTTGGTATAGGGGTTTGGGTTATCCGTCGAAAGAACCCATGACAGATGCAATATGTTACCGAATTGGACATGCAATATGTCATTTGAAAGCACTTGAAAAACTATATTCAGAATAGTCAAAATTATTTCTAGGTTTGTCACCTGTCAAAAATAAAAAATGTCAAAATTTTAAAATTTAGCATTAAATATCTGAAAAAGTATTAATCCCATTGAGCTGAAATTTTCTATATGGGTTTGAGTTACCTGTCGGAAGAACTCATTAGTTTATATATGACATCTGTCAAACGAAAGTGTCACTATCAAGAAATGACAGATGCAATATCTCATAGAATTTGACATGCAATATGTCATTTGAAAGCCCTTGAAAAACTCCATTCAGAGCAGTCAAAACTATTTCTCCAACTGTTAATTACAGAACAGTAAAAATTATTTCTCCAACTGTCACCTGTCAAAAGTAAAAAAATGTCAAAATTTAAAACTTTAACATTAAATATCTGAAAAAGTATTCGTTAATACTCGTCGGGAAAGTTTTGGGGCGACACAACCGATTTTTTTATTATTATTATGTGAAAAAAATTCTTAATAAAGAAAATTTTCATTTTTATTGACCTATTAAAATTGTGTTTTTCTGCATAGTTTAGATAAAAATGTTTGCCTCATAACTGATACTTTTTACAAAATATTAATTTTTTCATAAATTGCTACAGTTCTATAAATCCTTGACATCCAGTTTTAATCCTACAAACCCATGAATCAATCATTGCCATTGATAATGAGGATATTGATGGAACGAAAATAAAACATAAATATGATGGTTAAAGGTTACAAACGGCGTGTAGGTCGTAGGTGTGCCGAAATTAAACCATTTAAGAACCAAATAGAACAATCGTAGGTTTAATACAATGTTTTAAATTTGATAATTGCAAAGGGGAGCGTTCTAGATTCGTAGCGCACGTAGCCTTGACAGGGCCCGGATTAAATTATTAGTGTTTAGAAATATTTTATTGTTTATGAAGAACATTGCTATAGGTACTCTAAATCATAAGATATTAAATGGGTAAAAAGGTAACTATTTTCCAGAATATTACATTGGTCCAAAAAAATTTTCTCGAGTTATACAGGAAGAACTAAAAATGTTATTATTGGTTTTGTACACATAGAATTTTTATTAAAAGAAATATCAAAAAATGGAAAAGGAAACTTTTATTGTATCTCAAATTTACTATAAATGTTTACTAATAAATATTTGATAGGACGTTTTGTGTCTTAACGGACATCATCAAGTTAATTTCTTTAAAGACGTACCTGTCTTTTTTATTACAAAAATCGATAAAACTTAAAATGCAAATTCAGTGATATATCACACTTGTCACTTTAACGACGTTTTATCCGAAATAACTGAAACCATCAGGGACATTAATTTTTAATTACGGTCCTGTCGTATAGTTCTTTTGTAAATTCATTTTAATGTCGTCAAAACGAATATAACAATGGGCATACTTCGAAAGTACTTAAAAATTTCGATAAAAAAACTCGACTGAAGTATGATCCTAATTTATCTACATACCAAGTTTGATGCAAATCGGTCCAGTAGAATGACAGACAGACACACTAACACACTAACAGGATGATCTCAATAACTTACTTTTTTTCTTCTATATTTTTATTGTGACCTTCTTCATTCAGAGAATAAGCTAGGTAATATTTCATTTTATTTTGAATTTTGACTTGACCTTTCTAAGAATTTTGAATTGGTATTAGGTTCTTCGTATATATTATTTGCAAGAAGTGCGAGAATATTGTGAATAATACAAATATTATTGTTTTAACGATTTTAAATTAAAAAAAGCAATAAAACAAGCAAGAACTGCTGAGCTGGATATGGACATTAAGGAAATTGAGAAAAAGATATTTAGAGTTTGGGGAATATTTTGAATAAAAATACAAACTTTTAAAATTTTGAATATATTTATATAAAAAGTTTCCACCCCCGATTGAGGCTTAGCCAATAATTTTTGGCAAAAATGGCGAGACACGTCGATTTTTGATTTGAGGGGGACAAAATTTTTGATAACAAACATCACTCTAACGTCAACCCCCTTCACCCCTCGCCCCTCAACTTTAAAATTTAAATAGGGAACATACCATGTGTGGCACATCAGGGAAAAGGTAATTCAATGTAGAATTCAAATCACCCAGTTTAATTTTTTTACTACCCCCCTGAACATAAATACAGGGTGTTTTTTCCTACCCTCACTTTACTCTCGCACAATAATTTTTGAGAAAAATAGCGAGACACGTCGACTTTTGATTTAAAGGAAACGAAATTTTTGACAAAATTTGTCGCTCTACCTTAACCCCCTTCACCCCCACCCCGTAACATGAAAATTTAAATGGGCGATACACCATGTGTGGCACATCAGAGGAAAGGTAATTCAATGCAGAATTCAAATCATACCCTTTGTCCACTGCTAGGACAAAAAAACATTACATAATTTGTATCGCGAATGTTATCAGTTTATTGTTAGTTATTTAGTAGTGGACAAAGGGTATGATTTGAATTCTGCATTGAATTACCTTTCCTCTGATGTGCCACACATGGTGTATCGCCCATTTAAATTTTCATGTTACGGGGTGGGGGTGAAGGTGGTTAAGGTAGAGCGACAAATTTTGTCAAAAATTTCGTTTCCTTCAAATCAAAAGTCGACGTGTCTCACTATTTTTCTCAAAAATTATTGTGCGTAGTAAAAAAATTAAACTTAGTGATTTGAATTCTACATTGAATTACCTTTTCCCTGATGCGCCACACATGGTATGTTCCCTATTTAAATTTTAAAGTTGAGGGGCGAGAGGTGAAGGGGGTTGACGTTAGAGTGATGTTTGTTATCAAAAATTTTGTCCCCCTCAAATCAAAAATCGACGTGTCTCGCCATTTTTGCCAAAAGTTATTGGGTAAGTCTAAATCGGGGGTGGAAATTTTTTAAAAAAACACCTTGTATATATATATATATACATATAAATTTTATATTTTTTAAATAATTTATTTTATCCTAAATTTCTAATCTGTCAAAGTATTGCTGTATAAGCTCTGTTCTATGTATTCATCTGTACGAATATTTTCAATATTGTTTGCATCAAAAACTTCTTCATTAATAAGGGCTTGTATGTCTGGATTAATTATTGGAATTGTATCACCAAAATTTAAAACCAAATTATGAAGTACAGTAGTAGCCACAATAATGTCTTGCGCGGTCTGTAATTTTGATCTTAGTTCTATTGCTAGACTAGGAAACCGTTTTTTCCATATCCCAATGCATCTTTCAACGCCATTTCTTGTTCTAATTAAGGATTCCTGGTACTTGATTTCAGCTGGTGTAACTGGATTTTCTCTAAAGCATGAAATATTTTTCCACTGCATAGCCACTATATCTCCAATAATTAGACAATTTTTCATGGCAGCTTTAAATCGTGCTTTTAAATAAGAGTTTATAAAAACATTCATATCAGTTGAGGCCCCTGGTCACCTTGCAACTATATTTCTTATTTTTAAATTATGGTCACAAGCAACCATATCATTTATTGATAAGCATAATAATTGTTCGAGGCCTCCGATTGACTGTATCAATATAATCTTCAAAGTCAGAGTCAATCTGATTCATCGGAAAAAATATTTACATTAAAAAATACTTCCATCACAGTTAAATATTTCTTTATACAATTTTAAAATTAAAAAGACAGATGAAGTGACTTTCTATTTTGAAATGTCAAATAGTTTAACTGCCAGGTTAACTTTTATCAGCCAAATATATAGTACCTTGTAAATAACCTGCTGCCATTATCAATTTATCCTGATGTTATTGCCTAACAGTAGATTGATAATACTTATTTTTCTGCTAACAGTCGAATAACCCTAACAGCTACTTTACCAGCTGATTCATAATTGGGCCCTATAGAAATAAAATTCTAGAGATGCTCAAACTGTGGTGCACCCTTTCGGAACTTTTACATATTGGGTACCGGAATGGCTAGTATAATCCTGGCTAAACTTTTCACATACATATAGGGTAATATTGTACGTGGAAAAAGTTCTAAAAATTTGAACTGGAAAAAAGTTTTCTTACCCAAAACACCAAAGTATATCGAGTACCAGAAGAGGCGTACGATCCTGCTCAAATTTAATAGGATGCTTTTATATAGAAAACGTACTACTCTAGTGAAACCGGAACTCGATCGGAGCTTTCGTTCGAGAGTTATAGTCCAGACAGATAGATTTTTTTGCATTTTCGGACTATGGGAGCTCAGAAACTGATATTTTCTTTATTTACTAATATGAAAACAGTATCTAATAAAAAGGTACATAATATTTGTACCTATTTTTATGTTTGCATGTACCTATTCCCTCCCTTTTACCTTCCTCTCTCATACATGCGTATCAGAATTTCAATGATTAATTATCAATAATTGTACAATTTTACTGTACTTCGCCTGAAGATGACTATAAACCAAAAATAGTTGCTGCCCGTTGATAAAGAACTTTTTTATGTTTTGGAGTTTTATTTCTTTATTATTTTTAGTTCTCCCTGTACATCTAGAGAAGGGCGAGAGCTGCTGTAGATTTTCTCGACCAATGTAATGTTCTCCAAAATAGTTAACTTTTTACAAGAAATAAAGCGCAAAGTCAGGTACCACAATAATTTAATTTGATTGAAAAGGCAACTAGTTTCGCTCACAGATCATCATCAGGCCTATAGATACAAAACGTTCAAGTTATAGATTAAAACTGTAACAAGCAAAGCTCAACTTATTATTATTTACTGTCGAACGACATATTAACACCTAAAGGTGGGACCCATTAAGGATAATAAAAAAGTTGTAAAAAGTCAAATTTTAGGTACTTAATAAAATCAACAATTACTAATTATTTCTTATGTAGTTTTTGAAGTTAAAAAATTTTTGTTTTTTCAAGTACCTCCAATATCTTTTTTACTATCCTTAATGGGTCCCACCTTTTGGTGTTAATATTTCCTTCGACATTCCTGATGATGGTATGTGATCGTAACTAGTTGCCTCTTTAATCAAATTAAATTATTGTGGTACCTGACTTTGTACTTTATTTTTTGTAAATCTTGGATCACATTTGAGATATGGATAACGGTTTGGATTTAGTTAAATTTTTGCCAATTTAATCGTCTTCGTATCTATTATGATTTAGAACATAGAAATGTTAGCACGTGACAAAAGAAACAGCCTTTAGTAATAAAAATGATATTTTTCTCTTTTGAAAATATCGAACCCATGGATTCATTTACGTCTATTAAATAATTTATTGCGTACACCAGCCTATATTGATTTTAAATAATTATATACTAATTGTTTAACTAAATTATTTAATTTTGAATACCAATTATCGAATAAGTCTAATTTTAGATTATTTTCAAGGTGTGTAGTAAATGAAAGAAACGGCGACTAATTTTGACTTGCAACAAACTAAGATGCTACCGATGGTATTGCTTTTCTTATGTTTTGTTTATCAAAACAATTTTTGCAGAGTTAAAAATAAATTATAATCTTTCTTAAAAAAAATAAAATACTGCATATAAATTAGCGGGAAAGTGTTATGTTGGTCACAACGAATATGTTTAGTTCATTTTAGAATAACAACTTTTCTCTTTGCTGCTTTTAGTTAAACAATGTTTCTAAGGTTAAAAAAAAGAGAAATCAATTTGTGTATAACCGTTATCAAACTAATTTTCTTATCAATGCACCGACAAGATTTTCTCCTTAACAACCGTTTTTTTTTTATTTCTAACAATATAGTTGTAGTTACAGTAGTACCTATCTATGCAATGTGTCGTTAGTACCCAGTTGATTATGATAAGACCCGTATCATTTTCCACACTATGCACCTATAACAGTAAGAGGTGCTAGTTTGAAATGTATTAATGACTACGTTTATACGATTTTAATTGAAGCCATGTACATTAGCGTATCAATAAAAAAATAAATAGGATTTAGTAAATATCGCTCAATGATGGAGTAATACCATAGTTTTATAATTTTATATTTTTATCAAATTTTAAAGCATATCGACTAAAATTTCTTTATTTTTGGATACATTTGAAGACCTTTCAACTAAATTTTAGTTCCATATTTACAAGACCTAAAAGTTTTGTTTTTTTAGGCAGTTTGAAAGTTTGTAAGTCCAAAAACAATTTCACTTCTCGGCCTAGACCGGAAGTAAGTCTTTGTTTAGTAGTCCAACAAACAGTTATTTTCTTCAAGAAAAAGTGTCCAGTAATTTATTTTATTTTATTTTTAAATTCAATTTATTTTATTTCTTATTCAAGTTTTCTATATTTTTTGATATTTAATGAAATCAGTAAATTTTATAATCGTTTTGTTCAAAATACTCTACACTGTTACGAGCAGGATTATTATTAATAAACCCAGCAAGCTAACAGTATCCAAGAAGCTCATCTACGGACAGACGGACAGACAGACGGATTTAGTACACTAAGGTCACAGAAATTAATAAAAATCGAAATACTTCTATTGAATGCTGAAAACAGAAATTCAAAATTCAAAACTGTTCAGATTTATTGCTGAGACAAGATTTATTGCTGAGACAGACGGAAAACGAACAAACGGACAAACAGACAGTTTCAATTGACTTAGGTCATTGAAAACAATAGGTGGGCAAGCTAAGGTAACCAGCTATCGATTGTTGAAAACAGAAATCCAAAATTCGAAAATGTTCTCGAGTTAACGCTGAGATAGACGGAAAGACACACGCTGAAACGGACAGACAAACGGTTTCAGTTGACTTAAGCCATTGAAAATAGTAAGTGGGCGACCTATTGTGACCAGCTACCTATATTCTGAAGTTCCAAAATCAAAAAATTCAGAGATCCAAAATTCGAAACCGTTCTCGAGTTATCAATTATTAATAAACAAATTCCTAACCCATCAATCACAATTTAATAGCAAAGAAAATAGGTGGCGTGGGTTTTGCGAACGTGGATTTTGCGAACATGGGTTTTGCGAACCGTGGGGTTTGGGAACATATTCCTGGCATACCCTTGGTCAGTTGACGAGGACCGTGGTTTTTATCGAACACTATATAATCCAGGTAGTTTTTTTATTAAGTTAAAGTATAGGTTTCATTTTTGTATTTTAATAAAGCAACAAAAGTATATTCGCAAGTCCCACCGATGGAAAGCGCTTAAATTAATGCAAGATAAGCGTGTTCGCAAAGCACATGTTCGCAAGTCTCACAGAGCCAAGAAAATATACACAAATTAATATTTTTAATTAATGTAAAAAATTCTCCTGTTGATTAACAAAATAATATGGCTCCCTTTTATCAAATTTCTTGTAAAAAAAATTATTTTACTAAACTTTAGTAATTAATTTACCATAAAATTATTACTATGGCAACGATCAAATTTGTTAAATAATAAATTTAATTAATAATTCATTATTTTTAAAAATCTATTTTAATTTTTATCCAAATAATAATTAAGTTTAAAAATTTTAATACATGGAATTATGTTTCTTTTTAAAATTTTTACCCCCATGTTGATTTTTAATGTGTATATTTAACCAAACAATAATTGTTTTACAACTAACATGAATTTAGTTACTTATAGTAAAACTTATTTTACTCTCTTATCAAATTAATTTTTGAAAATAAAATTTTAAATACATAATTATTAACTTATGATTATTTCTAGACATAGTTTTATTATTTAATAGAAAAAATTTTACTCCTTATTTTTCTACGTGTATATGGTATATTAAAAGGGCATTTTTTTAAATCAATCAAAAACCTTAAAGTGTTTACTATCTAAATTTAAATAGATCAGCTCTACCTTAAGCATTACCTATTTAAAAATTATTTATTACTCACTTGTAAGATGTCTAAAAATCATGGTGTTTCCACTTATACCTGTAAAAGTTTGTGTGAAAACTGGGAGATCTCTACCTACTTGATTTTGACTGATTTTTGAGAGATTACTAAAGTTTCAGATTAAAAATTTTAGATCGCGCATACATCGCTCATAGTAAACTGTAATCCCAAATCACACAGGGTGTATTTATAATCTGGTACTGAATACAGACGAATGCTCGAATCTGCAGCTTTACACTTTCCATACAAAATACAGTATGGCCCCATTTGATGAAAAGTATTCATACTTAAACACTATTTGGAACTATTCCTTATGAACTAATACTAATACCACATACATAAAAATATCCGCATTGACATTGACAGAAAATAATTTATTTGATATCTCATCTGTTTCAAGTGATCTGTGACAAACTAAGCTAGGACACGAACAATTCTAAACAGAGCCATCTTACAAAATTCTGGTAAGTTCTATTGAACGCAACAGGTGGTACTCCCAAAAAGTTCGAAAAAAAATCTAATCAGTGGATACACCAGGGTTTTTAGACATCTTACTCACTTGTTGAGTCTAGGCTGCAGTATGGAATATTAACATATCAAGTCCATAGGATGGCCCTAGAAATAACTCAAAAACGTACATTAAAACTAATCCTCAGAAAATCTCTTCTATTCCCAACAGATCTATGTTTTCAAGAAATACAAGTACTACATATTTGTCAATTGTTTGACCTTTCAATCATAACTGCTGAATATAAAACATTGCACGATATTGATCACAGATATAGTACCAGGCAAAAAACCTCCCTTTTTGTTAAAACCCCGTCGTTTTTTTTAATGGGCACCTCACGTTTGTTTCAATGCGCGAGGTAGTGTTGGACTCTCCCCTGATCCCTCTGCACGCAGAGTCACGGGCAGACCAACTAAACCCTCCCCGGTAATTTGTCCTGTATTGTGTTGTTTCCTTGTATTCTGCTGTAGGAGAGAGGTTCTCCTTTTCAGAAATACGGTGGGGGCTGTTGATCTGAAATAGAAGTGTTAATTAGCTTTCATGGGTATAGTATGTGGGGTTGATACTTAGGAGGCTCAGAGCAGCGAACGGTGGTGGATCTTCGGCGTCGGTGGTGGTCGATCGAACTCATCTGATGCAAAGAGGGGCATCCTCCAATAGACCTAAGAGCTCGTCCGGGAGATCCTATGTCTTCTCTTGCTTCGCCAAGGATCCTGAGATTGGGTTGGGTGAATTTTTTCTTTGGTTTCCTGGGGATTATTCGTCTGTTTCTATCAACTGTTCATTTGGTCCTTATAGTTTCTTGTGTGTGGGTGTTGGTGCTCTCCAGTCGTCTTTCGACGTACCCTTTTTGGAGCTTCTTGAATCTGGAAATGATTGTAGGGATATTAGTAAGTTCGTTTTGGTTGGATGGGAAGTGCCAGGGAAGGTAGGCCATCTTCCTGAGGATCCTCCTCTCTGTTGCGAGGAGGGGCAGTGGAGAAGTTGATGGCTCTATATTCCAAAACAAGACGGATGTAGAATTTGTAAGTGTGTAGCAATGTCCTTAGGTTACACCTGCCAAATCGTCCACCAAGGGCACCAAGGAGAGAGGTCCATCACCTAACTCTGTCTAGATGTTTTTGGACTTCAGTTCCCGAATTACGCGTACGCGTGAAGCATACTCGCAAGTAGGTAACTTCATCCGCAGGGACGAGTCTCTCTCCCTAGAGCCTAAGATTGATGTCATTGAGGTTTTTATTGGATTTTCGTGAGTAGATGGGATGTTTGAATATAATGAGTTGAGTTTTTTTTGGGGATTTAGGGTAACCCTCCATTTGCTACACAATCGGACGAATCGATTGAGGAGTTGTTATGTTTTGGTATTTAGAGCTCTGGTAGAAGGAGCGGAAGCTGAGATTTGCGTGTCGTCAGCGTAGAGTTGGATCTTTTAGTTAGGAGAAGGAGGTTGGGGAATTTCATGGGTGTATATGACATAGAAGACAGGAGCTAGAGCCCCTCGTCGACAAGAAAGACTCTAGGACAGACGTTTTTTATACCAACTTATCACCAATGATATTTAATCACTCCCAGAAATGTATAAACAATTAATTTTATAGACTTCATTTAAAAAATTCCTAATTAATACTGACAGGAACTATATTTATGATCGGATAGATGCAAAATAAATATGTAAATCATCTACTTTCTATAGATACTTTTATTTTATTTATTTTCATGTTAGTTCATGTTTTGCCACGATCTTTAAAATGCTACTACTAATCACGTATTGTCTTTACTAATCTATCGTATTATAAATTATTACTATGTTAATGTAGTTATTTTTGTTCCTACTAACCCTCACTAGTTGCAAATAAACAAGTTCGCACAATCTTTGGTTTTTTTTATTTACATCTACCCCTCTTTAAAAAAAATTTTCTTGTGTACTTTTTGTTTTTTTTAAATTAACATTATTATTATATTATTATTATAATAAGGCCTATATTTCAAGCACATATTTAGTTGATTTGAATAATAATTAATTTATTTGATTCAAACAACGATCTATTTCAATTAAACATCGAACTATTTTAATTAACTAACGATTTGTTTCATTTAAACATCGACTTGTTTCATTGTAATAACGATTTGTTTAATTCAAACAACAATTTATTGAATTTAAACATCGACTTGTTTTATTTTAATAACAATTTCTTTTTATTTCTTTAATGGCATCAACCATAGGAGTGGTTATTAGCGGGGTATATTAATGTAACATAAAAGAAGAATAACAATTTATATTTATGTTCCGAAGGAATTGTTCCAATATAACGGCACTCTCTCCGGATAAAACAATGTTTAAATCTTTTGGAAGATCATTTTTTCTCCTCTCTATCTCGTAAATCGGGCATTCAATAATAATGTGTTTCACTGTTACTGGCATATCACACGCGTAACATATTTTTTGTGCTTCATGTTTCAATAGGTATTCATGTGTCAGTCTAATGTCCGATCATTAATCGGATTATTACAGTCTGGATTCGTCTGTTCAGTCCATCCAGTGGGTTGGGTAATAGGTTTGGGTTTATTTCAAATAATTTGTTCCCCATTTGTGATTTCCACCGATCAAGCTCATAGATTTGAATAGATTTATTCATATCTAGGTACGGGACATTGGAAATGGGGTCGATGTTGTTATTTAGGAACGCTCTTTTTGCAATATCGTCTGCTTTTTCATTCCCATTAATTCCAACAATTCTAAGTTCTTTTAGATTTCCTTTTATTCCAACTATAAGTGGATGTTTGGGGTATATTTTCTTAATTGTTTAAACTGCACTTAAAGAAACTGTGTTTAATAACGATTTGTTTCATACTATCGATGTATAATCCTTTGAGGATTCATCGGTGACAATATCCCAAGATACATAGCTCGACGTATGGTTCAATATAAAGTTGAGAACATAAATAGTTAATGCCATTTGTGTAAAAGAATTTGAAAACCATGAGAATTAATAAAATGTCAAAAAATAAAATTCGCGTACTTTAAGTTTTGCAATCGTACTTCATTATGGTGTATATAGACGCTATTTTAATTTCCCGACACGGTACCTCCACCATTTCTATTAATTTGGGTATTTTTATTAAATGTTTATATGGTTCGTTTTTTTACTATTTGTATAATCCGATTTTGGTCTGATTTTCACCTAGTTCATTCGTGTTCAATAGCCGGTACGAAATAAATAAATTATTGTAAAAATATTCGAGATGGCAATTTTCTTTTTCATTTTCTATGCTCACTAGAATTTTCTACACAGATGCCAGTTTTATTTCTCCTTAATAAATCTGTAAATTTAATAATTTTTATTGTTGAACGACGTAAATATAAACGTGAATTTGAAACAAATTGGAATTTATATTCAAATTCCTTTAAATAAAAATTGTCATTGTTAAATTAAACAAAATTTATTTATTTTAAATAAACAAATACATTTGGTTAGTTCAAAAAAAACTGTTTTTAAAGTATACCTAATAAACTACACCTAATAAGTAATCAGGTGATTCAAGGAAGGCTTTAAAGTCAATACTGGCAAATAATCTCCTTCACGAAAAAGAGGAATCTCGACTACCAAAAGATCAGTGGGCACAAATGTGGATTAAATCCACGCATGGTATACTGCCGGTACTCTGCTGTGGTAAGACCCATGATAACTTATGGCTCTTTGATGTGGTTGCCTAAAGTTAATCAAAAAATGGCTAAACTCCAAAGTCTACCTCCCGCCATATTAGAGCGGGGGCAAGAATGGGGGCATTCAGATTGGAGTGCAATGGTAACTGGTGTCCAAAGGAACAAGGACACACAACAGTATGTATAATAAAAGTCATCACAAACTCGTTACTAGAAATGAGAAATGATGAAATGATACCAAAAAATAACTTCACGAAACCATTCAATATTCAATTAACGTGGGAAGATGAAGACACTTCAAACTGTCAAGAGGGAATACTGGTATGGTATACTGATGGGTCCAAAATCGACAGTCGAACAGGTACTGGAATTTATGGTGATAAACCCAGACGCAAAAACCATGCGTCACTGGGGAATAACGCATCAATGTTTCAAGCAGAGATACATGCCATAGAGTTATCTCCGATTGAAAGGGGCTATAGAGGGAAAATAATCCTCATTTACTCCTACAGTCAAGCAGCCCTACAAGCTCTACAAGCTCTAAGAAGCAAAAAAAACAGATCAAAACTAGTCTGGAACTGTCTATAAATCCTATTTGTTCTGGAAAACCAAATCAACACTTAAATGGGTTTCTGGATACAAAGAGATAAGAGGCAACGAGGAAACAGGCGCCCTGGCAAGAAAATCCTCAGAGATCAAATTTACGTGCCCCGACCCGGTTATTAGCATTTCGAAATCCTCAGTACGACTCTGGCTGACTAGATGAGCTGCTAAAGAACATTAGTCAAGCTGGAATTTCATGATGGGTCAAAAAAAACAGTAAAATCATGGCTAAAAAACCATCAGAATCAGTGACTGACGATATTCTGCAACTAAGCAGAAATCAGGTAAGACATGTCACGGTATTAATATAAGTGTAAATTGTCACCTTAGCAAACTTCTATACAAAATTCGCATCTACCAAGATGAACCCATCTGTAGATTATGTAATGACGAAGAAGAAACAGCCTCTCACATTATACTAAGAGTGTCAAGCACGTATACATTGAAGGTACAACCTCCTGGAGGCAGAAAACTCACAGGAGGCCTTCCCCAGAGAAAATCTGGTGAAGAGGCTGTTAAAGGTAACAAACCTTTTCACCTGATAACAGCGATGAAATTGGCATAACACAATAAATCTTAAGGCTGCAGCGTTGAGGTCTAAAGCTCAGCCAGTAACATCGATCAAATCAATCAATGAGGGGCTCTGGGAGTATCATATCTAAATGCCTTTTTTTTATTTTTAAACAAATGTCGAACTCTCATATTCTAACTTTGTCCATCCGACAGTATATTAGGGTGTAACGAGCTTCAACGGATAAACAGTAAAAGCTATAGCTATAGCCCAGTGAAATTAGACATTCAGATGGAAAAACGAACAGTAAGCTATTTTTTTATTTGTTAAAAGACCATTTAAGAAGTGTAAAACCACCGGAATCTACCAAGACTTCCTCGTGTAACATCCGCCATCTTGGACAAATCAGTTTTTTGTATATAACTTTTTTGCTATTACAGCTATGGGAAATGTGTCTTAATTAATATGGTGGGAAATCGTTTTCCCCACAATTCTAAAATAAAATAATAATATCGAATCAATAGAACCGAATATAGACAGGAAAACGCGTTTTCCAAGATGGCCGATGGAGGAAATTTTGGTGGATTTCGTTGAATTTATACTTCTTCCATGGTCCTTTAAAGATTAAAAAATAATTTAGCTTTAGGCCGTTTTCTAACTTTACTGGGCCACTAAGAGAACAACGGTAATAGATTCAGCATAGTCTGAAGCTCTAAAACCTTTACAATGGAAAAAAATCTTTGGCCTTCAGTGGGTAACGGGACATTAAAGCACTTGAATTTGTTTTAGGAAAAAATATGGTGAAAAAACTAAAAAGTGGGAAAAAAGTGTAAGAGAAAAAATTTACCCCTCCATCAACTCCGAGCCAAGCGCAGCAAGGTTCAGATCAATCAAATCAATCCAGCTCTGCCCTTTTCCATTTTACCATTTATAAATGGTTTTGGGATATTCATTTGTTTTAAGTTCCAATTTTTCTTTATGAATGAGACTGAAAATTTAACCAAAACAGAACAAAAGTGTAAAAGTAAAATTGCGCTTTGCATTCCGTCCGATTCAGAAGCATGACGTCATCTCTCCTAACTACCTACCGCGCTTCTTTATTATACTTATTCCTCGCTTTTATTTTAGTCTAGTATAATTTGTTTTTTTGGATAAGTGAAATATACCCTCACCAATTGTTTTATATGTAATAGGGAAGCTTAAATCCGGATTTTAGGATTGGTATGCGGTGATTGTAAAAAATTTCAGACGACCAAAAATGTAGATAATAAAATCTTTAATTTTTAATTACAGTTTTGTTTTATGCAGGCATTTTCTTTGGAAATTATCTGCATTCGAAAACTTTTAAGACAAACTGTCAAAAAAATTTTAACGGTAAAAACTCCAAATTTATTGTAAAAAAAATACATATAAAAATATATCTCTAATTGTTAGTACTATAAGGAAGGATTCTCAGCAGTTCTTTGCCGATAACTCCGATTTTTATATATACTCTGTTGTAGGTGACACACAAGTGAGACAATTTTTTTTTATTTACTCTTAAACGATTTTAAGGGTGATTTCAGCTCCTTAAGTTGACGGTGAAAAAAATTATTCGTCTCTCTGAAGGTTTTTTGGCCGGAAAACAAAATTCGAACCCAAAAATAATGTCCCCACCAAATAAAAGATAATTCCATTACGCACATTTTTGTAAACTCAATAGTGGAATTTATCCGAAAATCCGGATTTAAGCTTTAATAGTAGCACTTCTATGAAACATAAAAAACCGGCCAGATATGTCAATTTCGAATATGACTTTTTTTTTTGGTTAAATTCATTGGATTATTTTGTTGGGTGACAGTTAATAAATTACGATGACTGAAATAAAAATAAAAAATCAGACATGCGTCAATTGTGTCGTGACATAGAATAAGAGTTTGGTTTGTAGTATGGCGCTTTGGCTATGCGGAGACGTGACGTCATCGTTTTGCTGCTTAGTCACCCTCAAATACACTTACAGCACTTAACTTGAAGAACGGTTTAAATCGTTTTTATACTGATAGAAGTGAGAAAGGAAATTCTTATATCTTTAAAACTCTAAATTGTTTGTTTATAATAATAATTCAAGTAATGAGTTAACCAATCAACATCCCCAGACATTCAGATATGTTCCGCATTATTAAAAATTAAAATCAACCTGGTAACAAAAGATTCGTTTTCTTCAGTTTTTTTTTTCTGGCAAACCATTAATTTGACATGACGCTGATTATTTTTGTGTTTATTGTAATGATGATGTCACAAGTTAATGCACTTCAAACCAGCACTCTCAGTATGTAAAACAAGAAAAAACACTCTATATTTCTGCGTTATTTATTCATCAATTTCTAATACTTTTTTACTGATTTATTACTTTTGTCTATATTTTAGTTAAATATAAAAACATTTTATATTATCACTGCCGTGAAACTTCTCCATTATTTTGTACTGAAACTAATAACACAACAGAGACGTTTAGAAACCGTCCTCAAAACGTACATGACCGACGTTTTAAAAACATTCGTTAAAGTACCTAAGAACGTTTATAAGACGTTTTTATCTAGTACAAATGTCCCAACTTCTAACGTCGTATAGACGTCGAAAAAAGACGTTTTAAAAACCTTTTAGAACTGACTAAATAAATAGATTGACAAAAGACGTTTTTTGAACGTTTATCAGAACGTTAACTGGAATTTTTCAGCGGTGGATTTAAAAACGACAAATAAAACGTTTGAACTTTTTTTCTGAAAACCTACTTTTACGGAGTTAAAAATATAACGTCTTTTGAACGTTTTACAGTAGTTATAAAAACGTAACTTTCTGATTTTTTCTGAAAACGTACTTTTGAGGACATAAATTAAAAGTTTTTAAAAAGTCTCTATTATGACTTAAAAGAAATTTTGATATGCGGCGTTAAAAAAAACGTTTACTATACATATTTTTTATAAAAGTCTGAGTACTGTAGAGTAAAAAACGTTTTTTTCGTACGTTTTATCGAAATATTTTGAACGTTTTTGAAGTCCATTTTAAAAACGTTCTGGCTCAAATATTTATAAAACGTTTTAATTTAGTCCTTGGATGTTCTGACGTTAAATCAACCATAAAAAAAACGTCAATCGGACCTTTTGTACTATGCTGATAAGTAGCTGCCTCCTGGAACCCTTTACCAACAAATCATGCTTTTTTTGGTACTGTAACTTATAACTCTATAAATCTATGTAGTTACAATGACTGTTTCTCCTTCTAGTAACGACTGAAATAAAACGTTTAAACTTTTTTTCTCAAAACATACTTTTACGGAGTTAAAATATAACGTCTGTTGAACGTTTTTTACAGTGGTTATAAAAATGTAACTTTGTGAATGTTTCTGAAAACATACTTTTGAGGACCTAAATAAAACGTTTTTAAAAAGTCCCTATTATGACTTAAAAACATTTTGACATGCGGTTTAGTTAATGGCCTACCTCCCTCCCTTACTTAGTAGCGGCACATTTTTTAAAATATGCTAAATTATTTAACATTTAATTCCTTCTAGTATCTTGGTAAGTTATTCTTTTACTTTGTATTAATTTCACCAACACGATGTATATTTATTATAGGCCTGAAGATGGTTATTTAACCGAAACTTGTTGCCTGTAGAAAAAAAATTTTTGATAAATGTTATTGTGGTACATGATTTTGGGTTTTCATTTATGATTGACATTGTAAGTGCCCAAGTTCCTTTTTACCGATTCCTAATCTCTTTTTAAGGTTCAGGAATAATGTTAAATTTTATTTTATATTCATTCTTTATTCAGCCTTCATTCGTTAAACATATAATTTTGATTTTATAAACTTTAAAATATAATAGAAAAAAGCTATTTCTGATCTTCAATGTATTTCTTTGGAGTGGTACTTATACTAAATTATATATAAACTATGTAATTCCATTTGAAAATTAAAATTTATGGTAAATCGTCGGAATTTTTATGTAAAATATCGATACCGAATTGTATAAAAATCAGTTTATAAACAAGGAAGATTTTTTTGGTCATCCGGTATTATAAATAGATAACTCGGTAACTGAACAAAATCAATATTAGTTACAATTTGTTATTTATAAAAAATTCTGTAAGTTAAAACAAAACAAAAAATAAAAATATAATTAAACAAATTTAACAGTGATTCCTATCACCACATATTAGATACTTTTTATAAGCATATAAAAATTAAAAATATTTTTCATTGTAAAAATTAATAATTATGAATGTGTTTTATAATAATAAATATTAATTTTTAGTTGCTTATAATAGAAATAGTACTACAGCATTCTAAATTTAAAATAACAATTCGAGCAGAATTTAATGATACGAAAAAACATGCAGATAGTTCACATACTGTAACGTTTACTAGATGTTTTTATCGTAGGTTTTAAAAATGTCTGAGTACTGTATAGTAAAAATTTTTTTTATGAATTCGGACGTTTTGTCGATATATTTTGAACGTTTTTGTCCATTTTAAAAACGTTCTGGCCCAAACGTTTATAAAACGTTTTACTTTAGTCTTTGGACGTTCTGACGTTAAATGAACCATAATAAAACGTCAATCTGAGCTTATGTGCTATTAAGGACAAATTTTGCTTTTTTTGGTACCGTAACCTATTACTCTATAAATCTATTATGTTACATTTCACCTGTCACCTGTGTTCTCTATTTTATTTTCTATTCTATTTAATAGGTATTATTTATTATGTAGAGTATATTATTGATTTTAAAGTGACTTTGTAAAACACCATTAATTGACTGTAGGCCGAGCGAGGCATACGTGGATTCTGTAGGATGAGATCGCGAGACAGAGATAATTCGCGTCGCGAGCATAGAGAATTTCTATATCTAATAAAAATACATTTCACCTACCTTTTTCCTGACGAACCATCTTCAACTCGCAGTCATCATGAAGGAGGTCGTAGCCACTATTTTTCACACATTTTTAGGTTACGGGAGAATAATTATTTTCATTGATTAAAACACGAGATAAATACTAATTAATTTTATTGGCGAGAGATGCTTAAATGCATGACCATAAGTTGGTCCAAAGTTACTAAAGAGACAATTATGAGAATTAGTTTACAAGTTATTAAACAAAATGAAGTTAATTAATTAGTAAAGAGTAACAGCTACTCAGTTCCCTATCAAGCGGAATCTCATCAATAGCTAGGCGCGCAAAAACTATTATTTACTTAAACAGCCCCGTAACCATGAAACCCGAATTTTAGTTGAAAAACTTACTCTTAATATTAATATTTAAAACCACTGCTTATTGGAAGAAGAACCGATCCCGAGCGAAATTAACTAACTCAAATTTGAAAATAATTTTTAAAGTTACAAACGAAATTAGTGTCGCATAGTGAAAGGCTTCCGGATTGGTTCGGACCCCGTGAGGTTGACCGTACCACCCTTAATCTTACTGGAACCTAGCAAATCAGGAATGAGAACATTTTACTAAGCGAACCAAGAAGGGCGTATCCCTTTTTATTACCTCTCGCCCTTCAGATAAGAGAGGTATAGGAATCATGCTAAAAATTGGGTAGTGAGTTTTCAATAGATAAACACGTTTTGGGGTCCCTAGAATACGATTTTGATATTTTCCCGATGATGTCTGTGTGTGTGTGTTAGTGTGTGTGTGTGTGTGTGTGTGTGTGTGTGTTTGGATGGATGTTGTAGTAACGATAACTCAAAAACTACTGAATAAAAAAATTTGAAATTTTGCATACAGGATTCTGATACCCTAGATTAGATCTGATTAGATTTTGGTGCCAATCGCACAACCGGAAGTGGCAGTTGCTATGGGTGATGACTCCATTATTATACAAAACGGCAATAAAGTTTTACACATATATTTTGTATACCCTATAGTTTATTTTCATCTCATTAAAATTTTCGAAACCTTTGCCATTGTTGCCAGATTTACAAAAAAATAATTTTTTTTCATACTTTTTTGTGTCAACCTGTAAATTTTTGATTCAAAAATGGCGAGAGGTCATGTGTTGGCCACATCAAATTTTTATTACTAGGTATTTAATGTTTTAATAAATCGTTTAATATTTTTTTTTATTTAATTTGTCATCCTTGTTTGTAATTTTGTACTTGTAACTTATGTCTAATGTCTAATTTTTATTCAAAAAATCCCAGTAATATCCACCATAGTGTGCCGCCTATGGAGACAATTCCATGGAGTCCCGATCGATGAGAATCCAGCGCAATAGGTGCCGGTGGTTTCCTTTCTTTCTAGCACATCAGACTACCGGCCAGTGTTACGGCAAACTTAGTGAACCACCCTTCTTTCTATTTAATAATTCGTTTCTCCTGCTGGGTACAAGTAAGGTAACAAATCACCTAAGCACTTTTAGCATAATCCTGCTGTTGTTTATATAAATCGCACCGTAGACATATTTTTGGTAGGCTTTTAGCTTTTTTTAATAAAAATCGTTCAGCTTAAAACGCCGGTGGTATACTTAATATTATATAAAAATTTACAACTTGGATTTTATTTGATTCTAAGATGAATATTATTAGATACAAATGTATAAAATATAGTTGATGGTAATGAAAAATGTGATCAAAAGTTATCCAATAATTACAATTTGTTTTTAAAATCAACTTTTTCATCGCAAAATTCCGTTTAATAAAATTAAACCTTAAACGTTAACTTTTGACTTTTAACAATGAAAGCTTTTAGATTACACTCATCTCTATACTTCAGTAACTTTAAGGCCATTTTACGTATGGCGGTTGTGTCCCGGGCCGATTTTTTTAAAAGGTCTTGAATCATACGGATCATTTTTGCTCATTTCAGCGTGATTCTAATAATACAGAGTGGCTCAAAAAAGTGACTTTAAATTAATTATCTGTGGTTTACTCCCCTAATTAAATTAGTAATTTTGTATTCATAAATACTAATTTAAAAACGTGAAATACAGTCAACTATGTGTTTAAATTGAATTTCGTGAAAAATAACATTGTTTGTTTTCACGAAATTCAATTTTAACACATGACCAATGGATGGTCCTTTATTAATAACATATACGAATTCAGTTTTTTTTTTTGCTTTAATAAGAAAATAATTATACTTTAATACTAAAAACATCTCAGATCAAGTTTGACTTGACTGTTAATAGATTTACCCGTTGCTATGATTATCAGTTTTGAGTATTATATATAGGAAAATTAATTCCAACCCTATAAAATTTACACTTATTTTTGATAACGAAAGTAAACATTTTTTTGTTAAACTCAATATTTAATAAAAAAAATATTATCCATACTTAAATGTGGTAAAGTATTCAATAAAGAATAAAACAACTCGATGTCATACCACAATAAATTATTTAATAAACGTTATAACGTCACAATGTCGACATGTTTCGGTCTACAAGACCATCATCAGGTCTATAAGAAAATTGACTTTGTGAAGACATGAATAGTACTGACAGACTTAAAATAATTTACTGATTACCAAATTGGATCCAAAGAGTAGAATTTTAAAAAAGGTTTTGGTATGAAAAATAAACTTAACTAATACATTACAAAATTTATAAAAATCGGCTGTGTCTCCCCAAAACTTTACCGGCTCGACCGTAGAGAATATGTTATTTATTATTATTATTTTAATTACAAAATACTAGGCATTACATTAATTGATGTAACAAATTAAAAATAGCGAGCCGAATTGAGATTTCAATGTTGATAATGACATGAGCTGCGCATGCGCACGTTGTATATCACGATGCTAGAATCTAAAATCATGTGTGATTGGGAATTCGGGAAAAATTTTCATACAGTAGTTGTAGGGAATTTTATGTTTTACAACTTTGCACTGAAACATTTTGGACTAAAGAGCATAATTAGAAAAAAATGGAAAATCCTAAATGTGTATTTTTCTCGCCATCTAGCGGCGAAACTTTGAGGAATTCGATAAAAAGTTAATCATAAAAGTTAAAGAAAATTTGATGCTTTACAACTTTGCACAAGAAAATTTTGCACTAAAATGCATTGTTTGTCCTCAAAATCAAGAAAAACTAGAGAAAACCTACATGCACATTTTTTACGCGCCCTCTAGTGGCGCAACTATTAGAAATTCTGGAAAAGTTTGAAACAAAAGTTATAGGGAATTTTAAGTTCTAAAACTTTGTATTACAACATTTTGCACTAAAGTGTATTGTTTGTCATGAAAATTTAAAAAAAGTAAAAAATTGTTACATGTGTATTTAATCAATGTCGGTCTTGAGGATTGTACCAATTTAAACCAAAATCTAATGGTCGCATTCTAGGCACACACCCACCCAACATACAAAATTTCAGCTTGATTGGTCAAACTGTTCGGCAGTTATCGTGGAAGATTACACACAGACACACAGACAGACCATACGCTGGAAATGGTTTCAATCATCTTGGGGGACTTCTAAATGGATAATTCCATCGATATCTCGATTTTTTTTTGCTCGTTCACCTTACTTTCCCGTTGATGGGTCCGGGAAAGTAAAAAAAAAAACACTGAAACTTAAAATTTACTTAAATAAATATATTGGAGTTATTTAAAATGTAATTAGGTATAATCAAAGTGTACTATTGAGAATCAATTAAAAAAAATTTTTTTTTGAGGTTTAACTGCGTAGAAACGCACTATCCACTTAAATTCCGACTATAAAGTAAAAAAAACCAAGATTAACAATTTAAATTGAGACTAGATATTAGACAAAGGCAAAATAAATTCTTATATTAGAATTTATTTTGCCTCTGTTTTCGTTTTTCTTGTGGTCTTTGTTATATTTCACTTTCAAAAAATTTTAATTTGTCATTCTTGTTTTTTTTTTACTTTGTAATTAAGTGGATGGTACATTTTTACACAAAAAAAAAAACAATTTATTTATTTAATTGATTCTCAATATGCACTTTGATTATACCTAATTACGTTTTATATAACTCCAATGGAGTTATTTAAGTAAATTTTAACTTTCGGTGTTTTTTATAAATTTTGTAATGCATTAGTTAAGTTTATTTTTCATATCAAGAAACTTTTTAAAATTCTACTCTTGGGATAAAAATTGTTAATCAGTAAGTTATTTTAAGTCTGTTGATGTCTTTACAATGTCCATTTTCTTTTAGTCCTGATGATGATCGTGTAGACCGAAACATTGTGACGTTATGTCGTTTATTATATAATTTATTATGGTATGACTTCGAGTTTTATTCCCTATTCAATATTTAATAATGAGATTTCCCTAGTTCGTTGCAATTTATTATAACTGAAATTTCCAAATCGCAATATAACCAGGGTCGGCATGGCTACTGTGTCTAATCAAAATAAAACATCTGGTGTGGCCAACACATGACCTCTCGCCATTTTTTAATAAAAAATTAGCACGTTAACACAAAAATGTATGAAAAAAACTTACTTTTTTATAAATCTGGCAACAGTTTTGAAAATTTTAATTATACGAAAATAAACTATAGTGTATAAAAATTACATGTGTAAAAGTTTATTGCCATTTTGTTTAGTAAACAACTACCACTTTCGGTTTTCCGATTAACACCAAAATCTAATCAGATCTAATCTAGAGTATAAGAAGCTCATATGAAAAAATTAAAAAAATTCTAATTCAGAAGTTTTTGAGTTACTGTTACTACAACATCCATCCATCCTAACACAGACATCTTCGCGAAAATATCAAAATCGGATTCTAGGAACCTTAAAATGTGTTTATCTATTAAAAACTAACTACCCTATTTTTAGCATGATTAATATACCTCTCTTATCTGAAGGGCGGGAGGTAAAAATGTATTAGTTTATAAAACTGAGCAGAAGTATAAGAAAATTAATTATCAATTTTTATAATTGACTATCACTCAGTGTTGCCAATTTGCGTCTAATTACTCGATTTTCGGGTATTTTTCTGTTTTGTGGGTATTCTTGTTGGTATGTATTTCAATTTTGCCTGTAAAATTCGGGTATTTCCTTCCATTTTCATGTTAACTATTTACTGTTTTGATGTTTTGTGGGAGTGAGGCTACTACCACTAAACCTAAAAATTTCCGCTACAGCTATCTAATTTCTCAACAAATACATAAAAATAATAATTGGTTTGCATTGAACACACTTGGCAACACTTCCACATAAATCACGTCAGATGTCAAAGTCAAATAGTAAAATATGCTGAGGCCTCAAATAGGAAAAAGAAGAATATTATTTATCCTCCATTTAAGTTTAAAGCACTTGTTTGTACTGCATTTGCATTTGCATGTTGCAATTTGTGTTGTCATCTGTTGTATACATTAATACACTGAAGAATAACCTAATTTCTAATTTTAGTCTTCAAACAGAACATTTTTTTAATAATTGGCGCCGAACGAAAATGTTACCCGCTGGAGGCGCAGTGGTGAAAAACTCATGCGGGTATTTTAGAATTCCACGCGGGTAAAATCGGGTATTTTGGTTCAAAGTTGCGGGTATTTTGTTGATTTGTCATTGGCAACACTGCTATCACTATAACTGCCATCTAAATACTTTTTGATACTTCTCTACCTTTAGATAATAGAACTATAGTAACATGCTTAAAATTGGGTAGTGAGTTTTCAATGGATAAACAGGTTTTAGAGACCCTAGAATACGATTTTGAGATTTTCCTGATGATGTCTGTATGTGTGTCTGTGTTAAGGATGGATGGAAGAAACCGCTGTCTGCAGAGATCTGATCCGATGTTGCCGTTTTGAAAGTATGCTGTTTTGACAAGGTTTAGGCGGTACTTTTGAATTCTTAAATACTGAAATGAAATCAGATTTAATTGTATTTAAATCGTTTTGATTTAGAATATGATACCTATTAAAAATAATAAATTTGGATCCAGTTAAAAGATATGTACTAATAAAATCGGAATGTAGTTTATAATTTTAAATATAGTAAAATGTAATAAGTAATAGTCATATGTAGGTATGACAGGAACGAAAATAGGGTTATAAAAAGAAAATTTAAGGTGTGTATACATGATGATTTGAATATAGATTTTATTTTCTTTTGACAAAAAAAGGCAAAGTGGGTGTAAAAAAATAGAAAAATTTTATTTTTTGATTGAGTATTTATTAATTGAAGAATGATATCCATAATTTCAAATGTGGTCCACCAATGAAGAAATAAAAAACCAAAGTCTAGTACCACAGATTAATTTAATAATAGATTAAGGAGAAACTGGCAAGTAGTTTCGGCACAAATATGCCATCATCAGGCCTATAATACAAACGTAACAAATTAAACAGAGAATATTTGGAGAAAACTTTGAGACTTACCAACTAAAGTTACATAAGTTGTGAAAAATATATTGAAGTTATACAATAAGTATTAAATATGATTACATAAGCGCACTTAAAAATAGTAAGGGTGGGAAAAAAAGAAACCTTGGGAGTAAAATGTTGTACAGGAAAAGTTAAAGGGTATTAAACTTAGTTAAATTTAAGACTGGATAAAATCGAACCAGTAGCAAAGGAGCCATCTTGTGGCATGATAAGTGGAAATAGAACCCATCGTTTGAAAAGCACCAAATTGAATTTATTAAAATTGTTTGAAATCAAAAAAGCTCTTTCCAATAGTGATTGTATTTGTCTTAATGAACAATTTCATCCCACTCAAAATTATTTATTTCTTAATTTACGTTTCTAATTATTTTATTTATCTCCTTCGTCATTTTATAGGTTATCTTCTTATTTTACCAATTTCCTCTTCTTTTTAATTAATCTATAAATTTGGCATCTTACTTTATGGTTTTTCACCTGTGGTCTGTTACCCTTTCCCTATTGGTTTCTGTTTCTTTATGTTAAATATTTTCAGTTTTGTTTTTCTGTCCAGTGTCATCTTAATAGCTGCCGCATGGTACTTGCTACTTTTAATTTTTAAAAAACTTAATTTTTCCTTTTCTTAGTGCATCGTAGGATGCACTTTTATGTTGAATTTCACTATTTGTGACCGTCTAGTTTAGGGGGCGTTGGGTATTGGTTATTTTTTCAACAATAATTTTATAAAAAATTTTACTATGTTAGTGTTCAATTTTCATATCAAATTTTAACACCATGGACAATTTCGTCATTATGTTTGTAAGTAACCTCTTTTTGAGTATGTTTTATTGTAATCCAATTTTTTAATTTTGTATTGTAGGCCTGATAATGGCCATCGTTTGGCCGAAACAAGTCGCCATTTTAATCACATCTTAAACCTTTAATACATTTTGTGGTATGACTTGGAGTTTTAATTATTCGTTTACTATGTTTTATTTAAAAAAAATTATATAAATTATTGTTAGATCTAATGTCATATGTAATTTGTCTATCTGATAATATGACTTACTTTATTATTCTCTTAAGTTTCGCCGAGGTGATAACACCCTTTACACGTTACTTAATGTGCATCCCAATTATTGATTTGTACTATTATTTGTGGCCGCCCTCAGGGTCGCCCAAAATTTCTAAATCCTAAATTAACCCAATTGTTCGTTTTTTACCCCCCGGCATTTCCTGAGTATTCTCAGGTTTTATTTCCACTTACCATGCCACAAGATGGCTACTGGTTCGATTTTATCCAGTCTCAAATTTAGCTAAGTTTAATACACTTTAACTTTTCCTGTATCACATTTTACTCCCAAGTTTTCTTTTTACCACCATTACTAATTTTAAGTGCGCTTATGTAATCATGTTTAATACTTATTGTACAATATATTTTTCACAACTTATGTAAATATTCTTTGTTTAATTTGTAACGTTTGTAATATAGGCCTGATGATGGCATATTTGTGCTGAAACTAGTTGCCAGTTTCTCCTTTATCTATTATTAAATTAATCGGTGGTACTCGACTTTGGTTTTTTATTTCTTGATTATTTATTATTGACGGGAGATTTTTAGAAAAAAAAATTAAAAATAATATTTTAAATAAATATTTCAAAAAAGGGTTGGAATAAAGAAAAATAGAAAACTAATAGAATTTTGAGACAAGAATAAAAGTTTTATAAAATGGATGTATACAAGTTAAAAGGATAAAAAAAATATGTACAATGGTTGAAAGAGATATTTGATTTTGGAAGTGGACTAAAAACAATTGAAAAAGTAAGATTAAAGAAGGGTGATTTATGGAATAAAATATTATTATTTTGTTTATCAAAATTTAAGAAGAAGGATAAGTTTTTTTTAAATAACAGATCTGGAATTTTTTTAATGGTCAAAATTCCCCCCAAATATTTTCACTCATTAAAAATGATTTTGTGATATTGTTTTGGAATCATAATTAATTTTTCATTAAAGAAGTGTGGAATATATTTAATTTAATTTATTATTTGAATACATTTTGTTGGATTGAACTCGCTCTGAGAAAACAGTAAAAAATAAATAAGTTGGTTTATTTAAAAAATAAAAAAACAAACCAATTTTATAATATCAAATAATGAGATATTATAAGATTAATAAATAATACATATATAGGTAACGAAAAAAAATGTCAATATTATGTATTTAGAATTTTTGTTTTTGAATTATTGTACAACAAATATAATATATGTATTATGTCAATATTTAGTTTGAAAGATTTCCTAAGATCGCATACCTCTAACATCACGTTTAGTCTTCAATTGTTTTTATTATCTACTACTAGTCAATAATCAAAAATTATCTACTTGTAGGAGAGAAATTTAACTTCCCGACTGGAACGCAGCATAAATAATGATATCTTCTAATACTAATAGTGGAAAAAATATTTTGCAATAAAAGAGGATATAGTAAATTCTTCCTCTGTATACAGATTACTAATAGTTATACTCTGTGCTATCTGTGAGGGGATTAACAGTAGCATGAATAATAATAGCAATAATTAAATAATAATAAAGTAATATAAAATGATCATGATTCATATAAATCATGTATGAATATAAAGCATGTTTATAAAAACAAAAACCATTAAACACATTTCAAAAAGTTTATTTAATAAATAATTATATAATTAAAATAAAATGTGATTATTAAAATTTGACTGAGCTGAAAAGACTTTTTCGCAAATCAAACAAAATACTGGCATTATTTTTATTTCATAATGTAGAAAATAAGAACACTTTTAGATTTCAAATCTTCTCCGTAAATTTAAATTAATCAAAACAAAAAATAAAAAATATAAGGTAAACGGTTGTACTTAAACGTCACAACAAACTGGCAACACCGGAATTCGTCCCTGTAGACAGCGGCTTCTTGGATGGATGGATGGATTCAAAAACTGCTGAATGAAAAAATTTCAATTTTGAAATTTTGCATACATGTTGATACCCTAAATTAGATCTGATTAGATTTTGGTCTTAATCGGACAACCGGAAGTGGCAGTTGCTATGAGTGATGACGCCATTACTAAACAAAATGGCAATAAAGTTTTACACATATATTTTTTATCCACTATAGTTTATTTTCGTATAATTAAAATTTTCAAAACTTTTGTCACTGTTGCCAGATTTACAAAAAAGTCAATTTTTTTCATACTTTTTTGTGTTAACCTGTAAATTTTTGATTCAAAAATGGCAAGAGGTCATATACTAGCCACATCAGATTTTTTTTTATTTAAATTTCAATTTTTATCTATAATAATATGCATGTTCCATTGCATTTTTAATAGAGCATCCAGTAATTTTATTCCATGAACAGGATACGTCGTAAAAGGTCGTAAAAGACACTTTTACAAAAATAGAACGTGAAGTCATAAAACGGAACAGCAAAATTTAAAAAAAAAATAGATTATGGTTACGAAGAAAAAGTTTTAAATCGCTCGTAAATAATAAATTTAAATAAAAAGAATTATTACTTATGTATTAATCATTCATTCTCTAAATAATATAGGGTATTGCTAAAAATAACATCGAAATGTAACAAAAGAGTAAAAAACTAATATACGATAAATCTAAATGAAGTTAATAAAAATTAAGGGTTGAGAAATAAGATTTTAACCAAAGAACGTTCAAAAATTGATCCTCGGTGGACGTTAATGAAAATTTTATGTTGTTTGTGTTTTTAAAAGTAAAAAAAATGGTCTATTTAATACCCTTAATGAAATATACAGGGTGGCCCATTATATACGCGTCGCGTCAATCTTTATATGAAAAACGGTAACATTGTATAAAAATACAGGGTCTATATGAGTCTATATGAGTAAACTAAATAGTTTTGGAGTTATAGACAATTGAAAATTACATTTTTTCAACTTTTTTTTTAGCCTAACGACATAAAATCGGACAAAACAGCGGAAAAATATATACAACGTTATCAAAAGTACCTCCGCAAATTTTGATCACCCTATATACATTTTGTTCTTATGCCCCAAGTAGAAATTAAAAACTTAATATAGAGGCATTTAATCCGTTTTATCCGATTTCATGTCGATCGACGGAGCATTTACTTAAAGTTGAAAAAATGCGATTTTCAATTGTCTATTTAGTTTACATTATATGTGTAATAGGTTTTTGAAATCAGCTTTTCAGGACGAACGTAAGAATATAAAAAATTCAGGGTGTTCCATGTAAAAATATATAAAAAAATCTTTTTATTGAGGTACCCTGTATTAATGACAATAATTTCAAATTGTACTCTTATAGACCTTGTATATGTACCTGTAGTAAACATTTTTTACACAATCTTACCGTTTTCCATATTTAGGCCAACGCAATGCGTACGTGGTTTGCCACTCTGTATATTTCATTATAGGGTTTTAAATTGAGATTAACAGAATATAAAGATTTTTTTAACTTTACGGGTTAGTGTATTTATATCGACTAGTGGTCGCCCAGTGGTCGAAAATCGACCGTAATTCACTAAAATTTAAAGTTTATATCTATACCTATTTTTCATATTTTTCTCTATTTTCTTTATTTTTCCGATTTTTCCTGTTTTTTTTTCAATTTTTTAGTTTTTTTTGTTTTTTCTTATTTTTGCCCATTTTTTCTGTATTCCTTCATTTTTCCTGTTTTTTCTATTTTTTTCTACTTTTTCCTATTTTTCCCTGTTTTTTTCCTATTTTTTGTTTATTTCTATTTATTCCTGTTTTCCTAATTTTTTCCTGTTTTTGCCTATATTTCCCTAATTTTCTATGTTTGCCCGTTTTTCTTCCTATTTTTGTCTTTATTTCCTGTTTTTTCCTATTTTTCCTGTTTCTATAATTTTCCCTATTTTTCCCTATTATTTCATGTTTTTTTCCATTTTTTTTCTGCATTTGACTCTTTTATTCCAATTCTCTTATTTTCTCTATATTTTTTATTTATTCTTCTTTTTTTCCCATTTTTTTGTCATTTCCTATTGTTTTCTGTTATTATTTTTTTTTCCTGTTTTTCATATTTTTTTGGATTTTCTCCGTTTTTCCTATTTTTGCCTCTATTTTTCTATTTTTCTTTTTTTTTCTATTTTTCTTTAATTTACTAAAAATTTTCACGTTTTTCAAATTTTCCTATTTTCCCTATTTTTCCCTAGTATTTTTATTTTTTTCTACTTTTGCCTATTTTTTTCTATTTTTACTATTTTCTCAATTTTTTTATTCATTTTTCTATTTTTCTGTTGTTTCCTATTGTTTCCCGTTTTTACCATTTTTCTGTTTTTTTTTGTTTTTAAGATTTTTTCATATTTTTCCATTTTCTCCAGTTTTTACTATTTTTTTTTGTATTTTTTACTATTTTTTCCTATAATTCCCCGTTATTTTAATTTTTTTTTGTTTTTTCTATTTTTTCCTGTTTTCCTATTTTTGCCTATATGTTCCTTTCTATTTTGCCCGTTTTTTCCTATTTTTCTTTTTATTTTCCTGTTTTTTTCTGTTTTCTATAATTTGTCCTATTTTTGTCTCTATTTTCTCAGTTTTTTCCTTTTTTTTTTTATTTATCCATACTTTTCTCAATTTTTTTACATTTTCCCAATTTTCCTGTATTTAACTATTTTTCCATATTATTTCCTGTTTTTTTCCTATTTTTTTTTGTATTTTTTTCTATTTTCTGATGTTTTTTCTTGTTTCCCCGTTTTCCTATTTTTGCCTCTATTTTCCTATTTTTCCTTTTTTCTATTTTTCTCTAATTTACTCAAATTTTTTCATATTTTTCTAATTTTCCTATGTTTCCCTGTTTTTCCCTAGAATTTTCTATTTTTTCCCTATTTTTTTCTACTTTTGCCAATTTTTTTCTAATTTTCCTATTTTCTCAATTTTTTTATTTATTTCTCAATTTTTTCTGTTTTCCATCTTTTTTCCAATGTTCCTGTTGTTTCCCATTGTTTCCCGTTTTTTACCATTTTTCTTACTTTTCTGTTTTTTCGATTTTTTCATATTTTTTCCATTTTCCCCATTTTTTGTTTGTATTTTTTACTGTTTTAGCATTTTTTTATTTTTTTCCAATTTCCCCATTTTGCCTATTTTTTCCTTCCTATTTCTCTTGTTTTTTACTTTTTTCCCATTTTTCACTACATCTACTTATTTTTAAATTTTTCCTACTTTTCCCTATTATTTCCTATTTTTCTACTGTTATTTCACTTTTTTTCGTCTTTTCCCTATTTTTACCCATTTTTATATTGTTTCCCATTTTTTATATTTTTTCTCATTTTTTCTTTATTTACTTTTTCCTGGTTTTCCTATTTTTCACTATTTTTTCTATGTTCACCATTTTTTCTCTTTTTTCCTATTTTTTACCTATTCAAAAATCGTTCAACGTGGCTAGAAAAGTTTTCACTTCAAAAACAAAAAAAAATAAAACAGTAAAAAATAGCCTACTGTTTGAGATAAACTATGAATGCTATATTTAATTTAATTTATTATAAATTTATTTGTAAAACATATTATTTAATAATTTTAGCTTTCTGCACTCCTCCTGTATATAAACTTTAAGTATGCAAAATCTCACACTCCTCCATTCGCACATAACGCTTAAAAATTGTTCCGAAGTTTTCTCTTTGCCTATTAATATATAGTGCAATGATTTACTAATACAAACTAAATAACAAACATTACAAGATAAAATTTTAAACCCTGTTCACCCCTCTTCCTTATACTCCTCCAATAAATCCAACTTCAACTCATGCAACACTCTTCCTTCTTCGAATCAGATTCTTCTATTTATCTCTTCAATCTTAATCCTATCTTCCTTCTCCAAAATCCTTCTTAAATTGCTTCATTTGACATTACTTATTGTAAACCATCTCCATCAAATTAACAACCTTGTTTCCTTTTAAAAAAAAAAACTCTTGTTTTAAACAGAATTAGACACAAAGTCGTATCACAAAAATAAAATTTCAAAGAGTTTAAACGGCGACATGTTTCGGCCTCATCGGGTCATCATCATGCCTAGAAACAATAATTACAATAGGAGAAAGAGAATCAAAATCAAAGTCTTACCACATGAATTTTTAATAATAATAATCGTAGAAGTTTACGCAACATGTTTCGGCCTTCCGGCCATCATCAGGCGCTAAAAATTACAAAGGTTGTCAAATGATGTGTGATTTAAATGAAAATTATTAAAACTTACAATAGTTTGTCGTAAATTAAGTGTAGAATAGTAACAGGTTTAACAAGGCATCTTGAAGATTAATTAAATGTTAACGATATGTGGTAAAATGGTAAAATTTAACATATAATAAAAACACATCCTACGATGCACTTCACAATTAAATTAGAAAATAAAGTTAAAGTAAAGTTTTAATGATACCGACCCACCATACACAACAAAATGGTAGGTAGAAGTAGAGAACGGAAACAATAACTAAATTTGACAAGTGACATTTCAAAAAGCGGTAAAATTTAAATTTAAGTAAAAGTTAACAGGTTTGACAAAGCAACTTGAAGATTACAACAATGGTAACAGAAGGTGGTAATTGTAAAATATAAAAAAACACTGTAAAAATCAAGGTCCAAGAATTTCATCACAAAATTAATTGGACAACGATTACCCTCTATAGGTAATAATAGAACCTAAGAGAGCTTGCTCAGTTTCCAGAATGAAAGCAAAGTCAACGACCAACTCAGGCCCTCAGAAAACTTTATTTTCCTAAATTTAAATTTCAATTAATTTTCAATTTTATTTTATTCCGTTTCCAACCCATAGGGAATGACATCTTAAGAATTTATCTTCTTATTATACTTAAACTTCTTAATAGCTATCACCCACAATTCCTATTTTACTTTTCTTTCCCATTGTTTTTGTTTTGTTTTGTTCCAGTCTGCTTCCTAGGTTATGTTTACCTCTCCTTCTTGACACTTCCCACCTCTTGACACCTTTCATCTCCTCTTCTTTTCGCCGGACCCATTGTGGCCTCTACTCGTTCGCGTGTCTCTGACCAAGAAAAACTTTTAGCCATTTAACATTCACTTCACGTTTCTTTCAAATTTAATCGCGAAGTGCATCGTAAGATGCACTTTGCTTTCATTCTGGAAACTGAGCAAGCTCTCTTAGGTTCTATTATTACCTATAGAGGGTAATCGTTGTCCAATTAATTTTGTGATGAAATTCTTGGACCTTGATTTTTACAGTGTTTTTTATATTTTACAATTACCACCTTCTGTTACCATTGTTGTAATCTTCAAGTTGCTTTGTCAAACCTGTTAACTTTTACTTAAATTTAAATTTTACCGCTTTTTGAAATGTCACTTGTCAAATTTAGTTATTGTTTCCGTTCTCTAATTCTACCTTCCATTTTGTTGTGTATGGTGGGTCGGTATCATTAAAACTTTACTTTAACTTTATTTTCTAATTTAATTGTGAAGTGCATCATAGGATGTACTTCGATTTCATTTTTTGAAAACTCAGCAAGCTCTTTTGGGTTTTATTATTACCTATAGAGGGTAATCGTCGTCCAATCAATTTTGTGATGAAATTGTTGGACCATGATTTTTTATTTTTTATTTTTTTAATTTTTACTGTGTTTTTATTAAATGTTAAATTTTACCATTTTACCACATATCGTTAACATTTAATTAATCTTCAAGATGCCTTGTTAAACCTGTTACTATTCTACACTTAATTTACGACAAACTATTGTAAGTTTTAATAATTTTCATTTAAATTACACATCATTTGACAACCTTTGTAATTTTTAGCGCCTGATGATGGCCGGAAGGCCGAAACATGTTGCGTAAACTTCTACGATTATTATTATTAAAAATTCATGTGGTAAGACTTTGATTTTGACCTATACTTACTTCACCACATTTGGGAAATGGATAACCTAGTTCATTTAAATAATTACAATGTAGGATAAAGTAACAATAATTAATATTGTAACTATTAACTTACAAATTTTTCAGTAAGTGTTCACTAATCACAAAGATTGTACAAATATATGTTTAAAATACGGTAACGAAAATAAACAACAAATATTAAAGTAAAAGTAAATTGCACCAACTATAAACAATCATGGTTGGTGAATTATCAATTTTTTACTTTTAGTAACACAAACAACTTTTAAAATTTTCATTAATTTCCACCGATAGCCAATTTTTATAAAATTCTGTGCGGGGTTCTTTTCATCAAAAATTATTTTTCTCTTAATTTAGAACTGATTAGATTTTGGTGACCATCCAGAAATTGCAAAACTGCCAAAGTTAGAAAAAAAAATTGTAAAAAGTTTTTTTTTTTACATTTATCTTATATATATTTTGAATTGAAAATATCTTTTTTCTTTTTTTACTTAGTTTAAAATTGAAGATGAAAATAATCATCATGAGTAGAAGAAAATATGTGAAACATCTTCTATATAGGAAGATATGCAATTATTGTATGAAGATACTGATAATTTTGTAAAAGTACATTTTTTCAATTTTCTCATGTTTTTTAACTAGAAATTAAATCTTTTTCCATTAACTTTCCTTTCTCATTCCAATTGTGTTGAAATATGAATGAATGTAGAACCTTTATAAAAGAGTGGAAATAACGCAATAATAACATTACTGACCCTAGTTGATACACCTATTGATAAACGTAAACGCTAAAAATAGTTTGAATCAATAAAGACTCACTTTTCACTTCTTTTTCAGTTTATTTTGTCTTATTTAAATATTTATACGCAATGGCGCACGAACGAACACAAAAATGGTAGAAACAAAGTTGAACATCTATATTTAGATGCTATCAAGTGGCGTTTCCCAAGCATTAATTGTTACTTTTGGTATAATAATGGTATAATCGGTTATTTCGTCATCAGACTTTTTATTATGATCCATAAATCAACACCAAAATTTGGGATATTCTATAGGAGGGGGTAGGTATACTTTCATTCGATTTAATGTCATCACTGGAATAGTGGCTAGGACATGCAGTATATACATTTTTGTTAATTATTTTTTCGCTACATATACCATATATATGAATATTGAAACACTCAGTATATTTATGTCCTATAAAGAAAATATTTTTGTTAACGTAGATGGCTGGATACAGTTTTTTCCTATTTTTTTCCTCTTTTTCTCATTTTCCCCAATGCCTGAGTATTTTTCCCTATTTTTATTTATTTTTTCACTATTTTTCCCAAAATTTGTCTTATATGTTCGTAGCTTTCCCTATTTTTTCCATATTTTCCCCTATTATTCACTATTTTCTCTATTTGTCCTATTTTTTTCCTTTCTTTCCAATATCTTTCTATATTTCCTTGGTTTCCTTTAATTTTTTCTATTTTCTTTATTGTTTTCTGCTTTTCCCAATTTGTCCATTTGTTCCTATTTTTCCCATTTTTCTCCATTATTCCATATTTATACCTATTTTCCTTAATTTTCCTTGTTTTTCCTATTTTTCGCATGATTTCCCGTTTTGTACCATTTTTTCCTAAAAAATCAAATGAGAGAAAATCCGATAATTCCGAAGACATGACAGTCGTGCATATGTATACAGGGTGTTTCAAAAGTCTGGAAACGGTCTTATCATCATATTTGCTTTTAAAATAATTCAAAATGGCCACCTGAAGCAAAAACAAAGGAATGTTTATGAATTTTAAGCGCATAAAAATATGAAAAAAGACATATTCTTACTAACTCCCGAATAGTGACCATTTATCTTTAGTAGTTTTTGAATTCCAGGACCGTTTCCAGATCCTTGAAACACGCAGGACCGTTTCCAGACGCTTGAAATACGCTGGACCGTTTACAGACTTTTGAAACACCCTGTATAGATATTCTATGTAAACCACCGGTTTTCGCCTTTTTCTACCGTTTAAAATCAAAATTTCGCAAAATCCTTCCTTAATGGGTGTCTTTGTTATGAACAGAACATATTCTCGAAATTTAACTAACTGGTCTATTAAATACTATATACAGGGTGGTCCACCGGTAACGCCTCGGTCTGTAGACCAAAAACCAAACACTTTTTTTAAAATCTGTTTTCGCAGTGAGATTTATATCAGAAAAGACAACAATTCAAAAATGTTTTGAATTATACAGGATGCTCCAGGAAAGTGAAACATATGAAGGTCATATTTTTTTTAAATAGAACACCCTATATTTTTTTATATTTTTAGACTCGTCCCGAGAATCTGATTTCAAAAACCTATTACACTTATATTATAAAATAAAAAGTTTTGAAGTTATAGACAATTGAAAATCGCAATTTTTCAAAGTGATCGCTCCGGCCAAACGACATAAAATCGGATAAAACGGCTTACATGTCCCTGTCTTAAATCTTTGCGTTCTACTTGATGGCGTAAAAACAAAATGTATACAGGGTGATCAAAATTTGCGTACTTTTGATCACCCCATATACATTTTGTTCTTATACCATCAAGTAGAACTCAAAAACTTAAGATAGGGACATGTAAGCCGTTTTATCCGATTTTATGTTGTTTGGCCGGAGCAATCACTTAAATTTGAAAAAATGCGATTTTCAATTGGCTATAACTTCAATACTATTTATTTTATAATATAAGTGTAATAGGTTTTTGAAATCAGCTTCTCGAGACGAGTATAAAAGTATAAAAAAATATAGGGTGTTCCATTTAAAAAAAAATATTACCTTCATATGTTTCACTTTCCTGGAGCATCCTGTATAATTCAAAATATTTTTGAATTGTTGTCTTTTCTGATATAAATCTCACTGTGAAAACAGATTTTAAAAAAGTGTTTAGTTTTTGATCTACAGACAGAGGCGTTACCGGTGGACCACCCTGTATATTTAGTTTTTTTAAATAAATCATGTGGAAATCTCCACTAGCGTCTAGATCCCAATTGCAACTCGAGTGCCCACCGCTGTTGCCAGGCTTAAGTGTTTTTTTTTGTCGTAAAAAAATATTTTTTTTATTAAATGAAGTCTTGACTATCTAAATCTAACCTGTGTATTAAAAAAAATCGTTGGGATTCGAACCAGAAAGTTTTATGTGTAAAGCATATACTCTACCACTGGACCACTGCGTATCACAATAATATATAATCAAACTTTTCAAGTTAACGTACAAAATGATGGCAACAGCGGTGGGCACTCGAGTTGAAATTGGGATCTAGACGCTTCTGGAAAACTCCTACTCAAACTAAAAGCGTCGTAAGTGTTGTAAATGATCGTAATTCAGATTTTTATGAAAGATTATGTAGTAGATAAAATAGTTGCGTTTCTGCCACATACATACTTTTGTCTAAAGAATGTTAAATTTATCTATACAACTGTAGCTACTGACGGCAATAATGTAACGTGATCTTGGAATGGAAATTTTACTAAATCTAACGTAGTAAAGTTGGATAACTGTTTGCGAAAAAAAAAATATTATATATGTTTTTTTTTGTGACCTTGTATTGATAAGCTGTGATAATGGTGGTAAATAATAATAATCATCAGCGAAATCTAAAAATCTTAATAAGACACATATTAGCTAATAAAAAAGCGTATATTGTTTATATAAAAATATGATAAAATTTGATTTTTTTCTTGAAGTGAAAAATACATTTGTTGAAAAATTATAGACCTAAAATATTTCAGTTCCGACCTTGGCTTATCTCATCTTAGCACTAATTTATCAATTAATTAAAAAAAATCCCTTACCTACCGGTTAATATCCGGTGGGGTAAATGCACAGTAGATTATAACACTAATATAATTTCTGCATAATGTAGAAAATACATTAATGGTAGATATCGAAAGCAATCAATACCACTTTAGTTGATTAACTAGAGTAGTAGTAGATGTAGCATTTTTATCTGTGCAATGATATTAAAAAAAGATTTTTACCTTTATTAGAAAATGTCTCAACAACCTCTACTAAATGGTCCTTCAGCCGAATTTAATACAACTAGGGAAGAAGTCAAAGATATGGTAAGGATATTAGAAACAACAAGAAAAAATTAAATTAAATATTATTAAACATTTTAATACAAAATTAAATAATAAAATGAAGGTTAAAATACATAATTAAGATTTTAAATACGAAGGGTCTAGTTACATTGAATAAAAAAAAGATTGTAAAAGAAAAAAATGTTTAGGGGAAACTGGGGGGGGGGGTTGAGCCAGAGGGAGGTTTAAGCCATAAATGTTGCACTGGTAACGAATCCTTAAATAAATTTACTTTTCCGTTTAGTGGATGCTTATTCATCGCTTCTTTCACGTTATCTAAGTTCAACAACAAATCGAAGTCGTTTACGAAAGTTATTGTGAAAAGTTGTTTTTAAGGCTAAACAATGTAAATTTTTAAACAAAATGTATAAGGATTCTATATTCACATTATTATATTCGGAAATATATGTATGAATTACATGAATAATATACTAATTTAACATACTTTCATGTATTAAAAAATTTGTTAGGTTATGTTTTAACTTAAAAATGGTAATTTGTTCTGGCTACTGGTATGAGGTTAGGTTAGGTTAGGTTCAATGTGAGTGGAGTTTGCTCGCCCCTCCACTGCGGCCAACAGAGGCCTATTGTGGCTCACCCCTATGGGCTATAATTCACCATACAATCCACACCTTCTTACGAAGTCTATGGTTGATTTAGGTGAAGCTTCCTTGAAGTCGGTAGGCTCCAGCTGTACAAAACCAAACGTACGAAGCCTATTCATTTCCAGGGCAGGGCAGGAGCATAAAATATGCTCCGCCGTTTCGTCTTCCACACTGCAGAAGCGACAGTCCGATGTTTGACTCAGACCTAGCTTCTTCAGATGGTACTGCAGACGACAGTGCCCTGTCAGCAGTCCGATTAGGATGCGTAGATCACTTCTACTCCATTCTAGGATCTGCGATAGGGTGCTACCTGAGGGTTTGACTATAAACGCCTTAGAGTGAGCTAACCCAGGCATATCTTTTCAGTGCTGGAGAGTTTTCCTCTCGGCCCATTTCCAGATAGTGGTTTTAGCACTGCTTTTGGCTATGCCAAAGAATGGTTCCGGTCCAATGAACTCGGATTCTGCACCTCATTTCGCAAGGGTGTCGGCTTTCTCATTGCCCTCCACCCCTTCATGCCCAGGTACCCAGAGTAGGGTTACTCTGTTACTGGTAGCAATGCGATCCAGGGATTCGATGCAGTTCCATACCAGCTTCGAGTCCAGCCGGCTGGAGCTCAGTGCTTTTAAAGCTGCCTGGCTGTCTGATAAAATATAAATACTTTTGTTGACAAGATGATGGTTTACCAACTCTCTTGCACACAATTCTATAGCGAAAACCTCCGCCTGAAAGATGGTAGCATACTTGCCAAGGCTTACTGTGATGTCAACTCTCGGTTTTCTGCTGTACACTCCGGCTCCAACACCACTTGGGGTCTTTGAACCATCTGTGTACAGTACATAAGCCGTCCCTGGAAAGAGGATCTCCCCCCTTTCCCATTCGTCTCTTCTCGGAAGAAGGACGTTGAAGGACTTCTGTATGTGAGTTCTGGGAGAGAGCACATCCGAAACCATTCCGAGAGTGTGGTGAGTACTCATCTCTCGCAGCAGTCCAGAGTGGTCCCATAGCCTCTCCCCCTCGATTTGACCTGCCACCGACATGGCTCTATAGGAGGTCATTCTGGCCTCCTGCTCCAGTAATATATGGAGAGGAGTAAGACCCAGAAATCTTTCCATTGCCGCTGTCGGGGTAGATGACATGGCGCCTGTAATAGCCACACATGCTAATCTCTGTAGTCCAGATAATTTAGCCGCCGCAATAGACTGGAGCCCCTTCGTCCACCAGGCCATTGCGCCATATGTGACCATTGGTTTTATCACCGTTTGATAAATCCAGTAAATCTGTTTAGGGTTCATTCCCCACGACTTGCCGCATACCCTTCTGATATTCCAGAGCGATGCCCTGGCTTTATTGATTGTTCTTTCCAGATGGGAGTTCCAGGTAAGTTTTCTATCAAGGATAATCCCCAGATATTTTACCTCCTCCGCAAATGGAATGGTTACGCCTTCCAGAATTGGATGACGTAGCTTATCAAGCTTCCTCCTTTTTGTAAAAGGAACTACTACCGTTTTGTGGGGGTTCGCAGACATCTGTTCCTCCTCACACCATCTGTATACGATATTAAGAGCTTCCTGAAGGATATTAGAAATAATCTCTTCAAATAAGCCTCTAACCATTATTAAAAGGTCATCGGCATAGCATTGAAAATCCACCCCCCGCTGGGAGAGCCTGTCTAGTAGGGGGTCGACCAAGAGTGACCAAAGAAGTGGAGACAGCACTCCGCCTTGAGGACACCCCTTCGCCGCCCTAAATCTGACAGTCTCCTCCTGCAGTGATGATGTGACAAAGCGATTTTCAAGCATGCATTTAATCCAATTGCAGATTAGTCTGCTTATTCCCCTTCGCAGAAGTGCAGCGTAAAGGGATTGAGGCAGGGCATTGTTGAACGCCCCTTCAATGTCGAGGAAAGCTGTCAGCGCAATCTCTTTATGCTGTAAAGAGTGGGTTATCTTTCCTACGAGGTTATTTAGCGCCAAATCTGTAGATTTGCCAACCTGGTAGGCATATTGTCTGGGGTTGAGGGGAATTTCCCTGCAGTTCCCGTCTCTAATATGCCTATCTAGAATTCTCTCTAGAGTTTTTAGTACGAACGAGGTAAGGCTGATCGGTCTAAAGGATTTAGGCAGGGAATTATTTACCTTCCCCGCTTTACTGGTATGAGGGACGGATGAACATATTTTATGTGGGAGGTTTGAGAGGGTCTAGAAACCAAGTACATGTATTTTCTAACCATGATGGTAGGTGTAATCCGTGTCTCAAACGGGATCCGGACAAATCGCCGAATGGACAAAACGCCGACTGGACAAATCGCCGAAAGGCTAGTCAAAACGCCGAAAGTAGTCTTTGGACAAATCGCCGAAAGTGGTCAAAATTCCGAATGGACAAATCGCTGAACGTGGACAAATTGCCGAATCCTGTAAAACGACGCTGCATAGATCGGGCTTGTGGCGTCAAAGCCGAAGTCACAATTTTAATTAATATACTCTGATCAAAATATTAAACTTGATCAAAACGCCGAAACTATTATTTGGACAAATCGCCGAACGTGGACAAATTGCCGAATGGACAAATCGCCGAATGGACAAATTGCCAAATGGACAAATCGCCGAATGGACAAATCGCCGAATGGACAAATCGCCGAATGGACAATTCGCCGAAAGGCTGGTTAAATAGTCCGAAAATAAGTCTTTTGTAGAAATACTTTTACTATGAATGAGATATTTAGAGATTGATTCATATACATTTTTGTTTTTTTTAAACTTTTTACATTATTGGCTATAACTTCTACAAATATTATTTTCAAATTATGAAATAATTCACACATTTAGTACTTTTTAATTCCTTTCAGACACTTTATTTACTTTTTTTCTTTTGTTTTATAATATTGGATTAAATATAATTACAAAAAAATGAAAAAAAAGTTATTTTGGTTATAATAATTACAATCTGAAATTCGAAGAAACTAAAACACATTGTAAATTTAAAGTTTTATGATACCTCTCGAGTGGTAAAAATCCCATTTTAATATCTTCAATATTTTCAAAGTTATTCAATTTTTTTTAAAATCGTAATCAAAGTTTAAAAATTTCACTATTTTTGTAATAATATTTTGAAAAAAATCACAATTATACAGTTTTTTAAATTTTTAATATTAAATTTTAACTACAAAAAAATATTTTAATAAAATAAAAATTATTTTTAAATTAAAATAAAGTAAACTTTAGCAAAACTATGAGGAATTCAAAAAAAAAAAAGTAAAAACAGAATTTGTAGCAAATTTTATGGTTGACAATTTTGATTTCTTGCAATTTTTCAGAAAAATCCATAATTTTGGCTCAAAACCTAAAAAAACGCAAAAGTGTATATATAGCGGTCAAACTATGCGGAATTTGAAAAAATAGTAACGACAAAATCTTTGGAAAATTTTATGTTATACTATTTTGATTTCTTGTAATTTTTCAGAAAAATCCATAATTTTGGCTATAAGTCTAAAAATAAGGAGCAAAAGTCTATATAAATATATTTCTTTCACGCCCTCTAGGGTCGAAACTATGCGGAATTGTATGTTCTACATCTTTAAAAATTCGTAATTCTTTATAAAAATGCATAATTTTGACAATTTAAAAAAATCGGTTGTGTCGCCCCAAAACTTTCCGGACGAGTGTCCAGGAATACTTTTTCAGATATTTAATGTTAAAGTTTCAACTTTTGACATTTTTTATTTTTGACAGGTGACAGTTGGAGAAATAATTTTGACTGTTCTAAATAGAGTTTTTCTAGGGCTTTCAAATGACATATTGCATGTTCAATTCCGTGGGTCGGGAAAGTAAAAATATGAAAAAAATTAACTTTTTGATAAATCTTTGGTAAATGTTGAGCATTTACGAAACTCTCTGATTTTCATAAAAATTGGTATAAATCATCTACATAGTGTAAATATCACTTTCCAAAATAAATTTTCTGCCGCAACCACTATTAAAGACCCTTTTTCCATTTTTATGAATATATTATTTTTAAGGTTAGTTTTGTTTAGATACATCACAATGACTTACATGATGTTGCCAAGTTGTGTAAAATATCTTAAATCAGCTTTTTTTTGATTTATATTGACTGGTTTTTATTGGACAATATATTTAATTTTTTTTTCAAAATATAAAAATGGTGCGATACAAAATATAGTAGCAACTGATTTTCATCAGCGATATTGATATTAAGCTGATAAGAACGCAATAATATTCTTTGATCTGTGTCAGTTGGTCGGGAAGCAGAGGTAATTTTTGAATTAAATTGAGAAAAAATAGGTTCATTGGGCCAGTTGGTGAAAAAAGAACACAAAAATATGTAATAAAAGTGTTTGATTCGCTGTCTTTAGACAAATCTAGAATACAATGCTACAAATGCTGTCTTTAGAAAAATTGTTGTATTTACATCCTTAATCCTTGTTGGGCATATTAAAAATTGGATAGGTCTTAGGTAGTTAAATTAGTACAGTAACTGGTCAGCTTTGAGTTATAGTTAAGTCTTTTTTTAAATACATCACTTTCATTATTTATATATGGCAACATCGCTTTCTTGGTTCTGGTATCACAATGATGTGAAGTTACAACGCATGTGTAAATGACAATTTTATGTTTGAATGGTTAACACAGAATCAATTCGAAACAACAAATGTGTCATAGTTTTACTCTTAAATCAATTCGAAGCGTCAAATGTGTCATAATTTTAATCCAAACTTCAAAAAAATCGAAATTTAAAATTAAGAAAAAAGGTGTTAAATGTTGGTTGCGGCAATTTATTTTTTTTTGGAAAGTGATATTTATATGCTCTAGATGATTTATGAAAATTTTTGTGAAACTGCGTTTTTCGTAAGTGCTCAACTTTTTCCATTTTTAATATAATATGCAATATATAGATATAACTACTAACCGTCAGTTACTGGATTCTGAAGCATATCTGTAATCTTTAAATATCTCATTTGTCACCTACATTTCATAAAATACTATGTAAAAGAATTTCTACAAAAGACCGGCGTTTTGACCAGCCTTTCGGCGATTTGTCTATTCGGCGATTTGATTTGTCCATTCGGCAATTTGTCCATTTGGCGATTTGTCCATTCGACGATTTATCCATTCGGCGATTTGTCCATTCGGCAATTTGTCCATTCGGCGATTTGTTCATTCGGCAATTTGGCAATTTCGGCGTTTTGATCAAGTTGAATATTTTGATCAGAGTATCTTAATTAAATTTGTGACTTCGGCTTCGACGCCACAAGCCCGATCTATGCAGCGTCGTTTTACAGGACTCGGCAATTTTTCCACGTTCGGCGATTTGTCCATTCGCTATTTTGACCACTTTCAGCGATTTGTCCAAAGACTACTTTCGGAGTTTTGACCCGCCTTTCTACGATTTGTCAATTCGGCGATTTGTCCATTCGGCGATTTGTCCATTCTGCGATTTGTTCATTCTGCGATTTGTCTATTCGGCTATTAGACCACTTTCATCGATTTGTCTTAAGACTAATTTCATCGATTTGTCCAAAAGACTAATTTCGGCAATTTGTCCACGTTCGGCGATTTGTCCACGTTCGGAGATTTGTCCACGTTCGGAGATTTGTCCAACGACTAGTTTCGTCGTTTTGACCAGCCTTTTGGCGATTTGTCCATTCGGAGATTTTTTCATTCGGCGTTTTGTCCATTCGGCGATGTATCCGGATCCGGTTTGAGACACGGATCACACCTACCATCATGGTTAGAAAATATATGTACTTGGTTTCCAGTATTTTTTCATTTTTTTCCCAGTGAAAAAATATAGGCTAACGTAAATTAATCTTTAGCTTCTTCTGCTAAAATCTTCACTGCGTCATCTACAATAACTTTTTTGCAGATGCCTTTCCTACCAAAAAGACTTTCCCACATTACATTGCTAAAGTCATAAATATTGATGGTAACGATTACGACGTATTATGCTGCGGGATACAAATTTATTTGGCAAATATTTTTATGACTTTGTATTCTTTTATTTTTTGATTGACACCAACCCAATGACAAATCATTTCACCTACTAAGAAATGCCATCCAACCTGCCGCAAGGAATTTTATACTTCAAATGGCTTAAGCCCTATTCATATTATAAAAAATTAGTTTATATTTTTAATACCATTTACTAATTTTTTTTTTAATTCAAATTTTTCTTTTTTACCTCTCGACCTTCAGATAAGAGAGGTATAGGAATCATGCTAAAAATTGGGTAGTGAGTTTTCAATGGATAAACACGTTTTAGGGTCTCTAGAATACGATTTTAATATTTTCGCGATGATGTCTGTGTGTGTGTGTGTTAGTGTGTGTGTGTGTGTGTGTGTGTGTGTTAGTGTGTGTGTGTGTGTAATAGCGCATTCGACTCGTACGCTCTTAGTCGATGCCAAAGCGCTTTTAGTTCTGCACTGATTTCGTGCAACTTATTTATAATTCGAAACTTTATCGAGCAATACGCACTGGTGCGACCCAGTTCGGCAATGGCAAAGTGCATAATTTTATCGATATTCGACTGATGCAATTGACATTTCTATCTTTCTAACCTAATTTTATATCTGTATGTGTTTTTAACGAAATTTATTTAAATTGTCTATTAAACTCTTCCTCACTGTCATCACTTATATCTTCATCTTCCCTACTACAGGACAATAATAAAGACAGGGGTAACATATTTTAAAAATTGAGAATAAAACCTAACCTCTAAATCGGCACTGGCTGGCACTGAAAAAAAGTACAGTTCCAAAAAATTCGAACTTTGAACAAGCGCTTCTACCAGTCGAACAAAATTTCACTCTGCCCTTGTGCCGAGCAATTCCAGTCGAATGCAACAATTAGTTCAGTTCCGCCAGCCGAACAAAGAGCACTTAAAAAAGTCGGACTAAATGCGCACCAGTGCGACCAGTCGAATGCGCTATTAGTGTGTGTGTGTGTGTTTGGATGGATGTTGTAGTAACGATAACTCAAAAACTACTGAATGAAAAAATTTGAAATTTTGCATACAGGATTCTGATACCCTAGATTAGATCTGATTAGATTTTGGTGCCAATCGCACAACCGGAAGTGGCAGTTGCTATGGGTGATGACGCCATTATTATACAAAACGGCAATAAAGTTTTACACATATTTTGTATACCCTTTAGTTTATTTTCATCTCATTAAAATTTTCGAAACTTTTGCCATTGTTGCCAGATTTACAAAAAAATAATTTTTTTTCCTACTTTTTTGTGTCGACCTGTAAATTTTTGATTCAAAAATGGCGAGAGGTCATGTGCTGGCCACATCAGATTTTTTTTATGTTACAAACAAAGAAAACTGTTAATCCCTATTTACTATTATATTTTATACACTATACAGGGTATAACAAATTATAACAATTACCCAAAATTATAGGGTATAAGAAATTTCATAACAATATATTATTTTTTCTTCAAGCGTAAAGATAATGCATAAGTAGATGTTAAAATTGACTCCGCAAAATATGTAAAATTTCAGTAGTTTTAAGTGCAAATTAGTTATTTAAAATTATCAGACCTGATTACCACAAGTGTAAAGTGTTAAAAGTTATATCAAATTTCTCTAAGGTAAACTAGATTAATTAAATACTAGTACTAATATATAAATATCAAGTACATGAAATAGTCAAAAAATATTACCACTAAAACTGTAATAGTCCTAAAGAACTTTATACATTAATAAAAACAAATTAATTCAATAATTATGAACTCATCTATAAAAAATATTAAAAATTTTGATTTAAACCCTAATCATTTTATTCAATTAGGTTTTTTTTTTAAACGCGCTACACGAACGATGGTGTACTTTGATTTTATTTTCAAAAAATAAGAAGAGGTTGCCATCCAAATTTTTGATATTTTGTGTAATAATGTACAAAAAATCAAAACGTGAAATAAATTGGACAATAAAAAATTAGCTTTGAAGTGAAATTGGGGTTTGTTTGGAAATGCGCTACGCACATTACGGTATAATTTTAATTTAATTTAAAATAAAATTAGAAGGGGTTGCCACCCAAATTTTTAATATTATATTCTATAGATTATTAAAAAATATTGTTTAGAGGTAGTTTTTACCCTTAAAATTTAATAATTTTAATTCTAACCAGATGAATCGGGGGTACTCCTAAAGTGAACTTTAACCTAACGGCTTCTTTTATACAGACGATTAGATATTATTATTATTATTATCCATACTTTACGAATCATAATGATCGTTTTTCGTTTCTTTTATATTTTATGGCTACGCTTCTGCTTAATGTTTTGGAGAGACTAATTCATCCACAAACAAACAACCCTTTTCTGATTTCGTGTCAGTAGTGCGTAAACTACCACAAGTCGACTAAATCGATACCCTACCTGTCCTATTTTTTTCTGATTTAATAAATTTACATAATATTAGAAACTCTCGAATAAGTCACCTTCATTTTATAAGACTGGAACTTTTGGAACCTGGCACTGTAACTAAGCCTCTTATTTTTCCACGATGAATTTTTTAAATATCGATTATTGTGTTCCAATATCATGTATAACTTAAATAATAGAGTTTAAAAAATTGATTATAGAAATAAACACCCTAAAATGTTTGAAACGATAAAAAACATAAAACCCTAAGTCCATTTCTAATAATTTAAGCAATCGTGGTGTTGCAATGTGGAGGCTGAGCTAAGGAAAATCCAGTTTTGTGCCAAGTCGTATATACAAAAATTGAAATGAAACATACATTTAAAGCGATATAAAAATTTGAACAACCCGTGTTTTAGAGGTAGATAAATGCCAAGAAAGAAAGGCGTTCCATTTGCGCTTAGCAAAAAAACACAAGAGAATAATTACACGTACGGGAAATAAGGAAAGGTTACGTGCAGAGTGATTTTAACACTTTCGCTGCAACTTTTCATGAGTGGTTATACCCCTGATATATGGCTGTTCTTCGGGTCATCAATCAATATTTATGTATAAAAAATTTATGTACAGGTTGTTTATTTAATTTTGGAGTGTGACTCCTAAAGGAGTCATGCGCACCTGGCTAAGAATTTCTTGCTTAGTGCTGACCGTTTGTGTGAAGTTAGCCACGGTTTCTGACGTGTAGACTGTCGACTGCTGGATGGCTTGTTTTTACTCACAGTGTTGCCAAATTTATCAAAATCATATAAATTCAACAATTTCGGCTTACATAATATGTAGAATGCATCTTTTAAACTCTATGGAATAATCCCTAAAGATAACCATAGATTTAATTTCAACCTTGTCCATTAACAAATGACAATTATCTATGAGAGAGTCGGAACACAGAAAACACAAACTTCTGGGGAAGCCGATTAAAAGAGTAAAAAATTATAACATTAATTCTGATACATTAAAAAGTCAAGAAGCAGTAGCTCTGCCACGAAATTAAAAAATCCAAATACTATATAGAATAGGTTAAAATTCTTTGGACGGTCGGTAATCAGACATATAAAAAATAAAATAACTTCTCGGCAATAAAAATCCAAGAAATAGTAGCGCTGCCACAAAAATAAACATACCATTGAAAAGAGGGGATCAAATAATATATAGAATGGGTAATGAAATTCTTTGCACGGTCGGTAATACGAGAAACTAAAAATAAAATAACTTCTCGGGCAATAAAACTCCAAGAAATAGTTGCGCTGCCACAAAAATGAAAATGGCATTGGAAAGAGGCGATCAAATACTATATAGAACAGGTAATGAAATTCTTTGGACGGTCGGTAATAAGAGAAATAACTTCTCGGGCAATAAAAGTCCAAGAAATAGTTGCGCTGCCAAAAAAATAAAAATACCATTGAAAAGAGATCAAATACTATATAGAACAGGTAATGAAATTCTTTGGACGGTCGGTAATAAGAGAAATAACTTCTCGGGCAATAAAAGTCCAAGAAATAGTTGCGCTGCCAAAAAAATAAAAATACCATTGAAAAGAGGAGATCAAATACTATATAGAACAGGTAATGAAATTCTTTGGACGGTCGGTAATAAGAGAAATAACTTCTCGAGCAATAAAAGTCCAAGAAATAGTTGCGCTGCCAAAAAAATAAAAATACCATTGAAAAGAGGAGATCAAATACTATATAGAACAGGTAATGAAATTCTTTGGACGGTCGGTAATAAGAGAAATAACTTCTCGGGCAATAAAAATCCAAGAAATAGTTGCGCTGCCACAAAATATTCGAAAAATTGATGTGTGGCTAACGTTGAACAGTGCGGCTGCTTTTCGACCAGAATTATGTGGGTTTTCTTGAAACTCAAGCATAACATCCAATTTTGTATCATCACTTACTGCATTGGCAGCTACTTTTTTATCTGTCTTACATGACCAAGCTCGCGAAACTGCTTTTCTATTTTACTAATTGTTCCTTGGGATATAGGCGGCAAATTTGGAAATTTTTCGTGAAATAAGCGAGAAACTTCCATTTGTGTCCGTGTGTTATCACCATAACCAATCATTTGTAGAATGGTTATTTTGTGCATTTCTGTTAAATGAACCATTTTTCTATTATTACGTACAGTTAACGAAATTCAAACGACAATAGCACTGACACTAATCACTACTGTCATGCAGGCAGACAACAAGTTGCTAAGGCTATGAGTTTTATACGAAAATAAACAAAACTGTTTTTGACTTTTTTTATTTCATATCAGTAAAAAGGGACACAGGATTGGTTTTTGCTTACTTTCTCAATATCAAGAGCTAAATGGGAAATAAGTATTGAGTGTAATGTAGCGAATTTGAGAAATAAAATAATTTTCTCCACGACCATTACTGAATGTATGAATTCTGAAATCATTTTTAATAATAGAATGTAAACATTCACCCTCTAGAGTCTGAATATTTATTCTATAATACTTGCCTCTTATGCATTTTGCATGTATTTTCATTCTTTATCAAGGTAAAGAATGGATTTTCTGTAATCGAATTAAACAATATCGATTGCCGTGGACTTCAAAAGTGTCACTGTCAGATATAAAATGGCGACGGTAATAATTATTTTCAAACAAGTTTTAATTTAAACAAAATAATGAGTGAAAAATCAAGTGAAGTAGATATAGAATTTAATAATATCTGAAATTGTAAATTATGAAAAAACATCAATGCACCAGATTTTAATATCGGTAAGTGTACCACAGCACTATAAATATTAATACAATGTCAACAAATAACTTGTGTTCAGATTTAATTTAATTTTGATTTATACTTTTTGATCGTGGAGAAAATATAGTCTGTTACTCGGTCAGAATGAAAAAATTCGACACTCGTGGTTCCTCACACTCGCATTCGCTCGCGTTCGGAATTTTCCACTCGTTTCGAATTTTTCATTCTAACCTTGTTACAGAATCTACTATTCTTTTTTTTAATGTTAATTTTTGTAGTAAATCTGAAAACACTTAATATTTCCGAAACCGTTGAAGATAGGTATAGGACATTGTACATAAATTATGTCTAGAATTTTCTGAAGAATCGAAAAAATAAATAATATACAGGGAGTTGTATTTAAAATAAGAAAGTTGGTATTGGCCACTGTCACATGACACACCCTATATAATTTTTATATATTTTTTAAAATGCGCATTTCAAAATACAAATCGACGTGTCTAAGCGTTTTTCCCAACACGCCCTCATTTATTCGTTATAGAATTTATTCCACTTGGCTGTTCCGCACTGTATAGCATATTTTGTATGATACTATTATCACTATTTTTTATGTATATTTTGTTCTAATATCCATGTAATTAGACCCTTGATGGCCTGTTTGGATAAAATAAATAAATAAATAAATAAATAAATAAATAAGAATACATTTCTAAAAAAAAACAGTAACAATTAGCAACCAGTAACATAAAACAGAAATCATTAGATCACCAAACTCTAAAATCGGTAGTCGCACTGTATCTCATACGTCCAATTACTTCCTTTTCTGGTATGGGTATGTGGCGAAGAACTTAGGGAATAATAAAGTAACTTTATCGTGGGTACCAGGTCACAAAGGTATCGCTGGAAACGAAAAGGCTGACGAGCTCGCAAGAAGCGGGTCGTCCACCCCATTAATTGGTCCAGAACCAGCGATGGGAGTACCAAAACGTACGTTTAGGAACCATACTACAGACTGGATCAAGCGAAAACACAAATTATACTGGGACAATGTACCCGGACTTCTACACGGGAAAAGTTTATAAAAGAACCGTCAAAGAAGGTAATTGAAGAACTGCTTTCAATGAGTAGGAATTAACTACGAATTACCACAGGGCTCCTCCCGGGACAACTTCCCACCAGAGAGCATCTAAACAAAATGGGGCTATATAACGGCGACCTTAAATGCAGACAATGTAATAAATGGACCCAGAATACACTCCACATACTATGCAACTGTGAGTCGCTGGATCACAAAAGGCAAAGAATATATGGAAAACCAAAAATGGATCCAGAAGACTACTACAAACAGCCATTAAAGAACCTGTACAAACTAGTACAGGGAACAAGGTTGATGGACTGGATTGGGTGCAGTAGACAAAGAGACGGGAGATTACGCAATAAACACACGAGGTTGCAGTTAATCCCGTTGTAAAGAACAGTCCCGCACAAAAAAAGAGGTACCGAATATTTACGAACTTTAGGATGCCGCGAGCATAAATTACAACAATGTTTATATAGGTCTGATCTCTCAGATCGTCTGCGACTACTGGAAGATTAATAGAACTAAAAGCGGTAAAACAGCCTTAATTGCGTTATCAATTGACCCCTGTTGTTGTCATTTAAAATTTTCAAGGGCCTACCCTGCAAGATGGTAAATAATTTATTATAAAAATGGAATTTACCGTATAGAAGTAAGTGGGAGGGAGAGTAATACTTTGTAACATTTTGGCATTATGTAAAAAAATATATTAACTTAAGTGCTAAATTTTGTAGAATATTGTTCATTTAAAAACGGTCAATGACCATAGTCATTAATTTAATTAAAGTGTTGATATTTTGGAACATTCTTTTATTTTTAAGTTCCCTAATGTTGTTTTAATTTTATTTTTATTTTTTCGGTTATAATCAGGAAGTGGTAATTTAGTAATGTTTGTAGTAGAATATAATTAAATTTTACAATGTTTGATACAAATATTAATATAGATGGTTTCTAAAATATTTTTTATTATCGGTACCTGTAGCAGGTTATAAATAGATCAAGGGTAGGTCATAATTGCAAACATGTAGATTCGTTTTCATGCTTTTTTCATATAGCAAGTTTCCGTTCTTGTTACCTAGTTTATTGTTATCTGATGGAAATTTTAACCAATACACGTCAACTTGATTCGAATAAATCCATTTTTATTATTAAATCGATGACCTATTGAAAGAATAAATAATTATTTGAAACATAGAAACCTGATACCGAGAGGCCTATTTTTATAAAATCTTTAAAAGGAATCCATTCCTACCTTATTTCGTATAAAAATCAAACGGTTTTATTTAACAAGCAATTTTTTGAATTTTTGGGGATCAATCTAATCAAAAGTATGGAGTCAGATTTTTTCAAAAATCTGCTCCCATTACTATTTAAATTTTAGTAAAATGCAACATTCCCAAAATTTAAAAATGAAATAGGCCACTGGAATTAATAAAAAGAAGATGATTTCCAAGAAGTTTCATCTCCAAATGATTTTATTGCATAGAATGTTATTCATATAAGATTCATAAAAGTTTGTGAAAAACGGTTTGTTTTAGTGCCTTAATTAACATATTGGGTCATTTAAGACCTTTTATGGGCTGACTGTAGCCATTAAACATTAAAAGTGCATAATTTGAATCCGTTAAAAAAAAATTAATAATTGCTTTGAAGTCATTAAAATATCGTTCAAATTTTATACTCGGGGAGTTTTCGAGGTCAGTAATTACGAATTTGAAGAGAAAATGGCAGACTGACAAAATTCAATTTTAAAAGTAAATTTTTTCCCTTTTTTTAATTTATGTTTTTTTTTTAACTAACTTTTCAATTTTTTTTTGCATTTTCCACTCCTCCCCTCCTATATCTTATTTCTTAACACGTTGGCATTGAATGTGAAAATTGATAAAACGAAAAGTGCATAATTTTTTTTTCCATATATAACTTGTGTTTACTTTTACCTTTGTTTACGTATCTTTTCAAATACAAACAAATACGGAAGATTATCAACATCAACCAGTGTACCTATTCTTGAAACCAAGAGAAAAGTTACTCCCAAAGTAGCTCCCTACTTTTTCTACTCCAAGCTTTTTCTCTCGGTACAAAAATACCTTATTCTTGAAAAAAAGGAGTGAGTGAAAATACACACATAGTTGCCAAGTGTTGAGATTCAATTTTAGCCAATCACAGTAGTTAAATTTCTGACAGCCATGTGACATAAGATAAGACATAACTGTAATGTATTAGATATGGACCGGTGTCGTATTAAAAAAAAACATTAACAAAACACAAAAAGAAATGCTGGTCGATTACATTTCGCACCGACCACAGATGTATTCGGTCAAATTTACCCCCACATTCATCCGGACTCAGCGCTAAGCCCCCTGGTCTGAGCTGGCCACAACTTTAAATTGTATACCTGAGGGAGCCAATAAAACCTGGAAAGCTTGGAGGAAAGTAAGTATTATGAACTCTTCCTATTTCAACCTCCTGCAGAGCTTCCTCCACATCGTCATTCGTGGGATTATTCCGTATCAATAATTAATTACTATTATCCATTATATTAGTAAACTTCCCAGCAAAACTCAAAAAAATAAAGACAGGAAATACAAACAAAATAAATCGGACAGACAGATTAAATAGTTAGGTTAATGTTTCAAATAAATTTCTACTCCCTACAAATTTCACTCGCTAATGACCAATAGAAATTTTATACTCCCTGGAAGAACAAAAGTCCCACATATTTCCATCAAAATATTTCTATTTTAATTTCTACTCCCTGATTTTCAAGAATAGGTGCACAGCTCTACAGAGTACAAAATACAACAGTGACAGTGTAATATGCAGTAAGCAGACGTGGACGCAACTTTTCACTAACCTTTCACTTAATCAGGAACGCTTGTGCCCAGCATTTATGTACCAAACAGCAAATTATTACCTGATCTCGTTAAAATAGTCGTTTTCTTTATCTAACAGCGGAATCTAATATCTATTTATCTCTCTTGATTTTGAATGCGAATTCACAGTGGATAGGTCCAAATTTTCATCTTTATTCAATTAACATATAATAGTTTTCTTCCATCTTTGTCTGTATAAGTGATATTTAATAGCTGTTATTCATTCGTATTCTCTTCTTTATACATTTGCAGTTAATGGCTTGACGGTAACTTCATTGCACATAAGTGACGTCATGATCGTAATGGCGGCATATTCAAATAATTACAAATTTGAATTTTTAAATTAATTTATTCAAAAATCTAGCTCAAATTACGGTAGATAATTAAACTCAATGGGTTTTATTTGATTAATTCTAACTGTTAATAAAGAAAAAACCTGAGGTTATATTTTTGTTGAACTCCCCATTTTATTCGTCACTAAAGAATTTTCTTTTTACACATCCATCTAGTTCTGACAGCCGGGTTTAGGTCCAGTAGCACTTCTATATGTGATCTCTTGTTGGAAATACCTTGAACATTTAAATGCAGGACTTGTAGTATTGCAATTGAGTTTGATTTGTTGGTACCTCTATGGAGATATCAGCCTTTTTAAAGGTACCTTGGGTTTTTAGATAATTATCGATTTTGTCGCAGGTCATGTGACGTTTTGCACGATAAAGGTATAACCAAGCTTTTTTATTGCTTTAAATTCCGTATTCTCCTCATTCTCTCCAAACTTTCTTCGTGATTTATTTTTTTTTTTTGTAGGTTACTTTATGGTATCCCTCTTCGTCTATCGAAGATGACGTGTTATCATTGTTATTCAAGTTCATGATATCCTTCATTATATTAAATTGAATATTTGTGCCATTGGGGTCTCAGGTAGCACTGTTTGCTTTGTTTACCTTTTCTTCTAAGTAGTTAATTTTTTATTTTAATATTAAATTATTTTGGTTTATTTGAGAATATTTTTGTTCTTTTTCATGTAATAGTTGTTTGAGTAGTTTAATTTATTTTTCTAAAATGTTTATTTTTACCTCGTCATCTATATAGTTGTTAGCACTAGTATTTTTTTTTTGGTTGGCTTGGTTGGTTGACAGCATATTATTGTCACATATTTGGTCACTTTTAAGTTTATTTTTCACTGCACATGATAGGTGGAAAATGTTACCACAGTTCGCACACACTGGAATAGAGATTTGGGGCGCTAGAAAGATTAGCATACCAAAGGTTTGCGAACTCTACATAGCAATCACTGGCGCATATGCATCTACCCCTTGCAAGTCACTTTGTGGAGCGAAGTATTAAATGTGATGGATAGAATACTTATCTTTACCTGGAACTTGGAATGGCAGCATAATGACAAGGGCCGCTACTTACACGAATTAATACCGACTATAAAAGACTGGCCAGAGCGGAACACATGTGTACTTAAACGGAAAGCAGTTCACCTTTTGACAAGCAATGGAAACTCACAGGTTCACATGTATAGAATCGGCGAAGCTGACAACTCAAACTGTAACGCATATTCTTTTTAATTGTCCTAACAACTCTGAAGCACGGACAAAACACCAATTTTCTCCGATAGTCCGGCCCAAGCTTTTCGTAGTATTTTGCATCTTTTAGATGCGCTTTCTGATTTTGAACTTGAACCAATTCAAGACTGAAGAGACCAGAGAAACCTCGTAACTATTCATTTGAATTTTTACAGACTACAGTTCAATAGTATTCTTAATCTGATTCAATAGAAAATTTTCTTAATTTATTTTTATTTTATTTTTTTTAAATCAATCTAGAATAAAATTTAATTTACATTACTTGCAATGAGGGTATAATAGGTACCTCACTCAAATCAGCTTCGGCCCAAATACTCCTCCCTCTGACGGGCCAAAAAAGTAGAAATAAGAAGAGGAATCGAGGCAAGTAAATCAATCTAAGATCTATTATGATGTGGGATCCTCCTTTCTTTTACATTTTTTACACACACTATGTTTTTGGTAGTTTTCGTTTGATGGCATTAAAATTGTTTCTCATTAAAATTTTCTTCGATAATGGCAGAGAGAACATTTTTGGATTCTCACTTTCTTGACATCTTCATCAAGGCGCTACTTTTGAAGAAGTTAAATATTTACACGCAGTCACCTATTTTTTTACCGTTTATCAGTTTTTTTATTAAATGGCAGCGCGTTAAAAATAAGATATAGGTTGGGGGGAGTGGGAAATTCAAAAAAAATTGAAAACTTTCTCTTCAAATTCGTAAATTAGTGACCTCGAAAACTCTAAGTATAAAATTTGGACGATAATTAATTTTAGAACAATTATTAAATTTCTTGTTAAACGGATGTAAATTATGCACTTTTAGATACGTTTAATGGCTACAGTCGACCCATAAAGGGCCTGAAATGACCGATTACGTTACTGAATAATAATAAAACAATTTGTTTCTTAAATTTTTATGAAGCTTAAATGAATATCTTTGAAAATCCCTTGAAAAATGCACAAAAACAGCAAAAAATGCACTGTCTGCATAATTATGCATTTTTAGTTATTTTCCCCGCCATTCTGTGCGCGATTATTAAATTTATTTTTTCACCAATGCAAATTATACACTTTTAGATGCATTTATTGGCTACAATCGGCCCATAAAGGGTCTGAAATGACCCAATATGTTACTTAAGCCTAATACTAAAACAATCTATTTTTCTTAAATTTTTATGAATCTTTGAAAAACCCTTGAAAAATACACTTTTTGCATAATTATGCATTTTTAGGTACTTTCCCCGTCATTTTGTACATACGGACTATGATTTTTCAAGTTCTTATACCTAATAGATGCATTCTATGCAATAAAATCTTTTTGAGATGAAATTGCTTGAAAATAACCTTCTTTTATTTATTCCAACGTCCTAAAATTAGTTATTGAACGTTGAAGCGATGGAACCAGTGGCGGAGCTCGTACGTTTATTAGTAAAATTTTATGCCCACGAGCTCCTCCACTGGTTCAATCGCTTCAACTTTCGATAACTAATTTCATTTTTAGCAAATTTTAGAAATATATCGTACTTTGTTGTTGTGCGCCTAAACGAATTAAGATAAACGAATATAATTATGGAAATGGTTACATTTTATTAATGTTTAAATATATTTTTGAAAAAACTAAAATTAGAGCGAGAATTATTTTTTCCTTAAAAATGGGCCATGTTTAGAAAATCTTTTTCTGTACTTTTGATTACATGAACCATAATAATCTCCAAAAATTTAATACAATTACTCAGTAAATAACGCCATTTGATTTTTAGGGAATAAGGTAGGGTATGGATTCCTCTAAAATATTGGCAAATATAAAAATAATAACAGTATTAACGAAAAATAAAATGAAGCATAATAAGTGTTTAAAATATTTTCCATTATATATCGTTACGCTATTTCAATAATATTTGAAATCTCAAGTTTGGGGTGAGTTCTAGACAAAAACATTAAACATTATAATTATAAATCCCAAAAGTTAACCATATATGAAATTTGGTCCAAGTTTCAAGGAAATTAAGCACGAAGTCAGGTACTACAAGAATTTAATGTAACAAACAAGGAGGCAACTAGTTTCGGTGTCAATCCATGATCAGGCCTACATACAAACGTTCAATGGTTAATATACAAAATGTGTAAAAACATCACAAACTTGCCATTATTTTAATAAACTTATGCAGGGAAATTTAAAGTTGGTTTACTAATTGTGAAACTACATATTATGGTACTTGAAAAAGGGGTTATTAACTAACTAAATACATGTTTAAAATATTGAAAATTATTCCTAAACTATGAAATAGGTTTAATCCTAGGGACTGGCGTTGTAACTCCTGCCATCTAGGGACCGCACCTTAATTGGGCGGCTGAGAGCCTTGGAAGATGAAAAAAACAGAGGTCCAGGCCATCTCGAAAAGTGTTTGAGAAAATAATTTTAGATTATTGCACAGAAGCTTGATTAACAATTTTGAAGACCGCCAATGACAAAATTGACATATGACACTATTTAAAAGTGACAAACGTCACTGTAAACATCAATTGTAAGGGGCCACTAAGAACTAAAATTTAAAATGAAAAAGTTAAAATAATGGTAATTATTGTGTTGATACATGTTAGTGAAAACTATGAACATTAAAAAGTATTTGTAGAGTAATAAAATTATTAAAGGGAGTAACAACAATTGAAATATTAAATGATTAATTAGATGCAAGCACTTGAAGGAGATTCGGTGCAGGACAGGCAGAAAGAAGAAAAAATAAGAAGATTAATTTGACAAATGACATGTGACACAAAAATGGAAGAGGAGGTTGACAAATCTCAAGAGACAGAATTGGAAGCAAAAGATGGGTTACAAATCAAAAGTGAAAATATGAAAATAAAGGGCCTCAGTAACTGTAGGCATTGTAAATGAAAAGGGGGGGAACAAAGGGGTTGGGATTATCATAGGTTAGGGCTAACAATCAGAAGTTGGAACAGGGTATCTCAAAAGTTGAAAAAGAAAGGAATTCAAAAATCAAATCAAGTCTACAAACCCGTCTAATAAGAAAATGTGGTTCTCTTTAGGACGTAATTGTTCGTTCAGATAAATGATATTAGGATTAAGTAGGCAGGAGTTGATTTCAAACAGCTCGAGAAGGTTTAGTCTGTTACCTTTTTGACAGTCGTGAAGGAATTTAAAGTCAGATATTGAAAAGGAATGTTTAGAAGAAAGGATGTGATTCGAAAATGATAACTAAGTGTTGGTAATAGTTGTGTCTTTGAATTTAAATATGTTTTAAATATGTATTTAGTTTATTAATAACCCCTTTTTCAGGTATGGTTCTCTGTCTATTTTTCCCTGTATTTTGTTTGACTTCTTGATAAAAGTTCTTCATTTCTTTATTTACAAATCTTTCTTCGATTCGTTTTATCCTGCCTTCCATATCTTCTTTGATATTCTTCTTTGCTCTTTTGTTTTGTCTGTATCTATCTTTAACATTTTCTGTTTGGCTTGTTTCCTCTTTTTTATTTCTTTTTTACATTCGGCATCGAACCATTTGTCTCTATCCATCTTTTTTGTTTTCATTTTACCGCTTTCTTTACAGTTTTCTCTATTTTTTCCATTCCTCATTAACATTCTGGTTCTGTTCTTCTACTATAGTCGTCCTGATTTCTTCCAGATATTTTCTTTTGATTGTTTTAATTTCTATCAGTTTTCCCACTTATAACTTTTTTCCCATTATACATTTATTAATTATTGTTAAATGAAAGAGCGGCCACGGATGTGGTATAACGTTCCGTGTTTTTTGATCTAATGACTATTGACTTTTAAAACCCGGAGTTAAATTTCAAAACCGAAAACGGTATCCAAACAAACCATTAGGAAACTAAGTTTGGCACTACTCGCTTTGCTAGTGATGCAATAATAACACGTCAGTAACACATACAACTCATTCTTATTGGAATGTAAAATCGATTGACGAGTGTTGGTTGAGTTTAGGAATTACACCATTACCATTATTTTAATTTATAATATATAATGTTTTGATAATTTAAAATATAGAAAATAAAACCACATCTGGATATAATTAGTTTGAGGGTTTGCTGAAGAAAATGAAATAAATTTGTAAATAATAAAAATATGTAAATAAGCAGTAATTAGGACAGTGCCATTTTAATTTTAATTATTAAGGTTTGACAATAAGTAAAAAGTGCATATGGAAAATTCGGAACATTGGGTACGTTGTGGATCACGGTCAGAGGAAAAAAGATATGAGATGTCAGTTGGACAGAAGTAAAAAAATTATTAAGAGATGTCAAAAAAATTTTAAAAGAAAAATAAAAAGTTATGTGAATTTGAAGAGAAAATAAGAAATAGAAACGATAGTCAAGGCATATAAAAAATTTCAAAGAGTACAAATTTAGAGGAAAGAAAAGTATAAAAAAAATTAGAATGCAGCATGGCATTAAAAGGGTCATCGTTAAGGAAGGCAAATTAATATTAAAAAAACTGAATATTATACCATATTAGAAGAAGGTTAGTTAAGATTAGTTAAGGTTAGTTAAGGTTAGTAAAGTTTGAGTTAGGGAAAGTGACGTCACATATATAACAATAAAAATAATAAAAATTTAGATAAAAAAAAAATATTTGAAACGTTCAAATAAAATTGTAATTAAAATAATTATTTTGTATTTTTTCAAGTTTTTTGACAGTTATATCCAGAATATGAGTATTGATAAACCTAAATTAAATTAAAATATAATTTAAAAAAATCTATAAGCGTACAGGGAGATATCAACACGACAATAAGTATATATTGATGTGGTTTATGTTTACTATCATCTCAACTACTTAGTACACTATAAAATTCTTATTTGTAAATAAACACTTATATTTAAATACTCAACAAATAAATAAAATTTATTGATATGGAATTAAAAAGAATAAACATTTTTTAATATAAAATTTTAAAATCATAAAAACCATTAAAATAAAACTGTTAACAGTAAAGGAAATAACACCCTGTACATAAATTACCCTACCTTAATGATAAACTGCCACCTTAATAATTTGGTTCAAATTAAGTATTGGTAAAAATTGAAGTATCCACCATTGGTGGTAATTAAAAATGAAAAAACTAACCTATTAAAACTAGTTTAGAAATTTTAAAATAATCCCTGGAAGTAAATTCAATACAAAATCTTAATAAATTCAATTTAATATTTAAAAATCCAAATTTTCTGAAATTTTATAATAAAGGATTTTGATTGGTCCATTGAAATTTTTCATCAAACAGATTTGATTTTCTTCGTTGCTAAGGGATAACGAAGGGGTGATGATTTTGGAAATTTAAAAAAGAAGGATATTCAAAATTACCCCTTAAAATAAATAAATTTTTCTTGAAAAGAAATTGGAATACAAAATTCATTAAATTAAATAAATTTAATATAAACAAATATTAGGCTGATAATGTAAAATTATGTATATAAAATAAATAGTGAATCAAATTCACGAACCCTGAAGAAAAATTTTATTCAGCCTCTACGAAGGATCGTAAAAAATCTTCCAAACGTAGAAAGAAGATAGAAACTTTCAGTGTACTTTTCAGTGAAGGTAATCAAGTCTTTCCTAAAAAAAATATTTTAAAAGAAAAATAAATAAACATTTTTCTGAGGTTATAAAACGTTTAAATAAAATATAAAATTAAAATCAATTTTTGTAAATATTAGAATAGTTTGTAAATATTAGTTTTAAAAGAAACTTACCTGGTGAATTTAAAAATTTTATTATAATCAACACAGCTGTGAAAGGATTCTTAAAAGTTTTAGCTATTTTCTATTCATCAGCCCTCGGTTTGTGTGAAGTGTGTTTTTACGTCGTGTCTTCATTCAAAATTTTTGTTAACATTTTAATGAAATTAAATTAAAGTTTTATTTTTAATCGTAATTAAATGAATATTTGTTTCTCATTTATAAAATAGGATTTAAAAAAAAATTATATTAAATTAAACAAATTTGATAAAAAAAATAAAATATTAAAAAAAATCAGAATATTCAAAATTTACACAGAAAATTCAAATTTTTTTCCTCCCTGAGACTAAAGAAAATTCATTGCTTTTAATAAAAACAATAGTTTAATAAAGGTTTAATACAAATTATTTAAATGGCGCCCAACAAAATATAAAATTTTAACAAATTCAAAAAAAAAAATAAGAAATCATATTAATTAAAAGACCTCAAAATTTCAATTCATATCAATATATGAGGAGCAGACTTTCTAGATGCATTTTGTCCATTTTTTCAAATTTTCAACCAAATGTGGCATCACAAACTACATACATAGAGCTACAATATTAGGCTACAAAAGACGTTCTATATGCATTTTCTCCCATGCAAATTAAATGATAAAAATACCTTGGACTTTCTATGTGCTGTATGTCCATTTTCGACAGACAAACTAATAGAAGTTTGTCCTTGCGCCGTGGAATCCAGAGCCTCTCGAAACTGTTAGTGGTACTGTCAGGGGCAAATTGGGTTGACGATCCTGAGCTAACATGGTTACAGCCAATTCTCTCTGACAATCGTGTACGAAATGACAAGACAAGGTAACCAAGTTGAAACTGACGATGTTGACGTTATCGAAGAAGCTGACATATGCGATTGCAATAATGATGACGATGGGGACCTTTATGACATGTGAAATGTCATTATTGTTTTATTTCATTTTAGAAAACTATTTCGTATTTCAAAAATAAAATACTATTCTTATAAATCTACATAAGTTTTTTACATCCTTATTGCGAAGTCAATCATGCCGCTTTGTGTAGACAATCAAAATGCATCTTGTCCCAGGGTGAAAATCTAAATGTAGTTTGTCCAACAGTTTTTTTGAGTTTTTCGGGATATAATCAATACTAGATTTTTCGCATATAGGTATAATATTTGCATGATTTTTCATCAATTTTTTGAGTATATCAATTTTTTGGTTAATTTATTCCCAAACGCGTAGCAGTTTTTCTTTATTTGCCAAAATTACAAAAAATGGACAAAATGCATCTAGAATGTCTGCTCCTCATATACTCTTTAGTTTTCCTTCAATTTTATCACTTAATTCTTGTATATTACTATTCAGTTTACTAGAGATGGTATTTTTAATTTGAGAAATGCTCATATTTGGGCCGAATAAAATCCTTATGCAACTAGACAAACTCATTCGCAGCATAAATTTTCTATGAATATTTGGTGTAGAGTTTTAAATAATAATTTAATTGGACCACATGTGTTACCTCATACATTAACGGGTGAAGACTACTTAGAATTTCTACAAAACACGTTACCTGTATTGTTACAGAATGAGAATATTGGCGGAATGTATTTTCAGCATGATGGTGCTTCACCTCATTTTAGAATAATAGTTAGAGAGTTTCTAAATAATAATTTTCCTAATATGTGGATAGGCAGGGGTGGACCAAATGAGTGGCCTGCAAGGTCGCCAGACTTTAATCCCCCTTTTAATACTACGTTTGGGGATATCTGAAGATAAAAGTGTATTCATCTGAAATCAATACTAGGCAAGAACTTTATGACCGTATTCAAAACCCTTGCGAGGAAATAAGAACTAATCCAGCCATGATTAGAAAATCAGTTCTAAATATTATTCGAAGAGCAAGACTGTGCATTCAAGAAAATGGTTCACATTTTGAACAGCTTCCTTAGGTATTTTTTAATTGAATAATAAATTTTATTAATTACATGACCCCATTAATTGTTTGGGTATTTTATTTTATTGATTTTCAATTTCAGTTAAAAATTACGCTACTGTTTTCGTTTTATGCAAAATTAAGATTTTACCACTTCTAAAAAAAGCTTCCCTTGGACTAAAAACCAATTTCAAAAGGACATATTTTGGTCAGAAACTTGATATTTCTTTCTTCAAACTTAAACATTTTTTGTTTTTTTTTCTTGAAAATTTAGACTACTGTCTTACGGATTGCTTTTGTGAATCATAAATTTGTCCTATATTTGTCATCAGAAAATAAAGATTATTTTGCACTTGTATTATTTAAACAATGTTTTATTAAGCAAAAACCTAAAAAGAAATTTACTTTGATACCATAAAAGAATTATATTGAAAACTGAGCGTTATCACTAAAAAACAATTCCTAATAAATAAACACAAACTATGTACGAATTCCACGAAAATTAATAAATCTTAAGTTTGTTTTTAAAATTTTTATAATAGAATGAAATGTGCAGTCTCAAGAAATATGTATTCCCACTCAACTTTTTCCGCTCTTTTCGAATATGCAATCCAATGTTTAAAATTTCGATAACTTTTTTTGAAGCCGGCCCTGGATTTCAAATTAGGTCACTATGTTTGTTGATTGTCCTAATAGAGTAGAACAATCTTGCTAAATATCAGAAAAATATACGTGATGGTTCGAAATATACGGAGGGTGAAAGAAATGAGCAATATTGACAAAACACCCTGTAACTTTGTAATGAAGCGAGCTAGACCCATCGTATAAGGTTTTTTGGATTCGTCTAAGTGTCCTTTATCCACAGATAGCGTATGTACCTTTACCTATGAAACACCCTGTATAAATCAAACATGAATTAACTTTCACCACGTGACTTTCGTGGTTGCCATGTAGAGAATTACTCAAGGAAAATGTGCTTGTTTTTTAGTATTTTCCGGTTAAGTATACCTTCTAGTACATTTTTTAGGCGTAGAACAGGGTAGAGCTCCACAAAACATAATTATTCGTTTTTGGACGAGATCTCGCCTAGTACGGTAACTAAAAATATCCGGTTATGTTTTCAAATTTATCTAGAGAAAAAAGTTGATGGCCATATCAGGTTTACCAAAAAAAATGCAATAGACGCGCTCTCAATAATTAAATACAAAATCGATTGCTGAAAATCGTAGCTTCCTAACTTAAATATTAACGGAGCGCCCGTCCAAAAACGATTTCAGACAAGATAACATATGATATTGGCGCCTCTTAAATACGTATACATAAAATATTTTAATAGTAATAACAATGAATATATATATTGATAATAATAATTATGGGACTATTTATATGTTACTAGCAGTAACATTATAAATAAAATAAAAATATATGCCTGATAAGTAACAGCATGAAATAAACTTTAGTTATTTGACTGTATATTTTATTTCAAATCAAACCGCTATACTTGCTCACGTCCTATATAATTTTATGGTAAGCTAACTTTTACTATTTTAACATAATTAAAATAATTATTTTTCTGCATCTTAGATAAAGAACTAAATAATCGATTAAGCCTAATTTTATCATATCAAACGTCAGTGGTATTTGCATGAATCGTAAAAATGTATGTAGAAATAAAACGACTTTGATTTATTACAATATACCATTCAATAGTTATTGTTTTGTTAAAACGTGTCTTGTTAAGTTTACTTTTCTTTCTTGTTTATTCGATTTTCCACACCATAAACACGAATGTTCAAAAAACAAGATATAAATGAATTTATTCCAGTGACGTATCAAAAAAATAAATATTATTCATTCCTTATATTTTAATTTTACAAGTTGTAATTGTAAATCATTTTTATTAGCCAAAAAACCAACAAAACGGAAACGAACCACAACCAGCTTTACCACCTGGACCTCAGTCGACGAACGTACAACGTCCATTAAGCCGAACCGATAGCCGAACTAACTTCCCTTACCGTCCTCCATTTCCAAATCAACCACAACAGCCAGGAAGCATTCCTCCAAGACCCCAGCAAGTCAGACCTCCCGGACAGTCGTTTCCTATAAGAAATCACGCACCTTTACAACGTCCTCCGGGAATTCCTCCAGGAGTTCCACCGGGTCAAGGTCCGCCACCTGGACAACCGTTTCCTATAAACCAACAAAGACCTAACTATAGACCATTATCTCCTTTCCCAAGACCTGGTATTCCGAATCAAAGACCTCCTGGTATATTCCAACAGAGGTCCGTACCAGGATTTGGTAATCTAAGACCGCAGATACCTGAAGAAGGGATTATTAGAAGTCAAACTCTGGATTCTTCAGATATTGAAATTTCTAAAAACGATGATATTAAGAATACCCCTCATGAATATGTTAAAACACCCTCCATAGCTGCTATGAATAATAGAAGCTACAGTTTAAGCTCTAATCCACCAGAAGTACCTGTAGATTCAAAGGAGGAGTCTCGACGGAGATCTGTTAGCAGCGTTGACAGTTATGGAGAAGGAAGACCTACTTCTAGACCTTCTTCGAGACAAGGTTCAACTGGATCTACAGAAAACTTGGACAAAAAGGAAGAAATTCCTTCTAGACCGGAATCCAGATCAACATCTAGGATGAACAAAATTTTAGAAGATGAAGACAGATCGCCTAGTTCTCTAACTGACGTTTCTCAAAAAAGCGTGGATTTATCCCCAATTAACAACCCTAAATCAATAATTCAAACTCCAGATAAACCACCTAGCGGAGCTCATCTACCGAATGGTATCAAAGAGGAGCCAAAAAGAAGTGATAAATACTTAGATTTGGGTAAAACAACAAGGATCAAGTCTTCAAAAAAATCAGGTTATTATTTTAAACACGAGCTTTTATTTTGGTATATTCAAAAACGGTTTTAATATTGGTTTTCTTTGTTTCAGAGGGTGATAATGACAGTGGAGTGGATGAATCTACTCAAGGAAATGTAAGTAACATTTTTGCATTATTAATGTTAATTACTAATAATCCGACAAGAGGGAGGTGAAAATTTTTTGAGAATATTTTGTTGTTTGCTTAGAAATTTCGTCCTCCTTAAATAACACGAGATGTTAGTCAAGTGGTATTTTGGGATGATTTTCTTGAGTTCAATTTGCATAATTTGTAAAGAAGCAACAAAATGTTTAAATAAAATCTCACCTCGCGTGGTAATTAGAAAGATTATTTAACAATATAAATTGTTTCCATATACAGGGTAGGGTGTCCCAACTAAAATTTATATCCCCAAATATTTTGAGTTTTGTTCAAATTTTGAAAAAATGGCAAAACAGGTCAATTTTAACCTTCCAAGAACCACCCCTTGAAAAACCTTAAATGGCAAGGGGTGTCAAGTAATACATCATTTTGAAGCTACCTTTATAATCTATGCTATTTTTTATTTTGAATGATTTTCTGTTGGAAAATACGAAATTCTCTCAGGATCATTGGGATTTTTGAAATTGTCAATCCGGAACATTATCTTTCAAAATGTTAACAATTTTTTTGTTCTGGATAAAGTAAAACATGTTCTTATCTACACTAATTGTTGTTTTTAGTTTTTTAAATAACAAAAAATTTTGGTTAAAGGTGATAAAAGGTAAAATTCTCATGTTCATTCACAATTCTTCTTGATCAATATACACAAGAAACTGTACCATCAAAATCATGAGTGTGTTAGTATCGCTGCTAGATTCTTTAACCAAAACCATATGGAACAACAAGTAATTCATCAATATGTTACACATTTAATTAAAAAATTTGAAGAAACTGGCCCTGTTTCAAACAAAAAACATGATCATGAGCGTCCTATCAGAAGTAGCTGTTATTGGTCATCTTCTAATGGATAACAGGCAATTATTGAGAAAAATAGCTCATATATCTGGTGTATCAAAAAATAGTGTTCAGCGGAATCTCAAAAAACATAAATTTCATCCCTACAAGATGATAATGGTTCAAGAATTGAACGAAGATGATATGGATCGACGTTTAAAGTTTTGCGAAAATTTCACTAAGCGGTCGAATGATGACGTAGCGGTTGAGTGATGACGTAGCGGTTGAATGATGATACAAGTACACTTTACACATCTTTTTCTCCAATGAAAGTGCGTTTCTGTTTAATGGTGAAGTCAACAGTCATAATTGTCGTTATTGGAGTGATACCAATCCACACATTTTCAGAGGTCATACACAAACGCCCCAAAAATTGAATATTTGGGCAGGCATTCTAGACGACCACATTATCGGGAAACTTTTTATTTATGGGAATTTCACTGGTGTTGATAATTAGTAATTAATGTGGTTTAAGCTCAATTCTTTTTATTATGGGTTCGTTCCACGAATGTATCAAAAAAAAAAAAAAAAAAAAAAAAAAAAAAAAAAAAAAAATTGGCCGCCAGTCTACCTGTTTTTTTTATGTAATCAGAAACAATTGTCAAAAAAACTGTGATATATTTCAAAATTCATTCTTTCATTCTTTTTGTGGGTTTAAGGAAATTAAACTCAAACTAAACGTTATATTTATTTTATTTAAAAAGATTTAGGAAAAAATTAACTTTCAGAGCCTTTTCTTTTTTTTTTAAATCCAACTTAGCTTGGTTTTGAAGGTATTTTCTCGAGTTTCTAGGATCAGTAGACAGGTTAACTTGCTTGTTCCAGAAACTTGTTCAGCAAAATGTCGCTCCAAAAAGCTTGTAGTCCCAAAGAAAACTTGCTCCGAAAATACTTGTAATCTAAAGAAAAACCCTAAAAGTTCACAAAAAGTAAATATAAGACAAAAATTTTATAAATTATGTGGTCTCTGTTTTTGAAAAAGAATATAAAACAATCATAATATTAAAATGAAATATAAAAATAATCAAAGTGAATTAAATTTTAAGACAATCTGTAAAAACAAATTAAAAATAGATTCTCTTTTTGTAATCAAGACTGAAATAACACCACAAAAAACAGATAATTTATATTATTTTAAAAGATAAGATATGAACTTTTAAATAAATATAATAAAAAATATATATACCGACATTAAAAAGAATTAAAAATAACAGTAGATAAAAGTTAAAAGCGTCGAAATAAATAATAATGATAGCAGGGAATTTTAGTGAAAATATGATATAATATAATAAAAAATTACCCTATACAACGAGGGGAAGAAAGGAAATTTTCAACACAGACAATATATAAGTTAATTGTTTTGACTGAAGAGGCAAAGAAAGAGAGAATTGTTAACATGGGAAAGACATTTTATAGTAATACCTAAAAGAGAGGGAGATCTAGAGAAGGGGTTTCAAGCGAGCTGAAATTAAAATATACCGAGCAGAGGAATAATAAAACTATGGAAAACACAGGAAAAAAAAGTAACAATTTATTTCGACTTGTTAGAAGACCTTATTGACCCTTTAATAACCCAAACACTGAAAGATGATGTAACTCTCCATGAAAACCAACTTTTTTTTAACAGGATGGAGCGACTCCACACTATGCTGTACGAGTACGCAACTTGCTCGTTATGTCGGTTAATGAATAGGCCTTAGAGGTTCTATCGAATGGCCAGCTAGGTCGCCAGATTTAACTCCTATGGATTTTTTTGTGGGACTTCTTAAAGTACAAAGTTTTTGCTACACCACCTCAATCTCTTCAAGACCTTCGACAGAATACTGTTTAGTTACACCAGAAATGTTGCGAAAAGTTATAGAAGCATTTGAGAACAGGCTGTACGATTGCATGGAAGTTAGAGGTGGGCACTTTGAACAGTACATTCGTTAAAATTAAATTGTTTTTTTTTGAACTACTGTTCTTTTCTTTCACAATAATCTAAGCACTTTTCTCAAAAAAGAGTCGTTCAAAATAAAAAAAACGTGGTTGCATAGATATTCAAAGCAGTTTCAAAATAATGTATTACTTGACATCCATTCTCATTTAAGGTTTTTCAGGGGCTGGTTTTGGAAGCTAGAGGGATAAAGGTAGGTTAAAATTGACCTGTTTTGTCATTTTTTTACAATTTGAACAAACTCGAAAAATTTGGTGGTCTGAGAAAACCAGCAAAATATTGGTAGAATCCGAAAATTATATTGTATTATTTGTTTTTAAAGCAAATTTGCACTAGGTTTACTCAATGCAATAATTCACTTTATTTTATAAATACAAAGTTCCTACCTTACACTCACTGAAGTCTTGAAGCAATCCGTCCATTCGTCTGAAGTTCTATATCTTGATATTCACTAACTTTCACTAGAGACATACAAGTCACATACACACCCCATACTGGCTTGTGATGCACTGCTTTAGAGGTCACGACAAGTCAGTACTTAGTGCCTAACCTAACCTTGTAAAATATAAGATGAGCTAAATACAATATAAACATTACTATCCAACAGGAATAGATAATAATTCAGTAGAAATAAAACCCTAAGTCATGTACCACACTATATTAAGTAAAACATCAATTTTAAGGGGCAACTAGTTTCGGCTTATGAGTCATCTTCAGGCCTAGAATAAAGTGTCCAGTTCGACCAAAAAAAATTTTTTTTTAAATACAACTCTCAAAACTTTATAATATTTAACAGATTTTTAATCAAAACAAACGTTTTTAATAACTGTTAGTTGTTAACTGTCAACTGTCAAATTACCATTATAGTACCTTATGTTGGCCATTGTTAATGTCATTCAATTTCTAAAAGTTAGACTAGTTTTGAACTTAATGCTATTGTTTCCGATATGTATTTGCTCGATGCTTGGTTTGCCACCTATAGGATCGGCTTCCTATGTGGTACCCCCCGATGTGGGTCTTTCACTCGTGCCGGCAGTAATTAGGTACCTACGCTTTCCATCCCTTTAAATGGAACCTTCCTACTCGGTATTCTTTTCGCGGCATGGAAATCATCCCCGAATAATGGTTTTTTAAACATTTACCTCTACTATAAACTCCACATTTATACTTAGTACCGCTTAATACCCTTTACCAATTTTTTCCTTTTCTTTTTCAATAAATGCTATACATACATTTCCTCCTCATACCAGTGCGCAAAAGTGTTATGAACTTTCGTTTAACCATGAAAAAATGTTTTTGGTATATATTCTTAGTTTCTCTTTATAATTAATTGGAAAGTTTGCATATTGTTAAAAAAAATTCCTAACACTATGTATTATAGGCCTGATAGCATAATTAAACATCGGATTTAAAAAAAAATTCAAATATATTACATGTGGTACTAGATTTAGAGTTTTACTAACGAGATGTTAGATTTTATTTTAACAGGAAATCAACAAGGGTAAGAACATTTTTATTTTTGTAAAAGGCACTTAAAACGTGCAATGCCTTTGTTTGTTGATTTTGTCTAAAAGACAGGAAAATGTTGGTTTTCTTTTATCGGGAAACCCAGATAGAAAAATTTTTGGAAAAGAAGTTAGACCTTGCAGTGTTGTATTTTTAAAAATATAAAAAATAAAATATTTTTTGGTCTAACTTGGCACTTTGTTCTATACCTAAAGATGACTCATAAGACGAAAATAGTTACCCCTTAAAACTTATGTTTTACTTAATATATTGTGATACATGACTTTCTACTGAATAATTTGACCACATTTGAGATATGGATAAGATTTAGATAATATCTAATATATTGTAGGCCCTTCTCTAATTGTAATTTGTAGCAGGATGTTGGAAAAATTAAGATCAAATTAATAATTCTAAGTAACCTAAAATGTATCTAAACAATGACTTATTGCCACAGGAACTCGCTGGCGTCTTAAGAAACGAATTATATTCTGAATCGTTGGTGCACGCTTGGGCATTATTCGTTTTACCCTAATCGACTTTTATTGTACGTTAACTTGAAAGTTTGATTATTCATCACTGTGCACGGTGTGGTCCAGTGGTAGAGTGTAGACGTAACAGATAAAAGTTCGAATCCTGATATATTTTTTTTTTCGAAATAAATGGAAGTTATATTTTCTTTTTTTTAATACACAGGCTAGATTTAGATAGTCAAGACTTCTTTTAATAAAATAAATATAAACTAGTAAAAGAAATAATCTCTGCGCGATTTTTCAAGACTACGGCCCGTTTCCGTTAGCGGAAGAAAATCCGATTCCAAAAAAATGGGAATATTTTCATTTATTTTTTTTTCAAATTTTTCAATTGTTTTTCAATGAGCCCCATGCGATATGGATATCAATCACAACACCTTAAAATAAATCAGTATCGACAAATGTGCTATCCTTATCGAGATATTTCGAATAGAAGTTTCACTTTGTATGTCGGGACCAGTATCCTCGGACCCGGAATAGCTCATCTTCTGATACAGCCTTCCTTTTTTGAATAAAAACCGATAACCGAAAGAATTTACCGGATCGGCGGTATCGTTCTCGAGTTATCGTGCGCACACACATCCATACAGATAGACTTTTTTTGCGGAAAATCAATTTTCTCCACATTTTATGATATTTTAAGTCATTTTACCCTACTTTACTAAAGGTGAACTGTGGGCGGGCCATAGTAATAGTGTTAAATTTTCTTTTTTTTCATACACAGGCTAGATTTAGATAGTCAAGATTTCGTTTCATAAAATAAATTAAAATACACGGGTTAGATTCAGATAGTCAAGACTTCTTTTAATAAAATAAAAATAAAATAAAATAAAAAAAAATGCGTGCAACAAGGATTAGTTTCTCTAGACGCCAGTCAGGAACTCCTTGTTACAAATTACAACCAAATTTAGAACATTATCATGGTCACACTAATTTTAAAAATAAATAAATAAACGCGACTAATTACTGACAAACGAAATAAAAAGATCGTTATATATTTAAATTATAATTTTTTTAATAAGTATAATTAGTTTTTACGCTCTTTGTATATATATATTTCAATATCAACTCACTTCAATTCACCTGAAATAAAAAAGATTATAAAGCAACCTGTAGATTCGTAATATTTTTCATTTTTTTAATCTCAATATAAATTTTTACAAGTTATTTATTACATAAATATAGATCATATATAATACACTGTCCCAAAAAGATTGCACCATATTAACACTTCAGTAATCTTAGTATCCCAAATATCTCTGGGATAAATTACTGTTTCTGTAGGAAATTCGTTGATAGATTACATGAAATTTAATTAAGCTCTAACCAAAATATCTGAAATTGTACGCCACTGTATCCTAGCACGCTATTTTCCTCTTCGCCCCCTCTCATCAGTACCCCTCTATATACTGTATGCTGCGATATTTACGTATATGATCTAAGATTCTAATCGATCTTAAGAATCGATCTTTTTGACAAAGATCAGAAATCTTACGCAGAACACTGAATATTCTAGAAAAACAGTGATGTCATAGGAAGAAAAATAATGGTTCGGTGTTGCCAAAATTATTTTCTTATTTGAAAGAGCCGAATACTTTTTCTCATATTTAATGTTAAAGTTTCAAATTTTGATATTTATTTATTTTTGGCAGGTGACAGTTGAAGAAATAATTTTGACTATTCTGAATAGTTTTTCGAGGGCTTTCAAATGACATATTGCAAGTTAAATTCCGTGACATATTGCTTCTGTCATTTTTTGCCAGTGACATTTCCGTTTGACAGATGTCGTACAAAAACTAATGGGATCTTCCGATGGATAAACGGAACCCATATACCAAATTTCAACTCAGTCGGATTAAACGTGTAGCCTCTATCGTGGAAGAATACACACAGACAGACAGACAGGCAGACTTCCATCTGGAAATGGTCTTAATCGTCTCAGGTGACCTCAAAATGGATATTTCCATCTTTATCTCGATTCACAATAATTTCCCATCTCAGAGGTGGGTCGGGAAAGTAAAATATTTAATATGTCAATGCTATCCTTAGGTGTGGTTAACATTGGCGCCCCTAAACAAATTAGTTAATATGTCATTGATATACGATCAGATACAAACAATGATACGTAGTTTCATAAAAAAAGAAAAATTAAGTACTTAGAAATATTTATTAACAACTAAAGAAAACTTTTTCAAATCTGAGAACATTTAAATCCTAAACTCAATATTAATTTTAAAAGAAGAGTAAGAACTAAAATAATCATTCACCAAAAAAATATTAAAAATAAAAACTAAAACAAATAAAATATGTTTATACTAGCACAAGATTTATAGGCAGTTCCTTCAAATCGAAGTATTGTTTACCCCGTTGAATAAAGGGATTGATCATTGTCTTCACAATGTCTTCATTTGACATTTCTAGAATGTCTTCTATATCTGGAAAAACGAAGAAAAGATTCTTTTTTCTCAAAAAATTAATGATACAGTGATTATTATTTTCCAACTTCATTACTTGCCCCACATAATGCGTTTGTTGTCCGTACTTTACAAGTACCCAAGAATTTACTTGAGGGGATATACCCGTAATATTTTTTTGATTTTTCAATTTAGTTCGTATTCACTTTCCAATATCACACTAAGTTATATATTAGAACTAGTTTCAGATTGAGATTTGTTTTGTTTCGTTGCTTTTTACTTTCCCGACCCACGTCCGTGAAGGGAAAGTATTGTGAACGAGCTAAAAGCATTTTTCGAGATAAAGATGGAAATATCCATTTTGAGGTCACCTGAGATCATTAAAACCATTTCCAGATGGATGACTGTCTGTCTGTCTGTCTGTCTGTCTGTCTGTCTGTCTGTCTGTCTATCTGTCTGTCTGTCTGTCTGGCTGTCTGTATGGCTGTCTGTCTGTCTGTGTATATTTTTCCACGATACAGGCCACACTTTTAATTCTATTGAGCTGAAATTTGGTATATGGGTTTGGGTTACCCAAACGAAAGTGTCACTATCAACAAATAACAGATGCAATATGTCACGGAATTTGACTTACAATATGTCATTTTAATGCTCTTGAAAAACTCTATTCAGAACAGTCAAAATTTTTTCTCCAACTGTCACCTATCAAAAATAAAGAAATGTAAAAATTTTAAATTTTATTAAATATCTAAAAAAGTGTTAATACGATTGAGCTGAAATTTGGTATGTGGGTTTTGGTTACCCATCGGAAGAACTCATTAGTTTATATTCAGAACACTTACAACTATTTCTCCAACTGTTACCTGTCAAAAATAATGTAAAAATTTTAAACTTTAACATTAAATATCTGAAAAAGTGTTGATCCCATTAAGCTGAAATTTGGTATATGGATTTGGGTTACCCGTTAAAAGAACTCATTAGTTTTTGTACAATATCTGTCAAACGGAAGTGTCACTATCAAAAAATGACAGATGCAATATGTCACGGAAATCAAGTTGCAATATTTCATTTGAATGCTCTTGAAAATCTCTATTCAGAACACTTTCAATTATTTCTCCAACTGCTGTCATAAAAAAAAAGGCCAAAATTTTAAACTTTAACATTAAATATCTAAAAAAGTGTTAATACGATTGAGCTGAAGTTTTGTATATGGGTTTTGGTTAGCCGTCGAAAGTACTCATTAGTTTTTGTACGACATCTGTCAAACGGAAGTGTCACTATCAAAAAATGACAGATGCAATATGTCACGGAAATCAACTTGCAATATGTCATTTTAAAGCCTTTGAATATTCAGAACACTTACAATTATTTCTCCTACTATCACCTGTCAAAAATAAAAACTGTCAAAATTTTAAACTTTAACATTAAATATCTGAAAAAGTGTTGATCCGATTAAGCTGAAATTTGGTATATGGATTTGGGTTACCCGTTGAAAGAACTCGTTAGTTTTTGTACATCTGTCAAACGGAAATGTCACTATCAAAAAATGACAGATGCAATGTCACGAAATTTGACTTGCAATATGTCATTTAAAAGCCCTTGAAAATCTCTATTAGAAGACTCAAAATTATTTCTCCAACTGTCACCTGTCAAGAAGAAAATATGTCAAAATGTGAAACTTTAACATTAAATATCTGAAAAAGTATTCGTGGATACTCGTCGGGAAAGTTTTGGGGCGACACAACCGATTTTTTTGAACTGGTCGTCTCTTTTCTATTCTTGAGTCTTTCATGAAACTCTTCGCTTGTTAAGGTTTCTGCAAATTTTCTAGAAATTCTGTTCCTCTTATTAACTGCACCGGGTACTTGTTTTTGATTGTCCCATAACGCCGCCTTTAATGACCGTTCTAAACTCGTTTTTGGAGAAATGTCTGTTTTATCATTATAATCTACAACAGGACTGGAAAAACTAGGATTATCTGTAGACAAAACTTGTTCTCCTACAACTGAGGCCATTTCGATGGTTCGCATAATTTTATCTTTGGAAAATGGAAATATGCCAGATCCTTCAAAACCAGTAGTAGCATTAGCTCTAGAAAAGCAACCGGATTCGTACAACTTTTTGATTAGGGAAGGAAATACTAACTTATCGACATTTTTGTAGTTTGTATCTTGGTAAAACTCGCGTAGAATATTTCACCATGACTGTTTAACAGATTTAAATACGCCCACATCCAAGGGTTGTTCAATGTGTGATGTGTGAGCGGGAAGACATAAAATTTCATTATTATTTTCAACAGCCATATCTATTAAATCTATTGAAACATTATGACTGTCTAATATTAATATTTTTTCCTTCCAATTCGGTTGCGCCTGGTATGAAATAATTAACAAACCAATCCAAGAACTGTGGAGCTTTCATTCAACCTGGTGGTGACGGTTATCTATACAATTGTTCAGCCCAGCACTATACTAAGTATCGGCAGGAATTCCCTAATAGTATTACAATACATTAATACTGTGTACATAGCTTTTGTGACCGAACCAACTGATTTGGTAGGATTTCTGGTACCACGCTTAGATAACCCTTTTTGAGCTGTTTGAAATCCTGTTTCATCACATTTGAAAATATTTTGTGGTTTATTTCTTAAATCGTATTTCTCTATTAGTTAGTTAATTTTGGTATGTAAATCTAACATATCATGCGTTCCAGCTCAGGCACGATTTTTTGGCAAATTTTGTTTAACGCTTCTGCTAATTTCTTGTTTCCATCTCTTTTCAACAGCAATGCACCAATCAACACCTGGTAATCGATCTAGAAACGGATTTGGCCTATCTAGTTTTCTCAGGAAATCCTGGACACATCGGTGCAATTACTGGCGATCGAAACCATATCCCTAATCGAATAATTTTTCAAAGGGCATGAACCAATAATTTTTCTTCTTGGTGATTTAAAACAGTTGGTCGTCCAATTTTTTTTTATATTTGGTTCCTTTAATGTGATTCATGAGAGTAGTACGATTTATTCCATAAAGTATAGCGGCTTGTTTTGCACTCATTCTTCCGCTTTGTACTGTGGTCATGCCATGTTCGGAATAATTTTTATATTTTCTCGCATTATGATTAGTGTTTCTTCAAGCATCAGAAAATAAAATAAAAACTTTTATCATGATTAATGTTAGGTCACGTTTAAGATTGACACTGATAATTTTAAACTGAGGATAACATTGACATTGATAATGTTACCCCAAGCAAAGAATACATATATACCAAGAAGCGAAGGCCGGCGAAATTTCTTTGATGTTGGAAGGGCAAAAATTTTTGTTACAGGTGACGGATATTTAATATAATAGCTGCGTTCGGCTTCATTACTCTTTTCACTCGTTTTACCCCGCTCTTGATCTATCCGTTCGGGTACTGACAAAAATTCATTTAAATTCATTTTATGTATATGTTTAAAAAACAAAGTAATATTTACAATAAAATAATATAAAATAAAGCAAATGAACAAACAATCCGCACTTTATTCAAAAATATAGCACCTTTGGATAGAATTGACATTGACGTATAACTAATATAACTCGCACATGCGCGTACAAATTTCGGTCCATGCACCGTAGCCTTCGCTTCTTTATCGATAGGTATTCTTTGCCACAAGTTTAACATTGACACTGACAAAGTTAACCTCATTCGAGAAAATCCACATGTAATTATGTTAAAACAAAACACCAGATTTTTGCAAATTTTATGAATAATTTTAATTATTAGTTTATTTTTACTGTTTTAAGCACAATTTGCACCAGGCAAATAGAGCACCGACAAAGTTTTATGATATAAAAATCCAGCAGCAAATTCACAGCTGACTAATTATTGCCATTTACAAAAACTAAAATTCGACCTACAGCTTCTGCTATTAACGCAAAGAGGGCGCCGCAAGTAAAATAAAACGTTAATGACATTTTATTTTTCTAATTGAATTAAAAAATAGACAACTTGATGATTTAAAAAAGGTGTCAATGTTGTGCATATGTCATCGTTGCCCCGTTTTACCTTATAGGTATTACAAGTGAGAAGAAACTACCCTTCCCCATCAACTAGATTGGGTTAAGCATTCTACGGCGATGTCAACAGTATTTATTTAGGCGAGGAAAGAGGAAAGGGACGACAATATCATAGAAATTCCGTCCTTACGGGGCATATTTGTAATACTCCTATATAGCCAGCTTGAGAGAAAAGTGTGTCGCCGATAGTAGAGTGTAGACGATAGTTTCTCTCTCACGCAGCCTCGGATAGTCATAGCCTTCACAGCTATAAAATCGCCTACGTTTACTTAATTTTCCTTTTCTCTACGTTTCTTTTTCACCACAGGACACGACGCCAATGCAATTTATGTATATGGGCATGCGTGTTGGCACCAAATTCCGATCTTGCATCTCCTTCTGTCGGAACGCTTTGTTTCTACAGGCGAAGATAGTACGTTGGCGATATAGGAGTATTACATATATGTTACGAGTCACGAATATATTTTAAATGCGGTAATAAAACATCTATTAAACAATTTATACATTTTTATTACATGGCTAAATTTCTGGATAAACTTGAAAAACTACAAATGGAAATACCGAATTTATTAGAAAGTGCTGTTTCGACATAACCTCTGACTACCTTACCTATGAAATGATCGATCTACCGATTTACTCTACAATTATTTATAAACTACACACTTCCGAACCATTTTTTTAAGTCTATAAAAACAAATAAAGCGTAAAAACGAGCCAAAACAAAAATTAATATCGTCTATTACCTGATAATACAGTGACGTGACACTAACAAACATAAATTCCAAGCGATGTAAGCGTAATTCGTATTTAAAATATTTGTATACACATTGAAACTTCGTCTCTGTGGTAGAGCAAGAGGACGGTAGCATGAGTACCTAGCCGGAATGAGGGGGGCACACGTTGACGCTCTGCGCCTCCTTGCTTAGTTGCTTGTTGCCATTCAATATGGAAGGAATTAATGAATCGTTGTTTCTGGAAGTACGGCTACTAAGTGGTTTGTGTTATTTAATAATGTCCGTGATTTTTTTCTGTTCGTTTTGTGAACTTTGAAAGGGAAAATTACGATGTACAAGAGGTTGAGAACCCATCCTTATAGTTTATAGTGAACATTATTGCACCCCCAGATTTAGACACATTGTACTACAATTATAAGCCCTTCTTTTCTTTTATTTTTCAAGACGTTGCTTATAGTAAGTATATACGTAGGAAGTTTTGGAAAGCAGAGTGACGACGGAACATTTCGTACAACATCCGACATCTATAAAATGTTTAAGAATACCTACAACAGTTTCCGACTGATAAATATCTACCTTTATCAAACAATAAAACTTCTCTGGTTTTACTTGGAGACGATGCTTACCCTTTAATGACAAATCTACGAAGCCTTATATAATGATGGAAAAATGTGCAACAAATGACGGGACTAGCGTAGTGGCGACTGCAAACTGCGCAGACACTAGCAGCTCCACGTAGCTTTGAGCTTTTAGCAATTATATTTCCACCAATCCAAGGTCCCTGCGCTCATCGAAGTAACCAGCTAGGCTCCAATGTGCATGGGTACGTTGCCAACTGTGGAAGAATTGTTAAGGCGGGGCTCCACTAAACTGGGTTTGTTCAGCGGCACTTGTAGCCTTGCCGCCGGCACAAAATGCCGCGGTTTGCAGCGGCTTTGCCTCGGAATGAAATTGGAATTCAGCAAACTTTGCAGGCAGCATTTTAAATGTATCGGTTTGAATTATCTCTAGTGTTCCATCAATAAACTTTTATTTCGGAATAATTCTATCAATAATAAGACGGTTTTTTTAATCCATTCGGTAGAAATATGAGCTTTACCGACATTTGGCCACTAACAAAATTATGCCGGAGGCCGCAAGGGATGTTTTGCTTAAATTTTTACTCCGGCAAAAGCCGGCGGGTTATGTTGGCGGCACGTGCCACCGGGCTAGCCCAGTTTGGTGTAAGCGAGTAAGCTAACATCCCGGCTCCTCTGTGTATGTACCCTATCTAGTGAATTTGATTAATCAGGGCCGTTATGAAAATATATAAATAATTAGCAATAATTGTGTATAAAATTATGCTTTTTGGTCTTTTATGACTTTATTAATAATTAATAAGAAAATAATTTACTGTAAATTGCGTTCGGAATAATAATTTCATTGTTGTAACATTATAATTTAATGTTATATGGGAGTACAATTTAATAATTATCCATATTACAAGAAATGGCAATACTGAGGAAGAATTATGGATTATCCAACTAAAACGACACCTTCAGCGTCCCATATCTAATTTTTCCTTTGTTCTTTCATTTTCCTCTTTTCTATTTTTAACGTAGCGGTCGGTTTAGATATTGGACAAAGTTTACAACTTTTCGTCATCTACAATGGGTTAGGCATCATACCGCGCGATGATAAATAGTAAATTTCATTAATGAGGCCGGTATCAAAATATATAATTTATTGCTTCTGGGGTTAACTGGTAAGGGGTGAAATGTAGGGCGAGTATTATTATGATATAATTATTATTATTGGTCAATGCTGCACAGATGTAATTAGATTCGTGAAGCTGGTATGAGAAAATTTATTAGTTAATGGACATTTCCATTCACTGATCCTACTTAAACTGCAATTTTGTTAAAAACTACCATGGTCCACTAAAAAATTACACACAAAACCAGATTTAAAATTGATTTTTCTGACAATTAAGTTTTTATCTTCATATTTGAAAGAAACGAGAATAGGTTTTCTATAATTTCAGGATCAATCGAGCAATGGGGACAACAGAACTCCAAGAAAAAGCTCAAAGTCCAGGACATCTTCATCCACACCAGTACCTAGGTCTTTATCTAGAGGATCTAAATCTCCTAGTCTAAAGAGTCCAGATTCAAATGCAACTACACCAGGATCAGCAAGTGAGAGGAAAAGTGAGTACAGATTTTATTTATTAAATCTAGAGAATAAATATTTATTATTTTTAGAACTACCAATGAATAAAGTGCAAGTAGGACATGCCCCATCACCAAATTTGAAAGTAATAAAATCAAAAATCGGTTCATTGGACAATGCTAGTTACAAACCGGGTGGAGGAAATGTCAAAATAGAAAATAAAAAGATAGAGATTAAAGCTACTCCTAGAATAGAAGCTAAAAATGATAAATACACACCTAAGGGTGGCGAAAAAAAGGTGAGATTGTTGGTATAAAAGTTTTTCTCTAAAAATATTAATAAAAATACCACCAAATTTAGTATTTTTTATAATTGGCTATCACGTGTTTTAAAAATTGGCTTAAAGTAATTTAGATAGTAGTTAATATTTATTTTACAGCTAAAAACGAATTATAAAAACCGATGAACCAAATTGTTAAAAGTTTTATTTGTAGTTTAGTCAGCACAGTATAATTAATAGCCCTTTCTATACACTTAGATAGTTCACCAAAAATTGCAATGGAACGCAAAATCAAAAATAGGGTCTTTAGAAAACACAGCGCATAAGCCTAAAGGGGGCGACAAAAAAATCGAATCCATCAAATTAGACTTCAAGGATAAGGCCAAGCCAAAAGTTGGGTCGAAAGACAACATCAAATACGTACCAGGAGGGGGAGATGTAAAGGTAAAAAGATAATTATTTGTATTTTTGCTCTTTGTTGTTATCTGTTAATTCTTAGAAGAGTATTACTGACTAATAGACAATATCTATATGATACCACAATTTATGTTTGGAGGTAAAACAATTAAATTACTGTCCACATAGTTACATTATATTAAAATCAATATTTTTAAATATTTTGTAAAGTTTGAATTTTGTTAAACGTATATACTGTTTGATGTTCAATAAAAAAGTAAAGCAATTTGGTAATGTTTAATTATGCAATCTTCATTATTTACAAATTAACAAATTCTTCATTCACACCGTAATCCTTGTGTTTTGAAAGTTTACCTAAAAGACTTCTTGTGAGTCTGTTTTTGCATTGAGCCATTCACTATCTCATCTTCTCTGTTTCTATAAGCCGAAATGAATAATTTTAGATAATTCACTTTCCTCTTTTTTGACCGCCTTCATTATTTGCTTCTTAGTTATTCTTAGTAGCTTTATAAGCTATATTTTATGCAGTTTCGTATGGTATAGAACCAGTGGTGTCATCTTTTCCTATTTTTTGCTATTCAACACTTGAACCTTTTTGAATTTACGTGTCATGACTTAGCCTTATATTTCTCAGAGAAACGTTAGGTTAGGCTCGATGTGAATGGATCGTTAGCTCGCTTATCCACTACGGCCAGCAGAGACCTATTGTGATTCACCCCTACGGGTTACAATTCACCATACAATCCACACCTTCTCACAAAGTCTATGGTTGATTTAGGTGAAGCTTCCTTAAAGACGGTAGGCTCCATCTGTACGAAACCATACGTACGAGCATAGATGCTCCGCCATTTCGTCTGCAACATTGCAGAAAGGACAGTCCGATGTTTGACTTGGACCTAGCTTCTTCAGATGGTAACAAAGACGATAATGCTCTGTAAAAACAGTTCAATTAAGATGCGTAGATCACTTCTGCCCCATTCCAGGATCTGAGATAGGGTGCTACCTGAGGGTTTGACTATGAACGTCTTAGAGTGAGCTAACCCAGGAATATTTTTCCTTTGCTGGAGAGTTTTCCTCTTGGCCCATTTCTAGATAGTGTCTTTGGCACTGCTTTGGGCTATACCAAAGAACGGTTTCAGTCCAATGAACTCAGATTATGCACCTTTTCTCGCAAGAGTGTCAGCTTTTTCATTTCTCTTTACCCCTTTATGCCCAGGTACCCAAAGTAGTGTTACTCTGTTAGTAGTAGCAATGCGATCCAAGGATTCGATGCAGTTCCACACCAGCTTCGAGTCCAGCTGGTTTGAGATCAGTGCTTTTTTAAAGCTTCCTGGCTGTCCGACAAACGTAAACACATTTGTTGACAAGAGGATGGCTTGCCAACTCTCTTGCACATAATTCTATCACGAAGGTCTCCGTCTGAACGATGGTAGCATACTTTCCGATGCTTACTGCGACGTCAACAAGAAACATTGCTCCTACTATTTTTTATTAACTGTAGCTGATGACCAATTTACTTGATAGTGTTATCTAGGTTTTTATAAACATTAATTTTCTAGCTCTTCTTTCTCTATTTTCTGTAACATATCATATAATTGTATATCTTTTACACTAAAAAAAATTAAAGATAGAGTTGAGCTGGAATAGTGTCGTTTTAAGGTCATATTGAAACAGAGATGTAAACATTCTTTCTTATATGATTTTATGTGGGTAAATATATTCCCAACTATCTCTATTATAGCTATTATTAATCTTTGACTGGTTATTTGTCCCTATTGTTGGTTGAAATCCCGGAAAAAGTGTACTTAGTAGACTCTCTTTATGTTGCCATAGTAGCTGCTGTCTGCATTTTTAAAAGACCTTTTGGAGCCATAATACAAAAGAATCTACATCTTCTCATAACCTCTTAGAATTGTTCCTTTTGTGGCTTTCTAATTTTTTTCTTGTATTCATTTCTAATCGTTCCAGTTGCTGAAATTTTTAACCATATTGAATAATTTCCTGGGTTCCTGCCACATCAAAGTATATCCCTTGCTTTACAATTTATTTGGCATATGGCATATAGTTAATGAATTGATGTAAACTATCGATTCTGGGGACACCATCAGAAAATCTTCACGTTTTCCCCAGTAGGACGTTCTTCTGTGGTATGCTTTACAGTTTGATTTCCACCACACTTGAAGAGGGGGTTAGTGTTTTGCCCCATTTATGCAGGGAGTAAGCGCATCTACCATGCTGTCGTAGCCTGATGGTTTTTGGGTAATGAATGGCATTTGGTTGTTTTTCTTGGTGGTCCATTCTTCGCCTTAAACTGTTTATGCTTAAGATGTCTAAAAACTCTGGTGTATCTACTGATTCGATTTTGTTTCGAACTCTTTGGGAGTACCACCTGTTGCGTTCAATAGAACTTACCAGAATTCTGTAAGATGGCGCTGTTTAGAATTGTTCGAGTCCTTGCTGAGTTTGTCACATTTTGTGTGGACAGTGTAAAGCTGCAGATTCGAACATTTGTCTGTATTCAGTACCAGCTTATAAATACACCCTATGTGATCTGCGATTACAGTTTACTATGAGCGATATATGCGCCATCTGAAATTTCTAATGTGAAACTCTAGTAATCTCTCAAAAATTAGTCAAAATCAAGTAGGTAGAGATCTCCCAGTTTGACAAAAACTTCTAAAGCTATAAATGGAAACACCAGGGTTTTTAGACATCATAGTTATGCTGAAGTTTCCTGCTATGGCGGTTTGTGCTGTTTTGGTACGTAGCTTTCTAGATCGGAGGCGGTTCTTGTTGGCATATTCAATACCAGATATCGGAAGGTTTCCGTTGGCCAAGATCTTTTTATACTCTCTTGAAAGAGCGTTCGTACGATAAAGATTTGGAGGCGGGATATGGTTAACGACTGGTAGTAGCGATAGATTTAATGACACCTGTAACCATTTTCATTGTGTTGTTGAGCTCAGTATCGATTCTCTGTGCATGGGGACTGTTAAGCCATATAGGCGTAAAATACTCAGCTGCCACGCAGACGAGACCCAAAGCTGAGCGCAAAGTAGAAGCTGATGTTCCCCATATTGTTCCACATAGTTTTTGTATAATATTGTTTTTCGTTTTCAGTTTCTTTGTTGTTTTCGTTAAGTGCTCCTTGAACAATAGTGTTCTGTTGAGCGTTATGCATAGGTACTTTGGTGTTTTATTGAGCCATGTATTTTCGAGTGAGCCATATATTTTCGAATTGAATATAAGCTTCCTTTTGACAGATTTATTGTGTAGGTGAAAACAGATCACCCCGGTTTTATTGGTGTTTGGCTAGAACCTCTGTTTTCCAAATTCGCTAATAGGACAAACTCTGATTCTTCAATAGTCTTACATCTCACTGTCATCGAAATAGCAATGCTCTTAGAATTCGTATCTGGCGGCATATCTGCTATGTAAAGGCTAAATAGTAGTGCTAGTACTGACCTTTGTGGCAGACCATTCTTGAGTTTCTTAGGTGAGCTAATTTCGGATCCCATGATAATTTGGAATGTTCTATCGTTTAGCATGTTGTTTAGTAGACGAACTGATTGGTTGCATGGAATTTCTCTAAATAATTGCTGATAGGTGAATTTGGAAACCCACTTCTAGATGAGTAGTAAGCGAGAGAACTTGGTCCACACAGCTTCGTTTAGGTCTAAAACCTGCATGTTCGATCGGTATTGTGTCAAATATCCTTAGGCTAATTCTATTGTAGATAATCCGTTTCAGCAGTTTGTATATGACAGATAATAATGCAAAGGCCCTGTAGCTCTTGGGTGAGTTGGCTGGCTTCCCTGAATTTAATATGGCTATTGCTTTAGTTTACTTAAACTCTCTTGGGATATAACCAATCTATATTATGTCAGTTAGGAAATTAGCCAGCCAAATCTTTGCATATTTGCCTCAGTGTATTAGGAGTTCAGGGTTGATGCTATCGAAACCTGGTATTCTTCCTAGTGTGAAATATTTGAGTACTGCTTCGATTTCTGCAAGTATAAACAGTTTCCTTTGCCTCGTTCTTCGGGTTTCAGAGTCTTACGTCTTATCTTAGTTGTATGACCTTTATATTTTGGGGCTCTGGACGTTGCTACTATGTGAAATGTTGCAGCGTTTGTAAAAGCACCTGGTTTTTGTCCCTAGTTTTTTAAGTATGTTCCATGCAGGTCTGAAAGTTCATGCTTTCTACTGTTTCTGACCACTATTGTAATCTAGCAGGGTCAAGGCTTTGTAGGAGTTTATCTGCTATTTCTTAATCGCCTGTTTCAAAGAGATGTTGATAGAGGTCTTCGGTTTTTTATGACTATCCAGTGATATATTCTGTACGAAATCCTCTAGGTATGCACTTTTTAACAGTAATTGTTATTGCTCCAACAAATCTGTTATTTATTGGTTTTGCTGGTTAGTAGTATCCAGCATAAACATTTTTCTAAAACTTTAGAAAAATTTAAGCTGTTAACCTTTTTGAAGTTTCAAGGGCATGGTATATTAGGTCACGACTGGGATTTGGCTTCTGGTCTCTATTACAACTGGACGGTGCTGGCTGTGAGGAAAGTAGCAGCGAGGTTTCGCGTGACTGGCAGTGGCTGACTTTAGTTACCAGTTAAGGTGAAGCATAGATCTGGCTTGTATTCTTGCCTCCGCGCTGCTGATTTGAATGTAAATCGGATTTTTTAAATTATCCACGAAGATTGCAAGGTGAGGTTGTTTTTGGATTACTGATGATTACCAGCTGATGGTTTGTAGATATTGGACACAGTTTTGCTTCCGATTTTGATGATTTTGCTTTGCAAAACAACTTTTCTCGTAGGCTGAAATAATGTTATGTTCTAATAAACCTAAAGAAAACAATGATACAAATTTTAAAAATATACACATTGTTCCAATAATTTACAAAATTACAAATTTTTCAAAATGTTTTTTTTATTTAAAATTGAGGATTCTTTCAAAATTTAGTTGTTTCATTTTTTTTTTTTATTTACGATGTTTTTAATACTTATTTTTTTTTGAATTTGGATTGTTTTAATTTGATTTAAAAAAATATTTTTTTTGAGTTAAAATTTTATGTTTTAAATTCAGTTTTTAAAAATATCTCGTATACGACGGAGGATCGAAAAATTAAATTTAATCAAAAATAAAGTATCCTTTTTTTAGACATTGATTAAAATGTATTGGTTTTAATGTGGCCATATGTCGGACTTTTTTTCGCTTTGACCAAAAGAATCAATAACTCTTGTTTTACTTCCAAATATTTTAACATATCACGTGTCTTTAACATCTTCAACCTTGTATTATTTTTATCTTAACTGTAATGCCATCGTATATAATTCGTTAAAATTTTATTCTAAAACAGCATTTACCCAATTATTTATTTTAGCATTATTTATAAAATACAATAGTTTGTGTAAAATGTTTAAAAATACTTAGTCGATAATTCTATTCACTTTTATTATTATTGTTAATCTTTATAATTTTCTAAAAACTAGTCAGAAGATATACAGGAGGATAAATGTAATGATAGTGAAAAATCAAAATCTGCTTATGACGGTAAAACTGTCAACACCGGTAATTTTGGTAAAAACACTAAAGTGAGTAAAATTTAATGAAAAAAAAGATGTATATATACACCTGCTACCCAAAATAGTGTCGTATTTTGTCATTATGTTTGTATAGTTTTTTTCATAAATCATAAAGCACAAACACTTGTAAAAATTGTAGTACAAAGTACAACCAATTCTAAATTTTTGTTGAGTTGTAGCTAATCATTTTGATCAATAAACTAATGTCTGATTTTGATCAAAGATTCTCTAACTAATAATAGCTACTTATGATAAAGTCATCTACATTTGACACTAGTGCAACAACATTTTAATCCCATCAAAGGGAAAGTATAGTGAATGAGCAAAAGAAAATTCAAGATATCGTTGGAAATATTCATTTTGAGGTCCCCCAATAAGATTGAACCCATTTCCAGAGTAAGGTCTGTCTGTGTGGCTATGTGTTTGTGTGTCCGTGTGCCTGTATGTCTGTGTGTCTGTGTATAATCTTCCACGATAACTGCCGAACCGTTTGACCAATCAAGCTGAAATTTTGTATGTTGGGTTCGTGTATGCCTCGAATGCGACCAATAATTTTGGTTAAAATTGGTACAGTAGAAGGTTCTCGAGACCGACATTGACTGAATACACAAGTAAGATTTGTTGCCTTTTTTAAATTTTGAGGTCAAACAATACACTTTAGTACAAAATATTCTTGTACAATGTTTTCAATAATTGCGCCACTAGAGGACGCGCAAACAATGTGCATGTAGATTTTCGGTTGTTTTTCCAAATTTTGAGCACAAACAATGTACTTTAGTGCAAATTTTTTTAGTGCAAAGTTGCAAGAGCACCAAATTTCCTTCATCTTTTCTTTTTAACTTTTTTTCGAATATACACATTTAGGCTATTTGCTTTTTTTTACTTTGAACATAAACAATGTAGTGCAAAATGTTCCTAGTGCAAAGTTGTAGAGCATAAAATTCCCAACAACTTTTGTATCAAACTTTTTCCCTTATTCACTCATGATTTTAGGAGTTCCTAATTGTAGCAGTGTGCTGTATAATGTGCGCATGCGGCCGTTTATGTGATTATCAACATTGAAATATCAATTCGGTAGACGTATTCATCATTGGTTCACTATTTTAAATGTATTCCCTAAATTTAGTATTTTGTAATTAATATAATCCTATTCTCTACAGCCGAGTCGGGAAAGTTCTAGGGTGATACAGCTGATTTTTTTTAAAATTACCAACGAATTTTAACAAGTTGAAAAGTAATAAGGACTTATAAACACATGCACATGACCATTGTACTTGTCATTAATGACTCAAATGATATGGGTGGTTTAAACTCGGATTAACCGCGAAGTCCTCAGACATGAAATTTTCTTTCAGGGATTTGTTCCTTCAGTCATTCCAAGTAGAAATAAACAATTTTAAGCTCAAACCACTGGGCTATTTTTGAATGAGACCATTTTTTTCCGCAAATTATATATTTCAAATGTTCGCGATCCTGCTAGCTATTTTACTCAATTCCAAAGTCTTTATTATTGTGAATCCTCTCAAACGTTTAGGATTTGTTTACATTTGGTGCTATTAGTCTGTTGATGTAAATATTCTGTGTAAATTTTTTGTATAGCGATGTGTGTGTGTATCTGTGTATTTATGATATTGTTATTGTCTGACGTCCAGTAGTATGATAGTTCAACGACCGACCTGTTGTTTTGCTTTGTTTATATTTAATTTTATTATTTAGTATTCGCCCTGAGGGCATAGAAGAAGGGTCGCTGAACCGCGTTGAAATGGCATTTCAAATCCAACGCCACGCTAGTCATTCTTTGTCTCATGAAGAAAATCGGGTGTCTAATTTGTCTCAAGAAAAAAAATACTTCCACAAAATAAACGGGGCACTGCAGAAAAATCTTCAAACCGTGACAAATGGCAAATTTGACCAATACTTGGACGATTCCAGACTTCCAAATGTACCGTGTCTAAACTGTAGAAAAATTGTGTATAAAAAAATAAGTGACTACAATTCTCACGGATATTTAGAGGAATTTGATTTACCAGACTTTTCGGTGTTCAACGGGGAGCAAATCATGACAAGGGCCCAAAAACCTTGCATGTGCTACTTGTGTCTTCTTATAGACAATCAATTTTTCCCAGTCCTAACTCCGGAATTATTAAATCTACTGTCAAAAACTGTGGTCGTAGTTCAAGAGTGGTCGGTAAAAAGCGTTCAAGTGACAAGAAATTTGTGAGTATCCAGGCACAAGCGGAAAAACTAGAAGTGAAAGAGAAAGAACAACTTGTGAGCGCGCTCATCAAAGATTTGCAAATCAATCGTACCTCAGACCAAAGTCCTGATCTTCTAAGTATTTGTCTGTGAGTCAAAGCAACGGAGGAAGACTAATGAAAAAATGTTGTGTCAATCCCGGAGCAAATGTTGGTACCAGAGTGATTTCAGTTGAGGACTTCTCTAAAATAGACACCAGATTTAACCTGAGTGGAAAAGTTACCCTTGGGATCACTAGTGCAGTAAGGGTTGCAACAAAATCTCGAAATATTGTTGAACCCGGCTTAAAAAAGTACCTACATGCCAAAAATCATTACCTTAAAAGATTCTTCAAATGTGTACAGTTCAATTTCATGAAAATTAATGGAAAGGAGCCGGAGGAAACACCAAAAACGGTCGTTTTTTGTAGCGACGTTCGGGTGTTTTTGCAGTACGTTTAAGAAAAGAAACTAGAACGAGACATTCAGTTGAAATTTGGAGTTGACGGTAGAGGTGGATTTTTGAAAGTGTGCTGCTCAGTGCTAACGCGAAATTTGAATGAAGAGGAAGTTGTCCCTGAGAAAAGGCAGAGATATACTGACGGTGTTTTAGCAAATGATTTGAAGGATTTTGGTGACTTTTATATTGGCTATTGGAAAATGTACTCCAGAAAATTACGATAATGTCGAAGCTCTATGGAATCTCTTACAAATCAACAGTTTTGATGGAACAATAGCCACTGATCTGAAATTGGCAAACATCCTTTCTGGCCTCGTGGCCTACTCAGCATCGCACCCATGCACATGGTAGTGTGATGTACACAAGACAAACCTGAAGGATTGCGGATCTTATCGCACAATAGGAAATTGTCTGGAAAATTATGAGAACTGGACAGCGAATGGCACAATCTTCAAAGATGCCAAGGATTATAAAAACTGTATAAAACCCCCAATAATTTCCACCGACGATGACCAGAGAATTATTGACATTATCCCCCACCTGAACTCCATTTAATACTTTGAGTAGTAAATACAGTTGTCGGAGTTATGGCGAAAGAGGGATAAGTTGACACCAATAACTGGTTGAAAACATGCGGTGTAGAAAGAGAAGTCACCCATGGTGGCTCTCGATTTAAGGGAAACTCATGTAAGATATTGTTAAAAAGAGTGGACGTTCTTCGCCAGTTTCGCTGCCAGCAGTGCCTAAAATACGCAGAAGTTCTTCAGGATTTCAACGAAGTGGTTCAATAGTGTTTCTCAATCGCTTTGATAGACGGTTTCTATAAGAGCATAGAGAAATTCAATATTAATTATTTAGCTTCATGCCGCGTTTCACCACATTGAAGATTTTAGTGACGACAAACAAATTGGCTTAGGTTTTTACAGTGAGCAGGCAATGAAATCGGTTCATTTTGATTTCATTAATTTGTGGTCAAAATATTGTGTCTCAGAAAATCATTCGAGCCATGGTCAAAGATTATATGATGCCGTGGTTGCATATAATAGTCATCATCTGTAACAACTCATTTAAAACAGAATAAAAATCCTTGTTATACTTCTAATAATAAAATTCATTGTTCATTTTTCACTTATTTCCCCAACTATGCAACAAAAATATTTGAAAACGTGACCTCTTATTTGAGAATTTTTTCATCCCCTCCCTTACAATTTTTTCCATGTTAAAAATTGATCTTTGCGCGAAAAAACGGCCTCACTCGAAAATATCCCGGTGGTTTTGGCTGAAAAAAGAAAGTATAAATCACATAAGTACCAAATTTGGATCAAATCGAATTATAAAACACAATATTTGAACCACTATTTATGACTGAACAAAACACATGGATATACAATAAACGACTCAAATGAATTTTACTCAAAACTCTTACGTTATTAGTATATGCTTTAAAATAAAGTATCGATGAAGAAGTTGCGACCAAATGATTTAGCTATTGATTAGAATGATTTTAAGCTACAACTTTTATAAAAGATTATTTTACAACCGATGAACACTTCTCACAATGATGATATTTCACTTATATTTAGAAAAGCACTTTTTCCACTATCTATACATAATAAAATGAGATAGTAAAAGATAATATAAAAAAATACAATGTTTGATTTGTTTTGCATGCAAAATGTAATTTCTATGAATGGAAAAATAAAATTAATATCAAGAAAAAAAGGCTTAAAATATTAGCAATATGTAATAAATACCAAATTCAAGTGTTCTTAAATATTAAGTCATTTTTTACGAGAACTCAGGCATTTGAAGTATCAGCAAATATTGTTTTCATATACAGATCAGCAGCTTATTTAAATATTGGGTTACTAAAACTTGTTTTTTAAATGTTCGTCCCCATAAAAATTGTTCGAATCTGTTAAATATCTAACTAAATTTGAAATAACTTCGTATATGTCATATATAGTAATAGTGGTGCACAGTTATCTGGTGGATAGAGATAATTATTATATTCTGAATTTTTAACCAATTAAAATCGACAAAACGTCTAAGCCCCGGTTCATAAGTTTTTGTCAATTTGGTAAGCAATTTCATTAAAATTCCCGGAGATGATGCTATTAGTCAAGTCGTCCAGAGCACTAAGTGCTCGTTGGTAGATTGCCAATATCAGATTCTGGACCAGCTACCTGAAAAACTCCTGGTAATGATTTTAGATCGATTTGGTAAGCAATTTCAGTCAAATTCCCAGAGATGACACAATTGGTCAGGTCGTCCGGAGCACCAGGTACTCGGGGGCAAGTTGCCGATGTCAGATTCGAGACGGGTCATTCAAAAAACGCACCAGGTAATGAGTTTTAGTCGATTTCTTATGATTTCCCATGGAATTCCTGGTGATGACGTTCCTGGTGCTGCCCTGACTTCCAAGTGTAATCTGAACATAATATTACGTTTCGGTGACTCAAAAAAGTGAAATTTGCGTGATTCAGGTAAATTTCGTCGAAAAAATGAATTGTTCCTGAAAAGATGCACTTTTAAGAATGTATTTTTCGATGCAGCAATGCAATTTCAAAAAAGTACTTCACCAAAAATGGGTACAAACTTTCTAGACTAGTTCGCAAATACACAAAACCAAATTTCAATTCGTCCTACTGCAAAAAAAATTTAAACTTTGGGCTTTTTAGTGTTATATTTCTTCGACTACATTACATAATGGAACAGAAGTTATAACTTAACTACCGTATTAGTAATAAATGATTTGTGTTTAAATTTAAATTCTAACAAATTATTCTGTTAAGTCTTGCATTGGAGATTATATGTTCCAATTTTTTTTATTATGCTTTTACTTTCAGAAAAAAAATTATTGGCATAGATAAATGTTCTAAACCAAAAAATCGATAAACTCAATGTTTTCTTTTGAAAATGACAGAAATCATTTTATAATTACAGTATGATATCTAAGCAATAATTCAACCCTTACAAATATATTTATTTTTTATTTGCCTTTAAACCTATAAAAAATGTAGAGATATAAATATAAAAAATCACCTAAGCACATTATTTTTCGTTTCACGTCCACGTGTTTTTTCTTCTTCATTACATAAAAGTTGTTTAAATTTTGTAAAATAATTTCAGATTGAAACAAAGAAAATCGACTTGAAAGTGAGTAGTAAAATTGGATCTTTGGATAACATGAAGTACAAGCCCGGAGGTGGCGATAAAAAAATATTCGACGATAAAGAATATTTAAAGCAGATGTCTACTGTGTCGAGTATGGAACATTCTCTGTCCACATCTCAAGTAAGTCAATATTTTATAAATATGCTCTATTGAAATGGGTTATTTTTAATTTTATCGTTAAAAAAAATTATATTATGCATAATTTAATGCATAATCAAATTAATTTAATGAACAAAAGGAAAATTTGCATAAAAAAAGTTAATAAGTATTAAAATCAAGTTATATTAAATATTGATTGCACGTTAATTAAGAAGAAGAAAAATATTTTAATTAAAGTTAATAATATAAAATTTAGATTACCAGGTAAGAAATTATAAAAAAAAGAATATAATTAACTGTATAAAATTTAAATTCAATTATACAAATTTCTCATTGGCAGAATTTTCTTTTCCAAATATAAATGTCCATGAAGTTGACAATTGGATTTGAAAAACTTTGTCACCTAAAAAAAATGCCAATAAGAAAATAAATAAAAAGAGACTCCATTTTGAAAATTGTAAGAGGAAGGAGTACAAAAATAAAACTCTTCCTGAAAATCAAAATTATAACAATATAACAATTAATTAACAAAATGACAAAATAATCAATTCAATATTTATTTTATTATTCTTCAATCTTTTAAATAAATACATTTAGTCCTATTAAGTTAGAAGTAAACAGGTTCCCAAATTTTCTAGTTAGGTTTACAAGAAGGTAAATTAAAAAGTCAGTCAGTTTTTTATTGATAAATAAAAAAATTATAAATATTTTATTCATAAATTACTAGTTTTTATTTTTTCAGTTTAAGTATTTTTTATACTCTATTCAAAATACAATTTGACATTTGCTATTTTTTTTTAATTTTTTGCAATTTTATTAATATTATATTACATATTATATTTCAAGATCCTAAATAATGGTTCTACAAAGAAAAAAATGTTTAGATAAAGATAAATATATAATATAGTTAAGACTGATTCATGGTATAAAATAGTAGATTCTGTAACAAGGTTAGAATGAAAAATTCGACACGACTGGAAAATTCCGAACGCGAGCGAAAGCGAGTGTGAGGAACCACGAGTGTCGAATTTTTTCATTCTGACCGAGTAACAGACTATATTTTCTCCACGATCAAAAAGTATAAATCAGAATTAAATTAAATCTGAACACAAGTTATTTGTTGACATATTTGTATTACATTGTATTAATATTTATAGTGCTGTGGTACACTTACCGAAATTAAAATCTGGTGCATTGGTGTTTTTTCATAATTTACAATTTCAAATATTATTAAATTCTATATCTACTTCACTTGATTTTTCACTCATTATTTTGTTTAAATTAAAACTTGTTTGAAAATAATTATTACCGTCACCATTTTATATCTGACAGTGACACTTTTGAAATCCATGGCAATCGATATTGTTTAATTCGATTACAGAAAATCCATTCTTTACCTTGATAAAGAATGAAAATACATGCAAAATGCATAAGAGGCAAGTATTATAGAATAAATATTCAGACTCTAGAGTGTGAATGTTTACATTCTATTATTAAAAATGAATTCAAAATTCATATATTCAGTAATGGTCGTGGAGAAAATATATTATCTGAGTTGTATGAATTAAAACTAAGTAGGCTTGTTCCCGAAGCGAGTTCCTAATTTGTTATGAACTTATTAAGGATGCGCAGTATAAAATAATGGAACAAGAGTCTGCGCAGTATAAAATAATGGAGCAGTTATTTTATACTGCGCAGAATCAATATGTTCATAACATTAGGAACTCGCTTCGGGAACAAACCTAGTAGATGCTAATACTAAAGTTAATAGCAGTTTCTACATGGTATCTACTTCAAAACTAAGGAGGAACTTCATTTCCAGCTAGATACTTTTAATTTTCCTGGAACCTACTATACTAAGTATCATTCCCTGGAAAAGACAGAAGTTTTTTCTACAATATCAAGTACTGAATTCTTACAGCAAATACTTTGATTTCAAGAAGAAATTGTAGTATTTGCTTGACTTTAGCGAAGTTGGTATAATGAAGCTTCACTGAGATTGCTACGGTTACTTCTTTTTGAAAATGGAGGAAATGTGCACGGTAACTTAAAATAAAGTATAACTTTTCGTTCATTTTTTAATTCCGTATATACTATAGGGAAAACGTATCTTACCTAGCTAATACATTTCTGACAGAATTAAACGAAACTATATACTGTGCGCTTACACACATTTAGCAAATGGAAGTGTTTTTAAGAAGCTTGTAGTAAATTTTAAACATTAAATGAAGTGTAGCTTTAAGTAGGAGACGGGTTTGCCAAATTTCAGGGAACCCAACCTGGTAGTCATAAATAAATCCTTCTTTTGTGTTCCACAGTAGTTAGCAGCGATAATCATGTAAGAAGTACCTGCCTGCGAGTATCTTTTTCTCAGTAATTATCAGTAGTAATATCCCTAGGACATTAATAATAGACCAGATAATTTTATGATAATATAAAGCCCGTTCCTTGGTATGGAACAAGCTTGAGAAATTTGTCATAAAATTATGTTGCATTTGTTAATGTCCGAGGGATATACGGCGGAAAATTTTTAGACTTTGAGCATTCGCATTGCCAAAACGTGATGTGCTGAAATTTATTTGGAATGAAGTTGTCAAACTCAATAGTATTGTCATAGTGTTTTATAAATGCACTGAGTGCAATTATCAGTGTAATGTTGACATGATTGGGTGAAATTGTTTCATATGACACAAAATAACAGAATTTGATTGGTTGTGAGAACTGCCAAAAAAATTTCAAACAAATCTTTGTACTACATGTCTGTTTGATCATTTTTTTTATTTAGTGATTAGTTAATTGATTTTATAACATAATAGAGAAATAGTAACTCTTTTTAATAAATAATAGTCAAGGTAAATAAGATATTTATAAATTACACATGACATCCAATTTGTGTTACTTTTCATCGCCTTTTTTAATTGCAACAATCTGCAATTTCCAATATTCCATTTCTTTTAATATACTACAATATTTACATATTATTTTTATTTAAGTTTCGATCTATTATTTGTATAAAAACAGTTATAAGGAAAATCAATTAGCTACATTTTATACGTTAGTTTTTATGCATGACTGAAGGAAGAAGTAAACTTTTTTAAATTAAGGACTGGCTGGTTCGTATATTTTTAGAGATTGTTGGTTTTCTTCATTTCATTATTTTTATTTTAAAGAGCAAAGTTCGAAGGACCAGTTGCCGAAGCAACAAATATTATTGTAATAAATAGTTACAGTTGCGATTGAATAAAACTACACTACAAGAAATAATGTTTATTAAAAAATCTCTCTCGCTCCAATCCGAACAAAGAATGGCACAATAGATATAGATAATTGCATAAATTATAAATTAATAGATATTCAAACATTGGTGACAATTTTGTTAAGGTAGAGGTGGCAACATTGCGACACCCCTTGATGATAGTTACACAAGATTGGATAAAACTTATAGTTTGCGGAATACAGACTACAGAATACAATCCGACTTGTTCACAAAAAGAGATCGATTGTTACATCGATACGTGTTATATTTCTAATGTTTCGCGGTGGTTCGGGATGCGTCGGACACGCCCATTTGAAATTTATCGGATAAAATATTTAATTTAATCAATTTCTACAATGACAAGTTAAATAAAGAAGTAAATACAAATATTTTCTTTTACTGAAACGTACAAAAAGTTTCATTTAATTTTGTTACGAAATTGTTGAAAATCTCTGATTGTCTGTTGTCATTGAGTTATACGGTTGCTGCCGTGAAGCGGCAACGTCGTCAAGAAAATCCTCATTTAGTTTGCACTGCCTTATCTTTCATATACTGAATTTAATGTTTGAAATTTACTATAGATATACTTAAATATAAATGAAATTAAATAGGAAAAATAAAGCAAAGTATACCAAAAATATTATAAAATACTTGAAATGAAATAACTAATTTGAATATCGTCGTTTAAGGGTACCAAAAGTGCTACATAATTTAAAGTATACACTATGGAATAAAAGTAGATACTACAAGTAGTGTAATAAATACTTCGACGTTAAACAACTACTATCGAAAAATTTGTAGCATTTGCATCTACTTCGTTTTAATTCATATATCTCAATGCATAATTTGAAAATAGAAATTATAAAATATAATACAAGTGTAATAAATAAGTTAACAGATATTATAAGTCGTATAAAACTTGAATTTTCTATATTTTTTTTTAACATTGTACCCTTTTTATCATTTATTTTTTATTATTTCCAGGATCCAGGCTATATTTATACTTATTATTAATTATCATCACTAAATCATTCATAAAGGTATTCATGGTTTCATTTTCCATTTAACAAAACTAACTTAAAAGAAACATACCCTACTAAGCGGGTAGGAAATAGTTAGAAATACAAATATTTTATTTTTGAATTTAAAATGGACAATTAGATATTAATAAAAAATTTCTGAAACTCAAAATTAAATATTCAAATCAAAGTTATCTGCTTATTGAAGAAGAAAAAATAAGTTGTAACAAACAACAGTTTATGTGGCAAGTAGTTTCGGCTTAAGAGTCATCTTCAGACCATATATTGTAATAAAATACTCTGTATAAGTTATTAAAATTTTATAATTATAATTTAATTGTTAAAAAAGTTTGATATCCTAATTTTTTTATATGTTAAGATAAAGTATTTGGATGTTATAGTATTATATTTAAAAAAAAATTATTGGTATATAAAATATGAAAAAATTATAGAAGTAGAAAAGTTACAAGATGAGAAAATTGCTAGTAATGATATTATTATATTGTAATGAAATAATGTGTATGAAATATTGAATTTTATAATTTTATGGTTAAAAGATTATTAAAAAAAAAAATTCGTAAATTAATCAAGCAAGAAACATTTTTTTTGGGAAGAAAACATATAAAAGGAAAATAATAAACAGAGACATCATTAATTTTAATTTGATGTCGCTATATAAAATGGAATTAATTACATGGAATTCTATATATCAATTGGAAAATTTATTGTTTTAATTTATTAAAATGAAAAAGACCATGCACTTTTATTATGGCTCTAAAAATACAGGGTCGTCACTATGCTTTAATCTTTTATTTAAATTCATAAACTTTTTGTAACCGATACTTAAAGAGTCATTTGTGATAAGAATTGTATCTTAATATATACAAAGTGTTTAAAAAAAAAAAACTAGAAAAATAAATAATTATAAAATTGGCTCAAAGGAATTCGAATTTATATATTTGAAACGTGACGTAGAAGAAAAATCATGCGCATTACCAAAGACAAAAGGGAATTAGGGTCTAACTTTGTTATTAATATTCGGACTTTGATGGGGCAAACTATATTATGTATAGAACATTTCATACATGTATAAAGTTTAGGTCATCTATTAGGTCATGAGTCATGGGTCATGTGCATCATAGGTCGTGGGTCATATGTCTTAATAGTTGATGTGTCAATTTATTCGAGGTTAGCCTATGTTAGGTTTTTAAAATCAGGGCGAATTTAAGAACATAAAAAATACAGGATGTTTCAATTAAAAATACATGAATTGGATAAGTCAGAGATTTATCAGATACCCTGTATGCTGGTAGTTATTTTTGGAAGACAGTTTTCATTGCTCTTTACAACTTTTATTTAAAGGTGCATCCAGACCGGTGCAACAAACAGCGCAAAACGTTCGCATACGTTGCAAAATATCTCGGTTTGTTTTCCATGCGATGTCGGTACATCAAAGGAAATTTGCTTGTTTGTGCGCGTTAGTTTGGACGTGGAATTTGAATTACACGCGCGGTACGCAGTTTGGTTTGTAGATATATATTGAATTGTCAAAATACATTGAATATTTAATTGACCAATTTTTAATATGAATACAAGGAGGTACCTTGAGCGAGTTATTTATTTAATAGAATTACACAGCGGGTCTGACGAACAAAAATGGAAACATCAACGAACACTGACAAACAAAAAATTGTTGCTGCAGTTAAGACGTTATCCACGCTCAACCGAATGCTTGTTGCAAAATTTTCGCTAACGTTTTGTGCTGTTTGTTGCAGCGGTCTGGATGCACCTTAAGGTATTTTTGCTACCTTTGAGTCACAAAATTCAATGTAAACGCATCGTTGACTATATTTCATATTTCAAAATAAGTGTGTATGAACAGAAAATTACTAACTTAATTAGTATAGTAAACCACAGTTAATGTATTAAATGTCAAAATTTTTTGAGCCGCCTTGTATTTGTAGTGTCATGGTGCAAAAATAATGCATATGACTTAAGAAATATGTGACCCAACCACCATAAGAAAAGTGCCAGGTCCTTTAAAAAATATATATATATATATATATATATATATATATATATATATATATAATCATAAAAGAGGACATAAAAAAAAACAAAAAGGTGAATAGAGCTAGTTAAGCTGTTTAAGAAAAGAAATGATTAGAAGAAAGAAAATATCAAGACTAGGAAGAGAAATCAATTTGTGTTGTAGTTTCACAAGATGATAGAAAATCGACAGGATACATAATTTTTTTAATTTATTATTGTTTTTTTAAATCCATAGAATCCCCCCCAAATTTAAGATTTTGGTAATAGTATATATCATTACAACATATATAATCGATTTCCCTTCTACCTTTGGGTGTAGAGATGGATATTCATTAGTTTTCTACAAACTTTTTCCACTCCTTTCTATCTTGTGCTAGGTAGGTAGGTAGGTAGGTTCAATTTGAGTGGAGCGTTTGCTCGCCCCTCCACTGCGGCCATGTTTGCTCTCCCCTCCATGCGTAAATCACTTCTACTCCATTCTAAGATCTGCGATAGGGTGCTACCTGAGGGTTTGACTATAAACGCCTTAGAGTGAGCTAACCCAGGAATATCTTTCTAGTGCTGGAGAGTTTTCCTCTCGGCCCATTTCCAGATAGTGTCTTTGGCACTGCTTTTGGCTATGCCGAAGAATGATTCCGGTCCAATGAACTCGGATTCTGCATCTCTTTTCGCAAGGGTGTCGGCTTTCTCATTATCTTGTGCTAACTGGTTTGCTTGTATTATTGTTTGACCCTTTCTCAATAACATTTTAGCTATTGTGTTCTCACAAGTTTCTTTTGGCCTACCTACATCTGTTGTGGTAACTATCTTGGCCTCCCATATACTCTTTTTACCATTATGTTATCCTTCGTTCGATGTAGGTGATGCCAACAACTCAGTTGTCTTTGTTCAAGGTAATATAAGACTGATTTTATTTTCATTTCTTCTCTTATGTCTGTGCTCTTTATTCTGCCTTTCCTAGTAACTCCTTTGACTGCCCTTAGATACCTCATTTCTATATTCGACTCTTCATTTTTCTTTCAAGTACCCATGTTTTGTTTCTATATGTGAGTATTAGTCTGAAAACTGTTTCGAATACTGTCATTTTAGTTTTTTTGAAATTTCGTTCTTATTAATATATCCGGTTTTTAATAAATGTTACGTCTTTGTGGAATTTTCTTTTGTTTCCATGAAATCTCATTCTTGATTTCCACTAATATCTATTATTGCCCTAGTATATTTGAAATATATCACTTGTTCGATATTGTTACCTTGTATTTTTATGTTCATTTTTGTTTGTTCCTTAGCTATCATCTTTACTTTACTTTTTTTTTCATTCCATTTCTTTCCAGAGTTCTGTGCCAAGTATCTATATTTTTCTGAAGCTCTCTTTCGGTATTGGCCATTATTACCAAGTCATCGGGAAAAGCACATTCTCTTATTTTTACTGGTTGTAGTTTTCTTATTCCCACGTGTAACTCTTGTGTCTTGTTTGCTTTTTACTACGGCCCGCAAATACTTCACTTTTGGTGAAATATAGCAAACCGTAGTATTGAAATCGTGCAAAAATCTCAAAAATTTTTTTGCTGAAAATGACTTAAAATGTCATGAAACGTGGAAAAAAATGATTTTCCGCGAAAAAAAAAGTCTGTCTGTGTGGATGTGTGGTGTGGATGTCTGTGCGCACGATAACTCGAGAACGGTACGGCCGATCCGGAAAATTCTTTCGGCTATCGGTTTTTATTCAAAAAACAAAGGCTCTATCAGAAGATGAGCAATTTCTGGTGACAGGAAAAAAAAAAAAAAAAAAAAAAAAAAAAAAAAAAAAAAAAAAAAAAAAAAAAAAAAACCGATTTTTTCGAATCGGACTTTCTTCCGCTGACGGGTCGTAGTCTTGAAAAATCGCGCAGAGATTATTCCTTTTACTAGTTTTAATTATGTGATCTATAAATATGTTGAAAAGGGTAGGGCTTGACTTAATCCATCTTTAGTTTCTAATTCTTCTGGCGGTTCTATTATTGTTCTTCTCTTTCTTCCAAAATATTCCAAATTTTCTTTCGGTTAACCCTACTGAAGGCTTTTTCCAAGTCTATAAATGCGAGGTATGCTTTTTCCTTACTGATTTATATTTTTTCTAATATTTGTTTGGTCGTAAAAACGTTATCGTGCACACTTCTGCCTGCAAGGAATCCACTTTGTTCTTCATCTACAGTTGGTTCTATTTGTATTTTTAGATTTTTTTCTAACATTTTCTCATATATCTTCAAGGCTCTGTATAACAATGTTATGCCCCTGTAATTATTATATACATTCTCTTATATCTCCTGATTTGTGTATGGGTAATATTATTCCTCTTTTCCAATCTTCTGATATTTTGTTTTCTTTCCAGGCTCTCTTTTATACTTTCAGCAATAATTCTGTTGCCTATTGTCCCATGTTTTTCATCATTTCTGACGTAATTTTATTATGTATACTGTAAAAGTTTTTTAGGGTGCCCGCTCCCCTCTAAAGCATAATGATGGCGGATGAGTTCCACCATCTACGGCACTAAGTTGTACTTGGTTAGTCGCTTTTACAGGATTGTATCCTACTAAGCGGCTTGCCCGGTTGGAACCCATGAACCTACGATAAATTTCGTAACTATCTATTATTTTTATAGTATATAGAAATACTTGGGATATACAGAGTAGGTTTTTGAAACTATGCATTCCGACAAAGTACCAGTGATTATAAGAATGAAGCATGTATGGTAATGGCCGAAGTGTATAATTTCAAAAACATACCAATAATATCAATAAAGCCTTTTTTCCCGGCATCCGACAGGTGAAATTTTTTCCTACATTCCGACATGTTGGGTGTATTAAATAAATCCCAGCCTAAAATGATATTACAAAAAGAATATTTTTTTTTATTTAAGATACATGTAAGTGTTTTTAACTTACTGTACTTTTTTTCAAATTTTTGGTACAAAGTATTCATAAAAAACCTTATTTCGACCTATCAAAGGTTCAATTGAAAAAAATATCATTTTAATGAAAAAAAGACACCTTTTTTTCATAGATATATAAAAAATTCAAAAACAGAACGAATTGTACTTAAAAGTAAAAAAAACAGATCACTTTAAGAAAAATAAAAAAGTTATGCATCGTTAAATATTCCATTATGTGTACAGTTTTGACAATATCTCAATGCTTGTTCCAGACATATAAAAGCTTTACAGGACTCGCACACGTATTTGCTTTTTCAATCTCGAGCAAGAGGACATTCTGAGCACCTTCCTTGTTAATTAGGTCTTCTCTTTTTTGGAAGTGGTTTAGGATTTTCTCCCTACATTCTTCTCATATTGCCACGTAATTCACGTGTAAGTCTGGGGTTTGCTATTCTTTGTCTTTGGCGTTCTTCCACTAGCTATAGAGTACTTTGAGATAAATTTGTCTTGCTATTTTTGTATTGTTATTTTCTCTATACATATATGATTTGACTATTAATTCCTGCGGTATTTAACAGTGAAACAAATAATGTTACAGGCCAGCGTCTACTATTTCTGGCAACACTGTAAGATGCGGACATCTCATCTACAACGTCGTTAAATTGTAGATAGAAACATCATTTCTGGAAGATTTTTTTCGAATTAGAATCAATTACATTATCGTGATGAAGAGATGAGAGTACTAATACAACTTTCCCTTTTTTTGTACGATATGAGACTAAGGTATATCCTTCTTGGAATCCAAATAAACTAGAATGAAGGTCTCTCGTTCTTACATTTAAAAACTCTGGTGGTATATCATGACTGCTATACCAATTGTCAAACGTTATGTTTCATTTGTTTTCTGAAAATTGAGCAACTAAGCGATCTACTATGTCCTGTGCAGAATTACTGACGTTAAGTGGACCTCCAGGTTGTTGGCCTAGACATCCATATTTATAACATAATAAGTATGGGCATCTACTAAAGCATGCACTTTTATGCCGTATTTTGCCGGCTTATTAGGTATGTATTGCCTAAAAGAACTTCAACCCCGGAATGATTTCAATTTTTCATTAATTGTCAAATATTCTGATGGAGTATAAGCAGCTTTTCAGTTATCTACAAAATTTTTTTAAATGCTCTAAAATGTGCGAGTTTATCAATTTTAAGTCTGCTATTTCGATTATCTTTGTTATCAAATAGTTAGCATGAGACTAAAACTTCAAAGCGACGCTGGCTCATTGTAGCACGGAAGACATCTATCCCAGTATCATCAGTATTCCAATATTCATACAAGTGACGACGGCTATTTCTAAATGTACCCGCCAATTACAAAAGAGGGGAATCTTTCCAGTTAGTAGACTTTTCGTTAATTTTTTTATTGGTGTAGCGAACAACATACAAAATCATATGCTCATCCAGAACTAGCTCAAAACATTGAAGTAGCGTTTTAGCATTTTTGTCGTACGCTCTAACCCCTGGCAAATGTGTAATAATATTTCCATTTCCATTTCCATCCAAAAAAGAATTTTGGAATTTTTAATTTTCTACTTCCATGTCTTTCTTGGCTATTTTCTATTTCTGCTTGTTCACTCTTTTCAGCATCTCGTTCTTCAGTTACTTCAGCATCTTGTTCTTCAGTCACTTTAGCATCTTGTTCTTCACTCTCTTCAGCATCTTGTTCGAAATCAGGGTAGTCACTAAACACGTTTAGATTGTCTACTTCATTATCTGTTTTTGAACCATTTTCATCAATTATTTCATTGTCTTCTGTTTCTTCCCAATAAGCCGCGAGTTTCCTTTGCTTCTTTTTGTAGTCGCCCATAACTTTCTGACCTATTTTTAATAAAAAAATAACTAAAATCTAGTAATCGAATTAAAAATAATTACTTCCAGCTCCAAAACATCAAACAAACTCAGAGAATGAAAATGTTGCTACTTTCGACAGGTGGGGTGTAATAAACCCCAGATCACTTTATAGTGGTGTAGTTCAGAGGACAGATAATTAGATACTAATTTCTGTATAACGATGCGTAGTCTGTTAGTGGTCTGAAAAGTACTGAGATGGCGCGGTCGATTAGAGACACATTTGAATAATTTTCATGGCATTTTCGATCGTTGTGTTTTCACACATCCCACCTGTCGGATGCCGGTTAAATAGAAAATTATAACATCTAAATACTTTATAATAACATTTAAAAAAAATTATGATAACAAACTTTTTAAATAAAAGATAATTATAAAATTGTAATAACTCATACAGAGTATTTTATTTCAATTTATTTAACAGATAAATTTGAATTAAAAGCAAATTAATGGAGAACGTTGGTATAGGCAGTTTATGGGGTAGGTAAATGGGAGTAAATGAATAGAATGAAATTGGATAGGTAACTTGTCAACAAGACTAGTTACGGTAAGTAACAGTAAAAGCATATACTTGTTAGGGCCAGTCCACGTTAGAAGGTGTAGAAAATGGCATTTTATGGCGTCCAACGTACGTGTTTGCCAAGACGAAAAAGAAAAATACACTGAATGGAACATAAAAGCCATTTTATCTGATTTTATGTCGCTTTAGTTTATAGTTTTTATGTAATTTTTTTTTTGAAAAATTCAAAAACAATTTTTTTATAATTATTTCATTGTTGTACAAAATTTTTTTAGTTACTATTACTTCCTAAGAAACAGAAATATAAAACAATTAAATCTAAATAACCTAAATTTGAAAATAAATTATCAAAATTTTTACTATTTCCTTTTTTGAGATTTTTTTATATCTACTAACTATATTTACATTTTAGAGTAGAACCTAAAATTACATAAATAAAGTTATTTTAAACGATTTTAGATTTTCCTAAACATTTTTGAATTTTTTTAATATTTATTGCCTTTTTAAACATTGTATTCAGTAAACTAATAATTTACTAACCAATATCCAGTATTAACAAGTTAACACCACATTTGATTTCATATTTACTTAATTTTGAACAAATTGCATGCCGTGTGAGAATTATAATAGGCACCTACCTATATCGATTAAACTGAAAACATAATTTGAGTTTAGCACGTGAAATCTATGTCATTTTCTCAACTTTTCACTTTCACTAAATTTTCCCCTAAGTTAGAAAATATACGCCTAAGAAAGGGTCGTAAACATCAACACGTTACAAATAATGTTAAGATTTATAATATTTATTAAATATAAAATGGTAGGTTAATTTCGAAAGTTTTTTCTACGTTAACAAAAGTTGTTTTTCGCCAAAATGTATCAATCATTTTTAACGAAAAATAAAAATAAAATAATCCAAAATTTTTATTCTTCTATTCGGGTTTAAAAATTATCGAAGTTTTTTTGTTTACTTCAAAAATTTATTAATTAACAAAAGCGTAACTAATAGGAAAATTGAGATAAAAATTTTTTGCCAGCGAATTATTGTTTATTCATTTAGCAAGTGCCTGATTTTTTTCATTCCTTAATATTTATATTTATTTATTTTTTCGTTATGCCAATAACATAAGTTATCTTGCCTGAAATGGTTTTTGGACGGGCGCTCCGTTAATATTAAAGATAGGAAGCTGCAGTTTTCACCAATTGATTCTGTATTTTATTCTTAAGAGCACGTCTAAGGCACTTAATTATTTTTATTAAAAGTGATACGACTATCAACTTTTTTCTCTAGATAACTGGAAATACTAAAACAATTTTTACACTTATTTTATTAGAATACAAGCACATTTTGTTTGGGTAATCCTCTGAACGGCAACCACGCAGATCTCTTAAACATTTGAGCCGAGCGACGCGTGCTTTTTTTTGTATTACGACTATTGTCCTGATGCTGGAATATTTTAAAGACACCTCACGCTAGGTTCTATGGATCAGGTAGTGCCGGAATCTCCCCTGATCGCTCTGCAAGCAGAGTCAGGGGCATACCTGCTAAACCCTTCTCGGTAATTTGTCTTGGTGTTGGTCTACTCCTTGTACCCTGCTTTAACAATAATTTACTTCTTTTCAGGCATATTGGAAGGTGTTGTACTGAAAAAGAGAGCTGTTCGAAAAAAACGTAAGAAGTTTTATTGATAGAATTTTGTGTTTATACGTACGAGCCTCCCGGGGGGAGTCTCAATATGATTGGAGTCCGTCGACATCGCCTAGATTTGCATCCTCGAGGAGGTCTAGGAACTCGTCCGGAAGATCATTTGCTTTTTTTGAAATCATCAGATACATTTGTGGAAATTTCTTATTGGGTCGTCTTGAAAAAGCTCTTCTATTCCTTACATCTGTCCACTTTGTCCGGAGTGTATCCATAGAGTGGGAGTTGGAGCTGACCAGTTTTCTCCTGACTTATCTTCCCTGAAGATTTTTGAACCTGAAAACTATTGGAGGGATATTAGTTAAATTGTATATGTCAGTATCTGCTGCCAGTGGAGGTAGGCGCATTTCCTAAAGATCCTCCTCTCGGTTGCAGCAACATTTGAGGATTACATCTACCAAATCGACCACCTAAAGCTCTGAAGAAAGCGGCTCGTTTCCAAACTATTTCAAGAGTTTTTTGGACTTCGGCGCCCAATTAAGAATGCGCATGAAGCACACTGCCAAGTAGGTAACCTTTTCCAAAGGAATGAATCTCTTTCTCAAGAGCCTAAAGTTGATCTTGAGTGATTTTTTAGCTATTATGGTGTGGTTGGGATTTTTGAAAATGACCAGTTGGGTTTTTTAAGGGTCAAGTTGCTATACCATTGAGAGAAGTGATTTAGGAGTTGCTGGGTTTTGGTATTCAGAGCTCTGGCGGATAGTACTGTCGCCGAGCCTTGGTAGTCATCAGCGTAGAACTGATCGTCTTGGCTAGGTAAGGGAGGGTGAGGGATGTCGTGCGTGTATACGACGTACAGCACGGGGGCTAACACTGAGCCTTGGGAGACTAATGCTAGAGGAGTAAAAGGGTCTGACAGGGAGTTTCTAACTTTAACACAAATTGATCGATTTTTGAACTAAGAGTAGATAAGTTTGATGAGATGAATAGGGAGTTCGATGTTAGAAAGCATCCAAACAAGTCCGGCATGCCAGACCTAATCAAAAGCTTTGTGAACATCAAACAGGACTGCCGATGCACACTCACCAAGGTTGAAGGATTTTGTGACTAGTGTATGGAGTCTTGCTAGTGCATCGTGGGTAGAATATTCAGATCTAAATCCGTGATGGAATTGGGGGATCGTTTCCTTTTATTCAGAAAATTCTAGATACGATCTTTGAGTATTATTCGTCAGGGATGTAGGTTTGTACAGACTTGGTGAAGTGGGATCTATGTAGGGTTTGTGGATTAAAATGGTGTGGGATGATTTCTAGCAAATTGGAAAATAGGAATGCTGAAGGCAGGAGTTTATGAGGATAATGAGGATAGGGAGAATGGTAGCAGGGAGGTTTTTCAGGGCTTGACGTTTGATGTGGGGCAGAGCTTTCCTGCTGACAAGCCGAGGCTATGTCTTCAGTGGTGAAGGGATCGAGGATAGGGTCTTGGTTAGGGTGACTGTTAGTGAGGAGGATGTTTTGGAGGAGGATATCTGTGTCATTGCTGAAACGGGGATTGAAGTTGGGATTTGGAAAGTTTATGAAGGTGTTTTGGAGATGGCCCTAGAAACCAGTAGCCTTCTACTCAGGGTTGTGGAGGATTAGTCTTTTTACCTGAAAGTGGAAATGTGACTTGGTCTTTTGAACAGTGAGGACAGCAAGCTTATTCCAGAATCTGGAGCCATCAAGGACCTGGGAGATAGTGTTACTGATGGAGTTTGCCAGTTTATCGATATTTAGGTTTGATTCAAGAACAGAATCTGCTGGCTGGTTTTCAGAGATGGTTCTCTGAAAGAGTGTCAAATTTGCTTTTTTGTAACTTCTAATTTGATATTGGGCTTGTCTGGGAGGTATAGGGTCAAAGAAATGAAAGTTTCAAAATGGAAAGTTTGGTGGTCAGAAGTTATAGATGTGCCAATGAAGCATCTATATTCGAACTAAGCTCTGCTTCTATCTGTGAGCAGAATGTGGTCGATGATAGAATTTCCTTGGTGTCCTATGAAAATATATGAGGTATTGATGACCCGGAATATGGGGAGGTCAATCAGCAAATTAGAGATACGAATTCCACTCGAATTGAAGGCATGATCGCCAAACTGAGTATGTCTGGCATTCATATCTCTAAAGAGAGCAGCCTGTGGGAAGTTTAAGAAACACTCATACAAGGGCCTCGATCGGATTTTGGCCAGGTGAATATAGTATGTTAGGTCAAAGGGGGGGGGAGAATGTGGGGAATGAATGGTATACCATTTCGAATGAGTATGACATGTCCTTGACAGTACTCGGATCTTGGGGAGTGTTTAGTGCCGTATCCGGCGAAGCCAGGAGGGGTTCTAGCAAAGGTATCTGTGATGGAGAATATTTTAGGGTTCTGTTGTTTCAACAAGAGCTTAATAATAGCTCTTTTGCTGACTGAACCCGCGCAATTAACACTTTTTGGACTGTACTATCCATCATAGAATGATGTAGGAAGTGGTTTCAATAGGTGAGTAGGAAATTCTGAACTCGTTACCGAAGCCAGTGATTAGACAGTTGTGTACAAAAAGGATAGAGATTTGTACAGCAACAGCTTTGGAGATGAGCTCACGAATGTGGGAGATGACGTTCATATGAACGGTGGTAAGAATGGTGTTTGAAGTTTGATAATCAGCAGTGAGTCTCAAAGGATATTGAGGTTTTGGTACGAATACCAGAGAAATATCTGCACGATTTTTAGGGATTTTGGTTCTCTCAAAGCACTTGAGAAGAAAGGTTTTCGTTACAGTTGGGGTATTTGGGATTCTGAGGTTGGGGACAGAAAGCGCTTCGATGTAAATCTCTGCAGAAGATTTTGTTGGGATGCGACATTTATTCGCTGCTCACTGGAATCATCAGATTTCACTCGTATTTTCACTACTCAATTATAATTGAAAATATTGGTGCTACATGATATTGTTGATTTACCGGCTGTTATTATCGCTTACCCAAGCCGTGGATGGAGGTTGGGACTTATTTTTAAGACATTTTCTCCCCATTAAAGATCTTTTCCCGATTTTCAAAATCGACAATATTTTTCGAGATATCCGCAAAAAACCAACCCCTCTTTTTTTACTGAATTATTTATAACTTTTTAACTATTTGTTTGAGAGACATATATAGATAAAACGTATATCATATCTACATGAAATTACTCATCCAATGACACTTTGCTCATTATTTTACGTGAACGTTATCTCGAATAGTACAAAATGCAATTGTTGACTGACTATTAAAAAAATTCAAAATGAAATTTTAATTCATTCGGTCCGCATACCCTTATGACTTTCGTGTGTACCGGTTAGAGAATGAACCGAGGAAAATGTGCTAATTCTAATAAATTGGGTATTATTTTCCGGTTTATGTTAAGTAATCCTATGCTCTAGTTAAAATTTTTCTGCGCAGAACAGGGTAGAGCACCACAAAATATAATTATTCGTGTTTGGACGAGTTCTGGTCTCATATAGCAATTACATAATAATAAGTAGGTTTTCATTATTTATTGGAACAGCGCAGCTGTGCTACTTTTTTCAGATTTATCTAGAGAAAAAAGTTGATAGTCATATTACTTTTACCAAAAATAAATTAAAGAAAGTGTCACAGACGCGCTCTTAGGAATTAAATACAGAATTGATTGGTGAAAACCGCAGCTTCCTATCTGTAATATTAACGGAGCGATCGTCCAAAAACCATTTCAGGCAAGATAACATATGATATTGGCGCCTTTTATGAAAATAAAAGATATTTTAAACGTATAAAAATTATTTAGCTATTGTGTTTATTCCATTAATTACATGACAGATAAAACAAACAGAAATCTGTTTATGTTAAACAAGTTACAAAAGCTTATACGTATTTTTAGAGCCACACTTTAGTAAAAAAAATTGACTTTTAATAATTAAGCTTATAAGTATTATTAGACCACCAACACAAGTAAAACAAACTTATATATTTTTTTGTAGTTATTAGTATCACTTTAATATTGCTTTTCTTTTGCTATAGAATTCGATTCCATCACAACCAGACAAAATACCAGTTGCTGATGAAAACTTGAACCAGGAACACTAATTTAGTAGTTAGTTGTATTTCTCTGTTTCTAAAGGACTTGATTTTTACAATACTGAGCGTTCTACAACGTTGTTTTTAAATAAAAAAGTATATTTGTCACTAAAACTAAAATATCGCATGTCCAGTATACAAACGTAAAATTTTTAGCATGCACTATTTGAAGTAACAATAAAAATGTTTAGCAAGTAATGTAAAATGAAATTAACATTAGTTTTCACTAATTAAATTATTGGTTGTTTCACAAAAAAGGCTCCAAATTTACCAAATAGATTAAAAATGTCAATTGTCACTCAGACAGGCTTTTAACAAAGAAAATGAAAATTAAAAGGCTCACTAACTTTAAACTAACATTTAAACATAGAGTTCTCATTTTAATTTCTATTACCGACAATTCTGCCGAATTATAGTACTTTGTTCTACCAATAGCCACAGTAAATCACATGGACACAAAATTGCATCGGAAAACCTGTAACTATACAACTCTTGGCTCTTCAGAAACATAATGTCAGAGTATTTTTTCAGATCAAGATATTAAATTCATGACTGCGTTTGACATTTTCTAAACACAACGGCTAATAACATTTGACTCGACCTTTACCTATTCAAACAAATCGAAAGTCAAAGAGTTTTTCCACCTCCCCTATCACTAGGACAGGTCTTCAGTTCTTACTCACGCTTTCTTCGCGTTTGCTTCATTCTTTTCGAAGGGCATTGAAAAGGGAAAATGTAGCTGATTCTGTTGTGTGAGTTTTTATCTCTTCCAATGTGTAACTTTACAAATTAGGCCCAAGCATCACAAGATAGGGTCTGTCAGTTAGTTATTTTGTCAGATACTTGCCGATGATTATATCTGTATATTTTACCTATGGATCATTTTATTCGAATTACTTCCTAGCTCTGGCATACTTTCTATAGTCCATTATTGTATATTCTATCATTTCCGTGAGTTGTTGATTGGGATGAGTCATCATGTTTTACTTACTATGTCCTTCATGGTCTTTAAATTGGAATGACTTCTAGCTCCCTGTAGATTTGTCGAATCCTCTTCTTGTTCGCGTAATTAGTGAATCACTAGAGAGTTAAAACATACCCAAGGATTAGCATAATGATCAAATTAATCAGCCTCCTGACATCTACTATTTCTGCATATAAATCCTCTAATTTGTGTTCGCGTACGCGATCTTATTTACCGCCGGGTCTACATGGTTCTATAATCAGTCGTTGGTTAAATATTTGGTATTATTGCCATCGATTTGGATCTCTTCTTATTATTAATATCTTATCCTCTTTAGTAAGTTTTCCTAGGTCTTTCCAGCGTTGATCTTGTTGCACCATTCATCAACTTCCGTTGCTGCTTGTTGTAGGTACCTGATGATGATTAATTGTTGAATGCGTCTAGCGGCAACCGATGTGAATACTGCTCTTCGTGATTCATTCTGCTGATATAACGTCACTAATAGCGAATTCCATTCGTAAAACTGGTGCGCACTGAGTGCATAATTTGTATTCTGTTGGGAAAACTGGTGGTGGGTTTTGTATTCCATGGGGGAACTGGTGCATTCGAATTAGAACTCAGTGCAACATTTTCAGCACGAGCTCCATGAGGTCGTCCGAAGTTAGTGCAATTGTAAACATGACGGGGTTATCACAAGGTCCAAAACTTCTAGTGGCATTATCCTTCACATCATCTTCAAGTAGTGATGAGGAAATGGTGTACGAATAATGAAGTACAGGAAAATCAGATTTGAAAATGTTTACAATGACTTGAAAAATTTACATATTTGTTAATTTAAATATTTCATCACTATCATCAAGTCGTAATGTTAAGTTAATGATTTAATTATTCAGTTGAAATGCAATTTCATATATTCCTGGTATAGTGTAATTAATTTCTAAAATGTAAATATAAATAAAAAGCAACCTTATTCTTTTCGCGTGAAATAAACCAACGTAACCTAAAATTTTGTATTCCATTGGAAATGAACTAGCGCACATTTTTCTTTAGGTGTCAATGCAATACTGGTGCAAAACCAGTGCAAAACTAGTGCAAAACTAGTTTTACCAATGGAATTCGCTATTGTGTTATCCTGAAGTTCATTCCTATGAGGTAAAGGAGTTTCATTAGAGCTGTGACCTTGGGGCTGACGAATGCGTTGTTGATATCTAGGAACATTGATTGGTTCCTATCGTAGTACTTGGTTTTCGCAGCTGTGTCCTTCTCTGAATCCGAATTGCTCTTCCGGCATGTTACCTTGTATTATCATTTATAATTCTCAGTATGATCCTTTCTCTATATTGGTCATCGGTAATAATCTTGTTCATTTTAGCACTGTATATTTGTGAGTACAATAATTGTGGAATAGTATACGATTTATGTCAAATCAAGATTCAAGAAGACTAAAATATAGTCCAGAGCAAAAGCTTTATACCAGAACAAGTAGCAATTGTTACCAATTTTTTGAGAAAATTAGAAGGTAATAATTCTTAATCTATTTGGTAATAAGGTTGTCCATATATCAAACGTAAACTATTTTATTGTATTACATCTAAATATATAGATGCATTAAAAAGTAATACAGTTAGTTTTGGTGTTGTGATACCCTAGATATGTGACCAAAAAAAAATAATAATTGTAATTTCAATTTCAGTAATACATTGTCCGCCAAAAAGCTACTATGTTCTTTACTAATGTAACTTATATAATTTCCTGTAATATGTCGGAATTAAAATAAAATTGAAGCTTTTTGACAGGCATTGTAGGATATACCGAGTGTTTCAAAATAAGTTGTCTTACATGAATGGTAAGTATATTTAATTAATTTTGAACACTCTGTATAATTTAGCAATACTAAGTGAGTAAAATAAATTCTTATGAAAAATTTTGACAACTTAATTTTTTTAATATATGTTGTTGTAAACGCTTAAAAGGTATTCATATAAGTACCTAGAACGTTGTTAAAATTTACCATAAGTATGAAATATATAAACACACTGCTTTGTACTATTTAAGTTTTGATTTACAGTTTATTGTTGAGGCCACAAAGTGCCTAAAAATTGTTCACTTTGTGGTCACAGTATAATAGAATTTTTAATCTGTACTGTAACTGATCTTTTTTTATTTACGTACTATAGTAGATTGACTTATTTTTTAATATTGTTGTATTTTTAAATATATTTGTAACTTTAGGGCATTTTCACAAGTGCTATATTCCTGTTTTTTTTTCATATTTCGTATCAAAATATTAAGTTAATTTTTGATTATGAATAAACTTTGCATATTAAGACTGTAGTAGCTTTATTCACCTTAAAATGTATTAGCACTTATTTCTCACCAGTAGAAAGATATTTTTTACAGAATTACTCCTTACTCCGCCACTGAAGTAAAATTACGAATAGTTTTTAATTGTTTTTATAGAAGCTCGCTTCATGTTAAACATTAAAATGCATTTTAACGTCAAATATCTCACGTAATTTCAAATAGAATTGGGAATTTGGAACCTTTGGTTTTCAACATTGTTGAATAATATCGTCACCACTAACCAAAATTACACTTTTTTATCACTCTACATACGTTTCACTAGGAGTGGAACGTTAGCTCGCCTCTCCACTGCGGCCAGCACAGGCCTATTGTGGCTCAAACCTACAGACTGCAATTCACAATACAGTCCACGCCTTCTCACGATGTCTGTGGTTGATTTAGGTGAAGCTTCCTTGAAGCCGGCTGCAGCTGTACGAAATCAAACGTACGAAGCCTATTCATTTCCGGGGCAGAACAGGAGCATAGAATATACTCCACCGTTCCGTCTTCCACACTGCAGAAGCGGCAGTCCGATGTTTGACTCAGACCTAGCTTCTTCAAATGGTCACGCAGACAACAGTGCCCTGTAAGCAGTCTAATTAAGATGCGTAGATCACTTCTACTCCATTCTAGACTTCTTTTTTTTTTTTGGTTAGAAGTCTTCAATTGAAATTGTACAAAACTGCTTTAATTCCCAATTAATACCGTCAAATGGGGATATATTGGATACCAGGGGTTATATTGGATGTGCGCGCCTTCTTTTGAATTTCTATTCAAATGTCGCACAGTTGGCAATATTGAACATCAAGAAAATTATAATACACGAGAAATTCGTTATACTTGTAATTGTTGTGGTTGTGAAATTTCAGACTGATAAGGGTAAGCTTCTAAAAAATAAGTTTTGAAAATAATTTTTGTATGAATATGAGTAATTGTCGAAAAAGTTCCTTGCTCAGCATATGCTTTACCTTGAGAAAAGAAACACTTTGTTTATGGTACGAATATTTTAGTAAAAACTGATCATAAACCATTGGTTTCAATTTGTTCTAAAGATTTTTATAAAGTTAGTGGTAGATTACAAAGGCTTAAACTAAAATTACTAAACTACAACCTAAAAGTGGAATACCTACATACCTACCAGGTAAGTTTATGTACATAGCTGATTTACTATCAAGGTCCTTTATTAAAAATAAAAATGATCCAGAAATGCTAAATATTGTCCATTCTGTAGAACTTGAACTACCTATTACTGATGAACGTCTTATAGACATTAAAAAACATGTTACAAATGATGTATTTTGTCTCAAGTTAAACGTTATTGTGAAAATGGCTGGTCAAAGAAAAGGTTATTGGAGTCAGAATTGTTAATATATATTAAATTAAGCCCACAATTATATGTCTCAAACGAATTGATATTTCACGATAAAAAGCTAATAATACCACATACTTTAAGAGAATACATGTTAAAAAAATACATACTGCACACTTGGGCATTAAATAACTAAGGCAAGAGCTAGAAAAAATTTCTATTGGCCAGGTTTGTCAAGTGATATAACAAAATGTATCAGTAAGTGCAATGTCTGTTTAAAGTATAGTAGAAAACCCTTGTATAAGGTAGGCGCTGACATTTTGAGGTACGCCGCTCGTGACTATCTAGTGCTAGTGGATTATTTCAGCAACTGGATTGAGTTATTGTCTATTAAAACTAAGACCGCTTCGGAAATGATCAGTAAATAACCTGTTTTTGCTAGCCTATGTACTCATGTAACTTTTGTATCTGATAATAATCCATTTAATAGCTATGAATTTAAAACATTCGCTAGAGAATGGGATATCAAGTTGCTAACATCTAGTCCTAGATACCCAAAATCTAATGGTATGGCTGAACGTGCAGTAGGCATATGTAAGAATTTACTAAAAAAATGTGACGAAAGTAACACCGATATCTATCAAACTCTCTTAGAGGACAGAAATACTCCCTTAACTGGCTTGAATATATCTCCGGCTGAGCTCCTTCATAATAGAATGCTTCGAAATGTGTTACCTGTGTCCAGTGAAATTTTGAATAGTGCTCCAATTATAGACACAAAAGAGATTCATACCAAAAGAGCGCTTAATAAATTTTACTATGATCTAAATGCACATACACGTCCTAAATTTGAAATAGGTCAAAACATAATAATAAGGAAGGAGGAAAAATGTTGGGTGCCTGGAAAAATTGTTGGTCACACCGATAAACTTTGTTCTTATATAGTTAAAGATAATCAGTCCAGAACTCTGAGAAGAAACTCCTCGTTTCTAAGATCGTCCCCTATAATGAGTTTACTCCCTCAACACAAACCAATTTCGAGGATTCACTGCCGGTTGTAACTACACAAGTAAATAATGTACCGGAATTTAATAATAAAGCTGATAGAAGTCCAGATCAAAATGTTATAATTCTGGTGACAATAAGTTACAAACTAGATCTGGTCGTACTATTGTTAGACCTAGTAGATATACCGAATAATGTTGTAATTATTAAAAAAAAACAGTTTTAAGAAATTGTTTGTTTCAGTTATTGTTGATAGTTATATCTATGCTTGTTTAACTGGTTAGGTAAGCATGTAATAAACAACGTTAAATAAAAGCATTAAAAATAATATTGTATTTTATATATATATAACAACAACCCATCGTACAAACTAAAACAGTAACTCTCTTATTGTTGTTTATGCCAGCATAGTCCAATGAAACTAATATAATATCATAACCTCAAAAACGAAAGTAAGTAAGAAAAATGATAAAAATTAAAAATGCTTAAATTGCAAGGTTATATTGGACAATGCCGAGGACATTAAACACAAGTTGTGCATTGCGGTTCGGCGCAATTATATATAACCCACAAAAATGGAGGATGCGTTGAGAGGTGTTCTGGATGAACATTAGTCGTTCCAGCAAGCCGCTGAGAGATTTGGTGTACCACGTTTCACTTTACATTCCAAATATCTAGGTAGACATAGTGATAAGCTTGATAAAAATTAATTGCGAAAGCAATGTTAACTGCGGCTGAATTTGGTGTTCCATTCACAGAAAGTATTCTGAAAGATTTTTTAGAACAGTATATTAATCGAAAAGGTGTTGTTGTAAAGCAATTTCGCGATAATAGACCAGGCAGCAACTGGTGTCATTATTTTCTGTTACGAAATCCTGAATTATCGAAAAGAAATTCACAAAACATCAAAAGATGCAGAGCTGAATTGACACCAACTGTGATTGCAGAATATTTTACTAATTTGTTGGAAACAGTTCGTGGTGTGCCACCCGCTAATATTTTAAACTATGATGAGACGAATATGACTAATGATCTAGGAAGTCAAAACATTTTTGTTCGAAGACGTGCAAAGCATGCCTCTAGGATATTAGATAGTTCATAGTGCTCTACATCACTGATGTTTGCGGTGTTAGCAAGTGGCAAACTTTTGCCCCCATATATCGTTTACAAAGCAAAATATTTATATCCAGCTTGGATAGAAGGAGGCCCAGAGGGTGCTCGTTATAACCGCACAAAATCTGGATGGTTTGATTCAGACGTATTCGAGGACTGGTTTTTCCAAATAGCTTTACCAACATTAAGCCGTGACGAAGGGAAAAGGTTATTATTGGAGATAATTTGGAAAGCCATTTATCTTAGAAAGTTATTGCGAGGAAAATGACATAAGTTTCGTATTTTTTACCCAAAAATAGCACACATCTTTGTCAACCCTTGGACGTAGCCATTTTTAGGCCCATTAAAATTTCCTGGAGAAAAGTTTTGATAGACTGGAAGTTGCATAACAAGGGGGTGATATCAAAGCAGGTTTTTCCAAGTTTACTCAAAAAGATGTTGGCAAATTTCAGTGAAAAATGTCAGATTTTGAAGCAATAGGAATTTCGGCGTATAATCCGGAAATTGTTTGGACGAAGATAAGGCCCAGGAATGATGAAACCAAAACAATCCTGCTACGGTGGAATTATTCTCTAATATTATGACAGAGGTTACAAGAGTGAATGAACGGCCAGCAATAACAAGAAAGAAAAAACTTAATGTTCCATCAGGAAAATCAATCGAATTGGCAGATTTGGAAGTAGAGGCAGATATTATACCGACAACATCAACATCAATACATATAGATGATCCACAAGATGATTCAGATCACAGTTCTTGTAGTAGTGTCAAAGACGAAACAGAAGATGATATAATGATTCCCGTTGAGATAGCCTCTGATATCCATGAATCTGACTTTGTTTTGATAATATATATTATATATAATACAGGAACAAAAAAAAGAAACCGAAAAACTTTTTGTTGCACATATAATGCACATGAAAAAAAGTTGTATTGAAATAAAATGCCTTCGCACTTACAATGGAAAAAAGTGTGCTTTTGTATTTCTCGACGTAGAGGACTTGCAGTCTGTAAAAATGAGTCAAATCAAATATAAGCTTTGTGAACCACAGGAAACAAGGGGCATTTTTATGTTTCCTCAAAATGTATTGTAATTTTCTATAACTTTACATGGAAATTCCATTTTTGCCAAATTTTTGTATAAGATAATTAAAATATTTGTATGTTTATGTTCCAAACTAAACGCAAATAAAATTACTCCCTACATATAATGTTATATTTAGTTAATCATTCAAATTTTTGATAAAATAAAATAAAAAACGGTTCAAAAGTATCCCATAAAGGATATAGCACCGACCTATATTGGATATATACATTAATATTAAGCCGGCGCCAGACGATGCTACCAACACCTTCCAACGTTGGACCCATGACGGTTGGACGTATCGTGTGGCCGTTGCTCGAACTACGAGTGTCCAGTGTCAAGCGTCCAACGTTCGTGTTGGAGCATGTTGGGGCTGTTGTCGGTCTTTTGACCGGCTTCAAAGGGTTTTTTTTCACTGGACAATATAGTTTCAAGACACTTGATAGACTGCTATACACGATTCCGTGGATTGTTGGTATCTTAAGGGCAGTGTTGGTGACGTAAAACTGTCAGCTGATCGCAAAGTAAACAAGAGCATGTTCTATAAGAGTACGGGTGTCTTTCTTATCGATTTTTTTCAAAAACATATACTGACTACGTTATGAATGTTGTTTCATTCCGAATAGGGTTAAATTAAGTGCGAAAGTCCGTTAATCACGTAAAGTAATAATTTAACCATTGTTAGTTATTGCGATAATCAAATATTTATGTAGAAATAAAAGATTAGATTTTAAATTGTTAAAATTGAATTGAATTAATTAACATGTACGCAAATATTAACCAGGGAATAAACTTTGGAAGTGTTACAGGAAGGGGTTACATTTTACTATTTAGGTATAGAATTCATTAGAAGGAAGTAATTCAATAACATAATATGTAAATTTTTTTGGGGCTTAAATATTTATGTGATGTGTCAAATATGTCAGGTTAGGTTATGAAATGTACAAACAAGAGCCAACGTTGGGTCAAATGTATTGGATTCAAACATTCGTTCCACCGTTCAAACATTCGTTCGACATGTCAATTGTCCAACATTTGAGTCAAATATTGGAGACCAACATTTTAGTCAAACGTTGGTAGTATCGTCTGGCGCCGGCTTCAGCGTTTTCAGTGCAAAACCCAAACCATCCAATATATTGCCATATGTGGGGTTATATATTGGATGACCATTTTTTATAAAAAAAATTAATTGAAAAACATAATTTTCAAACAAAAGTTATTCCAGACGGCAAAGGCTGGCGATTGATGAAGGCTCCGAATCAATTTTTCTTTTCAGAACAGAGAAAACAGAACAAAACCCAAAATATCATCAAATATCTCCCCATTTGACGGTACATAATAATAATGTACTAGATGCTGCACATTTTTATATAAGTGTAGTAACAAAACAATGTACATTTTAATATTTCACACTACAGCTATCCTATAATCTCCTCCTTCACTACGGCTTAATAGCCTTTTAAGGTCTATTACATCTCATTGGATTTTATTATAACCATTATTTATATTATAGACTTTTCGTTTCTAATTATGCCTTTAATCTCTTTTTTGGTCACAATTTTCTTCTATAATCAGCTTGTTCTATTAATTTTTACTCCTTTAAACCCTATTTTAGTTTTGAATTCGTTCTTATACTTATATCGATGCCGTGTATAAGTATACATATTTTTCTTAGTACTTTCCATTCTCAAATATCTAACATATTTCAATATGTATTTATTGCTTAAATGTGCAATTACCAAACCGAATTGAAGGATTAGAATTTTATATAAAATCTGCTACGTCACTGATTTTATCTTCAGTATGAAGATTAAAGTGAGCTAACCCAGGTAAGATAATCCCCAGATATTTTACCTCCTCCTCAAACGGAATAGTTACGCCTTCCAAAATTGGATAAGGTAGCTTATCATGCTTCCTCCTTTTTGTAAAAGGAACTACTGCCATTTTGTGGGGGTTCACACAGACATCTGTTCCTTCTCACACCAACTGTATATGATGTTAAGGGCTTCCTGAAGCATATTCGATGTAATCCCTTCAAACAAAACTATCATTATTATGAATAGGTCATCGGCATAGCATTGAAAATCCAGCCCGAGCTGGGAGAGCTTGTTCAAAATCTAACAGTCTCCTCTTGCAGCTATGATGTCACAAAACGATTTTTAAGCAGGCTTTTATTCCAGTTGCAGATTAGTCTGCTTATTCCCCTGCAGCAGTGCAGCGTAAAGGGATTGGGGCAGGGCATTGTTGAACGCCCCTTTAATGTCAAGGAAAGCTGTCAGTGCAATATCTTTATGTTGAAGAGAGTGGTCCATCTTTCCTATGAGGTTATTTAGAGCTAAATCTATGGATTTCCAGTCTGGTAGGAATATTATCTAGGGCTTAGGGGAATTTCTCTGCAGTTTCCGTCTCTAATGTGCCTATCTAAAATTCTCTCTAGCGTTTTTAGTATACAAACGAGGTAAGGCTGATCGGTCTAGAGGATTTAGACAGGTAATTGTTTACCTTCCCGCCGACTTTCCGTATTTATACGACACTAGAAATCTACCACACCAAGCTCGCCCAAAATAGTTTCACGAGAAAAGGCAGCAGCTCCGCTGCCCCTACGTTTCGCTAACTTTGTTGGCATCAACAGTTTATTATCAACTCCTAACATAGTTAGCGAAACGTACGTAGAGTGATAAAAAAGTGTAGTTTTGGTTAGTGGTCATGATATTCTTCAACATAATTTCAAATAAATTTCATTTTCAGCAAAAAAATGTTTATTAGCTTAAAATATAGAAAAAGTAAGCAGTGGAGGCTCGTCAACTATGGCAAATTCTATCCCATTTGATTATTATCAAAATTAAATTAGTTACAAAATATTTTTTTGAGTTGAAGTGAGTTATTTATTATGTTAAACATAGGATAAGTAACTAAATCAAAAAAGTTATTTTTTTATTTATGTTGCATCACCCACCTTAAGTAGACTTACCAGATGCGTCCTGTCCATTTGCTACTTATATGAGAAGGAAGAGGTAAAGGAGGTAATTATCCTCAGTCCAAAAAATTTTGGATGAACTGGATATAGCTTTTATTGGCATATACCCATACAGGTTTAAGTATATATTAGTGGAATTTCTTCTTCTTTGAGTATGTCAGTAAAAGTGTTATTTTCGAATTGACCTAGTACACTATCTTGTGAACTAGCGTCTAGATCCCAATTGCAACTCGAGTGCCCACCGCTGTTGCCAGGTTTAAGTGTTTCATTGACGAAAAAAAAAATATTTATTTTATTAAAAGAAGTCTTGACTATCTAAATCTACCTGTGTATTAAAAAAAATAAATAAAAAAAAATTCCTGGGGAATCGATCCAGGAAGTTTTATGTGTAAAGCATACACTCTAGTACTGGACCACTTCGTATCACAATAATATATAATCAAACTTTCAAGTTAACGTACAAAACGATGTCAAGAGCGGTGGGCACTCAAGTTGCAATTGGGATCTAGACGCTTCTACCTTGTGATAGTCCTTCATTGATTTCTTTAACTTTATAAATTATTCTTGCTTTCTTTTAAAAGTCAAAACTTGACAATCTGCGCCATATCAAAAAATATTGTGGAGCAACCTTTTTTCAATTATTACTTCTATGAACCTTCACAATTATTGTAGAATGACTTTCTCTAAATTAAAAGAAATGTTTGTTTTTCTATTATTAGACTGTAACTAACCCTTGTTCTCGAGTTTCCAAAATTTATTTTATTTTTTAACTATTTGATACTGAGTGTTAAATATTGCAAAACATTTTCAGAAAACAAAATCCGAAAGTTACCTGTCAAGAAGACCTCAAAGTGCAAGATTTCTAAACACTGTACACGAAGACGAAATAGATTTGACATCGAGATGCTTTTCTAGAGGTGGATCATTGCGACGAAAGAAAAACAAAGATGCAGAAAGACCAATGTGGAGGTATTAAATATAAAGATTTCCAAATTGATGAATCTTTTATTAAAAATTGGATCACGATAATATGGATCACTTGATTGATAGCTCATTGAAGCACCTGAATATGTACACTTTACACGACAAAAATGCGTATCATCCTATTAAACGGTATGCAGGCGTAAAGACACTTTAGAAATATTTTTTTCACTTAGGCAACTTAGACAGTGAAACAAACTTTTTTTTACTTTAAATTTTTTTAAATGAACTTACCGTATTTAATATCACAAGATGTAAGATTATTAATTTGTTGATCTGAAATGTATTATAGCAGGTTCACACCAAAGCGACAAAATAAAAACAAAATAGCAATTCATTGTTGCGCAACATTTTTGGAACAAAAAAGAAACATTTAATCAACTGTTTTATTGTGTTAGTATTTTCAGGAACTTTTTATTCTCCCATCGCCTGTCGGTAAAGATTGTTGATGTTTTGTTGTCGTTTCGGTCAACTCTGTTAGTCTAGTGTATACGCGCTCGACAACAAAAAAATGAAAATAAATTTGTGGTTTAGTTGTGCAGCAGATAGCTACTGTTAAAGTGAAGTAGACAATTAAAAATACTTGCAAATTAATTGAACTTTATAGATAAACTATACTGTTATGGTACGATTAAAAAAATCGATACAAAAAGGCAATGCTTCTTCAGAGGAAGTAGAGAGAAAGATAAAAAACCTAAACATCTTGTATCAGAACGAACGTAAAAATTACCAGTTATTGAAGAAATCCGGATCTGGCGAAAATTTTGTTTCCAACTGGTTTGGTTACAAGTTAATGAACTTTTTGAAAGACAAGAACACACTAAGATCAAGTGAAAGTGTAGGATTACTGAATACACAGATAGATATGAAAATTCTGTATTAAGTGATATATATTGCTAAGAAAATTTAAATATAAAGACGTCCTGGTCATCTCAGATGTCATCTAAGATGATCAGTCACTGTTTGGCAATTTAAAAAAACATTTAATCAAGTGAGAGATAAAAAAAAGATATTGAGTTTTGTCAATTTTTAACTTTTGATAAAAAAATTTAAGAATTGTCACAAAAACATGGGAATTTTTTTAGAAAGATATTTATGACATTTTGAATGTTGTAAAGCTTGAATTAGAAGGAGAAATAAAGAATTTATTGAACAAGGTAAAATAGACCAAGGCATATAAGGTTTAACACAGGGTGAAACAAAATAAATATTTAGAAGATATTATCAGAGGACAAAGTAGATAAGCTGTAGAAGAGATGAGGGAGTCATGTAGAGTAAGAAAAGGGTAAACAAGATACAGAATGAGATGAGGAACAGGAGGTTAAGAATATTCTATACGAAGTGAAAGTCAAGAAATGTATAGAAATTAATTTAAATCAATTTAAAATTATATTTGTATAATATATAATTTATAGTCTAATGAAAGTCTTAAATAGGACATCTGAACTACTGGGTGTTCCATATCAATATATTATAATGATATGACCATTTAGCATTATACATTTTTGATACTCTATCTCCATTGGGAGTGGGTTCTATATAAAAGAAAAATCATAAATTTATACAAAAAAAAAACTGATAATTAATAAAATTTTGAAATTATGAGTTGCCTTCCAAGTTCCTCTTCTCCTTTTTCTTCGTCTATGATAATTCTGAGATGTACCTTCCTCAACTGCTCAAACTTGTCCCCTATACTCCTACTTGATGCTGCTCCTCTTTCCGATCACAATTCCATGGAATATTTTTCTACCAAATTTTTTTTTTATAAATCGTAACTTTTCCTTTTCTTTTAACTAAAATTGTATCCTTTTTTTGGTTTTATTACTTTCAATATATAAATTTACATATTTCAGGTATATTTTTTTATTAATATACAAAATTTAAACTATTTGACAAATTCTATATAAAATTTATGAATTTTCTTCTTATTTTTCTTGTCTCTTATTTAATTCGACTTTCTATTATTTTTAAACATCCCAACCAAAATCATTACTTGATTTTTCAATCTTATCCAACATCTTTTATACTGAATGATTTTTATTTTCATATTTAAATCTTAAATTATTACTTTTCCAAATATAATAAATATTTTATAACTATTAAATTTCATAAGACCTTTCCATATCAAAAATTTGTTGGTTATAACAGAATTTGAATTTTTAATATGTACTCAATAATACAAAACTTATTTATAATAATAATACTAATAATAATAAATTAACTTCTATAACTCATTCAAAATGATTTCATTATAATATGTACTTATACATTTTGGCATCGTATTATTTTCCTCTAAAAAATCGACAGGGTCAAATCACTTACTTCTAACAATATTTTAACTGCCGTGGAACTTGTCCTTGCTCAGATACAAAATATTCAGCAAATTTTTTTCTTATTTCGATAGCTTCCACGGATGATTTTCGTGTAGTCCGTTGTAAAATATAAAACGATTGTAAAGTTTATTGATCTTTCCTCCATGCACCATCTTCTATTATACCACCATCTATATATTCTACATCAAAGGTTCCTGCTGGATTTTATTTATTTTTCAACGAAGAACGTCTTAGATAGTTATGCAAACAAATGCATGTTAAAGTAACTTTTTTACCATCCTTTCTGGTTGTATTAGCATGGGCATAGAAGATAAACTATTACAGAAGGTTCCTGTCGGCCCGTTTGATCTAGCGATGATCAAATTTAAGTAACAGTTGAAGTTTCTGACGATTGATATACTGGAAAAATGTTCAAAATTCATAAATGTAGATAGACGAATTAACGAATTTTGAATATTTTTCCCAGTGTACAAAGCGGCAGAAACTTCAACTGTCACTCAAATTTTGACCATCGCTACATCTGCAGGGCGATTCTCTTTACTCTATACGTTACGTCAAGTCTCGATATCTCTCGCGCGGGACCCATTTCGATACCGAGTAGAATGCGATTCTTGTCATCTCTCGACTTGGAGCTACGAAATACTACCGTTTGCTATGATTCCACCGCCATCATTCTGTCATCTGCCTATCTGAAATTTCTAATGTGAAACTCTAGTAATCTCTCAAAAATTAGTCAAAATCAAGCAGGTAGAGATCTCCCAGTTTGATCCAAACTTTTACAGGTATAAGTGGAAACACCAAGGTTTTTAGACATCTTAACGAATACCAAAACAATAATTATTTTGATGTTTTAAAAGTTTCGGGAACCGTTATAGTGTTACACATTTTTAATGAAATTTTGAGATAAAATGTTTTACCCAACAGATTTAACACATCAATCTCCAAGTCGGATAATTTTTATCAATTGGTGGATGACCTCCAGTCCGTAGTTCATGGCTTTTTATATCAGCAGCCTTATTTTTAAGATTGCCTTTATAATCGGACCAAGTCTAGAGGAAAATTAATTTTCAGGTCAACAATGAAATATAAATTATAAAAATAAACCACCTTTTCCCAATTTTCAGTTATTTTCGCGCCATACCCTAAAACACTGAGTTTTAAAGCTAAATTTTTCCATAATCGCTTAAACTCATCTTTGCCATTAGCAACAGAATCTTCCATTTGCCAGCTGCTTATGCTCAGTCATAAAATTCAAAATAACGAGAATATGCTCTTGTTTGGTTTTAAAAGACATTTTTTCAAATATGCAACAAACTTATTTATTACTTTCTTACTCTTCACTTTCTCTCCTTCGCGCGCTTTCACTGGATTCGGTACCTACAGATGCCCCGAGGAAATTTGACAGTTATAGTCGAGAGCTTTCGAGTGCGATTTAGCATGCGAATTGCTCGAAACGCCAACTCGATACGTAACATCCCGAAATGATGAATGGGAACCTTCGCTTCTATATTAGTTTATCTTCTGTGGCATGGGTTTGCGAAACACGCGAAACAGAATATAAAGACCCGTTCTATAGATCCTTTATCTCGATGTCAATATGACTTTATAATGTACGGTTTAATGCAACTAAAACATATGGATATTCTCTGTTGCTTCCAGGAAGAGCAAATTTGTTTGGAAAGTTTAATTGTCCTTTAATCAATAATTTATAAAATGGTATATTTTTAAAAATATCTCTGTTAGAAATTCATCCTTGACAACTTTGCATACAGAAAATTAAAATTTTCTTCAACTACGGCAAAAATAACTACACTAAATGTTCTTTTGTATTTAAAAAAATCACTGTCACTGAATGTAGGTGCCTCGATCACTATGTGCTTTCCGTCCATTGCGCCTATACAGTGTGGAAAATTTTTCATTCTTCTTCAATTTGCTCCTCAATAAAATACGAATTAAACTGTTAAAGTTATTTTTTACATTTTCAATTTTATGTTGTGACATTATTCAGTTTACAGTAACAAGCATTTTGACTTAGAAAGCAATGATTCAGCTAGTGATGAAGAAGCTAAAGAAACCGAGATAAACTGCGATAACACAGCGAGTATCAGCCAAAATGAAAATATGGAAGAAATAAAAGAAAAAGACGATGAACCAGATGCAGCAATAAAAATTCTTAATTCTGCATAACGCACTGAAAACAAACTAATGACCTTACAGACGAAATCCACCGCACAAAAGAAAAGAGTTGTATCCAATACTGAGAAGCGAAATGCAGAAGTTTACGGAATGATGCAAGAGGTATATGAAAGAAATCAGAAACAAACTTCGGTGCAACCTGACGATTTCGATATATTTGTTGAGATAGTTGCTAGAAAATTTCAAAAACTTCGTACTCCTTATGCACAAGCTACTTTACAGCATTTGGTAAATAATCTTCTTTACGACGCAGAAATGACAAAACATGACACATCACCAATTAATAAAAAAGCTCAAGATAATTTTCGATAAGGTTCTACAACTAAAGTTCAGCCTGGTTATGTGAATACAATCAATGAAAGTTATTCGAATCCAAATAGCATTCATTCTTGTACAACGGGTCTAAGAATCCACCCAGCTTTCACACGAGTTATGGCCAGTGCGTCCATATATAACCAGCATACTATGACATCGGGCGATGACTTCAAATACGCTGAGCAAGGGATTCCGCAAGTCGAACTTAGTTGAACTTTGCATTTATTTTGTTAATTTGATATAATAAAACATTATTCATTCTGGTTTGTAAACTTAAACTGTTAACATCGTTAATAAAAAGAATTCAGTAAAATTCGCTATTATTTAATTTAAATAAAATAAAAGTTAAAGTTATTTTTTTAAAATTTGTTGTCGCTCTTTGGGGATTTAAGTCACATACGAGGTGCTCACCACTCCGTCCTGCTCATCGAATCAACAAACAGCCCAAATAGATGAGTATTTAATAAAACATTCTAAATAAACATTATTTCAATCAAAAATTTTCTTTTTTCCTTAACTAATCCTAATAATAAGAAATCTTACCTTGATATATGCATTTAGAGTACTTATGAGAGCATCGCAGGTTTCTGGTATTATTACCGATATTGTCTCTTTAGATACTTTGAAGAGATACATCAAACTCTGGTAATACTCCCCAGTTGCCAAAAATCGTAAAATAATCACTACTCGTTCTGATTCACCGATGGCATTGCGAAAATTTGTATTTTACTTTTTTATCGAAGGTCCAATGAATTGTATAAGATCACTGCAGGTCATTCTAAAAAAAAATTTAAAGCTGGATCATATTTCTCCATAAATACCAATATCATCTTTTCGTAAATCTTCCAATAAATCTTCAAAGGTTCTATAAGTTCGATTTAACCCAAAAACGTTTTTTCTTCTTTTTGGTTAACAACACAAAACCAGCTGCCATAATAAATTAATCATAGTTTCTTTGTAATTGTACACTTCGAACACGCCATATTTTCATGTGTGATGACGCCTTTTGGGCCACACAGAATGATCTTAAATAATAATATACGTAACATGATAGAGCAAGGTTGAATGCCGGCCGTTGCCCATGGGTCAGGAAATGTTCATTGTTGTATTTGAATATATAGGTTATTATCTCGTTGAGAGGGGTCATTCTTGATTCTTCATTCATTATCGACGAGTTATCGATTTAATATATTATAGTAAACATGTACCAGTGAATAAATTTGTTGTTGAAAGCATATACTGTTTATTATCCTATTTTGTATCGAATGTAAACAGAGTTGAGAATTGTTTCTGTTTTTGAAAACTTGGGGTTTTGTTGTATTGCTCTTTTGTTTTTTGTTTTTGTTTTGTTGATTTAGTCTGGACTCGGCATAAGGAACGCCATGAGTATGAGGATGATTACTGTAACCAACATTATGAAAAATGACAGCAATGTTTTGATAGCAGATGGGTAAAACCTACTGGAATCACTTATTCAGTCTTACCAAGAAAAGAGATAAAGTAAATACATTATGAGTTGTATAATTATATTTGCTCAATTTTTGAAATTTGATATTTTACATTTATATAATTAATACGAGGCAAATTGACGTATTGGTATGTCATTTGATAATTTTTTACAGGTATTAATACTTTTACTAATAATAAATTGGTGGTATTAAAAAAGTAATGACCTCATATATAAATATTAAGACAAAATATGATGGGATTATTCAATATTTTATATTTGGTTATAAAATTATATGAGTAAATCTATAGAAAGAAATATATTGAACGTTGGAAAATTATATATTCACGTATATATGTTAAGTGTAGAATTATAAAATGGATCTTAGATTATATTTGTGTATATTTTGCACTAATAAATTTATCAGAAATTCTGTCTTTTTGATTTAATAAAAATTCGCAGTATGTAATAATTTGTTTCAATATGAAGGAAATATCTTATCTAACTGTATTTAATCCAATTTTTCTACTACCTCCATACGAGGGTGGTCTGAAAAGTTTCCTACATAACATAGAAACAAGAAATATTTTCGACAAAAATGTCTGTTCTCGAGCATTACTTTTTGCTTAAGGAACAAAACAAATTGCTTGGGCCAAATCTTAAAAAAAAACTTCACTTAAAATAGAAGAAAGAAATTATATAAAAAAATTGGAACAGAAATTAACTGGTGATATTAAAAGCTTTTGGAATCACGTAAATAGTAAACGAAGCAACTTTGAAAGTTCTAACGCTTTTAATTATGAATGACTAAATTGCGAATACTTTTACTATTTTTTCGTAAGTACATCTTATAATTTAAATTTGAAACCTGGTAATAGTATTTGTAATGACATTTTATCTATAAAGGCATGTTCAGAGTGGGAGCGACGAGCGTCGCGTCACGAGAGTGATGCGTCGAGCGTCGCGTCATGAAAGCGATGCGTCGAGCGTCCCGATAGGTATTTCAGAATGAGAGAGCGTAGCGACGCGTCGAATATTCGACAACAATGTGAAAATTTTATTTTCATCAGTTTAAAAATGGCTCCAACGAAAACAGTTAGTTTGTTTTTGTTACTGGACACGCCGCATCATACGTTTAAGCGATTAATACCCGGATGCACCGTATGTATTAAGTCGGACTATTGATTAAGCCCGACTTATTTTGACGTATGTGTTTGCTCCGTTAATTTAAGCGTGGCTTTGTCGGCTAAATCCGACATAACTTTAAACCCTCATTTTTGGGAGCTTATCGTTGATTTTAATTTTAATCTTTGTTTGACGCATGCGCTGGGGTTACTTGATATATCTAAAAAAAGAAAGACTGTTTATGTTCATGTTTAAGCTCAACGTATCTGTGCGAAATTTATTTACAGTACTTCACTTTTCTAACCGTTCATGATCTTTTTGAGATTTCTGAGTGTGTTTTACATATATTTTTATGGAATTATTAGGACTGTTTGACAACTATATTCTGGAAAATGACCTGGAAGTACTAGATATTGTTGAATTCGGTTGGTCTCGAAGAATATACAGAAGAAGTAATCACTTTGATGATTTGGACGAATTGACTTTTAGCTCCGGTCCTCCTCCAGTCATATATAATTTTTTTTTCTTCTGCAGCTTTTTTACGTAAGTCTTTTTTTTTCATTCTTATAAAATTTTCTCAGACTCTCCTTACTCCTTTGACACAGACTTGGATAATGAGAATTAAACTGTTGTGTTATAAGTGCCCAGGCTTTATTTTTTCCTCCAACGTAACTACATCACTTACTTTATTTTCTACTACTATTTTATGTTTTGCTAATATATTGAAAAGCATTTCTTTTTCTTCTCTGGTAAAATTAACGGAGCGCTTTCTACCCGCCTCCATTGTAAGCATCCACCACAGTATCCACACCACTCGCCGAAGTCCGAAGTCTCTAGTCGAATGTCGAATTGTGTCAAAGTTAAATTGTCATTGTGAGGTATCCAACATAGGTTAATAAACAAACCTTATAAACTGAGATCCTGACAATACTAAAATTACTAAAAAATTCGATGTTGCCACATCAAACTAGGACTATTTTGAGACGGTGCAACAGTTACAAAGTAACCCGGACTTAAAATATTTAAGTCGACTTAACTAAATCTGACTTAAACATAAAAACGGTGCAACCGGGCATAAACAAAAGAGTGGGAGTACACCCCATGAATAGGGAAAGGCACAAGTTTGGTGAATTTGGTGAAGCCAGCTTTATATTCCATGATGCAGCTCTGGAACACATTTTGACGACTAATCGCTGTTGCATGGCACCAAAAAAACAATTTCGTTTGTTTTAGTCCCTAAAGATACATCCATAGTGCACCGTTTCTCGCTTACCGCTTTATCGCGGCAGACTGGCGGGGAAAAAAGTAGAGAGAAATGAGCAAGTGTGGCTATAGTGTGCCTGCTTTAACCGGCTTAATCCGTTTTTACCAGCGAATAAACACATATTGTTTCTTTTCTCGCTTCCTGCTCCGCCAGGTTGTTTACTTTGGTTCCAAAAAGGCCTAAAGTGGCTGTTTTCTTTAAATAATAATATTAATTTAAAAGGCAGAATGGAAGTTGATAAAATCAAACGGTTGAAGGCCCACCGCAAACCGCAACCTAGTGGACAAGGCATGACAGGAGTTATCGAAATAGTTTCTATTTTGTTCAAAGTATCATTGAACATCTTTTTCTCCATGCGGGAATTCTCGTTAAATTTATCGGAGTGGGGTGTGAATTGTGGAAAGAACTTATGCTATTCACCAACTTCACGACAATACCTTAATGTCATGGCCGTAATATCTTGTTTCTGAGGCGGTGCACTACGGACGTACTTTAACGCTGGTGGGGCAACGCAACGCGACGCCGCGCTGGTCGCTCTTACTTTGAATGTTTGCATTTGGTAACACTACATTGTTTTAATGATCACTCTCCCACTCTGAACAGACCTTAAATTCTATAATAGAATGATTGTAAAGATGCACAAGAAAAATTAAAATTTAAGAAAGCAGCCGGATGGTTTTCCACCTTATGTACTCAAAGCGTATAGTGACTGGTTAGGGAAACCTTTGATTCATATTTTCAATTTGATTAATTACTACTAACACCTTTCCGACAATCTGGAAAACAGCAACAGTTGTACCAATTTTCAAGTCAGGTAAGAAAATAGATGTAGAAAACTAGCCTAGCCCAGCAACATGGCGATGCATAAAACAACTCTATTAGTACGAACCTATTCGCTTTTACAAATTATGCATATGAAAATTGACATAATTTATACAGATTTTCGAAAAGCATTCGACACAGTTGATCACGATATACTGATATACTCTTATTGAAGCTGAGTAGGTTTTAGCTATCATATAGTTTTCTCCAATTAATGAAGAGTTATTTACAAATAGGTATCAATATAATAGTAATACATCCGGTAAATTTAAGGCTAACTCTGGAATGCCTCAAGGCTCTAATTTGGGGCCTCTAGTATTCGTACTCTTCATCAACGACTAAATTATGCTTAATATCTTATATTTGCTGATAACAAATTTTTTTATGAAAATACGAACGGTTGGAGACTGTGTCATGTTGCAAAAAGACTTAAACGGTATTGTTGAATGGAGTTTAAGAAACAAAATATATTTTAATTTAGAAAAATGTTACACTTTAACTGTTACATAAGAACCTGTTATGTTTGAGTACATTAATCAGTGAAGAGACCCTAAATCGGTGTTTTGAGGTAATAGTTCTAGAAATTACTTATACTTAAGTCTGCAAACCGATTACTGGGTTATATAATAAGACAGTCATACTCTTTTAATAACTTTTATTCCCTTAAAACCCTTTATTATAGTCTGGTAAAACCAAAATTATAATTCGGTGCTAATATTTGGTATGGAGAATACCGCAGTACGTTAGCTATACTAAAAAAAACTCAAATCAAATTTCTAAGATATCTTTACTATAAGAAGTAACATGTTTATATCCTGACTAAAATGCAACTAGAACTGTCGAGATTAAGTGTGAATTTAAGGTGCTCTCCTTAGAAGATAGAAGAATACTCAACCTATTGCTTTTTTTATTAATAATGAACTTAATACACCTGAACTACTTTCTCTATTGCGTTTTAACGTGCCCCCAAAAAGAACGCGTACTTCTGCTATGTTCAATATCCCTGTTTCACATGCATCCACTAGACCATGTGTCGACCAGCAAATTATTATAATTATTATAATTCGCTGATAGACCTTGATTGGTCAATCACTAAAAATGCTTGTTCATTATTCAAATTATTCATCTTATTTTTATATTATACTATAATGACCAGTGTTTAAGTTAATCCGCAGTTCTTTTGTTAGTATGAGTGCATAATATTGATTTGTATGTATTTATCCATGTCCATATGGCCAAGGTCATGCGGTGCACGATGGCGTCAAGGCCTTAAAGGCACATTTACAAAAAACCAAAAAATTATCTATCAATACCGACGGTGAAAGTTTATTATGTAAAAAATAGGAACGATATCATGAAACCAGATGTTGAAAAATAGAAATAGTACTATTATAGTTCTTATTTGCCTACATTCATTCACTTACCGGAATACGGCCGGCCTGTGTCGACAGTACTGGAATTTTTGCCATACATACTGTAGTTTTCGAATACAGGGTATTTCCAATTTACGTTTACAACGTTTGTCTGTAGATACCTTTAGTAAAATTGGTCAAAATGATATAAGGAATAAGGTGTCTAACATATTTACTTTTTGAAATACATAGAGTTATAACAAATTAAATAACTTTAAAATTAATGAATATATTGATTTGATATTTGGCAGTTTTGTTTTAAACGTAAAATGGCATATTTTAATGAAAAAAACATGTTTCCATTTTTGACCCAGTGGTGTACATTTGGAAGAATATGTCACCTTTCCCCTTCCATTTTTTACGCCTCTGGCATTTGAAGCTATTTTTATTTTTTATTGTTTTGGTCAATGTTTTTCACGTAAAAAACGCACGACCTTTACATATCGAAAAATTTTAAGTTTTCAATATATTAGGTATACATATTTAATGTTTTTGGATATCTGAAAGAACACTTTTTATATGGAAATATTTTAGATGCAGTACTGTCTCAGTTATTTAGTTCCTGTTATATGATTTGTTTGGTTACTGTTGTTTCATTGTACAATAAAAGTTTATTAAATATTTTTTGCTTACCTCAAGTAAAAAATACATATATAATAGTTTGTCTTAAATATCAAAATTGAACTGTGGGGGATTTGGTGGTAATAAATAAATAAATAAAAATCTGGTGAGTAAGGAGAGTGTTGAAGCAGTTTAAATCATTCATTTTAAAACAATTTTTTCCTACAATTATAAAGAAAAGGATAAGTTTCATATGCGCCATCAATTAAGAAACATACCTAGTTGTATACGGATGTTCATTTAATATGGCCCAAACCCTTGGGAAATGATTCATTTCCCACGGATTATATACCTAGTTGTATACGGTTATTCAATTCCTAGGACCAAACTAGATATGCATTCAGTCATTATTCCATATAAGCAACGAATTACGTAAATGAAATTAACAGTATAGTGTACAACTCACCCGAAATACGCATTTCCCACTCTTATTTACTTGATTCGTGGGAAATGCATATCATTTCGCCCTTGTTATACAATATCCTAATTTTTGCCACTTTTCCGTAATTTCTACATTTAACTTTTCAAGTAATGATAGGTGGTAAAGAGTCTTCTTTCTTTTTGAAAATAATTGATTGATCACTTTCCCATCCGAAGAATAATTGTTGCCCATACTCTTTTTACGTAATGTTTTTTAAAATTTTTATTCCAAAATTTGAATATTTAGTAATTTTTTTCATCTTGACCGCATTTAGGTTCAAGATTATGTATAAAAAAGAAACAAAATAAATACAATATTTTATTTGTACAAAAATAGGTTATGAGTAAAATTAAACAAAAAAAATATTTAGTGATGAATGAAAAAAAAATTATAACAATAGTAGACACGGAAGAGTATGGGTATAGAAAGTGAACTTTAAATATAAATAACGTGATTAAATTTCTAAAGTATCATTTAAAGTGGGATCTAAAACAGAAAGTGCTACGCCTATTAAATGTATGGAACCTGTAACTAAAACGTCACATTGACCAATTTTCTTTAAATAATTCATGACATCTAAAAAAGATGAAAACACTTCTATATTTTTCATTGGTGATTTTTCCATTTCCAACCATATCCTTTTAAAGTCTTGACAATTTTCTAACTGTTCTTCTATGAATATATCTTAAATAAAAAAAATAAATAAGTAAACAGTAAACGAACTACCATATTTGTCTAAAAGATCAAATGTACAGGGTGTTCTATTTGAAGAATTCAGAGTTCACATTTAGTATCCCACCACCTATTTTTACTTTCCCGACGCACCTCCTAGAAGGGAAAGTATTGTGAACGAGCTAAAAAAAAATTTCGAGATAAAAACGGAAATATCCATTTTCGGGTTCCCTGAGATGGTTAAGACCATTTCCAGACGGAAGTCTGTCTGTCTGTCTGTCTGTGTATGTGTATTCTTTCACGATAGAGGCCACACGTTTAATCCGATTGAGCTGAAATTTGGTATAGGGGTTTGGGTTACCCCTCGGAAGAACCCATTAGTTTTTGTACATCTGTCAAACGGAAATATCACTATCAAAAAATGACAGATGCAATATGTCACGGAATTGGACATGCAATATGTCATTTAAAATCCCTTAAAAAACTCTATACAGAACGGTCAAAATTATTTCTAAAACTGTCACCTGTCAAAAATAAAAAATGTCAAAATTTGAAACTTCAAAATTAAATATTTGAAAAAGTATTAATCCGATTGAGCTGAAATTATCTATAAGGATTTGGGTTACCCGTTAGAAGAATCTATTAGTTTTTGAACGACATCTGTCGAACGGTAGTATCACTATCACAAAAGGACAGGTGCAATATGTCACGGAATTCGAATTGTAATATGTCATTTGAAAGCACTTAAAAAACTCTATACAGAAAGGTCAAAATTATTTCTCCAACTGTCACCTGTCAAAAATAAAAAAATGTCAAAATTTGAAACTTTAACATTGAATATCTGAAAAAGTATTTGTGAATACTCGTCGGGAAAGTTTTGGGGCGACACAACCGATTTTTTTTTATTACCTCTCGCCCTTCAGATAAGAGAGGTATTGTAATCATTATAAAAATTGGGTAGTAAGTTTTCAATGAATAAACACGTTTTAGGGTCCCTAGAATACGATTTTAATATTTTCGCGATGATGACTGTGTGTATGTGTGTGTGTGTGTGTTAGTGTGTGTGTGTGTGTGTTAGTGTGTGTGTGTGTGTTAGTGTGTGTGTGTGTGTGTTAGTGTGTGTGTATGTGTGTTATATAGTAACGGTAACTCAAAAACTTTATTTTCGTATCATTAAAGTTTTCAAAACTTTTGCCATTGTTGCCAGATTTTCAAAGAAACTAAATTTTTTTCATACACATTATGCCAACGTGTAAATTTTTGATCCAAAAATGGCCACATCAGATTTTTTAAATAACCTGTCAAAGCAATTTTTTATACTAATACAGAAACATATTTATAAAAATGAGTAATTCCAGTGATGGCTTAATAAATGGTACTTCACCAGATATTCATTTAGCCGCAAAGATGTAATGATAATAATATTATTATCCCAAAAATAAAAAAACTAAATACTAACTGAATATGACCTACTTAAAAATGGAAGGTGAATATTAGTTTTATATGATTTTTTAATAAATACGTGATAGCCCAATGCTAATACTGTCGCTTTCGGATACGAAGGTCCTCGGTTCAAACCCTGTGACTGTAATCTTATTTTTTCATATTTTTTTACAATATTTTTTAGTTTTTCCTTTAATGGGTTGTAAAAACATGTACTGTTCAACTCGTGTGGATATGATGGCCATATCCACACTTGTTGCACAAATAATAGGTGTAATCTAAATATTTTTTTAACATATTTACCTGTCATGTCTGTATCTCGTCCAATATTTGGAACGAAAATTACCGTATCAAAATCACATTTTCTAAGTTCCGTAAAAAATATATGTGGATCTCTCTCTCCAGTAAGATTAAAAACTAAACATCTTTTTTTGTTGGTATTTTTTAAGTGGGATAAATACCAATCTCGGCAGATACAGGAACTTTCTAATGTGTGAGCACCGTCCAAATAAAATCTAAAATAATATAATCTTTAAACTATGTAAAACTAAATAATTAAATATATTACGTAAGATGATGAAGCTGTTTTATTTCAAATCTACCAGGCCAGTAAGTTTCTTGTATTGATTTTATTGCTAAGATAGGATCGAATTGTTTAAAATTGTTATTGATATCTAAAATAGAGTAAATCAAATTTAAAAAAAATAAAATCAAATTTAATAAAAAAAATCAAAATCTAATTGCCTAGAATGTAATATAAGATATAGAAAAGAATACATTGTTTTTTTGATGAATAAAAAGTGAACCAAATTTAATAACATAGTTTTCAAAAGTAATAATAGTCATTAAACTTCGGGAAATGTCCCGAAAAGCTGGATTTTTGTTTTGGTGTTCTAATGAAACAAAAGTCTCCATTGAGCCGTGTTCCTTTAAAACTTTCGAAAACGATTATTTTGATAAAATAGTCATGAGAAATTTTTTGTAGAAAATTTCCTAACCTATACAAAATTGGTAATATACCAAGACGTGGATACATAGTCGGCTATTTTTGCTGCGTCTAAATTTTGAGAATATTTTAATATCAATTGATTAATGCCATAATAATAATTATGTCTCATCAAATTGTAAAATATTCGAGAAATTTAGCAACAACAAAAATAGCGGCCCACGGATCGATGGAGACTTTTCATAGAATATTATGCCTATTATAACTGAACTAAAAATAGGAACATAATTGTCTAACCTTTATATATAAATGCTTCAGCTAAAGCTAAAGCCAGACTGGCATTTATTTTTCTCACATGAATTGGTATATTTGAATTATTTTCTAGATAAATATTGTTCTCGACAACTTTAAGTGTACACTAAAAAAAATTGTTTAACTAGATTAGTGATGTGTCGTTATAATTAATTAGTCTGATTAAGTTAATTACTTTTTATTTATCAAAACTAAAAAGTGGAAATTGTTAGAAATACAATAATTGTTCTATAATTAATTAATTAATTATGTTCAAACAAAATTAATTTTGCCTTAATTATATATAACAAATAAAAAAAAACTAATTTCACGAGATTTTTCTTAGTTTAATTACTTTTTTCTCGATACTGCGATCTTGGAAAACCTTCAAAACACTTATTGGTTGGCTTGTGGTAAAAACAGCACAACCTTCTTTCATAATACCACTTTTATTCCATGCTATCGCTTCCAAGGAGTCTCCTAATAAAGACATATGATCCATATCTAAAGGAGTTATACCAACCACTGACGTTTTTCTGAACAAAAAAAAAACAGAATATAAGTAAAATTCTATACTTACTATTCATCAAAAAAAGTATATAAAAATTGAAAATAATTTAAAAAAAGCATCACAGATTACCATATAAATTGTACAAAATAATCAAATTTTAGAGTAACAAACTGCATCTATTTAAATGCTTCTAAGCTATTTGAAATTTATTAAAAAATTAAGCGAAATATTGATTTTTTTTTTAAATGAATAAGTTGATTTTATGATTTTTCATCCTACTTAAAGAACAACTTTCCATTAAAAGAAAACCAATACTTAGTTATCTATTTACCTAACAACATTTGTGCAATCATTTTCACCTCCAATCCCTACTTCCAAAATAACTACATCAACTTTTTTATCTAAAAAAATATGAAAAGCCATAATAGTAAAATACCGAAAATAAAATGGCATATCCATAGCATCTTCCTGTAAATTAAAATAGATAAATTTGATATACTTTTAAAATTCCAAACTACCTTCTGACTGTCAAGTAAATCATGTATTTTCCAAAAATAGTTAGAAAATTCTTCCTTTGATATTGGTTTGCCATTCAATCTTATCCTTTCTCTATAATCCAGTAAATGAGGTGAAGAAAAGAACCCTGTAGAATATCCATGGTTTCTTAAAATCCGCTCGGTATATGCACAAGTTGTTCCTTTGCCATTTGTACCAGTTACATGGATAATTTGAAGATTATCCAAGTCTTCTAATCTCAAGCCAGTTCTAAAATAGTTATTTTCCTAACAAGTGCGGAAAGTTATACTTTTCCGCACGCAATTGCAGTTGCCTCAACGACGCGAAGCGGAGTTCGGGCATGCAATTAAGTGGGGAAAAGATACTTTACGCATGTGTTAGGAACAATATTTTTTCTACAAGCGCCTAGAATTAAAAAAAAAATTTAGGAAAAATATTTTTTTGTCATTAAACAAAAATTTTCTTAGTGCTTCTTAATAAATAAAACATTAGGTTGAAAGTAATCATAGTAAACAAGCAAGAATTAATTTACAAGTTGTCAACTTAATTTGACATTAGTGAATTTTTAATATTTATCTAATTATAATATACCAAAATGGATGACGAAATACCAGAGTCTCTTATGGAAACTGCAAGAAATATTTTTTTAATCATTTTAGCATTTATAAAATCAGTGCGAAAAGTAACTTTTCCACACAAGTACAACTTTCCGCACTCAAATGCGTCGGAAAAGTATAACTTTCCGCACGCTTGTAGAAAAATATATTTATCTTAAAAATTAAAAAAATATATTCTAAGTTCAAATGATGTCCTAAATAGTTAATAACTATACACAAGTGCACTTTTAATTAGAATTAATTCTTTTTTTAAATAATAATTAAATATATTAGCATTATTTAAAGTGACTTTTATACAAAATAATCTAGCTTCAGTTGATCCAGAACTGGACCTGAAAAAATATTGTGGAACATTTACTAAGCTTTAATTCGAATTTATTAAACTTTAATAAGAATTTATTAAAATAAGAATTAAATGTATTAACATTGTTTGAAGTGAGTTTAATACAAAATTAATCTAATAGTGATCAATTGACCTAAATCCGGATAATTAAAAAATATATGGATTAATTATTTATTCCTGAATTTTTTTCTTGTACAACATTATTAAAGCTGACTGAATTTTTTGGATTCTTTGATCTCTATAGTCATAGCACCGCAATCGCCCTTTTTCTTCAGAAAGAATAGAAAATTCCAAATGTTCGATATGCAAGAAAAATGTACTCTCTGGAATTTGAAACGGCAGAAGATTAATAGGAACAATAAGGAGTCGACATAATTGGACCTCCTAGACCAACGCAGGAAGAGGCGAGCCAGACGTGCTAGATATAGCAATAATAAAAAATATAAGAATTCACTACAGCATAGACAATATAGAAGGAGGCCTTTAACACGAACCAATCGTCCTAAATATCGGAGAAGGAGCAGGAATAGAGCCACTGAAAAAAACCAAAACAAATTGGAAAAGTTTAAGAGAATCTCAGGGCAAACAATTGGCCCAGTACCAATCATATAAGTAGTACAAGACATAGATACAGCAGTCCAATACCTGACGATATCTTTACAGGAAACATTAACAAGAAGCTCCACAGAATTCGAGCCACAGAGGCACCAAAGATTCTGAAACCTACCGCAAGATCTAAAGGATATAATCGCTGAGAGAAATAGGAAAAGAAGGGTTGCCCAAAGAACACGTAGACAGTAAGACAAAAGAATAGCCTACAGACTAGCACAACAAGTCAGGGAACAACTTAAGGAATACAGAAATGAATAATGCAACTACCACATAAACAATCTGGACCCTCAAAAAACCAGGAATATGGAACCTAGCAAAACTCCTTAGAACGGACAAAATGGTCTCGCATCATACAGAACGGAGGAAAAGGCAGAAGAATTTAGAACAACAATGGAAGGGCAATTTATGTTAAACCAGGGCCAAGAAAACATGGGCTTCGAAGAAAAAGTCAAACTTGAGAACAAACCTGGAAAAGTTGTTGCTGTAAAAGATTCTCAGAATATGACTTCTGTTACTTCTGGAGAAAAGGGTGAATTCATATCAGTATTGGCATTTGTAAATGTAAAGGGGCCATTTTGCCTCCTTATTGAATAATGAAAGGGAAGAATTTAAAGCGACAGTTTTGTGATGGTTTGCCACCAGAAGTAAAAGTGTCTTCAAAGTCTGGCTATGTAAATATTGATTTATTTTTTGAGTGGATCAAAACCCATTTTGCTCCAGGAAAACCAACAGGCAAATTACTTATCTTTTTAAACGGACACATATCTCATACTTGCTGCTTTGAAATGTTGGAGTTCGCAGAAAATAATGACAGAATTTTGATGAGTAATCCTCCCCACACCTGCCCTTGGCTCCAGCCATTAGACCGTGCTTTTTTTAAGTCTTTGAAAATGAACTACTATTCTGCTTGCTCCAACTACATGACTAACAATCCTCCAAGAAATATAACCCGGCTGTAGTTTGGTACTCTACTTAGTGAAGCTTGGGGAAAGTCTCTTGTTTCCCAAAACAAAGTCACTGTTGCTAGTCCTAATACGCCCATTTTAAGAAATGAAGTCGTTGCTGGTCTTAGTAGCTCCAGAAATGAAGTCGGTGCTGTTAGTGGTTCTAAAACCTGTGAGAACATTTCTTTTCAACCCGATGCGATACGAGTCTATGCTTTCCTGTCAGAATTCTCAGACTCCAGGCCTCTAGATACATCGATTGTTTCTCAAAACTAAGTCACTGTTGCTAGTCCTAATAGGCTCATTTCAAGAAATGAAGTAATTGTTGCTGGTCCGAGTAGCTCAAGAAATGAAGTCGTTGTTACTGATCCGAGTAGCTCAAGAAATGAAGTCGTTGTTGCTGGTCCGAGTAGCTCAAAAAATGAAATCGTTGTTGCTGGTCCTAGTAGCTCAAGAAATTAAGTCAATATTGCTGGTCCAAGTACCTCAAGAAATGAAGTCGGTGTTGTTGGTATTTCAAGAAACTGTGAAAATGTTCCTGTGACTGGTTCCTCTGGATAATACGAAAATATATCTGACACTCCAACAAAGTTATTGGACAAATTACATCCAGTGCCTTGTATCAATAAAGTTCAGACTCTAAAAATACAGAGAAAAGACGAGAAAGAGTTAAATATAAAGATAAAAGAAGAAAAGAAGAAAGAAAGAAAGAATAGAAAGTAATAAAGACAAAGAGAAAAAGAAAGAAGAGGAAGAACACTCAAAAAAGAAAAAAATTACGTCTTCCTCAGAATCTGAAGATATTAACATTGATACAATTTATTTAAGTGACTGGGATGAAGATTATTGCGTATGGTGAAAAGAGAACTACAATGAAACAAAAAACGATCGATAGACATATGAAGGCCGTACAAGATTCAAAAATAAATCTGATTACTGTGGGAAACGAGATTCTAGATGACTTTTTACTTGAAAATACATTATGTTTATATCTTTGATAACCTTTGATAACCTGTATTTCTTGTGTTACACCTTGATTTAGTAACATATACCAGAGATGCATCTCATCCGTATACCCCCGGGATATATGGACCACCAAGTAAAAAAAATCATACCTTCAAGTGTAATTAATATAACACTCAAACTGATGCATACAATGATTTAAAATCATGTATACTTATTATAAAAAAATACCAAATCTTAGACTGCAATGTTTTGCAGAAGACGATTTATAAAAAACATGGTCCAACTATCTCGGATTTACCCTATACCGTACTCGGGGGATGAGAAGAATAAAGAGAAGAATTTGTTTGATTTGTACTCAAAAACATAATTTAAGTGAGTAACGATGAAGATCCATATAATATAACACTTTCTTGCACCAATGAAGTGGGAAGGGTCCATTCGTGTGTTGAGTGCAGCATATTTGTTCATGCAATTGACATAAATTCGGAACCTTTTCAACGAGAAGAAGAAGATCACGGGCAAATCCATACCTACAATGATTGCATCAAAAAATTGAACAGTGTCAAAAAATCAGCAGTAATAATAAAGGATAAATCAGAAATGGAAGAGCAGCAAAAGAAGAAAAAAACCATGCACTGTATCTCAGAGAATAAAAAGTCGGGTAAAAGATAATTGAATACTTCAAAGACATATAAAGATGCCGGTAATTAAGAATGGAAACAACATAAATTTGGCCACGATGAAAATTGACTAACAGAGTGTAGGTCTCAGGAAAAACCTAACCTTCTATCACTCCTGGGATCAAAATAGTTGATTGCAATTTTTATGGGAGCGCTTGCAACAAAAGTATTTTTTAAATATATCAGTCTGGTTGAAAGTTTATTTTGTCATAAAAGGTGTTCGGGTGTAATTATAGATCTTTACGCTGCTTGCCTTTTGAAATTTTACATATCTGGTGTAGGGTCAAGTTGAAGCTAGATTATTTTGTTTAAAACCCGCTTCAAAAAATGTTAATATGTTTTATTTTATATTAATAAATTCTAATAAAATTTTAATAAATTCTAATTATAGTTTAGTAAATGTTACACAATATTTTTTCAGGTTTGCGTTAAAGTTGGGTATAGTTTTCGGCGTTTTTGAGCCGTCACTGAAAAAATATAAAAAGTTTCTTCATTATACCATCTCCATCAGTAACATTCGTATATGAGACTTGTATTCACAAAAGTTTGTTATTAATAAGTCAATTTACGTAATTATATCTTATCTCACAAGTCTTCGTACTCCCTGTACGTATGTTTTTCTTGATTTGTTTTTCATTATCAGTGTCGTAGTTTCCTTGAATTTTTCATCATATACTTATTAAATTTCATTATATGTCATTAATATGACTTATCAAAAGTTAGATGTACCTACTTTAAAGCAATTGTAAAGAAAATGCCTGGAAAACATTAACTGCAGTTTGTATTAATTTTGTTAAATTACTTCATTCACCAAGGAGAAAAAGAACAACGGACCTTTACTGCCAGTATCAGCGGTACAGGAACGAGTTGCAGATGGATTAAAAATTAGTGTTAGTAGTTTTAAGCGAATAAAACAGGAAAGTACTACAATAACAGAACTTGTAACGCCTGGCCAGTCGCATAATGTATACAAAAGAAAGACTGATGATATAAGTAATTGTATTCGGGTACATCTCGGAATAGAACTGAGCAACCCCGCCACTAGTATTACACTTCTGCCTACTATTTCGAATGAATGTGTGACGTAAAGCTTAAGAACTCTGAAAGGGACTTTAATTTGTTTATAACTTTTGATAGGCAACGTTAATATTTTTTTTTTATGAAATCAATTTCTAATAAAAGTTTAATAAACTATTAAATAGATATTGTAGGGCCGAGCCGAATTGGCTGAGCCAGCTTCCAGGAGCTTTTTGATTCTCTTTAGGCTTAGTTTTAGGTTTTAATTTTTTGGTAGATGGATGACCTCTATATTGTCAACAAACCCCCTTTATTTCATCTTTTACATTAGGAAGACCAAGGCTCCGCTCCTGTATGTGGGATTGAGGTAATAGATTTACTAATTCTTTTGACAGCCTTTTAGAATTTCTTCATTTGCGCTGATATTTATAAGATAAGTGAATAATTAACTTTTTGATTTTAAATTCTTTCACTTTCACAATCTTTTTCCAAATGGAAGTTATTCATTTAATTTTTGATCTCGATTTTTTTTTAAATCCTGCTAATATACCCTTAAAATATCCCCGAGAGACATAATACAATCATGATTTTTTGACCATACTCAAATTTTAACGGATCTTTACGTTTTGAGGTCACCTGAATCCATTTTTAGCATGATGTCTGTCTGTGTGTGTATCTGTGTGTGTCTGTGTGTGATAGCGTCTAAACGGCTGAACCGATTTAGATCAAATTTTATTTACATATTTAGGGTAGCAAGGAGACAACCTGTATATATTTTGGTGTTTATTGGAGAACCGGAAGTGACAGTTGCTATAAGTGATGACGTCATTCCTGAATAAGATAATAAAGTTTTACACATATATTTTGTATACATTATAGTATAATTTCACATTATTAAAATTTTCAAAACTCCTGCCGTTGTTGCCAGATTTATCAATAAGTTAATTTTTTCATATTTTTTTTTAATTGCCAAAATTATGCATTTTTATGAAAAATTACAGAATATTAAAGTTGTAGAATACAAAATTTTGTACACATTTTATCGTTACTGTTTTTTCGAATTCTGCATAGTTTCGTTGCTAGAGGGGGTGCGAATGAGAAATATAGACTTTTGCGCCTTTTTTTCATTTTGAGCCAGAATTATGGATTTTTATGAAAAATTACAAAATAACAAAATTGTATAACATAAAATTTCGTACAAATTTTTTCCATACTTTTTTTTCGAATTCCCCATAGTTTTGACGCTAGTTTTTATTTTAATTTTTAAATGATTTTGATCTTATTAAATTTTTTTAGTTAAATTTTAATATTAAAAATAAAAAAAAAACTTAGTTAAATTTGTAATAAAAAAACTTTATAATTGTGATTTTTTTCAAAATTTCATTACAAAAATTGTGGATTTTTTAAAAAACTTTTTAAACTAAATTGAATAACTTTTAAAATAATAATGATACTAAATTAGGATTTGCACCATTCGAAGGATAATATAAAACTCTAAATTTACAATGTATTTTAGTTACTTCGAATTTAGAATTGTAATTATTATAGCCAAAATAAAGATTTTTTTTAATTTTTTGTAATTTAATTTTATAAACAAGTATAAAAACAATAAAAAAATAAATAGATTTTGCGAGAGGAATAAATAAGTACTATATGTGTGAAAATAAAAGAAAAAAGTAAATAGAATATCCTAAAGGGATCAAAAAGTTTCATAATTTTAAAATAATATTTGTAGAAGGTTTAGCCAAAATGTAAAAAGTTAAATACATACACAATGAATTTTTGAGAAAAAAAATTGTTTATTTTTTATTTTTTTAAACTAACTTTATTAATGTATTTTAATGTCGAAAACTAAAGTAATTGATTAAACAATTACTTTACTAGGCGTGTTTGGAAAGTTGGTTGGGATTACCCCCTCTTTATTTTAATCTCTTATTTCTGTTAAATTTTTTGTAAATTATAAGCCCGACCTTATTTTATATCGCAAGATTACGGATTTTGTTAACAAGTGTCAATAATAGAAGGTATATAAACTTATTTCAAATCGTAGATTTTAAGAATTTTAATATGGGTATATTGAATAATAATAATGGTTATTACCTGCGTAAAAATTTTGTAACGTCTGGTATATTGGATTTTCTTCTAGGTCCAATTCCAATATTTTTAATACAATTGGCATTACTTTGCACTTGATTTAAAGCTTCAGTAGCGCCCTAAAGAAGTAAATTATAATCGTACTAAACACAATATTTATAAAATATTTACCTGATAGTTCTTAGCGTACATGTCGCTCTCTAGTAAGTATTTCCTTGAGAAAATATTTAATAATTATATTTCATTAAGCAATTTCCATACTAGTTTTTATATAGAGGAACTTTTATTTGCTATCCTTGAATTAATTCAAAATCAAAACATCCAAATTAGTTAAATCATTTTTACGTGTATTGTAAAATACATTTAAAAAGATAAATATTCAAACAACCTATTAAAGAAAAAGAAATACCACTAAAGTTATCTGATTTACATAAAATTAATCAAGCATTTATATCTGTATTTCAAAATAGTAAGGAAATGTGTGCTGATAATTTACTTTAACATCGCAGACATTTTAATTGTAGATTAAATTTTGATTTAAAACTGATCGATCTTAAAAAGTAGTAAATTTTTTTAAAGATATGAAATCTAATTCCAGTGGCGTGGATGGTATAACTTTATAAATAATGCTAAAATTATGTATAGATTATATTGTTTACGTGGCGATTTTTCCGATGCACGAAAAAACAGTAGTAATACTTCCAGTATTATTAAAGGTCTATTAACGTATTGAATTTCTCACCCATACATTTAACATGGGTCCTTTGACCTCGAGTATCTTAAGTTCTAGGCTAAATTTTAAAATGTGGGCTTCAACTTTCAAAAGCAAAAATATTGAAAATTAAATTAAAAATGTGTTCATAAATGTTAAATCTTTGAAATTGGCGAGAGTAGAATGCAAATACACCCTCTGGCAGAATAAATTCGCATCCTTCAAAGGAGTAAAACAAACTTTGTTTTCATACGCTCAATATACGGCTTTTAGTGTTTTGAATATGATAAATTAATTTTGTTGATGGATTTATATGATCCTCATAAATTGTATCTTAATTAAGTTATTTTAATAATATTTCACTGCCCAATGGCACCAATCAATAGAAATTAGTGTGTAAATGGTTGCAGTAGTATAAAGCAAAGAATCCCAATTTATCATTTCATAAATTTCCCATGTCCCTTAAGCTAGCAGAGCAAAGTCATCAGCACACTATTATTGTTATTTCATAATTAAATGAAAATAAAAAGCAAATTTTAATGTAGTAAATAAAATTTTAACGCTCCTTTAGAAAAGAAAAAACTACGTTCTGCTAGCTTAACATTAAGCTAGCAGAACAATGGTTCAAAAATCGTTGAATAATTACGTAATTAACATATAAAAAGAATGAGATAATTAAACGTAAATTAAATGTAATAAATAAAAATTGAACATAAAAAGAATGAGATAATTAAATGCGCCAATTAAAAATGTAAAGTTCCTTTTTAATTTTACTTCTTAAAACTATTAAATTATGTCAAACACTGATACTGGCAGATAAAGTGTATTGTCATAACAGCTTATGTTTAGTGTTTTTCAATTTGTTATGTTTATTTCCTTTCCTTTTAAAGTGGAACTATCTGTTGGGTAATAATAGTATATTATTCAACAAGCATATAATGATGGCTATTATTCACAAGGGTGAAGTTTACGACACGAGCCGCAGGCGAGTTTCGTAAATCACCCGTGTGAATAATAGCCATTATATGCGAGTAGAATACTGTACTTTGTCCACGACTGTAGGTATTTATTAATAAACTTTTATTGGCAAACATTGATGGAACATTATTTTTAATATTTATAACATAATTAGATAGTATATCAATATTATATAATTACAATTTAACATCAATTATTTATGTTAATAGTTACATTTGAAAAATTTGTTGTTAATTGCAGGAATAGGATTAACGTTAACATTAATATTCTGATTATTTGTTGAAATTTTTGATTGTTGGCATAAAAATTAGAATTATTTACTTGTATGGAGCTTGATATTTACTTCTGGCGGTGCAGGTGTTAAGCACATTTCATTTTCACTATCTAAAATCCATTATTTTATTACAATTTAGTAAAAATTTAATAAAATATTCTGTAGTCAAAAGTTTGACATTTCAATTTAAATTATTAATTTGACATTTGGATGACAGTCGCGGCTTACTAATAAAATGGATAAAATTTATAATCGTTATATCACAATGGCTAAGCATAGGAAGAGCGGTGATAAAAAGTAGTGAATAATGATTATTCACTGCTATTAGTGTATAACATATACCATTTTAAGTTAGAAAATTCTTCAAAAATGGCTTCATTATAAAACAGTCGTGGACAAAACTTATTATTATTATCTAGTGATAAGGGTGGTTTTAACAAGCTATTCTTTCATCTATTCATTCAATCAATCTTTTTATATTAATTACTTAATTATTCAACTATTTTTGAACTGTTCTGCTAACTTTATCTTACGTCTATCAATTTAGCAAGACAACTTAGGAAAATTACAACGGTATCTTATTAGTAATTTGCCGCTTTTTGCCGTTAATTAGTTGTGGAAAAATAAATTTTGCCGCTCTTTTTTTTTCCCCAAAAATTGAATGTCTTGCTAACTTGATATCAAGTTAGCAAGACAACTGCATAAACAATGACGATACCAAAAATCTAAAAGCTGGAGAATTTGCCGCTTTTTGCCGTTTTTTGAGTAAAAAATTAAAATTGAAAATATTAAAAAGCAATCAACTTTGCATGATTTACTTCCGACTTTTTAGATTTTTCATTTTTTTTGTCTTTAGGAATAAAAATAAACAATGGTTTCAATTAATAACAAGTAGGTACCGGTAGTCTAGCTACAACCGGTGGCGAAACACACATACGCCCGGTTGTACCAATGCATCTTAGGACGTGAATGTAAACATGGGAAATAAATATATTTTTCTGTTGAATATTATATTTCACATTAACAAAAATAAAAAGATTACATATTAGTTTGCAAAGTTCGGTTGTGATTTGTAAGAAAAAATTAAATAATGACGGATATATATAGAAGCATATATAAATATTGTGGATAATTTGGATGTACCGAGTAGATGAAAACGAAAATAACTCCCGCAATTAGTTTCCAACCAATCAAATTTAAAACACCCTTCAGCTTAAAATACCCAAATCTGGCATTAAAATATCAAAACATCATGGTGATAGGTATTAAAATTATAAAAATATAAAACTTTATTGGACTTATTTGAAAAGTACAAAGATTGGAAGATACCATTAAAAAAACCCAGCCTAAGCATGTGTTGAAACAGGCTCGAACAATTAACAGTACGTACCGTCAACACTCTAAGTATCTGACGTCTATCAACTTAGCAAGACAACTTCGGAAAATTACAACGGTATATTATTAGTAATTTGCCGCTTTTTTGCCGTTAATTAGTTGTGGAAAAATAAATTTTGTCGCTCTTTTTTTTCCCATAAATTCAATGTCTTGCTAACTTCATATCAAGTTAGCAAGACAACTGCGTAAACAATGACGATAACAAAAAACTGTTAGCTGGAGAATTTGCCGCTTTTTGCCGTTAATTAGTTGTTAATAAAAAAAAGAGTGGCAATTTTTTTTCCACATCTAATTTACGGCAAAAAGCGGCAAATTCTCCAGATATTAGTTTTTTGAAATCGTCATTATTTACGCAGTTGCCTTGCTAACTTGATATCAAGTTAGGAAGATGTTTAATTTTTAATAAAAAAAAGAGCGGCAATTTTTTTTCCACAACTAATTAACGGCAAAAAGCGGCAAATTCTCCAGCTTTTAGATTTTTGCTATTGTCATTGTTTACGCAGTTGTCTTGCTAACTTGATACCAAGTTAGCAAGACATTGAATTTTTGGGAAAAAAAGAGCGGCAAAATTTATTTTTCCACAACTAATTAAAGGCAAAAAAGCGGCAAATTACTAATAAGATACCGTTGTAATTTTCCGAAGTTGTCTTGCTAAGTTGATAGACGTCTTTATCTTAAGCTAGCAGGACGGTTTTGTTCTAAATAAGCGATAAATTTTTAATTTAATTATGAGTTTTATATGCTAGCAGAATATAGAATATAGCAGAATATAGTTCTTTTTCTTGTCTATACTGTAATTGAAAATCAAGAGAGAGTAAATTCCCAGAAATGTTTTGCAGTTATCAGTATTAAAGGCAGTAAACCATAGACGTGCGTTTTCAAAATTAAATTAATATGGAAATAGAAATATTTAATTTGTTTTAGTTATTTATACCTAGATTACCAATTTTAGATAGATAAACATAATTCGTAAGTAGTAATTTAATTTGGGTAAAATGAAGAAAAAGTCAATATTATTTTAGGCATATGTTTATTTACAAAATATGTATATAATATGTACAGATAATTACAATTATTTATAAATTAATATGAGGAGCTAAAAAAACAATTAAGTAGGTATATGAGAAAAAAAAAACCAACCGCAAGGATAAAATTTGACGAGCAACATGCAAAAAATACGACAATATTAAATCTTAAAAAATAAAAATCTAAAAATAAAATTAAAGTACATAAATTAATAATTTTAAAGTTATGGTTCCTCGCACTCTGTGTCAGAAGATTCACCATCTGATTCTAGAGAAATTACAATGGGCTCTATAGTAATATCAATTATGTTATCTAGCTCCCACATTTTTTTTTCTATTTCTGTAACGTGTCTAATACATTTTTGCCAATTTTCACTTGTTACTTCAGATATTGCCTTATTGAAGAGATTTTTAACATCTGATAATTTAAAAGTAGTGTTATTTCTGGCAACATAACCTTTAACTTGAGCCCATATTAATTCTATCGGATTCAGCTCACAATGGTAGGGTGGTAAACGAAGGATTTCAATTTCTCGTTTTTTGGCTATCTCCTCAATATTATATTTTTTATAATTTTGCTTATGTTTTTTAGCAATAGTTAACAATTCTGCCCTCAGCATTGTATTGTCAAAGGCTAAATTTTTAGAAGATAACCATTTTGCAATTTCACCCTTTTTCCATTTAGTGGTTGGTAAAGGTTCAAGTAATCTGGAGTGGTAACTTGCATTGTCCATTACAATAACCGATCCTTTTGGTATGAATTGAATCATCTGTTCAAAATATTCCTCAAACACGCCTCCATTCATTTCTTCGTGATAATCAACGGTTTTTTTTGATTCAAATAAGAGTAAACCATTCTCAAAAAAACCGTTTGTACTGCCTATATGACAAATAATTAATCTTTTACCTTTTCCTATAGGTTCCTTAAAACCAGTAGTATATCCTTCTAGAAAAGCTTGATGGGATGATTTTATATTTTTGTCTTTCCAAACTCTTCCTACACAATGACTTTCATTAACCCATGTTTCATCTAAATAATAAATGTTTTTATTTTGAGCTTTAACTTGTTGTATTCTTCTGAGGTACTGTCTTATCCAACATACAATTTCTTCAGAATCAATTAGCATTGAGTGTCTGCCCATTTTTTCAAATTTAAAGTTTAACTCATGTAACACTTTCCATAGTTTATCCCGGCTTATTGTGGGTAAATCAACATCATTCGTAATGGCTTGCAAAACTTTATCTAAAGTTGGTATTTGCTTGTTTATAAAAAATGAGTGAACAAGCTTACGAATAGCATTTTTAAAAAACTCGTCCACGTTGACTTTTAATAGTTTTGGTCTACCTGGTTTCGGCTTTGGTGAGGTTACTCCACCTTATTTTTCCTCCTTTAGAACTCTATATATTGTAGATTTTCCATATCCCATTGCCTTAGATGTTGTTTCAACTACACTGTCAATAGTGTTTGAGGGATTTTGATGTTTAAAATAGTGGTACACATTCACTACAGCACTCTTTTCATTGAGCGATAAATGGTCTAATTTTAATTTTTTCACTGGCGTATACTCACAAACTGCTTCCATTTTTAGTCACTACTATTTGTCACGTTTATCGAAAATCAAATAACTGCATTTCTAGAAACTATTTAAGTCAAAATATCTGTCATTAGAAGCTGTTGCCATTCGGAGGTCGTTAAATTACAATTATCCCTTTCTATTCTGGTTACGCCTATGACGCACGTTAATCCTCTTAGTAACAATGAAAGATCATAAAATAATGTGATAGTCCAAGACATTTAATAAATTTTGTATTGAAATTAACAAAAACAATTTAGAATGCATTACAAATATTGAAGTTTTACCGCACGTACTGTACTATAGTTTTGCATACCGAATTACTTTTTATTCTGGGAATTTACTCTCTCTTGATTTTCAAATATAGTATAAAGGAGCGTTAAATTTTTAATTACTACATTAAATTTACGTTTTATTTACACTTAATTATAAAATAATAATGGCCGAGACTACACACGCACGTTAACCTATGGATAATTTCAGAAATTACCCACACGTTAAAACATTAAACTTGGTTATTTGACTTAAAATATTTATTTTATTAAAAGAAGTCTTTACCATCTAAATCAAGCCTGTGTATTTAAAAAAAATTATTAAGAGAAGTCTTGACTATCTAAATCTAGCCTATGTTAAAAAAAATAAAATGATCCACTGCACCACTACGGGCACTATGTCAGGCGGCCACCAGAGCTCATGCTAAATATCTTCAAACTTATTATTTAAGCGAATCACGTTTCACGTGTGAGTAATTTCTAATTATCCACAGGTTAACGTATGGCTAGTCACAGTGAATAATAATAATCGTGTTCTGCTGACTTTGCTCTGCCAGCTTAAGATAGAATTATTGACATTGAAAATACCTCCGAAGTAATTAAAAAAGGTTCTGCAAATAAAGGCTTGTATAAATAAATTAAAAATGAGAAAAGCCGTTACTGAAAATATGCGAGTTTGCCCTCAACACCTTATTAGAGAAGATTTTATCCGTCCAGATTTATAATAAAAAAATTTAGTTCTTACTAGTAAATTATTATTTAGATTTCTAATAGGACTTGATTAATATGGTAATTTTTGTGGCTCTAAATAAGAAGAAAAATTCGCTTACCAACTTTAAAACTACCTCTACGCCATGAAATAAATACAAAAAAAATAAAACCAGTAAAACAAGATTTATATCTGATCTTTTTCATATAATAAACATAACTTAAAATTCAAGGAAGCAGGAAATTCAAATAAAACATTAATTTTTTAATGTGAATTCAAAATTATTGTGCATGGACTAAAAATTAAAAGAAACCAATGTTAATAATTAAGAAAGTATAAAACGTCAATAATAATATATACTCAAATATATACATAGCTTCGTCACAATAAATAAATAAATAAATAAATAAATAAGAAAACAAATTAAAATCACTCAATTAATCACCAAAGAACTGAATTAAATAAAGTTTGTTTTACTCTTTTGAGAATTAACATTGACATTGTAGTGTGCTTTTTCATTTCTCTACATTTTCCTTAGTTGTATAAAGACAGTTGGTCGTTTTTTGTTTGTAACCACTTTTCCGAATTTCTTGCATGAAACAGGCAGAAGAAAGAAATCATTTCGGAGTTTCAAGTTTCATCTCTCTTGTTTCAGGATTTCTCGGCCAACTAAGAAAAAAATAAAAACAGGAAAGAAAGGAAAAAACATCTGAGTGGTTATTGAATTATTTTGAGTTGTTAGAATACTGACAATCAAATTTTTGTAAAACTCCAAATATACTCTTATTTAAAACCTAAAAATTTATTTATCTATAGCGGAACACTAACGTAATCTTCTAGACGTTCACGTACATAATCGGCCTCGGTCTCAATTTTTTGCCGGATTCTACAGACATTTTGCAGCGCCACCTATCGAATTCTACTTTTCCCAATAGATAATTAACCTTTTGCTTGGTGGCACAACGTTATGCCAGAGACTAGTAATTTTATAAACCCATAGAATTGTATATAGACTATATACAATGCCCATAGGCACTCACAACCTTTATAAAAACACCCTCCCGCCTCATTGACCTTGAGTGCTGTTTTATGATATACGAGGAGCACCAGTTTTGTCTATAGTAAATCCTAAAATTGTTTTAAAAATAATATAACAGATCCTCTTATATATCCCCAAAAGGGATTGACATTATTTCAAGTCAAACATTTCAATGTTGCTGTCATTGCAAAAGAAATATATTTCTTATTTTGTTGAACGAATACCACGTACCAATCTTTGACCCAAACATAGGCGTACCAACCAGAAATACGAAATTGTAAATATTAAAAGGAATAGAAGGGCGAACGGATCGTTAGACAAAATAAATAACACATGTTTATATAAATGAAATAAAACTCTAAATCATGTACCACATAAAAATAATTAACAAAAATTAGGGAACGGCAACTAATTTCGACTTACAAGCCATCTTTAGGTCATAATACGGTTGAAAACATTTGGAAATTTAAACAGTTTACATTATGATTCAAAGACTAGATTAATTGCTATGGGGGGTTTTTACGAGGGAAGGAATATGGGAAATAAAAAGGGGTGGGTAGAATGGATAATTGTGGAACAAATATAACTAAATAAATTATTAATAATAATTAGGCAATTTTAAAAGAAAAATTGAAATCTCCAGTATGGAGAACCCACACAATGGGGTTGGATAATTCCACTAAGGGAATCGTAAGGAAATTTGAAAGATCTTAGTAAAAGCAGGATCCTTTTATGACATCTAAAGGGGTCACATGGCCTCCAGGTTCGGTAAAAAAGGGTTCTTCAAACCGTCAGGAATAAGGAACCAAAAGTCCACCTTGGGACTCGACTGAAGATGGCTTGTATGCCGAAACTAGTTGCCGTTCCCTAATTTTTGTTAATTATATTTATTTGGTAGGTAGGGTGGGGCAAATTTGGACATGGGTCACATAATTGGGCAATTTAAATTTGCCGCTCGTAGCGACGATACGAAATTCTTATTGCCTGAAAAGCGTTCCAAAGCACACGTATTTATGTGGTCACTGCAGTTTAATTAGAAGTTTTTTAGTTTTCATAAAAAAACAACATAAAAAGTTTTTGGTGCATCAAGATTAATATATTGAGTTGGTGTTCGTAAGGTATTATACTTTTTATCATTTGTAGATATTGAGTTGGTGTTCGTAAGGTATTATACTTTATATCATTTGTAGAATAGTTGAAATTGTTAGACAGTCATTTCTATTGGTTAATTTGTAACTTTTAACCTTACATTTCATTCACAATTAATCTGTTGCTGTTGTATATTTTGTATTTTTATTCGAAGTTGTAATATGGGGTACATTTGGACAGAGGGTATATGGGGCAGTTTTGGACGGGTCCAATTGTGCTCCATTTGTAAAAATCTACCCCTAGTTAATACAACTATTTGATATTTGTGAATTCCGCAGATTAATTTCGGTAGAACACTTAAATAAACTAAATAATATTGATGTTAAGGATTTTAGACTTTAAACTTTTATACTGTAATTATTGTCTAATTCTGCCCCGTTTCGGTCTAATTCTGCCCCAATTCGGTATAATTCTACCCCTTTCTTTTAGAACGGTACGTTTGTACAAAAGAATAACTGATCGCGCAAATATTTCTAAGGAGAATCTTCGAAATGCAATACAAGAAGTAGAGCAACATAATAGAAGCTTTCGGGATGCTGCTTCAATGATCGGTATCTCAAGTCCTACGTTACATTTTCATGTTAAGAGAATACGAGAAGCACATTTGTCTGACTCGGTGAATGATGAAGATCTACCATAGAATAATTCAACAGAAAAATCGAAATATGCTTGTAGACAAGTCTTTACCATGAGTGAAGAATAGAAAATGGAAGATTACTTAAATCAATCATCTCTGATGTCCTTTGGTTTGATGTATATACATACTAGACGCTTGGCTTTCCAATATACACAAAACTGGGTAAAAAATATCCACCTTCATGGGATGAACACCAGATGGCTGGCATCGATTGGATGCATTCCTTTATGGAACGCCATTCGAAATTGTCGTACAGAAGACCCAAAAATATAAGAATCGAAAGATTATCAGGGTTTAACAGAAAAAATATTGAGTTTGTTCTTTAAAAATTATGCGGATGTTCAAGCGAAATATAGATTCGCTCCGAGTAGGATTATTAATACCGATGAAACTGGAATCAGTACAGAATTGCAGGCACCTCGAGTTATTGCAACTACTGGTCGAAAACAAGTTGGACAATGTGTTTCGTCAGAATGAGGAACTTTAGTAACGATCTGTGGTATTATAACAGCTAGAGGTGTTACAGTTCCACCAATTTTTATTTTTCCTAGTTAGGATGAAGGATCAATATTTATATGGGTCTGTGCCAGGGGCAATTAGATTTCCTTCGAAGACCGGTTAGATGAACAGTGAAATTTTTGTTAAATTTCTCGAACATATACTAAAACATCTTATAATAGTACTCCTGCTAATCCCATTCTTTTGCTTTTAGACAATCATGAGACCCATGTCACACTTGATACTATAAATTTCTGTCGAGCCAATGGGATTGTTATGCTATCTTTCCCCCCTCATTCTTCACACCGAATACAGCCTCTCGATATTGGAATATATGGTCCGTTTAAAAGTAGGTGCAAAGCTGCATTTAACGATTTTATTCTAGGAAACATAGGCAAAGCTATAACAATTTACGAAATAGCAAAACTAACAGCTGATCCATTTTTTTTACCTTTCACTCCAATTAATATAATAAATGCTTTTAAAAAACCAGGAATTTGGCCTATTAACAGCCTTGTCTTTATTGACGAAGATTTTAAAAGACTTTCGAAGACTATGAACCATCTACAAGTTCAGTATTTCAGTATAGAGACTATTTCATGTGCTGCACTTCTTAGTCCCAATTCTCAGCAATCAATTTCGTCTGATTCACTTCCAGAGCCAAGTTTCTATCAGCCATCACCACTAAACGCGAACTTATGTGACCCAACTCCTGATTCAAAGACAAAGAATAAAGAATTCATACATGCTTTGCTACACTTTAATAGACCGTGATGTATGTATATCTATAGAGACCAAAATAAAACTGTTCACCATTATTGTAGTCCTCACGACATTAGGCCGTTTCCTAAGCTAAAAAAGGTTAATAAAAATGTCTCTAGAAAAAAAGGAAAATCTTGCGTCTATACAAGTACACCTGAAAAAAATATATTAGAAGAAAAAGAGAAACAAAAACAAGAAAAGGAGAAAATAAAACAATAATGATTAGATCAGTTAAAAGAAATTACTGATATCAAAAATAAGTCTTACTGTCAGTAGATAGAACGTCCATTAACTTAGAAAATTCAGTAAGTAAAGGCGATGACATTTAGAATAAAACTTTACAAGTTGATTTCTGGTACAAATGTCACAATCTAAACGTCATTGTCATTAGTTACAGAACCGTTAAAGTTAACAAACGTTCTATCTACTGACAATTAGTCTCCAGCAAAATCTAACGTAAAATTGAGAGTCTATTAAAAAAAGGCCATATATATGGGATCGATGTAGCTCATCCAACTCTGCTTTAGAGGATGAAATGGAAGATCAGAAATTCTGAATGCCACGACGTCCCCAATCATCTTCTTGACGATGAAGCAATTGAGGTCGGTGACTACATTTTAGTGAAGTTTGCCACTAAAAAGTTCGTTAGACATTTTGTGGGGATCGTTAAAGAACAGATTTCTGACCAAGACATTGTGTCAAGTTTCTACGCCTCAAACCTCAGTGCAGTTTCTATTTTCCGGATGTCGAAGATATCAGCTCCATTTTTAGAGAAGACATAATACGGAAATTTCCCAAACCAGCAGCTACGAAGGGGACGTCCAGGCAGGCGTCTTATTTGAAGTTTAACATATCTTTTTTCCAATATAATATCCAGTAAAACTCATGTTTTGTTATATTTTATGGTCAAGAATATATTTTTTTAAATTTTTAAAATAGCTTTTATAACAGTGTTTATATCGGTACCTACTTACCTACTTATTGCTTATATTCAATTCTACCCCTTCGACGTCCAAGTCTACCCCATACCGGGGTAGATTTGGACAAATGCATCACTCAAATACAATGTATTTTCTTCAGTACTGTTATTTGTATTGGTTTAGTTCCTTTGACAATCGTGTGACCAACATATTTAGCAACTAGTTGGCATAGTTTATTTTACTAATTTTTAACTGGTTAAAAAAATATTCACAATTGAAATAATGTGTCCAAATCTACCCCGTCATGAGTTTTTCTTTATTGAACACTGGACCACAGTTGAGATATGGATAACCTTATGGATTTAACATGTTTATATGTTTTGTGACCATAAGGGTAGAAATTATTTCATCAGCAAATCCTCCGTTTTGTCTACGTCAACGGTTCGAAGTTCGGAGTCACACCGACAAAGTATTATTTGACAATACTTTTTTCTCTCATTTTTTGGTTTCTTCGTCTGACTGTTTCATTTTATTATACCTATCTTTGTTTATGCCGTTGTCTGAATAAAATAATAATGTAGATAACGCCTTATTATTTTCTCCTTCATATATTATCACTATTACCCCTTCCCCTTTCGCTGCTAATAGAGTTTTTGCATATCACCCGCCAACGGTCACGTTAACGCTATTCCGTAGTTCAGTTTTATATGGAATAGCGTTAGCGAATGAGATGCAAAAACTCTCTAATGACTATAGATGTATTTTTGATGACTACTGGTATTTAAAAATTTAAAGATTGCATATAAGTACTTTATTTGTATTAAAAATATATTGCAAAAATTTTAAAACAAAAAATCACTCCTAAAAAATACTGATTTTATAAAAAAAAATTGTAACAAATTTAAATAAAAATAAACAATTTACAAACAGGAAACGCGTTTTATAAAATATTTTTTTTCAATACAAAAAATAACAAAGCAAAAAAATAAACAAAAAAATTAAATATGTATATATTAGAATTAATAGATATTTAAAAAATAATATATTTTTAAAAACTGGAATAAGTACCAACGTTTTTTTTTGTAAGTATAAGTGCACTTTAAATGTCAATAACATTGTTGGTAAAATAAAATAAAAATTGGTATTATTCTAAAGTACCATTCAAAGTAGGATCTAAAACAGACAGCGCGGCACCTATTAAATGTATAGAACCTGTAACTAAAACATCACATTGATCGAATTTCTTTAAAAAATCCACAGCATTCGAAAAAGACGAAAACACTTCTACATTTTCAACATTCGTCGATAATTTTTCCATTTCCAACCATTTCCGTTTATACTCTTGGCATTTCAGCATCTGCTGCTCTTCTGGGAATATAAGATCAGCTGTATCTTAAACAATAACAAAATAAAGATTTTAAATTAAAAAAATGTCATTTGTCAAAATGTTCATGCCTTTTCATAAGTAATACCACGATGTTCTGAAAATTCGAGATAATTCTGTCGATTTATTGTGTTGCTGCACGGTAACACAATTGAGTAAGCAATAAGAGACAGAATTATGAGACAATATTCAGAAATGAGTGGTATTTTACGAGACTATATAATAGGTACTTTTTCGTCATTTGTCAAACTACAAATTATCAAGTATGACTCGTTAAATAACTATTTAAAAAATATTTTAAATTAAATTAAACATACTGGAATTCGAAATCCAAATAACTCATTTGTTGTATATTATGTGATGGTATTTTGTTTAAGTGTTCTAAATACAAGATAAATATAATTAATAAAGGGGTAAATAGTTTTTAATTGAAGAACACATTCTGTAGATATAAAATGGGAGGGTGAAAGTGAATGTTTTGAGTGATAAAATGTTTTCACGGGTCAAGGCTTAAATGTAATAATAATTAATACATTAACAGAATGGAATTAATAAAACTTAAATTAAGATGAATAAGTATTATAATAATATGAATATAAATATTTTATTACCTGGTTTGTCTTTATTGCTTCCAACATTTGGAATGAAAACTACTGTATGAAAATTGCATTTTTTTAATTCTTTAAAAAATGGGTTGGGATCTCTCTCTCCAGTGAGATTAAAAACTAAACATCTTTTTTTGTTGTTATTTTTTACGTGGGATAAGTACCAATCTCGGCATATACAGGAACTTTCTAATGTATGAGCACCATCCAAATAAAATCTAAAATAAAATAATCTCCATATTATGTAAAAGTAAAAAATGTTATACATTACGTAAGATTGTGGAGTTGTTTTATTTCATATCTACCAGGCCAGTAAGAATCTTGTATTGATTTTCTTGCTAGCGTAGGATCGAATCTTTTAAAATTGTTATTTATATCTAAAATAAAATATATATGATATAAATTGTAATTTTTATAATCATACTTTTCACATAATAATATACGAAAATCATAATTATTTATGCCAACACCTTTGCTACATAGCCTTCATAAGAAAAATTTAATTTACTTAAAATGTGTTTTTATGTATATTTTTGTATCTCGGAAGACAGTATGTCACATAAACATAAGTTGTGGAAATTAAATAAAAACTATATTCTTATAATTTAATGTTCTGTCACTAAATCATTTGAGTTACATCGTTAATAGACGAGCGGCAAACCCCCCAAAATATGCTTAGAAACACGAAAGAGTGACCTAATGGTTAATAATGATCCAGCTATATGTTTATTTTATCCTAAAATTGAGGGAACATTGTCAAAACCGACAATTACGTCGAAAAAACAAAAACATCATTTTCGGCATTTGATTTGCTGTTAACTCAGTGAATGATTTATGTTTTTAGATAATCACGACATCTATCGTATGGTTGTTTTTGATCTATGCATTTCTTTAAAAAATTTGTAGTATATTCTGAACCTCTTTGTAAAGTAGTAAAAGCTATCCGAAATTTCCGAAACATTTTCCGGGTAGACAGGAAATTTAGGAAAAATTTTGCAGTCTCAAAGAAGACATACAAAGAAATTTTTCAGAAATATTCATTTTCAATAGAAAAAAAATATACAGTCATTTTGAAATCCGCGTGATGAGCGGGTGAGATTGCAGCAAGTGTGTTTTCGACTGATATCTGATTTTTTATTGCTTAGAATAAAAGCAGATGCTCAATTTTGTTCCAAATTTATTATTTAATCTGCGTGTGCTGCATCATTTATTGGATTGACTTTATTTTACATTAATCTCCACAAGATCACAAAATTCCAAATTAGTTTTTTTATAAAGACATACGTCTGTAGAACAAGAATTTCCGTCATCGATCAACCATCAATATTCTTCCATAACAATTTTACAAGATGTCACTTGATTCCATAAGTTAATTGGCCAAATACATCTCAATACGTGTTTTTGTAATATAGAAGGTGGTAGCTTATTTGAATTTTTCAGTAGAGCTAAATTATTACTCAACTAATTAATTTTCGTAATAGCTGTAAATTTTTGGAAAAAGGTAAATTGCACACCAATAATCCTTTAATGAGTTTGTTCAATTAAAGGGACCGTAATCCCATAGGCAAATTTCACATCCAGCACTAAGAGATAGACGGGCACAGGTAAATTTGACACCAATAAACCTTTAATGTGTTTGTTGAATTAAATGGACCGTAAACCCATAGGTAAATTTCACACTGAGCATTAAGAGGTAGAAGGTTGGTTTTAGCAAATTAAAATCTTCAGATATCCATAGTATAAATAAAATATTTTCTAATTTTAATTATTTCATGTTGAAAGTTGATACTAACTGTTTTGAATCTTATCATGGGCGTTTTAATGATGCATTTTATACATCGCACCCTTTATTGTATACATTCATAGACAAACTAAACGAATTTCAGATAAACGTGAACAAAAAAATTCAAAGTATCAATGAATCTAAAATAAGTAATAACCAGGGATTAAAACGTTTGGAAAATATATATAATTAGACAGTTTGGAAATATTGACCGTTTCCAATTTATAAAATGTGTCTCGAATTTTTGCCAACTTTTTGTAAATATGTTCAATTAAAAATGTTTGTATATTATTAAAATAAATTTAGATTATAAGACAACTTTATAAGTAAATTCATATAAATTTGTATTATATGTAAAGTTATGCTGCGCCTACCTATATAAGTAAAACGTATTTTTTGTATGCTAATTCATATGACATGTTTTTCTATATTTAAATTTACGTTTATTAATATTTTTTTTAATAAATCTAGTTTCATTTTAAATATGCATCAAATTTTGAGTGTGTAATTTACCTGTCGGATTAAGGGAGCTGGTAGTGTTGGTGTGAAATTTACTATCGCCGAAATTTATTATGTAAATCGTATATAGACAAGAAATTTCAAAAGCATTTTCAATTGATATATTACATATATTAGGAAGATCGTTCAATCCTTCATCTGACATTTTATTTAACGTAGTATAAGCAGTCTTTTTACCAAAAAAAGTTAATTTGAGCAAAACAAAATTTTTTATGAACTAAATTTCCGGCCGTACGGTGAACTGGTGCGGGATGAATTTACATTGACCTGAAATTTTCTTAAAAACTTCTTTCCATTTTACACGTTTCAAACGCAAAAGTATATAAAGTTGATCCATTGTCAATTGGAAAACATAAAAACTCGTTCGGGACCCTTCTCGACAAAATTGGGTTTGATCTGCCATAGGTGCAGATACCTCATTTTATTAATTTATTATTTTTAACAAAACAAAAACAAAACAAAAAGCCGTTTTAATTCAAATGTATGTTTATAAATAATCATGACAATCAGACTCGTCTGAACTAGAATTATTATTTGGTTGAATTATATGGGTTGTACAATACCATATACTCATCTTTATCCCTATCTTTATTCTCACTACACTATTCAATTTCATTATTTTCATTAGTCCATGGTCTCCAAAACCCCATATTTTTATTTATTTATTAAAATATCTAAACTCAACACACCTACACCAAAAGCAATGGCCCGAACGCCACTCCACTGATATTAGCAAACCACTTGCTCGGTGATTTCCAAACATGATTTATAGTTTCTCAACCTCGATACGCCCCTGTGGCAATACAATGCGTTTAACCTTACGATTCGCCGTTTTGATTCGTTCAACAGCATAGATTGTACATTTTGACGGACGTCAATCTAGTCCATATGGACAGACGCTTTCTTTGGATATTTACCGAATTGTTTACTGGTACGTTTCATGTAAAAATAAATTAAATCCAATAAACGCTGGTTCAGAGTCAGAGTAACGAATGAAAAATTTTCCTAAATTTCCTGTCCGTCCGGAAAATGTGTCGGAAATTTCGACCAGCTTTTACTACTTTAAGAATATACCATAAAGGTATCAAAGAAAAGCATAGACCATTCAGTGAGTTACAGCAAATTAAATGCAAAAAATGATGAATTTTTTTTTGTCGTTAAAACCTGAAATTCGCTTATGCACACATTTAAGATGTGCCGAATTTATAGCCGTTGACCGTTTGTCGCTATCTGTTATAGTTCCTGAGAAATAGATGCGGACAGACGGACGGGCGGATAGAGCCGTATTAGTGGTTTTTTTTCCTTAAGGGAAAAACTAACTAAAAAGTGATAAAAATTAGAGGCAAATTGAGTCTAACCTTTATTGATAAAAGCTTCAGTTAAAGCTAGAGCCAGGCTGGCATTTGTTTTTCTGACATGAAGTGGTATACTCGAATTATTTTCTATGTATAAATTGCTATCGATGACTGTAAGTGTACACTAAAAATAAAAATTATCAAACATATAAAAAAACTTCTTTGCAAAAATCACTTTATAGAATACTTGGTCAAAATATATCACATATATGATTAACTATCATTGATTTTTTAAATACAGTGACGATTTTAAAATCCTTGCAATAATATATTAACTTAAGGAATAAGTCTATTTGTTTGAAAACTTACATTGAATATAATTTTATTTTATGATGAAGCTTAACCAAAGAATGTTTGTAACATAGTAATTTTTCTAAATAAGTTATTAAACAAATTAACCATATATATAGGTAATAAAAATAAAAATCTGATGTGGCCAGCACATGACCTCTCGCCATTTTTGAATCAAAAATTTACAGGTTGACACAAAAAAGTATGAAAAAAAATTATATTTTTGTAAATCTGGCAACAATGGCAAAAGTTTCGAAAATTTTAATGAGATGAAAATAAACTATAGGGTATACAAAATATATGTGTAAAACTTTATTGCCGTTTTGTATAATAATGGCGTCATCACCCATAGCAACTGCCACTTCCGGTTGTGCGATTGGCACCAAAATCTAATCAGATCTAATCTAGAGTATCAGAATCCTGTATGCAAAATTTCAAATTTTTTTATTCAGTAGTTTTTGAGTTATCGTTACTACAACATCCATCCAAACACACACACACACACACACACACACACACACACACACTAACACACACACACACTAACACACACACACACTAACACACACACACACAGACATCATCGCGAAAATATTAAAATCGTATTCTAGGGACCCCAAAACGTGTTTATCCATTGAAAACTCACTACCCAATTTTTAGCATGATTCCTATACCTCTCTTATCTGAAGGGCGAGAGGTAAAAAGTGGTGTTTGCAAAGAATTAAAATTTATTTTAAATGTAATTACTTTTTTCTCGATACTGCGATCTTCTAAAATCTTTAATGCAATTGATGGTTGGCTTGTAGTTAAAGCAACACAACCTTCTTTCATAATACCACCTTTATTCCAAGCTATAGATTCTAAGGAGTTACCTAATAAAGACATATGATCCATATCTAAAGGAGTTATACCAACCACTGGTGTTTTTCTGGTAAAAAAAAAACAGAATATAAATAATAAGTCTGTACTATTTATAAAAAAAAAGAAATTGTAAATGTTTAGACAAACTTAGAAGAAATTTTATCAGTTAATTAAAACTGATTCTTTAGTTATTTATTGGTTTCAGCACAGTATTTTAAATTAAGCTTAGTTTTATTAAAAAAAAATGTGCCACGAAATTGTATAAACTTGTATTATTTTCATTTTTATTACTTATTTATATTTAATGGGATACCCCTATTCTGCCGTCTTAAGAAAAAAAGTCACATGTGCATATTAACCTTTTCATTTTGAAATATTTGAATTAATATTAACACCAGAAGGTTCCTGTTTTCAATGATGGGTTTTAAACTATTAGTATTTTATATGTAATAAAAAGATTTTTTCAAAACACGTGATTTAACTAAATTTATTGTTACATACAGCTTTTCAGGTATTTATTAGGTAAAAAGCCGTATATGAAGACCAGTGGCGGCTCCTCGAAGGAGGCTACCGAGACTCAGCCTCCTTACCAATTTATCCAGCATAGCACCGGAAATATGTTGTTGATCATTCTTTATTTTATTTCCTGTTTCTCTAATAATTTTTTTAATTTTACGATTAATTCCCCGTTCTCAGTAATTATTTTAGAATCTGACAACAGTGCCCTGAGGCTAGATTCATCCACTCTGTGTACCCTAAACTCGTGCTGCTCAACACAGTTGCCGTTTTTCGACCAGTCCAATTGCTAAATACCGTAAAAATAGCTGAAATGACAACACCGTCGGTAGGCTAGCCTCTCCAGCCTGTCGTCACAGTGAAATAATCATTTACTGTTCTGTCCGCTGTCGGCTGCGCTTGCCTTTTTTCAGTTCAGTTCAGTTTCAGTACTCAGTACGGAACAGACGGTGGTACCCGATACATGTATGTTGTGTGGGTCACCATTCCTGTCACAGAGAGATCATTTTCTACTCTCAAGCGAATTAAAACTTAATGCAAAATACTATGGGCCAAAATCTTTTATACAATGTTAGTTTAATATCTATTGAAAAAACAAAATGATACATTTTATGATATTATTGATCATTTTTCGCAAACTAAAGACCATAGAATTACGTTAAAATATAAAAAGCAACATATGAAAAATTACAAAAAAAAAGAAAATAGGTACATTAAAAATAAAAAACAAAAAATGAACAAAAAAAATTTTTTAGCAAGATAAACTATATCACGTTGGTTCTTGCTGGGCAACAATTAATTTTGTCACCAAAGTAGCTGGTACTGCCGCTGCGCAAAGGTTAAATTAATTGGCTGAAGAGTAAATTTTTATAAAAACGTTTTATGTCCAGCCTCCTCTCTCAAAAAATTCACGAGCCGCCACTGGTGAAGACATTTTTTCAAAATTAATAATTATTAAATATTTAGTTTATAATTAAGATTTTTTATTTTTTTATTGGTAATTTAGTACTTCACATACAGTATTTTATACAAATAAATATCTCATAACTTTTCGGCTGTCCCAATGAAAAACACAGTAAGAAACATTGATTTAATTATTAAGAAATATTAAATAACTCCAGAAACATACAGATACTATATCTAAGAGTGTATAAGAGCTATAAAGCTTAAACTTGGGTTTTTCTAAAAATGTTAGTTACTGTGTTTTTCAATGGGGAAGCCATTTTATCCCTAATGCAACACACAAAAATATAATGAGGGAAAAATTTGTAATTTTTCCAAACTGTTTTTCTACATCTTATAATTGAGATAAACATTTGAATTTTAGTTTCTATACAAATTTAATATTACAGAATTTAAAATCACCAATAACTCATTTTGTCAAAAAATGCACATATATGGCTTTCTTTTTTAAGGCGACAGTATTTTCAAAATAGACAATTTAAAGAAATATATCTTAGTTATACATTTACCTAACAACATTTGTACAATCATATTCACCTCCAATACCAACTTCCAAAATAACTACATCAACTTTTTTATCAAAAAAAATGTGAAAAGCCATAATAGTTAAAAATCTAAAATAAAATGGCATATCTGTAACATCTTTCTGTAATTTAAAATAAATAAATTATATATTTTATAATTAGTATATTTTTTATTTACAAATTACCTTTTGACTGTCAAGTTTATCATGTATTTTCCAAAAATAGTTAGAAAATTCTGCCTTTGATATTGGTTTGCCATTTAATCTTATCCTTTCTCTAACATCTAATAAATGCGGCGAAGAAAAAAACCCTGTAGTATACCCATGGTTTCTTAAAATCTGCTCAGTATAGGCACAAGTTGTACCTTTGCCATTTGTACCAGTTATGTGGATAATTGGAAGCTTATCCAAATCTTCTAGTTCTAAACCACTTCTAAAAATGTATGTATGTTGGGCACTTAAATTTTAATTGGAAAGATTTTTTCTTACCTGTGTAGAAATTTCGTAATTGATGGAATGTTGGTTTCACTTTTAGGTACACTTGTATGTTTTTTAATATAATTAGCATTAGTTTGCGCTTGATTTAAAGCTTCAATAGCTCCCTAAATAAGTAAGTCATGTTTAAAATAAACACACAAAATATATTAAATATTTACCTGATAATTCTTAGCGTACATGTTGCTCTCTAATACGTTTATTGCGTGAGAAAAATATTTATTAAAGGAAGTAATTATCTTTCGATGACAAATCTTCATATTATATAAACATAACCTTTTACATTAAATGTGCTGGCTTCTCAACGAGTTATGAATCTCTCTATAGACTTCATAAAATTGTTTATATTCCTTTTCATACTGTTTTTATTCACATAAACTCTTATCTGTTATCCTTGAATTAATTTAAAAACATTTTTATCATGAAATTCATTTTAAAGTTTCGTAATTTTGACACAACGTCAACAGCACGACTGACGTTTGTCGTTTTCAGGAATGCCAACAATAAAAATAAATAAATTTGACGGTCGGAACATTTTCGATATTGTAGGCGGAGTCACGACTGACATGACGTCACTGTAGTACAAATGATTTATAAACAAACCATTTTGCTTTGTATTGTTTTTTGATGTGGTGATTTGTACAATAGATTTGACTCTATTACTGTTTGTACAAAAGGTAAATTTTATTGATATTCTAGGATCACGCTACATTGCTGTTTGCTTAATAGTATATTACACAACAAGTGTGGTAAGAAGCTCTTACGAATTACGGCATTCGCTAACGCTAGTGCCGTAACCTTCGAAATCATGTGTAATAATAGACTTAGCACACGAGTAGTGTACTATACTTTTTCTACGACTATTAGTAAAGAATTAATTTAAAATGATAGCAATACTAAAACAAATTTAATTAAAACCTATTACACTTCTTCAATATAATATGTTTATTTTAAGTAAACAAAAGCAAATGAAATAAAAAGTTTGTTAACAATAAAATCTCAACTATATTTCAAATATACATTTACTGACGAAGTAAACTGTGCGTAAACGTCCACTTACTGATAAAGGATTAGAAAAAATATTTATAATGTTTCAAATGTAATTTATAAATTTAAAATGTTCTACCTGATACCTTAAATAACTTTGCACAAATTTACTTTTTCTTTAAGAAATAGCAGATTAAAATTAACAATGACGTACTACCTGAGATTTTAATTTAATTGGCTCTTTATATATATTTTTATAAGAATGGTACACCTTAGTGTTACGTCACGTTGAAAACGGGGCTGTCTATGAAACCAACATTTGTTTACGTCTTTATTTTTATGTCATATCGATTGTGATTTTTTATTTGTGATTGTGGAAGTGTTCTGAAAAATGGAGAATGAATATATAAAACTATATCAAATAATCTACCTAATGTTGATTATTTTATGATACACGTTGCCCATTTCTGTCTCTCAACTATAGTGAAATTTTGTGGTAAATAGTATACCAAAAAATATTGCTGGTTCGCTTAAAATTGTTTTTGGTTATTTTGATTTGGCAACGCTGCAATCTAGCAGCTGTCAAATTGGTTTGTTCTTTAGACAGGGATAAGATTGGACTAATTTTATTTTATATTTATTTAAAGTACAGCTTGATGATTTGATTATTTGACTTGACTAAATAGTTTTATCTGTTTTTGGTAAAAATGAGTGAATTATCAAACAATACAGATAACATTTTAAGTAATTTTCCTCCTTGCCTAAGGAAAAATATAGAGGAGTTATGTTTACGAAGCACAATTGGTAAATTCATATATTTGATGATTCGTAAATGGTTTATTGTAAATTAAAAACATATTTTAAGGTTTCCTCCCCTTGAGTTTGGACGACATTGACATTACTCACAATAATTATAGCAGAGCGGAAAACGTTTTAAACAATTTTCATTTCATTCTCAAAGTACCTTATGCAGGAAAAAAACTCAAATGGGAAGTCATTTTTGATCCCGAAGATTTTTATTTTGCCCCAGACTTTGATTTTAATGACGAAGCATTTTTGAGTTTCATTGATATTGAAACGCTATCTGAAAATGTGTCAACATGGAAAAATTGGTCTTTAAAAAACCCCAAAGCTTTGGCTCAGGTTCTCAATGAACTCCTGAGTATATACAAAAAATATCAGGTAAATACTCAGTAACAATAATACATTTTATAGTAATAAAGGTGGATTTATAAACTCTCGAATGGCAACTGCAACCTCACCGTCAACCTCAACTGCTAAGTTCAATTCAATAGTAGGAGAAATCAGTATTCACATTTATAAACATTCACAGCTGTTAACGCTGAGGTTGTCATTCGCACAAAGATAATACTTTTCAATTGAGGTTGACATTTAGGTAGCAGTTGCCAAGATTTTATGAATCCAGATTAAAAGTTTCATATATTAAATATTTATTGATTGGATAATACCACTTTATAAATTTATTTGACATTTTGGCTTATACAATTTTAACAATATATAATATATTATTCAATATCTTATTAACCAGACATATAACAAAATGAGTTTGTAAAATTTAATATGCTGACATTCTTCCCAAAACTCGCACTTTAGTTGCATATCTGGGCTATGATTTTATCATGGGATTGACTCTAATGTAAAACTAATTCAACCAATAAGCTGCTAAATGCCAAAGTGAACTCCATTTTTACTGTGCATGTGTTAATTTTTAACACTTAAATTTTAGTGGGATCATTGGAGGATTAATAAAAATTAAAAATTATTGAATAAACATATTGTAACATGCAGTTTCACTTCGAATTTACTTGCTGACTACTTACAGATTCGCACTGAATTTTTAAAAATTGTGAGGAACATAAAAAGGGGAAGGCACACTCCTTGTGGAAAAATTTACCTTATACAATATCTCAAATTTGAAGAATTTCATTAAATTTTTTTGTACTTGGTATAATTCGTGTACAATTTTAGAATATACAGACCTATACAGAGGAAACGAAAAGTAGTTAACTACAGGGTGATTACGAAATTAAAAATCATCGTTTTAAGAAAACCAAATTCTTGTTACTGCTGCCATAATATAATATACCCTGTATATCTATAACTATGAATGTAATGCTAACATGTTTTATGTTATTGATATCAATTTGAGTACCAGTTTTACTATTTTCTCTAGCTCATACAAGGTGATTTGTTCATTTTAAATGATATAAAATGACTAGTAATCACACTCAATCTGTATATCCAATTCGGCTTAGTCAAATTTTTGTTTCTTAACAATTTTAAAACAATTAGGTTTTTACTATCCTCTGTCTAAATTCCCAATCAAAATATATTTCTAGTTATTGACATACAGGGTGTTGAAGTTGCCATTTTCAATTTTTCCTTATGGAGTTTCTCAAATATGAAGAATTTCATTATATTTTGTTGTAGCCAGTGTAGTTCTTGTTGCTGCTACCATAAAATAATAGCCCCTTTATATCTCTAATTACCAATGTAATGCTAATATGTGCACAAAGTATATTTGGTGTTAATTATAGTGGGCGATTCATTATTACGGTTACACCAATCCCGAATTTTTTCAAAAATGTTTTGGAAAGCCGATGTATAAACGAAACGACATGTATTTTAGTACCTGTTTTACTACTTTCTCTAGCTCATACAAGGTGATTTGTCCATTTTAAAAGATACAAAATGCCTAATAGTTTTTAAAGTGAAGGATTTTTCAAACTCGTTCTTTGTATCAAACTTGTACCAGACTGGATTTTGTATTTTCACTACCTCATAAGAATCCTATTCTTATTATTACGTGTCCAAATGCCCAATTAATATCAAGATACAAGTTGTTAAAATTGCGCAAGTTTAACACCTTGTACCGCGATAATTAGGTATTTGGACATGTAATAGTAAAACGGACATCTGAGTGTTTTCTGATAAGCATTCAGGATATCATCTGCAAATTCATAAAATGGTGCAAAGAAAATGGTATATTGATTAATATTGGGAAAACACAACTCCTTTATTTCCACTCCAATTATAGATTAATAGTAATCTCTGTTGGACAGATCATATAAATTCGATAAATAAAAAATTAAACCAATCCTATGCATATCCAGGTTAAGAAACAACATGCCAACCAATGCACTTTTAAACGTATACTACAGTCTTGTTTACAGCCACCTAGGTTATAATATAATTTTATGGGGAAACTCAACAGAAAATAATAAAATATTTGTTAAGCAGAAAAGGATTTTAAGAAAAATATTTTTTATGGATTTCAGGGAAAACTCTAAACCAGTTTTTATAAAGAACAAAATTATGTCTTCATTGCATATATATCTATCACTGCCTTCTTTATGTAAAACTCATGAACTAAACTCAATAAATCACACTTATCCAACAAGAAACTCGTATAATATTAGAATACATATACATAAAACCACAAAAATTCAACATAGCTTTAGGTATATGAGCCTAAAACTTTATAATCGCTTACCAATAAATATTAAAAACTTAAATTCCTTAGCTGTATTTAAAAAAAACCATAAAAGATTTAATGATACATAAATGTTACTACACAGTGCAGGAGTTTTTAGATGAATTTGCATAGATGCCTTTCAGCATCCACCTTTAGATTTTTAATTTTTTTCTTTTTTGTATGTAATGCAATCCATATTGGATATATTTTAGTATGTGCAAATATATTGTATTTTATGCAATTTATGTACTTTTAATTAGGTTAGTCTTTTGTATCTTTCTATCCATATATAAAGCTTTTTTTTCTTCTTTTTTCTTGTTGACCAGTCCTATACATTATAGAAAGTCAAAGTGGATTAACAAAGATTATTATTATTATTATAAACCATGATTCTTTTCAAACAATGAAAATACAAAATCCAGCCCGGCACAATTTTGATATGCAAGAGTTAAAATCCAAATCTTTCATAATTATGAGGCATTTTCATTTTATACCATTTATAATGGACAAACTAGTAAAAGGAATAATCTCTGCGCGATTTTTCAAGACTACCCCCCGTTTCCTTCAGCGGAAGAAAGTCCGATTCCAAAAAATGGGAATTTTTCCAAAAAAAATTTGATTTTTTTTTCAACGAGTCCCATGCGATATGGATATCAATCGACGCGTCTTGACTTGCATAACGCCTTAAAAGAAATCAATATCGACAAATGTGCTTTCGTTATCGAGATATCTCGAATGGAAGTTTCACTTACTAGGCGGGCCCAGGATCCTCGGACCCGAAATAGCTCATCTTCTGATACAGCCTTCCTTTTTTGAATAAAAACCGATGACCGAAAGAATTTTCCGGATACGTACCATTCTCGAGTTATCGTGCGCACAGGCATCCACACAGACAGACATTTTTGTTTTCGCGTAAAATCAATTTTCTCCACGTTTCATGACATTTTAAGTCATTTGGACCAAAAAAAAAATTTGACATTTTTGCACGGTTTCAATACTACGGTTTGCCCAAGTGTGGGCGGGCCGTAGTAATTACCTTGCATGATCTCAGAAATATTTTTGAAATATTCTAGATCGGTCCAACCATAATAATGAATTATCCTGTATATTTATTATTAAGTATACTTTGTACATACAGCAGCATTATATTCATAGTTATAGATATCCGGTAAATGTTATTATGAACAAAGATTTGATTTTCAAGAAATAATAATTTTTTATTTCGTAATCACCCTATTAATCGTAATCATTATTTTCCTGTGTATAAGTCTACTTATTTCAAAAAAGTACAAAAATAACGCTATCTACAAAATTATTAAATAAAATTTTTCAAGCTCAAGATATTCAATAAGATTTTGAAACGTAACATGAACACTCTGTATACCTTTCGAAAACTACTCATAGATTTTTATTGGCGATTTCGATAGGATAGTAAAAACATAGTTGTTAACTGTTAATACAAAAGTTTTTACCGACTCGATTTGGATATACAGGGTGATTGTAAAAAATCTCTTCTTTCAAGATTATTAGTCATTTTATATCTTTTAAAATGATCAAATCACCTTGTATGTGCTAGAGAAAATAGTAAAACTGATACGCAATTAGATATCAATAACGTAAATCGTTTCGTTTGTAAGGGTCCTTCAAAAGATTTTTGAAAAAATTCGGGATTGGTGCAACCATAATAATGAATCGCCCTGTATAATTAATACTAAATATACTTTGTGCACATATTAGCATTACATTCGTAGTTATAGATATACAGGGTCTATCATATTATGGCAGCATTAACAAGAATTTGATTTTCTTAAAACGATGATTTTTAATTTAGTAATCACCCTGTAATTAACAAATTTTCTTTTCCTCTGTATTGGTCTGTACTACAAAAAAATTTAATGAAATTCTTCAAATTCGAAATATTGCATATAGTAAATTTGAAATTTGGCAACTTCAACACCCTGTATGTCGATAACTAGCCGTAGGATTGGATTGTGCCCAGAGACACTTTTTGTCAGAAGGTTATCTATAATAATTTCCCAAAGTTTCTAAGGGATAGTATTGTAAGTTTTTCTCACGTTTTACCTTTAGATTGAAAATGTGTTCTATCATTTATAACTTTATAATTAAGATAATATCCTAGGGATACAGATGAGAATTTCAATGAAATCAATATAATTATTTATTTATTGACACACTGCTCTACAAGCACGTGCCAAATTATAGAGCAGGAACAGACAAAATTTATATAAACATACAGATTCACAAAAGAAATATTTACACAGCAAATAATATAGACAGACATTTCAAGATGAAGTTAAAAAGTGAGATTTTATGTCAATAATTTTACAAGAAAATTTGTCAATATCCGCACTAAGAGAGTTTGTTAAAAGTGACACATGGTATGGAACGGAGAATTTTTCAGAATATTTGTTCGAGTTGCGTTTATACAGGGTGTTTCATTGGGAAAGTGACATACGTTAACTGCAGATAGGGGTCACCTAGACGATCTCAAAAACCCCATACTTAATGGGTCTAACTACTATAATAACCAAGATACAGGGTGTTTTATCTATTTTGCCAATTTCTTGCATGGTTCATAACTTTCTAACCACACTGTATATTTTATTGAAATTTGGCGGCCATGTTTTGTTTAAAGTGTCCAATCGATCAATAAATTTACAAATTTACAAAAACAACACCCTGTATATCAGATTTTTCTAAAATAGATTCTGTATTTGCAAAGAGCACGAAAAAATGAATTTAGTGATATACTTTGTATTTTGCGCAAAATGTTTTTTCTTGTAATATTTTGAGTTGGAATTCTGAAATGGTGTGAAATTGTGAGTTCCCAAAATTGAAACTAATTTCTTTTTAATGTAATTTAGTTTTAATGAAAACTAGTTAACCTAAATTGGTAAAATTTTAATTTTTTAAGTATTTCTTCATTATTTGTGATAAATAATTAACAAAAAAACATTCATCTTTAATTAATGAATAAATAATAATAAATCCAACAAAAATTTACTTAATGAAGAATTACAAGCATTTTAAAAACGCCTAAAAATATTAGACGGGATAAAAATATGTTTTTAGTACTTTGACGCAAAAAATTCACTTTAAAAATAAACACAAGAACTATGCGCAACACGAAATTTATGGACGTTTTTTACGATTTTTTCGGTTTTTTACGAATTTTTTACGGTTTTTTAGGGTTTTTTTACGATTTCTTACGATCTCATACGATTTTTTATGCTATGACCTGTTTCGATATTTTTAAAAATGGCGGAGATATAATTTTTTTTGATATTTCAACCCCCTACAGTTTCACCCCTGTAGGTCGGATAAAAAAAAGTTTTATACAAATTGTATTTGAGAAATGTTAATCCATAATGGTTTTACTTTGTTGTCATTAATTTTTAGGTGTTTTCTATAACCTTTGTTGTTATTCATTAATTAAAGTTTTTGTAAGTTTATTATTATTTATTCATTAATTAAAGATGAATGTTATTTGTGGATTATTTATCGCAAATATTAAAAAAATACTTAAAATATTAAAATTTTACCAATTTAGGTTAACAAGTCTTCATTAAAATTAAATCACATTATAAAAAAATTAGTTTCAGTTTTGGGCTCTCACAATTCACTCCATTTTATAATTCAAACTCGAAATTTTACAAGAAAAAACATTTTGCCCAAAATGCAAAGAATATCACTAAATTCATTTTTTCGTGCTCTTTGTAAATACATAATCGATTTTAGAAAAATCTGATATACAGGGTGTTGTTTCGGGTCCGAATATTTTATAATATTGTTTTTAATCCGGACCTGGATTTCTTTTGTTGTAAATTTATTGATCGATTGATCACTTTAAACATAATATGGCCGCCAAATTTCATTAAAATATACAGTGTGGTTAGAAAGTTATGAACCATGCAAGTTATTGGCAAAATAGATAAAACACCCTGTATATTGGTTATTAAAGTAGTTACACCCATTAAGCATGGGGTTTTTGAGATCGCCTAGGTGTCCCCTATCTGCAGTTAACGTATGTCACTTTCCCAATGAAACACCCTGTATATAAAAAATAATAGAATTTCTCGAGACAACTCTTGGAATGCAAATATTAAACATCTGTAGTAACGTTGGAGAGTCAATTATATTGTGTGTGATTTTAAACACCAGTATATAACAAATAACAATAATAATCATGTCTGGTGGATAGGGTTGAAAATCCATGCTTAACTAAAAGCTGACTGCGGTGTGCCTATTGGGGATACATACTGTCATTTTTCAAGCTAAGCTACTTTAGAAACCGCCTTTGTACAGCTTCTATGCGATCATTATGGTATTGGTAAAATGGACTCCATACTATTGAAGCATATTCTATCTTGGATCTTAAAAAAGCATATAGAGTTTTTAATGTTTAAAATCACGACTACAGCGCGCATTGAAACCGTACATGCGATATGAAGTTGTTTCAATCTTATGTGACCTGTAAAAGAGAGTGTGGTGTCAAATACTAATCCTAGATCTGTTAAAGTATCTGATCGTTGAAGAGAGACATTTTCTATGTGATAATTGAAATTTACTGTGTTTGTTTTCAATGTTTAAGACGTACATTTAATGGGGGTTAAGCGTTAAATTATTTTTCTAGCACGATTCAACAACTCGATACAAATTTTCTGAAAGGTTTTCACAGTCGTCAGTATTTGTAACGCGGCTGTATACTTTTAAGTCATCGGCATATAGTAAGTAGTTGACATCAATAACATCGCCAATGTCATTGATGAAAATATTAAATAACAATGGTCCCAAGTTGGAACCTTGGGGTACATCTGAAGAAGCTGTATATTTAATAGACTTAAATTCCACAAAATCAGTTTGCTAGAGGTGTTGTTACTAAGACTTTGAAGTGTTACATTTGATACTATTAAATCTCTATTTTTGAAAATAGTCTCTGAAAAAAACTGAAGCGTTGAATAAATTTGGTTTTCTATTATAATGTGGTTTTATTCATAACGAATAAATATTTAAATTATATTATATTTTGTTTTATTTAGATAGATAAATTAAACTTAGAAAACATATATTCACGATACGCGGAGGAATATAAAACCTTAATCAGTAAAGAAGAAGGCATAAAAGCTGAAAATGTTCAAATTTGTGTTGAAGGAAGTAATATTATATTTTTAATTTTTCTAAAATTAGACTGTTCTACATTACCAGAATATGTACACCCAGTGTAAGTGTAGATCATTCTCATATGAAATTGTGTAACAAAATAATTATTTTTAGTGTTTACAAAGGAAATAATTTTTCCGAACATACTTTATTCAACCAAGGAGATGACTTTTGTCACCTCAAAGTCTCAATATCCAAGTCAGATGGTTCACGTACAAATTATTCAATACAACTTTCACCGAGATTAGAACAAGTGTTGGGAAATTTTAAATTTTCCAATGCCGATTTCAAAAAGGACAATTCGCTGATTGAAATTGTAACTTCAGTTTCGGGGATCCTTGAACGCAGACTCCAACAAATTGCTAACCATCATAAATTGAAGAAAATTTATATCATGAATATAGCAGCTTCATACTTTAAGACTATTATTGAGTACGATGTGCTGAATTTTAATAAGGCCGTTTTATTACATATTATAGATGATTATCATTGTTTGGTGACTATTAACATAGGTAAGTGAAAAATAAGATAAGTTTTCTTAACAAGGGAGATGGGTATATTAAGAGGCTATGCTTGGGATACAAATATGTTTTGTGTAGTCAGTGTATAGAGGATACTAATAACTAGCAGAGGCGTAGATAACGCTTTTTTATGGATGTGGTTGTTTTTTTTTCTGGGGGGTAGGGGGGTAATCAAAATTTTAGACAAATATTTTTGTCTTTTTCTACATTTCATATATTTCATTTCTTATTTTCGTGCTATTTTTTGGTATTCTTAGGGGATAATTACCTTTTTAACCCCATATATCTACGCCCTTGCTAACTAGAGACAACCATTCATCACTCCACTTGAACCCAAGTGGTTATGATCCCATATCTGATATTGATATTAGATCATAATTTCTCCCACTACCTGCAACTAATAAATTCGACCCTGTCCCGATTTGATAATGGAGATATACTTAGTAACTTCTTTATATTTGACCCCAATTGCTTTGGTAATTCCCTAGCATCTCATCTTTTTGGGACAAATAAAGACAAAATACATGAGCGCGAAGCTTTGTAATTGAAATTAATTGCAGGTTATCTAGATGCAATTGCTTTCATATCTCTAGGATGGGTATTCGGCTGCGCGATGTCCTTCGCCGCATTTATGTTTAACAAATCAATTTCTCTGAGCGTGGTCGAAGCCCTGATATTGAAAACTTTGTGACTTCTGAATTTTAATGTTTTTCCTTTACTGATAAAAAGAGGCTCGGACATCTTTTTACTTTTAGAATTGTGCCTTTTCTTTCCTTTATTTTACCGTTTTCCAAAGTTTAATGTTTTATCTTACTGATGCGACTTAAATATCCATTCATTTTCAAGCACCTGAACTATAAAGCTATTTTTGATTTTAATTTGTTCTTGCAAAATAATGAAGCAACTTTAATAGGACTATTTATATTTATTTGTATCTAATCAAAAACTTTATGTATTTATGTTGAAAGGAACCCGCACAAATAGCATAGGAAATTGGCTCACAGTGGAATTTTCCTGAAATTTACATATGTTATTAGTATTGAGTTTCTGAACAAATGTTCTCATGGGCCCAATCCTCTTAAGATCAATGATTTAGCTCTCAGGGCCGTATTTAGTATAGATGCCCAAAAAACAAAATTACAATCGATTAAAAATCAAAAATAAGGAATGCTATCAAACTTGAATGTACAGTTTGTTGTAATATCTGCAAAAAAAAAACTTTTAAATAGTGGTTATATGAAAGCATTAAAATATTAACGTTTTGTTCAAAGTAGTTCAGTTTGTTGTGATTTAAGTCAAAAATAAGAAAACATTTTTGTCTAGAGACTTGCTATTTTTCATGCTTACATGCCATGACGGCACTAACAATCTATTCGGGACTGAAGTGTATTGTTTCACCCAAAAGATGTCAGTAGTAATCAAAATAGCCTTGGAAAACAAAAAATGAGCATACACAATAGATTGACAGTTGTTTATATTATTAAAATGCTTGTACTTATTAAAATTCTTTGAGTTTAAGATTATTATTCAATTCTTGTTTTGATTTTTCTGAAATACTTATATTTAAAAAGTGAAAATCGATTCCATGCAACTGTTTCCTTGTTATGTCATCTGCATGACGGTATGTATGATGTACGGAGACTGGCACGAATCGACCGAGAGGGCGACGTTCATAATGGGGAGTTTCTTTCACAAGAAGAAATGAAAGAGGCCATATAGAATTAGAGATAATCCCTGAAACAAGATTGTGTGTAAATAGCAATTCTTAATGAAATTACTATAATCGAACAAGACCTTGCATGTATACGATTAAATATCATAAGACAAAGATCCCGTCAAAGATGCTGTCTTTGCAATGGCCATGAAGAACTAGTTAGGATATCTTTAGCAGCCCAAGTTACTGTATTCATTAAACAAAATATTTATATTCGTGAAGGAGTAAGATGTTGCGACCATCATTTGGACGAACAAAGACTCATGCTTAATGCTTTGTTGTCTAAATTAGAGTCTGTCAATTGCCCATATCTTTTCAAAGGAGAAACTCCAAGCTTTCTTGCAAGGTTTTCGTAACATTGTAAATAAGAACTTCCAAGATTTTTGTGACGAAAATTCTTATTCTGACGACAAATTTAAAATAATGACTTCCATTTCAAAAAATCAATTTCAAGAATTTTTTGGGTATTGTGATGCTATTTCCGGTAAAGGTGGATTCAGATTTGCCTATACCACAATACAGTCGGCAAGCTTAGCAATTGGCAAAGTGAGATTGTCACTGAGGACCAGATTTGTGAGAGATAATATCGCATTTGAAAGAATAACTCATCATCATTATATAGAGCGACACGTAACGCCATTTTCAAATGAACTTTATAATCCCACACACGAAAATCTGAAAGCAACATTCTTAGTAGACGCTACTTATACGTAGCCATTTAGTAAAACCGACGCTATTGGTTGCTCCGGATGGCTACATTCTTACTGTACTTTGTTTACTTCACTGATGGGCGAAATACTGACAGCATGATATTGGAAAATGAATACGAAAATGATGTTCAGGGTATGAGAAACTGGTTTTTCAGGGAGAAATACTCCTCGTCCACAGAGGGTACAGAGATGCAATACCCCTTTTAAATCGAATGGGGATTAATTACAAAATGCCAGCGTTTATACAACCAGGAAAAAAACAACTCTCACCTGAAGCAGCAAACGATAGCCGAATGCTTACAAAGTCTCGAGGCGTAATAGAAAGTCGTAAAGGCCATTTTAAGTTAATTTTTAAATTCTTTGACCAAGTGATAAATATGTAACATGTTCAACACTTAAAAGACTTTTATCTTATTGCTGGCGCTATTATTAACAGCTATTATCCACCAAATTTTAAGGGCAAATGCTACAGTTGAACTAGCAAGAATTATGTTAGCCAGGTCTAGACAGATTAATCTTGTTCAACAACGGCTGGAAGAAGAACGTTTGCTTAATCGACGTGGATTATGGCAGCTCAACTTAATAATGGGCATTTAACTGGATTTCCACACATATCTATTGATTACTTGAGAAACGTGACTTTTGGAACCTATCAAATTAAATTATCAGCGTCCTATGTCCAAGACAGAATACTTAGAGATGATCATGACTCGTTTGAAATTGATTTTAGAGTCAATGAACCTGGATTTATTAAACTTAGAGTGTATTCTCGATTCAGAAGGAGAGAAAAATATTAACAGTCTTATTCATAAAAATATTTTAATTCATGTTTTAAACGTGTATTAGTTAAAACGCTCTGTAAGCTTACAATACGCTTTAAAGTTTGTGCTATTCATAAATGTGTAGTAACAGGTTAGTAACTAATATACAGATAAAATGCATTTTTTAGGGATTTTAGTGAAGTTATGTTAATATCACAGATATATATAAAATAATATATGTCTAGATAGCTAAAGGTATAGCAGTTTCCATAGGCCAAAGTGTGCCAAGAGTTGTCTACGGGACAATGCTGCTCATGCGCGGTTTAACTATTTTTTAGTTACAGTGATGCCAATATGTATGAATTTGGTATTGTTGTTGAAGACTTCCTGATTTGTATTTAAATCTTAAAATCAGGAAATCTACTTACATTTCAAAATACTGTGGCAACACTGTAAACTTCATGTTGATTTCAATGTCAAGCGTCCAGATCCGTATTCAGATTCCTGCTCTCCTTTGTGATTATTAAGTATTAAGTGTGGAGTTCTTAGTGCAAATTTGATTTATTAAGCACAGTTCTTAGTTTGGTTTACTATTTGGACAAATAACTAGGGTAATAATAGCAAATAAAAGACTGCATTCATAATAGAAAATAATAATTATTAAACAATTTCTGTTTCATTATATTTGTTCATGGTTTTAACCATCTATAACATGTACTGATTAAAAATGTAAGCTTAATCCGCCCCTGACAATTTGAAAAATATTTGGAAGAAAAGGGGGCAAAATTGGTTCATTCTGCTCTACCTCTTTTAGTTTCCGAGATAATTCAGTTTTAAAAAATGGTGAAAGCGCCACTTCTCAATAATTCGTTGAAAAAATGTAAAAAAAACAAATTTAAACGAAACCAACAGCTGTTCTCAATTCGAATCATCTTTCTCTATCTAGAAATAAAATTTCATTTAAATCGGAGTAAAAAAATATCTTTCCCGAAAAAAGTGGCCTTCAATCTTCAAATTTTTCAAAATTTAGATTTGAAAAATAAATTGTGTGGGGGTGTTTCAAGGGGCGTGGATTCCAAAAAAGTATCAATTCCACGACCCCTACTATGAACAACTAGATCTTCACTTCCACCACCCTGGAAATATCGGTTTCAACTTGGTTAGTTATGAATTAGATATAATTTTAATAAGAGAGTTATATTTATATTATAGAGTTAGATAATTCAAAAAGTAAATGACCGATTTCAACAATCAAAACGTTGTAATTCTTATTTTTTCTGTTACTATCTTTCTTAAAAAGCTACATAAAGTTTATAGGTTAGGCCGGTCATCTTGGATATTAAGATGCCGACCACTTTTGTTATGTACACAAAGAATGCTACATTCATCTATCAAACGAGTTATCAACCACTGAAATAGGACAATAAGAAAGTTATAACAAAATCAATTTGATTCGGTTTTTTGTTGGTCACTTGGCAAATACAGTTTTACTAAATACGGCCCTGTAGGACAAAACATGTTTCACAAAGGTCTTATGCTTAAAAGACAAATGAGAATCTTACTTGGATGGGATGGATTAGGGTTAGTTTCTTATTGTTTAATAATTTATTATCAAAATATTAAAAGATTTAATGCTGGTATATTAACTGCTTTATCTAATCTATTTTGCAATATTTCTTATTTAATTGAATCCTAATATAGGAAATAAAAACATTATGGGCTTAAGAAAATGTCATTGTTTATTTGGCACCTATACTAAATACGGCCCTGAGAGCTAAATCATTAGTCTTAGAGAAGTGGACCCATGAGAATATTTGATCAGAAACTCAATACCAATAACATATGTAAATTTCAGGCAAATCCCATTCTCGGACAATTTCCTATTCTATTTGTACGGGGTCCTTTTTAAGTTCAATCTTAATAGTTACAATTTTTTTGTATTATAAACAGTTTAACATTTTTATTGTAGGTGTCAGGTTTCCACAAGAAAAACCAACAGTTACATTAACTTCAGTGTATTGCCAGGAAACAACATCGTGTTGCTGTACTATTGATAAATATCCCTACAGCCCTGGAGTTACACCAGAGCTAAATGTTAAACATTTAATGGAATATTTGCATAATGCTGTGTTAGAATTCAAAACACATAAACATTAAAATAAGACTTAAGTCACTACTTTTTTTGGCTAAAAATATTAGTTTCGTTTATTGTGAAATATTTTTTACTTAAATATATTAATTGGTTAAAAAATCAAGTAAATGTGTTTATAAAAACATTTATTTAACATCCATAGCAGCATTAGAACTGGCAGTTTTATTTTTATTTATTTTCTTTTCCTCCTCTTCTAAAACTCTTTTACTAAAAATCTTCAATTTAAAATTCTGTAAAAATCTCAGTTCACCATTCCAGTTTTTTAATAAATTAAATTGATGAGGGTCCAGTAAATTCGGCAATTCTAAAAATGATTTATTAGTGAAAGTGATAAAAAATAAAATTATTTTTACCAATTCCAGAGCCATTAAAATCTTCAAAATCTCTTTTTACTGTCATTTTTATAATATCTTCTCTATTAGCATGTTGTCTGTTTTTTCTATTTCCTATTGAATGCTTTAATCTGATTTGTTCTAATTCTTCATCAAATCTTGATAAATATTTTTTGATTAAATCATTTAATGAATTTGGTGTGCAAACTGTACATTCTTCGTCTAAATTGTCTTTAAACCACAGGAACTTTTCACCTTGTACATTTAATTTTATATTTGTAGAAAGTTTGCTTTTTTCACGAGATTTTTGCCTAAAAGTAATAAGGTAAATTCAAATAATGACTTATATATGAGGAATTGAATATAATTAATTCAATAGACAAATAATTGCTAATAACTTAAGATGATTGAAATTTAAAATTGATTTACTTTTGTATCTGCTTTGCCAACGTTTTCGTTTTTCTGCTGTTGGGATGCTTTAATTTTTCTATTTGTTTTATTTTCGGCTAAAATTAGAACAAAGGTTATATAAAATAATAATTAATAACACATTTTACCATTTTGAAACTATAACCTCAAAAATATTTACTAGTCAACTCAACTTCTTATTCTTTACGTTTAAGTGGCCTCTTTCGTTTATCTTAATCTGATGAAAAATTTGAATGATTTAGAAGATTCTGTTTTCTTTATAGACATTCAGCGACTTGAAGTCCGTTATATCGGCAGATTATTGAATAAGAAAGCTAATTCTGCAGCGGAATTCAGAACAACTCGATACGACAACGATACGAAACATATACGTCTTTTTTGCAATTCGGAACAATTCGATATCGTTGACATATCGTCTGACTCACGTCTATTCACGACCAAATAATTCGATAGCTCTCGAGGTCTCGAAAAGAGCGTTTCGAAATATCTATCCTTTTTTAACTATTCGAATCCAACTAAGAAGGAAAGTATTGCGATCATATTTTGGCCATACCCAGAATGAGATATTAATTATTTATTGATTTTAAAATTATTCAAAAAAGGTTTTATTTTCTTTAATGCTAATACTAATATTAAAATTTAAAAAAAAATTCCCATAAATTTTTAGTAAAAAACTATAATTGTAATTTTTTTCAAAATGTTCAAAAATTGTAGAATTCCTAATTTTTTTTTTTGAAATTTAATATAAGTTTAAAAAAAATTGAATAACTTTAAAAATATTAAAGATATTAAAATGGGATTTATACCATTCGATAGGTAATATAAAACTCTAAATTTAAAAAATATTTTAGTCTCTTCGAATTTAACATTGTAATTCTTATAAACAAAATAAAAAAAGTTTAAATTTGTTGTCCTTTTGTTTTATCGAAAATGGTAAAACAAATGAATAAAAGTAAATAGTACATCCGAAAGGGATCAAAAAAGTACATTATGTGAGAAATATTTCATAATTTTAAAATTAATACTTGTAGAAATTATACAAAATTATAAAAAGTTTGAAAAAATTTTTAGAAAAAATTATTTTTTTTTTAATTATTGTAAACTAATTTTATTAATGTATTTTGATGGAGAAAACTAAAATAATCGATTAAACAATTACTTTACTGTGAGTGTTCGAAAAGTTGCATGGGATTTCCCCCGCATTTTTTAGAGTAGCAAATAAAAAGGATCGAACATCAAACAGCCAAAAATGCAACATGTGCAATTTGCATACACTATTTATACTTACTCTATGGCATAGACTTTTAATTTTTTCTTTTTTCGTAGCGCGTTAGTTAGTGGTATATTTAATAATATATAAAAATCCAATTTATTCATCTGAAGTAATTTGTTTTTTTCAATTAAAATTATGGCTAATCCCATTAATAAGAGTGTTTTGTGGGAAAATTTGGTAAATTTCATGGAAATTCATCCAGATTTGGCAAAAGGTCAATTTAGTGGTCCTACCGGCAGAGAGAAACAAAAACAATTGTGGAAAGAACTGGGATCTACTTTGGATTCCCAGGGTTTTGGACAAAAAACAATCCAAAAATGGCAAAAAGTAAATATGATAATAATTTATTGAATTATTTTATTTATTTAAAAACTTTTATAGACATGGTCAGACTTTAAATATAATTTAAAGAAAAAGGCCGCTGCAATCCAGGTTGATCTTAATGCTACTGGCGGAGGCCCTGCGCAAACCCAGCCTTTGAGTGAAATTGAGGAGAGATGTTTAGCAATATTAGGATCCACTTTTGCCCATGGGTCTGGGGTACAAGAACTAGGCCTGGACAGCACAAATCAAAATGTATATACTTTAGTAAAATATCAAAACCATGGTGATTTATTAAGTCATGACCAGCCATGTCACTATGGAAAGTAATGTAGTTTGTGTAGCCAAATGTAACAGCAACAATACATAAAAAATGCACATAAAATAAGCAAATTACATGTCATTAGAATAACGCTAAAACCATGAATGTGCAATGTTGCAGTAATAAAATTAAAACAAAAGATTAGGCAACGATGAGAAAATTCAAACTTCTGTGCTACTATCACTATTATATATTTGGCTACATAAAATACATTTCCTTCAAGAACCTTTTGATTGATAATTTATGTATTAAGTGAATATTCCTGCATATATTAAAAAGTATTTAAACTACTATTTTTTAGGATGTCGCACCAAATACGAAGCGGGGATGTGAAGAATTGGAATGCACATCTTATGAAGATGTTGTAAATGCTTCAATGCCCTCCACAAATATAGATCACATGTACTCAAAAACCTCACAAGCAAAAAAAATGAAACGTGGAACACTCAATCAAGAAATTGAATTATGTAGGGAAACATTACAAGCATTAAAAGATATAAAAAATGTAATGGCCAGTGGATTTCAATCTATTGATAAATCCCTTAAAGAGCTGAACAACACATTACAATCCCAAAAATGTTTAAATTGTGATAAATAGTTTGGCTAGTCTAGGTTGCTAGGTATTTAGGAATATTTTTTTATTGCATTTGTTATTAGTTTTTATTTTATTATTTTTGTGCCAATGTTTCTCAACTTGCTATATGTGGAATTATTAATGAAACTCCCTGCATTTTTTTTTGCTTTTGTGACTATGTTTTATAGATATAATAAAAAACTAAACTATGAATAATGTATATTTATTTAATGATTAAAATTTAACAAAAATAATTTTAGCCCTTTATTAATCTCTCGTTTCCGAGAACTCTAATTATTAAAATATAGCATTAATAAATTTTGTCTTACCTGTTGACCAGCTATATTTCTTTGAGCACCATCAGGTCCAGGTGCAGGTATATTCTCTTCAATGTTGTCCTGATCATTTTGGTTAACTTCAATGTTTTCATCAATACACATATTATGAAGTATACTGCATGCTTTAAATAATTCACCAACAAACTCTGGCTTATATCGTGCAGATCTCTCTTTAAGAAGACACCTGAAACGCATTTTCAGTAATCCAATACACCGTTCAACACAGTTTCTAGCTTCAATGTGATGTTGGTTATAATTTGCTTCTGGTGTATCTGGTAGTGGATTACGAAAGGGGGTCATCAAATATGATAATTGAGGATAACCAGAATCCCCTAGTAACCAGAAGTTTTCATCAACTTCTAAATTTTCTAAATATGTATTTAAAGCAGAATGTCTAAAAATGAAGCTGTCATGAGTTGAACCTCCATAGTTGCTATTAATATTTATAACTCTTAAAGTTGCATCGCATACAATTTGGACATTTATTGAATGATATCCTAAAAAAATTACAATTAAAATTTAACTGAAATGCATACTACAATCATTACCTTTGCGGTTTATAAAATTATGTTCTTCAGTAGGTTTTAAAATAGCCACATGTGTACAATCTACAGCCCCTAAAACACCAGGGAATCCAAAATGTTCCATAAATTGTTGTTTCACGGCAACTCTTTCTCTTATTGTTTGGGGAAATTTTATATTATGGCCAAATACATCTATAATTGCTAGCGTCACCTCATGAATATATCGATGTGCTGAAGTTTGACTAACGTTGGTATTGTATTCCTGTCCTATACCACGCTGGTAGGAGCCAGTTGCATAAAATCTTAAGACTGATAATACCTTCTGTTCAATAGTGACACCTCTACGTTGTGTTGAGCTTGTAATATAGGGTCTTAACTCTTCTATAAGTTGCCTCGCTAACATTTTATTCAGACGGTACAGTTCAATGAAGCGGTCATGCGACAAATCAAAACTATTAAACTGTTGTCGGTTCGATATTCTATGTCTAATGGATAGAAGATTTTGTCTCCTTCTTCTTAGAAGGAAAAATATTGGCAACATCTTTTAGTGTTAGCAAAAAAAATGTCTTCACTAATAAATAAATTAACCAAAATTTTAAACCTAGGAATCTTTTCACAAAAGGTTTTTCAGCATATACACCATGTATTAAAATTAAAACGACAGTTTCAATATAAAAAACAAAAATTAACGTTTAAAAATAAAACAGCAACAAACACTTTATTTCAGATAAGCAAAATCATAGGTTAGGTAGATCATAAACAAATCATGAAACAGGAACAAATTCCAAGAAAAAAATCAATTCCGTGAAAAATTGTAGTTCAAATGTACTAAATTTCCGACTTAAGCCGAAGAAGTATATTGTCGTTACGATAGTTGCTCTGAATCCCATTTCCATAAACGGTATCGAATTTGGTCTCGTTTCGATATCGTCTCTCGTATCGAATGTTCTGAATCCCACTGCTGTTTTTCGTAGTTTCGGCTAATAAGTGTTTAAAAGTTAACCTTTTTCTTCGTATGAGTGTTGGTTATTTCCGAGTGTGTTCGTCGACGATACGAATAATAAATATAACTTGAATTTTATATAATAATACATAAAAATAGCGTTGGATGACGGCAACCGGTTTGATTTGTTGTTGAAAGTTTTTTTTATTAAAATAATAGAGAAACTATGAATAAAATAAAAATATTAACTTTTAGAACGTCAAATAAAGAAATAACAGTGGCGGCTATTGGGAGACAAATATTCCATAAAAACAATATTGTTTTTGAATATAAATAATTAACCCCGGTTTGACTTGAATAGTAATTTTATTTTTTTTATTGATTATTCTAAATAATCCGAAAAAACGTAATCTGACATTAACAACGCAGGCGTGTAATATGGAATATTTAATATTTGCCAATGGGTTAGTTTCCTCAAAGTTGCCAACCTAGATAAAAGTCGCTAACGATTAGATTTCGTTATACAAAAGTAGCCCATTCTATACTTTGATTTCTGTCATCAGTGCGTCAATCCAGGACGGCACGCGACTGTAGCGCTCTAAGTGGCAAAGAATTATACTTAACCCAATATTGTACCAAAGAGTAATTGTACGTTTGATTATTTATCATTGTGTGGAGCGTGGTCCCGTAGTCTCGTGGGTAAACTGCATATAAAAGATCCGGGTTCGATTCCCGAGAAAATATTTTTTTTAATACACAGGCTAGTTTAGGTAGTCAAGACTTCTTTTAATAAAAAATATATTTTTTTTAATACGATTTTTATTTTATAATTTATAAACACCTTACAGTTGGCAGTTTTGACATTAAAACGCAAGTAGAATTTCTGTCTCTAGACTCTCAGATAAAATTTACTCTGAGTGCTTGGCCATTTTAGGTTTGGCAACACTGGTGATAAAGTCGACCAAAGTCGAGTTCGAGTATCTGGATTTGTGACGAATAACAGCCATATATGTAATACTCCTATATCACCAGCTTGAGAGAGAAGTGTGTCGCCGATAGTAGAGTGTAGATGATCGTTTCTCTCTCACGCAGCCTTGGATAGTCATAGGCGTCACAGCTGTAAAATCGCCTACGTTTGCCTAACTTTCCTTTTCTCTACGTTCCTTTTCCACCACGGGATACGACGCCAATGCAATTTATGTATATGAGCATGCGCGTTGGCACCCAATTCCGATCGTGCATCTCCTTCTGTCGGAACGCTTTGTTTCTACAGGCTAAGATAGGACGTTGGCGATATAGGAGTATTACATATATGATAACAGCAAATAGTTTATCAGTACGCAGCTCGTGCAAGTAGTCACTACCAGAATGTAGTTACAACTTTCGCCACAAGAGCGCGTTTTTATGTTGTCTAGTTACAACTTTTCCCAGTAGATCGTGTCAGATTTTTGAAAATATAAAATAGTACCCTCTAAATGTAATATTTCTGAAATATTATTTTGTGAAGATGGATATTTTGTCGTTGTGGTTGATAATTGAGAACGCAAAACGTATATGAACAGGAGACATATTACCACACTGAAGGATGAGAACAGGACATTGCTTAACTCCTTTTCACCTCTCCCGAATAGGTAAAATAAGTAATTTATTTTGAAAAAAAAAAAAAATAGGAAACCCCAATATATAATAAGCATATAAAATAAAAATACCGTACAAAATATTACAATGAAAATATAGAGTTAAATAGTAAAAAAAGAATAAAGTTAAGAAATATTATTATAGACAAAGAAAAGTTAATATACAAATAAAGTAAAAATGTAAAATATAAATATTACAATATGGAAAAAAGTGTTCTTGATTAAACTTGTAAGAGCCAACAGTGATTATGTCACCACCGGTATATATTTTTTTGTTTTCTAATACCTTGTGTTTAAAATTGTTAATATTACCTGGTAATTACTACGACCCGCCCATACTTCACCTCTGGTGAAGTAGGGCAAAACCATAGTATTGAAATCGTGCAAAAATCTCAATTTTTTTGCTCCAAATGACTTAAAAGTGTCATGAAACGTGGACAAAAAAAATCTAGAATACGACCGATTTGGAAAATTCTTTCGGCTATCGGTTTTTATTCAAAAAGAAAGGATGTACCAGAAGATGAACTATTCGAAATATCTCGATAAGGAAAGCAAATTTGTCGATACTGATTTCATTTAAGGTGTTGCGCAAGTCAAGACGCGTCGATTGATATCCATATCGCAAAAGGTTTTATTTGTTTCCCCCATTATAAAAAACAATAATTTACAGAGGACAGGTTTAATTAAAACAAAACCTTTGGTTTAATTAAAAATGGTACTCATTTATATTTACATCTTTTAAACAATCCTTGGAACAAGATATTTAATAAATAAAAAGAAAAATAGTACATTTTAAACCTAATTAAAAAAACATATTTACAAGTTCATTGGAGAAAATAGGTACATAAATTAAATATTCACTTAAAAAAAATATATACTTAAAAGAATACACCACAAAGTATTAAGACTTGTTTATAAAAAAAAATAAACGAAAAACAGTACAGAATAATACCAACAAATTTAAAAATATAAATATATTATATTCATATATCTCTCTCATGTAGTAATCTAGTTAAAAATGAATAGAGGGCACATTTCGAAAATAGCGCGTGTCCGATTTTATATTTAAAAAACGAAAAAATTTTTAAAGCTTCCAATAATACAATTCTTACCAACTATATTCCATTATGGTCCAATAAGTAGTCATACTAACAATTAGAAATTGTCAAATGTCATATAAATCTTTTGTTGTCCTCGCCCATTTTTATTAGACGTTAATAGCATAACGATTCGTCAAGAATATCAGAATTTTTTAGGTTATGTACACACTAGTCCATATTAAGATATAAAAACAAATTTAAACGAACCATTAGTAGAAATACCCAAATCAATAGATATCTGAATCAAAAATAACACTATCAGTAACCAATACAATATTTCTGACTGATCGTGTTTCTGCAATTAACGCCTTTTCATATTTCATTTATGTCGTTAATTTTTTCTAATCTGTAAACATTTGTACTAGATAGACAAAATCGGCACCCGCTATTATTAGAAATCTACAAAACAGACCTACCTCTTAAAAACTGTGACTATTATACTTATATTTTAATTTTATTTTCAATAAAACAAGACCTGTCATCTTTTCATTGATCAATCATTCGAGAATTTTGAAACAAAAATGAAAGAAAAACTGCTAGTTTTGTCATCAAACCCATTCGTTTATCGATAGGATACACTACGAGGTTAACCTATAGCTCAAATCCATGCATTGGTAAAACGCCGGCGGTTTTTCGGGAGCGGAATCCTCGACGGGGGGTGGTTTGTCGCATTCTTCTAAGTATTTTATCACTTTTTCCGTTGCTTTTATCGCACAAACGCTAGATGCTTCAGTCTAGAATATAAGAATGAATTAATAAATACTTTAAAATATAAAAAGCGGCGGTAAAGCGATTTCCATGACCTAATATTTTTCTAGAAGAGAAAATAATAACTCTTTGGGCGTACATGTTATTCAATGATAAAATATTAATATTTTTGTTGTGTAGATGAGTTTGACCAAGATACATTCTTCTGGAGCAATAATTGGAAAAAAATTAGATGCAACAAGAGAGCTTAAAGTTGAAAAAGTTAATCAGTTCAATATGCTCATTTCACAATTTTTTTTATTACAAATTCTGAAAGAGGGTACTGAATTTATAGTGTATGCAAAATTTTACAATTTTCTGATGCAATTTTACGTGTTAAAAAAAATTATTAAAGTCTGAAATACGCAGCTGGCGGACGTGTCAGACGTAACGTCATGGGCCCCGACAGCAGCGTCGATCGCCACGCATAACAAAAGCCCCAGAAAAAGCTTTTTTTTTAAAGGGAACGACATCGAGAACTTCAACCTTCGACAAGCACGAAGAGAATTTGTCTAGCTAGTGCTGTAGATTCAAAAAACGTAAATGATACAAATATTCAAGAAAATACTGGAGAATGCGAATTTCGCTACACTGATAAAGTAAATAAGCGTACTCAAGTTAATTTAAAAACAAAAACAATTTCAAAATATTGTTAAGAAACCAAAACAAGCTAAAAAACAAATTCTAGAAACATTAAGTATAAGTAGTGATAGTGACGTTGAGTACGCGAAAAGTGACACCTTTAATTTGAAGGAAAATTTAGAGCAGCGAACGATTTATGTTATTGAAAAAAATCCAAAACTTTATGTGGGAGTGTCAAGTTAATCAATATTCATAATTGACAAGATCTGTACAACGTGCCAACTTACAAAAATTGAACTTTATGTAACTTTAAAAAAAAATAGACTAAATATTCCTTATAAATTATTAGCAAATGACTTCTGTTTGTCAGCCTCAACAGTATGTCTAAGAATTCACATTGAAAGAGTTATTTCAAGAATAAGAGAATATGCAATTCTACCTCATGCTCGAGTTCATAGAGGCCTAATAAATATGTATTACATTCATAATATTTATATATGATTTCTTTGTTTGTCTCAAAATCTGGTTTTGCAACTACGAATACACCCTTTACCTCTTTTATAAGTGCATCTGTAACTGAATTCGACAGAAGTACTTCATTTTAATATTTCCATTGTTGTCGGTAAAAATTAGAAATAGTTTTATCAGAAGACGGACATTTTATTTCAACTACCATTTCCTCATTAATAGCATCTAGACTGGCTCCAAATGTTGGATAGACCAGCTTTGTGGAAATTTTTGTTTCTTTGTTTTTCCAGTATATTCAGCATATTTTCTTTTAAATACAAGCCTCGTTTCATAGCTTCGGTTTGAAAAATCTTGGCACTCAAAATGCTTTCCAATAATACGCCATCGAAAGTACCACATTTCGCAGCATCATATGCTTTTATGTTGTCGCGCGACTGTACCTCATCTCCTCTAGTATTTTTCTTGATATTTATAAGAATCTCTTCATACATTTTCTGTAAACAGAAATGTGATAAAATTATTCGCATTATGATCAATGGCTTCCAATAAAAATTGTAGTTTTAGTATGTGCAGAGATATAGAATGATAATTTTCGGTTTGATTGTACCTATAGTGCTGTTGCTGATTTTTGCTTCGATAATATATGTTTTCAAAACACTTAAAACAGATCTTTTCCAGTAACAAACCTTTTCGGTGGGGAAAGGTTCTCCACTGCGACGGTGAATCTACATTAAAAAAGCCACAGCGTGCTTACAACCACCTTCCGAAGCTGGACATCAACCACCTTTTTTTCATTTTCATCTATTGTGCAAAGTAGTCGATATCATTTTGACTTAATTGTATGTTCAGGAGTTATTTTTGCTTGCCTTTAACACAGAGTACATTCTCGCTTTAGCTGAACGTATTTTATAGCCTTGTCTCCATAATCCTGATGAGCCGGCGCTAGTGAAGTCTCGATTTGAATTAAAATAATCCATAATCATGATAACATCTACTTCTGGCAAATTCGATGAATCAGCCTTAATATAACCACTATCACACATAATTAGTGAAAAGATTAATAAATTAAAAAGTATGTCGAGGAATTCGGCGCGTGGGAGAATTTAATTTTCAGACTGCAATATTTTGGCCAATTGTCTGCTTGAGCTAATTTTTTTATAGGTTACTTTGGGACAGTTTGGGTGAAAAAAACTTAAATAAAGAATATGATCAAATGAACCTATTCATACTAAAACTTGGTAAAAAAGAAAACAGTTTGGACCGTTATGAGTTTACAAAGCTCACTGATTGAAAATTGTTTGTATTATTATATACAATTATTATACTTAAAATTTACGTAACCATTAATGTCTAAAAAAATCCCTTTGTTTCTTCATAATTAGTATGATACATGAAGTAATGACATTTATAACTAAGAAAATGCAAGGAAAATTTAAAAGAAAATTGGTTAAAGTTATCTACAAAACTGACAAAGTATAAACAATAGTAATACTTTCAATTATAAATTATATGACACTGTTACTTACCGAAGCTGTCAAATTCATAAAATTGAAAAATTTCTTGAGTAACTCAACCATATCGGAGAAGTTGCTACCTTTTAAGAATTGCCTAATAAATTGTTGCCACTCTGAATGCTCCATAATAAGAAATCCAACCAACATGACGATATAAGAAGCCAGAAACGTAAATTCCATGTGGGTACCGGCCTTTTGCAATACTGAAAAAAGAAAACAATATAAAATTCTATCATTTTATTAATATAAGAGAGAATGATTTATTCCTCATCTGAATTTACATAAATTAGACTGGTAACCAAAAGTAAATTAAAAAATGTGTAAAACTTTTTACAAGACACCAAACAAGCATGTTAAAATTGATATTTAAAATCAGTTCAGATTCACTTACATTTTGCTACAGTTTCCTCAATAAATTCCTCATTAGATTTCGGTTTGGGAGTATCGCCATCTTTTTCGCCATCCAATATCGCATTCGTCTTATTCTCGGCGACTTTAGCACAGCCTTCCCAGTGGTAGAACTGCGCTATCAATGCTTCAACCGCACTTTCTTCTCCTTAAAACAGAAAAAATATCCGTTGTGGTTATTGGGATTATATACAATTAAAAGAAATCCGTTTTTTATTATGAATATTTTCACCACAATGAATAGAATTAAAATAAAAGTTAAATTTATTTGTAAAATTTTTAGTATTACTAATTTTGCGCTTTCGAAGATTCAAAATTTTGTTATTAATCTCAAATATATTCAGATTGGAATTATATACATATTAAAAATAAATCCGGCTCAAAAAACTGTATTTTTTATTATATAATCAAAAACTCACTTGAATATATGCTTTCAAGTTTGGAAGGAGCTTTCGCTGCCATAAGAAGCTTTTTATTGGAGTCCTGATCTTGTATGAGATTTATCAACAACATAAGAACCTAAAAAATTGAACTTTTAACAGTAATGTACTTAAAAACTATGTTAAGTACTTACAAGTACCCCCAATTCGAATTTCTTTTGTTCTGGAATGTAATTGGGCACTTGTAATAACAGATGAAGACTGGTTTCTATAATTCCTGCTCTAGTTCCAATCAATTGACTGCCAATGGCTAAAAAAACAATTATAAATGTAAATGAAGAAAATAATAACAGTTTGACAATAAATATTCTTACATTGGTTATTAAAATGATGTGTTAAGTTAATGAGCACTTTTAACGTAACCAAAAGTGCTTCTCTAATTATTGCGCCAGTGGAAGTTTTATCTGTAATGTCAGTAATTGGGTAAAGAGGAATTTCGCCATCACATAATTTATACAAATTGACAAGAGTATCTAAAATGGCGCCGTCATCGTATTTAAGAATGTAATTTTGGTTTTCTTCATTGTTATGTGTTACCTAGAAAAATAATTACAAATAATATAAAATTTTAATCTTCTCCTGACGATGCTGACTTTAAGTTAAGTGGTAAAACAAATTTACAATAATTAACTTACGTTTTCTAAGACCCTTAGGCACCTATCGACCTTCTTTAATTTATCTAATAATGTATCAGTCCATGTTACTACATAGTCGGAAACTTGCCGGCAACATTCGTGAATGGTTTTCATGATATGTTCAAGTCCACCAAGTTCCCTGAGTTCTTCCTTAAACCATTCACCTGCTCGTTTCGACGTCAAACTTAATAGGGTTTCCATTGCCAATTGGCCCACCTTTAAAAAACGAAAATTGTAATAATCACAACTAGGGATTAAATATAATTCAATAATTAAAATGTTTGTACTCAAGTTTAAAAAAATATATTATGACAGTTAAAAAAACTTACTGTTATAGATTCAAGATTTAAGTGCATAGCATGTCCTTGGCTTTGGATTTCCGCGCATATTTCTCTAACTTTTTGCTTGTTTTTATCTAATTGCGCCGAACTAAGTCCGCAGTCATCTAAGGCTTGCTGAAAAGTCACATCCGATTCAAGAAGATTTAACATCAATTCCAAACAATCCCTATCCAGGTCCATATTCAACCTGTCCTGACTGAGGACAAACATCACGGTAGCTGTACACAAACCTAAACTCTAAATAAAAAAAAAATCAATAAAAAATTCCAAGTTCAAGTATTTTTGTACAAACTTGATTCTTTGGAGCATCATGTAAGGCTTTGAAGAACTTAGCAACGGTGCCGTGTGCTCTTACGTGCATCCTGAACGCGGGTACCATACATTTGGAGGCCAAAGTTATTGCTGAGAGACACCTAGTACTGATTGGATTATTATCTTGTAGGGCATCTAAAATATACTCTACGTCATCGTTGAATTCTTGAAATTCGCCAATTTCTTGGATTTGATGTGCTTTTTTAACATTTCGTACAACTGTGTAAAACTGTAAAAAAATCATTAAATTTAAAAAATAGATGAATAAAATTTAATAATAATTACCCCCTTGTTGTTCCTCGTACACTTGACTCTAGTCACTTCTGTCTCATCCAAATCCTCTGTCACCCTCTCCAACATTTCGTCTTTAAATTCGAAATCTTCAGTCACTTTATCCTCGGCGCCGGAATTACTAGTTTCTTCGGTGGGCTTAGGCTGCTCCTTATTATCATCCGTCCACTTGTGTCTATATAGAACACGCCGTTTCTTCGTCACTCCATCATCCACTAGAGTACGACTCTTAAAGATGCTTCCTTTCTTCTTGGAAATGACCAGTTTAACTGGCGGTGCCTGTTCAGGGGATTTTTCTAAAATCTTATCCAATATTTCGAATTTGTGCTCTTCTATGGGATTCACCTTGTAATTAGGATCTGGCAATATCTGTTTAACCTCCATTTCAGGTGAGGTACTATTGGAATCAGTATCTGTGCTCCATTCCTCCTCAATCGCCAACTGTTTATTTTTAGATTCAATTTCTGGTTCTGGTTCAGGTTCTTCTGGTTCAACTGCCGGCACGGAATCTCTACCGGTTTCTTCCAACTCAACATCTTCCCCTTCTTCCATTTCTTCATCTTCTTCCTCTTCCTCGATAGGCGGAGCTGGAGGTGGATCTTCTTTGACTGTTTCTGAGACAATTGGAGCAAGATCAATTTCCATATCTACTTCACTTCTCTCTTCTTCTCCATCATCTTAAGGAAAGAAATCAATCAACAACAAATCCTGATTTATTTTAATATTAGTACTTAATGCAATGTTTAAATTTAATAGACGTAAAACCTTTAGAACTTTAGCTAACTCACTACAACAGAATATTACAATATTTTATGTTATTTATAATGATAAAGGCTTACAAGAATTAAGTGTAAAACTGAGAAGATTAATTCAGATTACGACAGAAAACAACAGTTACTGAAAGGAATAATAGAATAATTTGAGATAAATTATAGAAAAATCAAATAGAGATTCTCTAGCACTAACATTCTGTAACTTGACATTGAAATAAGTGACGAGAAAAATAGAAAAAAAAAGAAAACAGAGGATAACAAGAAGGTTAAATAATATCTTAAAATGATGGATGTAATGTTGGTAAGAAAATAGAAAAACAATGGAGAATAGTTAGAGGAAGAGCAGTAGTGAAAACAACATTTTTATAATGTCAATAAAGTGAAAAGTTAAAGACGAATTAAGAGAAAGATCCAGAATGATATCATTGTTCAGTTAGATTAGAGTCATAGTTTGAATGTTAAAGATTTTAATTCGGGGCATTTTAGACACATAAATCTAAAAGTAAAATAATATATTGTATATATATTTTCTACAAAAAATATATAAATGTATTGATTACAAATATGATTTGTTAAAAACTTACCTCCATTTTCTTCAAACTCTTCTATATCTTCTTTGATAGCTTCGGTAATAATAGCACCATCTTGCGGCGAACTAGCCCTGTTCTCGAAGTTTAACTGCTCCTCGTTGGACTGGGTGTTTGTTTCTTTGGGTGAATTCGGTCTGAGTAGGTTGTCGTACATCGCCTTTCGTTCCAGCTCATATTTTTCCGCTGGAATGTACTGCGGAGAGAGGTCGCTGTCATTTTTCGGGCTGGTGAAGAGAGAAAATTCAGCCGGAGTGTCAGCAGTGGCCGGCGAACTACTAGGGTCTTGTTGCATGCTACGTCTAGCAGATCTGAATTTGAATTATTTAAGTATTAAGTTTGGTTAAACTGATGTTATATACAGACAAATCCAAAAACATACTATCAGATTACTAAATGATATGTTGAAGATATCAATATTACGTTTAGATAATGCAAGAGATGATTTTTAAATATATACATTAACCCTCCTAGATATCGCATATAAATTTCGTCATTTTTATTGGTTATTTTTGCGTTTCAGTAGCTTCATCAAACATATTATACATATAGTTCTTTTGTACTAATCAGTCTAAACAAATATCGTGAAGTGTGTTTACTAAAATATTTTGTCTCACAGACACTACCCGTTTGCGGTGTACCAAATTTCGAGAAAGTATTATTTATAAAATTGATAAAGAATAAAGAATTAGACACAGAGGAACAAATTTAAACTGTTACAGATCCAATAACCTTTAGAGGATCCAGTAGACATCTGTATTACTTGGGCAAAGATGGTACCACTAATGTCCGGTTTCTCCAGTGAAACTTAATATCAATATTGAACTTAAGTCGATATTAGAATAAAATAATGTTGCACCACTGTATTTTAAGTCGAAAATGGCTTAACGCCGACTTTAAATTCCAGTCACCGATTTTTTCGACTTAAGACGAAAATTTGACGTTTGTGTGTCATCTTTCATATAAAATTCGTGTCTATAAATAATCACTGCTACATTTTTACCGTTTTTTTATATCAACATGTTTGAAATTGAAGATGTAGATGCTGTAGACATTGTAAATGTAGTGGATGATAATGCGATACAAATTCCTAACCACATTTATAATCGCAACAATTATTTTGAGACTTTATGTGACAAAAGGTTTTTTGCCAGGTTTGGTGTAATTTATAATTTACTCTTTTTTTATCACCTTCCATATTAAATATCATTTTATTTGCTGTGTTGATTGACAATGAGTAATATGCAAATTGCAAACAAGGATGACAAATGTAAAGTGGTAATACACACACACATCATCCCACTATCTTTTAGCATCCAATCAAATACATTCATTCAAATTACCACCGAAAACTAGTCAGGGTGGAAAATGTTACAAAAAGAAATTTGGAGCTTACGATTGAATGGTGCCAGCGTTGCCAAGTTTATCGAACTTAATTTTGATCTTGGCTAATATTTCCAATTTTTAACGTGGTGCAACAGAATTTTGATTTAAGCTCATAGTACTTTTAAGTCGATATTTCATAATATTTATATTAAGTTCCACTGGAGAAACCGGACATAAATGGATGAAGCATGTACCCAATCAACAGTGAGTACTAGGAGCTATAACATAATTTCACATTTACCTGGTCCAAAAGGACCTGCTAAAAATTCGAAAACACCACTAGAAACTTTTTCGTTTTTTTTTGGATAATAATATACTTGAAATAATAGTACAAAGCACAAATATTTGTATTTCTAAAAACAGCGAACGGTATAAAGATAAATGTGATGTGAAAAAACAAACATTATGAAAATCAAGGCTCTAGTTGGACTGGTACAGATGTTTCCATAGTTTCTGCTGTCATATCCTACAGAAGAATGGCATTTTTATCGAACTGCTTGAGGTTTGACGATGTCAATGCAAGAGAGGAAAGAAATTCAGTTGATAATCTTGCTCCAATTCGAGATATATGAAAAATATTGGTAAATAACTATAAAATGCATTATTCTCCAGGAGAATATGTTACACTGGATGAAATGTTGCATGTTTTTAGGGGAAGGTGTTCCTTCAAAGTATATATTCCCAGCAAATCCGCCTAATACGGGTTAAATGTTTTTGCTGTAGTGGATTCAAGAACATTTGTATACTTTCAACTTGGAAATTTACAGTGGGAAACAACCTACAGGGCCACATAGTATTGGTAATAAAACAACCGACGTGTTTCTTAGAATATATGAACCTATTCTAGGATCTGGTAATAACCTGACCATATACAACTGGTTCACCAGTATTTAACTTATAACAAAACTTTTAGGGGATTACAAAATAACTGTCGTAGGGACCATAATGAAAAATAAAAAAGAAATTCCTCCTGATTTGGATTTGAAAATAAATCTACATTGGTTTCCTACATACCAAAAAAGGGAAAAGTTGTTCTTGTTGTTTCGTCGATGAATAAATATGATGGTATTGACTCAAGCACTGGGGAAAAACAAAAGCCCGAAATGATCACGTTTTACAACATTACAAAGGGAGGAGTGGATTCAGTGGATCAAAAATTATCCACCTACAATGTAAGTAGAAATTCTTTATTCTTTATTTACTGTTCAAACAGGTTTGCACCCAACTATAGAACAGAACTATGAACAGTATAAAATACATACAGAAATACATACATATCATCAGAGTACCAATTAGCAAATTAAAAAAAAAATACAAAAAAGAAATAACAATTAGCTTCCCAAGAAGTACGTCTTTATGGCCGAAATACTGGTATTAAAGATGTCAAGCTGGTAATTCACCGTGTTGCACTTTTAGCACATTTTAAACTAATAATTCGGGGAGTGGGAAGGTAATAGGTTTGACATGTTCTGGATGTTATTCTTGGAACAATAAAATCAAGTTTTTGCAGAAAATTAAGTTTGTTACTGATGATTTTGTGTAAAAAGATTACTGAATGACACTCTCTCAGGTGGCTTAATCTATTTACTTTGTGTCGGGAAAGAAGTTCAGTGTTGCTGATGGAAATTGACGGATAAACATGGTCTATTCTAAATGACAGGAGTTTTAAAATACAAGAAGGTGGATAACGGTCAACTTTTTTAATATGTTGAATATTGCTGGAACTGATAGTTTTGTCATTTATCAGCAAACAATGCTGAATTATTCTTCCTCTAAGACTATAACTAAAAGAAGTCGCTGTTAGTTTGGTAAAAGATACTATGATTATACAAGCTCAGAATATGAATATACCAAAACATGTACGTGAGACCGCACAACTATCCGGCATAGAAATTGATATAAGGAGAGCAGTTGAAGAAATAAAAAATGGTCGTTGCTATACCTGCCGAAATCGGAAAACAAAATATTTTTTTGTTCAAACTTGGTAGTCGATTTACTTTTTAGACGCTTGAAAATTTAACAAAAAATATGCTTGGCGTACTTCATCCAGTGGCGCACAATAATGGGTTGTGGTAACTTCGCCCCCCCTATTTTTTACGCCCCTGTACAAATCGATTTTTTTTTCATTTTATTTAAATCTTTGTTTATTAATGTTACAAAAAGTTGTTAACTTTTGTTGCGCTAAAATCAACTATTTTGGAGATATTTGACTTTGAAGAGAAGTCTACAATTCGTCTTTTCTATCGTCGATGTTAAAGGTGGATTTGTTCATTTACAATAAACAAATGTCAAGATAAGAGTGTGGTTTTTAATTAATTTTTCTGATATTTAAATAGCCCATTTTTTCGAGGAAAGAATTTATTTTTGATTTTACACATAATTTACACTAAATTATGATGGTAATTTGAAAAAATTCGCACGATTATTAAGGCTAGTTTTATATAAAAGATAGCACAATATTATTAAAAAAAAAAACTATTTGACAAAATTAATTTTTGATTTCTCACATAATTTGCACATAGCACGCACAAAATTATGATGGTAATTTAAAAAAAAATCGCATAATAGTTAACAAAAGTTGTGCTAGCTTTCAATTAAGATGGCACAACTATTAATATAACAAAAATTGCGAATAGCGCACAAAAAATACACATAATTTGCACAAAAATATGAAAAAAGTTCGGCGGGATAGTGCTATAATTGTTGTGCTAACTTTATGTAACTAACATGTCCGTCCTATGTGTGAACACTGTTTAAATAATATCGACGAAATTTAATTTATTTTTATTTTTAATTGTATCTTTATTTTTTATGACGACTTTTTTTGGTCACCATGTAAAAGTGAAGAAAAACAATTAATTAAAATTTTGTTAATATGTTAGTATGTAATCAATAATAATTAAGAATTAAAGTGAAAAATATGTATGTAATATTTATTTTTTCAAAGTAAAACAACTATGAAAATTGTGTCCCTCAGACACCACCCGTTCCATCGCGTAAAAAATAATCACCCGGACCGCGGAGTGTTAAAATTACCAAATGAGAACCACCGTTGATAAAAAAATGTATAGTGGATAATGATTGTATTTTTAAATATAAAGAAACGATTATGTACTTTTTCTAGTACACTGATGTGTACAAAAGCACCTAGAGACCATAGAAAAAATATGTATTAGTGCTTGGCTAGGAAAGAGGCGTTGAATAGTATTTTTAACGTTTTAGTATTAAAGTTTTTACAGTTTCTCATGATAAAACCCAATTTTGCAAAATTTTACTCGAAACATTTGAAAATCGAAAAAAGTTTTGTATACCCTTAACAGTATTGAATTTAATTATTTTCAAAGAACATTAAATTTCCTGCAAGTCAATTTAAACCGACTTTTTTATTAAAGTGCTTATTTACTTACCTTTTAATTATGCTTCTTTATACATTATTACATTACTCATAAGTAATGAATGAAACAATAACCCAATTATAAATTAAATTGTTTATATTGAAAAACAGCCAAGTTCCACAATTAATTTAAATTTGTTTATAAAATAAACGTTTTTAATCATTTTTAGTTTTTAAACGCGAAAATTTCAATCCAAAAACACGAGACATTCTCTTATTTTTACGTTTACCGTAACCTTGAGCGACGAACATCATTAGCACTATACTATAACCGTTTTGAGAATAAATTACATTAGAACGAGTTACATGAAATTAAACATTTTTTTTCGATGCCGAACGTGTACTGGCGTATAGTAAAACTATGTTTGACCCAAATAAAATAAACGCGAGTAGCGTTAGAAAGTTGCGATAAGTGGCGGGGACGAAAAATGTAAATAGGGGGAATTTTCTTTTAAATATTATTTCTAGGATATTTGGACCAAAAAAAATGTGTTATTTGTGAATTCATTCTAACCCACATAACAAGAAACTATTTAATAAAAAGTTATTTAGATTAATAAAAATATTGCGGGATTAAGATCAAGAGTATAAAATGACAAAAATCACCTATTCAAAAAAAAATAATAAAAAGTTGTAAATGTGTGATTTTTTTCACGTTTTTTTAATTAAAAATGTGTGTGAATATTTTCAAATTGTGAATGTTAGACGAAAAAAAATCTATGACAAAATCGATTATTTAACTTATGATGGGGAAACTTCACGTTGGTAAAATATGAAGAGATATTAGATAAAAAAAGTATAATAATAATAATACTCGCCCTACATTTCACCCCCTTACGAGTGAACCCCAGAAGCCCATGGCTTGTGCGGGGAAGGGACGGCTATTATTATTATTTGCCGTGGCGCTCCGGGGCGACTTACTGAGGATTGATGGCGCCATTTGGCTATAGGCGCAGGAAAACCCGGAAAACCTACACCACCATCATCGGCACAGTGACACAGGGGTATATGTCTATAATTTATAAAATTATTATTATAACACAACTCACCTCGTAATCCGACAATTGCTAGGTCTGGTGGTGTCCCTCAAAGCCCTGGGACTGGTGGCGTTCGAAGTAGACGGTGTGCTGGATGGGGTAGGCGTGCTTTCCGATTCATCGGAATCGTTCAACAACTGAGACTTCCCTCGGCATATTCTTAATACTATAGGCGGTTTTGTGGGTTCGTTAGTTTTACTTTTATTTACATTTGAACTTAAAACAGTCTTTTCAGTGGTGGTGCTGCTGCTAGTGCTGCTTTTGGATGAGAAGAATTTTCGCGGCGAAGAGGCTCTGGTCGTCCTAAATATATTTATGAATAAATTAAATACCAATAAAAAAAAAAACAGTTAAAAAAATATTACCTGTCACTGGGCTCATACGTTTGCCTAGATTTTTTGGGGGGAGAACGATTTGAGGAAGATTTGGAGTAAGAGGGAGTTAAGTCGGATGGGTCGGTGTTTCGACTTTTGAAAAACTTTTTGGGTTTTGGAGCTCCATCTGGGACAGACTTGGTATCTTTTTCGGCTGAGCGTATACCTAAAAATATTTCATTTACTTCAATAAAGTAAAAAAAAACTAATTATTAATGAAGACATTATTTCACACATCAATAAAAGAACGTATAAAAAATGTTTTGTTGAACTGCAAGAATGTTGTACTGCATACTTACAAAAACAAACACACTATACATATGAGAAGATTAATAAGAGAAATCAGGCTACCTGTTATAGAGGAATATACTACAAATCAAGAAACACCAAATATTTTTACTTAGAAGAAACATTCAAAACTACAGAAGAGAACAATTTTAACATTCAGTTTAAAAATATTAAGCGGTGGTAAATAAATTACATTGAAAAAGACATTCAAAAAGTAGAAGATAAATATTATGTAGTACTATTACTCAGTGAGGAAAAAATCAAGTTCAAAATAGCAAATGTGATCCTTTGGTAGAAGAAGCCAAACATATAGAAGCAAACCCAGAGTATGCCACTGTAAGATGATGTGATGGAAAAGAATCTGTTGTTTATCTCAAACATTTAGCCCCAGCAGTTACTATAGAAAATATCAACAAGATCACTAGCATCTCTGAGAGTCCCAATATCAGCGAGACTCATACCTCTGAGAGTCTCAAGGTTCAAAATACTCTCAAGACTCCCAATACCTTAAATACTTCTAATATTTATGAGACTCAAGAGGACAACATTCAACCAGTTCAGCTTCCAAAAGAAAGAAGACCTCCAAAATATATTTCTAAATAAAGCCAGGGTGAATCTAGTAAAAAGATATTTCTAACTATGTTCCTATTAGTTTATACATCCTGCGTAACTGTTATTTACTGTTAGTCAAATTCTGTTCAATATAGCCTTCCAAAAGTATTTTCAGTACAACTATAATATAGAATTTTTCTAGATTAAGATTGTACATAGGCAGAATGGCTTTTGAGAAACCAATGATATTTTTTTCTTATGGAAATAATACACATTGAATTAAATATCAATTTTAAACTCTAAATTGAATTAATTATTCACATTATTGATTTATACCAGTCTCACTTTACTTTAGTTATATTTAAAATGTAATTTTTTAAATACACAAATCTTATCAGTTTAATTTATATTTAGTCATATTATATAAATATAAACAAAGTATTGAAACTATTAATAAACCATTTAAAAAACATACCCTAATTCCCATATAAGTGTATACTCATATATTAACATCCTATTTAATAAAAAATACGAAAAAAAACAATAATACTATTATTTAATAACTATTTTTTAATATACTAACCATTGATAGTACGTATTGAAGTAAATGAGGTTATACCCCATTTTCCTACTGTAGCTGCTGACCTAGCGGCTGAAGGTCTATTGCTATTTTCTTTAAATAAACTATCGAAGTGAAAACTAGCGTGGGAACCTCCTCCACGGCGATATTTTCCATATCCTCGAGACATTTTTTTCAGGTATAAATTTTTGCATATGTATGTCCTACTATTGTTATTATGCACCAAACATAATCCATGTTAAAATCTCAATCAACCAATTGTTTACTATAGTATAATATCATTTAATTATACGAATGATAGCTGAATCGGAGTTAAATATCGTTTAAAAATTGATAGTAAAATCGCCATTTTTTGATCCAACATCAAACATAAATATTTCTAACATCAATCCTCCACTGTGAGTTGACCATACGGTTTTTGGTTATGGTCAGCTTCAAAGTAATTTTAGTTTTTAACTGAAACAATATTTTGAGAGTTTAGAAAAATTGTTTTTTACTTGTCAAAAAGCAGATTTTCACATTTATAAACACGCCAGTAAATAACACCTACGATTTTGCTACGAAAATGCAATGTTGTCAATAAACACAAGCTAATATTTGTTAAATATTATTAAAATTAACACAATTCATGTCTCGTGAAAAACGCTAAATAATATATTTAATATCATTTGAGAAAAAAACAATTTTTGTTAATTTCGTAATAAGTGGTTTTTAAATATATATAATAAGACGGTCGCTATAATCTGGCAACTGCGCTTTATAGAAACGCTACGATTTTGACCTTTAAACTGTATAGGAATGAGGCCGTACACAGTTACACACCACAATACTGACAATGTGTTGTGTACGGCCTTTTACAACCCAAGTCTTCTTTCACTAAAAAAGTTTCAAGTGTCAGAGATGTGTTGTTGAGGAGTAGGACCAATTTCCAATTATTATAAGACAGAAGCAATCAGAAGAATAGTTTAGGTTAAGTCTAATGTTTATTAATTTGGATAAACTTTTAAGTATTTAAATTAATTATGAAGTTTAATAAAATTTGCAGGACCTGTTTATTAGAAAAATCTAATCTAAGATCTTTATTTGACTCATGTATACCAAATATGTTAATGTCATGTGCTTCAATTCAAGTAATTCCCAAAAATTTGTTGTAAACAAATATTAATTTTAAATTTTTAGGTAATAGAAGGTGATGGTTTACCAAATCAAATTTGTATTCAGTGTCTTCAGAATATAAATAGGTTCTATTCTTTTAAGCAACTTTGTCAAAAATCGGATATTGAGTTAAGAAATTATATAAACATACATTTACAACCCATTTTACCAACAGACAACTTAATGAATGAAGTAAAATCTGATTTATTTAGTACAAACGAAGTATTACAACAAAGTTCATTATTTCAAGATATTTTTAATGATGCCACAACACATTCGTTTGTAGAAACTTTCACTAATCAAAATACTAGTACAGGTACTCTTATAAGTTGCTTATAAATAAAGTTTATTATATAAAATATTATTTTAGATTTGGCTGAAACTATGCAAAGTCTACAAACTATTGCTGAACAGTGTTTACCAGATTCATGGGAAAGTGATGCTAATATTGTTCCATGTAATTCAGATGAAGCTACAGATAATTTTAATTTAGAGCCTGTATATAAGTGTCAGTTTTGCGAAATTATTTTTAAAGGTAAATTTTCATTTTTACAAATACATAGTATAATCATTTGTTTTTACTCCCCAAGGTGTAGTAATTTTATCATGTCTCTATTTCAGTCTCTTTTTGGATAGGTGCTGTGTTGCTTAATAGGATTTGCATTTTTTGTAGTATTTCTGTAATATTGTTTTTTCACATTTCGCAAGGGTTACCCTGAAATATTAGTGGTACAGATATAAATATCAGTTTATCGGCAAAAGGACCTTGCACTTTTATTATTCAAGCTCTGTCAAATTGTCTGATTTTTTATATGTTATAGTACTTGATGTTCTGATTAAAAATGTCCATGGGCTCAATTCTATCCTTTGGATAGATTTCAAAATACAGGGCATTTTGGAAGTTTTTGACTAATATATATAGCCACAATACATACTTAATTATCAACATTAAAATATTTTTACTTACACATTTGTGTTTGGGTCAAAGTGTGTATTTTTACCATACAAAAATACAGCATAAAATATAAAAAAAATCACCGTCAAAGTTTCTCAATATTTGATAGTATCGATCTTGATGTCCTTGTTTAAAATTATTAGTGATAAAATCAGATCCTATTACTGGTTTTCGAAATATTAAATGTATAATCTATAAAATATCAATTTTTACCCATAAAAAATATTTACAAATAAAAGAAATAGCATGTACTAAATATATTTACAATCTTTATATTATACTGGTGTATTATTAAGAGCTATACTGAAAATATTTATACTTACAGGGTGATTTCAGTTGAGCTTGCAATATAATAAAATCAACAAATACCAGACAGCTACCAAATGATAAAAACTAGTTACTTATTTAAAAAAAAAATTACGTTTTGAATGTACGTTCATGAAATATTTTTGAAAAACTTAAAAAAAGTACGTTACTGACTTCCATATGTCTGTTTGTCTGTCTGTAGGTATGTGTCTAGAATTTTTTTAATGTTAATTTCTGATTTGAATTCTACATACAAGTGTTAATTAAAAGTATTCTACTCTTACTAATCAAAAGATACAGAGCTTCCGTCATTAATACGGTGAGGTAGAGCCCTTGGTACATTTTCTTCTAATTTGATCCTGTGCACACCCGTTCCACAGATATTTTTGTAAAGAAAAGGTCCAGATTAAGGGTAAACAAATAAGTGATGAAATTGAAACAATTTGATAACGCTATTATGAATAATATGAACCCGTTTATAGTGATTGGAGATTAATATTGGATCGATATCGATATTATCTGGTAAAAATCGATCTACTATATCGCCGACACAATTGAGTAGACGTGTTAATGAAAATTGAATATTATCGTTGTAGCATATCCAAAAAACCATTAAATTATTGTAACACATTCGAAAAGCAAAAGTTTTTAAACCATATGAACACGTGCATCAGTAACAGTAGAACGAGGATTATGAAAATATAAAATAAGATTCACCGAAAGCGCTCAGCCGAATTTTTAAATAAATTTATATTTTACACACTGACTTACTCTTTTCCACTCTTCGCCTTACATTTAGTGTGTACACCATCCTCAGTATCTTATTAATTATCTTAAAGACCTTCTAAGTCCTTACCATCTTTTTCATTAACACGTCTACTAAATTGTGTCGACGTTATAGTAGATCGATTGTTACCAGATAATATCGATATCGATCTCATATTAATCTCCAACCACTATAAAATGGTTCATATTATTCATAATAGCGCTATTACCTTGTTTCATTTCCATCACTTATTTGTTTACCCTTAGTCTGGACTTTATCTTTTCAAAAATATATGTGGAATAATTCTGCACGGGATCAAATTAGAACCAAACGCGCCAAAGGCTCTACTTCACGGTATTAATGATGAAGTGTTAGAAACAAGCTCGGTATCTTTTGATTAGTAAGAGTAAAAAACTTTTTATTGACACATGTATGTAGACTTCGAATCTGAAGTCAAAATTAACATAAATGCTGCATACATACAGACAGATAAACAGACATATGGAAGTCAATAACGTAATTTTTAAAATTTTTCGAAAATCTTCCATGAACGTACATTCAGAACGTATTTTTTTTTATTAAATAAGTAACTAGTTTTCAGGGTTCCGTCCGTTCGCCCGTCCGTCCGTCTGTCACACCTGAATCACCCTGTAAGTAAAATATTTTAATGTTGATAATTAAGTATGTATTGTGGCTACATATATTAGTCAAAAACTTCCAAAAATATTCAAGAGGGACTTCTTTGTGTTCAATTTAAAAAAGTCTGAATTTGTAATTTCAATGCCTTGTGTTTCGAAATCTAGCCGTAGGATAGGATTGAGCCCACGGACATTTTTAATCAGAACATATAAAAAAATCAGACAATTTGACTCTTATATTAACTATTTTCTCCCATTATACTTTGACGTGAATCGGAAAAAATGAAAATACTGCACTATTCTATTCAAGAACTGATCACTACAAAGTACAGAACAGTTAACCAAGATTGCCAACACTAGCCTTTGCCGATTTACTCACAATTTCACTATATCAATATCAATGCAGCTTTTAGGTAGTTTTCCATTCCAAAAAAACACTGATAATACGGCTCTGTCCGTCCGTCCGTCTGTCCGCATCTATTTCTCAGGAACTATAACATAGCGACAAACGGTCAACGGCTATAAATTCGTCACATCTTTAATGTATGCATAGGCGAGTTTCAGGTTTCTACGACCTCCGGATTCCAAACCCGTTTTATAAACCTGTACCGGAAGAGATACTTCCGGTTTTAAAAATAGTCATTTAGACGTTAAATTAAACACTGAATCCATATACGTATGTAGATTTGCGCCATCTCTTATACTTTTTACCGCCCGGAAGTTAGCACCCCAACTGCCGGAACCCTTTGATTTTTTCGGTGTTCTGGACTCGTCTCGAAGAGTTCTAGTATTCTAGAGGGAGTGCAGATAAAGTTCTGCAATTTTTTTGCAGAATTTTTAAAAATCCAATTTTGGGGTGCTAACTTCATGCCGCACCCCTTTTGTTTTTTAAAAATTCCGCAAAAAAATTGCAGAACTCTATCTGCACCCCCTCGAGAACTCTAGAACTATTGGAGACGAGTTCAGAACTCTGAAAAAATCAAAGGGTTCCGGCAGTTGGGGTGCCAACTTCCGGGAGGTATACTTTTTGAGATAATCGTAAATGTTATGGGTCAAAAGTTGCCCATGACAACACTACTTTTTGGTTAGGATCAAACAGCTGATTAGTGGCAAAAACTACCCCATTACAAGTTACAAAATATTAGATACAAAACTGTAGGGATCTTTCCAACCAGCTTAACAAAAAAATATTAAACTTTTTTATTAACAAGCAAAAACGTAATTGATTTAAGTGTTGTATCAAACAGACGAATCATATAGGCAACTACTTTATTTAACCACTTACCTATTAGAAAACCAACAGAGGATGCTGTAAATCTGAAAACTGAAAAGAATACCTAATGACTAATAGAGCCCGAAAATAAGGTCTAAAGTAAGATTTTTGAAAACTAAAAGGATTTAATAATATATCAGAGTAGATCAAAATTTTTCCTAACTACCACTACCAAAAATATACGCTAACCTTCCGACATTATACTCTCAATTGCACTCCACTCACAAAATTACTCACAGACTAATGAAATTACTCAATTGTGAGGAATTACCGGCAACACTGCAGTTAACGCTAACAGTACACTTTTCGTAAAACTGGTAATCACTGGGGCAGCCGGGGAATTACCGAAATGTGTTTACGTTATGTCAGCGTCGATGCCAGGTCAGTATTTGACTTACCGATGCGTACAGCGTTGCCACTACTGACAATTTTTATTTATATCTATATTGCTTAGTTACAGATCATATAAAAATGTGGTGCCGATAATATCGGCAAAGAAAAATCCGTATCGGCCGATCACTACTGAAAATATTAATAGAACAAGAGGATTTCATTGACAATGTTCTCTATTGACAAATTCACCAATAAAAATATTTTTGTGTCACCCCTTTTAGGTTTAAAAATAATTCTTTTCTTTCATTTTGCACATCTTTTGTGTAATTCTGATCAATCCATGTTTGTACCCTTTAAACCTTTGGCTTTCATAATAATTTCTACTTTTTTCTTTTTTAACTTTACTCATAGGTGTAATTGGGGGTGGCAGTTGCCACCCCAATAAATTCTGTACCAGCATTTTGCCAACCCAAAAAAATATTCCTAAGGTAATAGTTCAATTTGGCACAAAAGAGAAAAATTAATTTTTTATAGTAAAAAGTTTTTGTATTATAAATCATGTGTGATAAAAAGGTTGATTTTGATTATGAAGTTGGTTCAATGTTTCATTTGAAAAATAAATAATTAAATAAAACCCAATAAATTTTACTAACTTTAGCTTTTAACCCACCCTAAACATAATAGTTTAATTCCTTTTTAAAAACGGAAAATTATTACGAAGATATGGAGAATCTATCTCCAGAATTCATAAAAACAATGTTCGGACTCCCCGCTTTTCTGTGGGGTATTCCCTCAGACACACTGCTAATTCTTGCCACCCCAATTGCTACACTGAAATTACGCCCATGACTTTACTATTATTGATCTATTTACTAATGATTTCTAACTTTCAATTCTCTTTCATCTATATCAATTTTTTTATTGATTTTATCCAATATTTTCTTGTATCACTATTATTTTGGCTATTGTTATCAATAATTATTATATTTTTTCTACAAGCGTGCGGAAAAGTATACTTTTCCGCACGCATTTGAGTGCGGAAAAGTTACTTTTCGCACTGATTTTATAAATGCTAAAATGATTAAAAAAATATTTGGTAACTAAATAAAAATATTGTTCAAGAAATATTTAATTTATTGTAAAAATTATGAAACAATTTACAAAAAAACAAAAAGTTAACTAATAATATTTAAGAAATAAGGGCCTCCAACATTAACGATTATTATTTACAATATTGAAAGTAAATGAACAATTGGAAGCGTTTTGGATCTTAATAGCAGACGACATTAAAATATTTTTGCTAATTTTTTTTTTTTAATTCTAGGTGCTTGTAGAAAAAATATTGTTGCTAACACTTGCGTAAAGTATCTTTTCCCCACTTAATTGCATGCCTGAACTCCGCTTCGTGTCGTTCGGGCAACTGCAATTGCGTGCGGAAAAGTATAACTTTCCGCACTTGTTAGGAAAATAACTATTTTCTAGTTTTATTGTCTCTTTGTTTTACTACCTACATCTTTAGCTCTGTATTTTATTGTTTTATACTATTCTAAATTGTTCCGTTCACTTTAGATTTTAAGTACTTGAACCTACTTCTATATTTCCCAAATTTTTCTTTTATTTTTAACTGCTGTCACTTACAAAGATGTATAAATTAGAAAAATATTTTTTATATCTAATTTTAGATGAATGGTCTTTATCTGAACATATTAAAAATCACAATACACAAATTAAACTATATTGTAATATTTGTTCTAAAATATATGATGATTCGCACGAATTAAATAAGCACATTATGGAACATACGTTTGTAGATGATAAAACTCAATTAAATCATACATCAAATAAAGAAGTTTTTAAAAACTTCAGATGTCATGTAAGTTTTTTTTTATCTAGGAAATGGATAGATATGTATATATTATTTTTTAGACATGTGACAGAAATTTCACTGATTTAAGATATTTAAAAAAACATTTAAAAGAAATTCATTTTATTGAAACAGGACAGGAAATTGAAGTAGAAAAGAAATACGGTTGTAATATTTGCGGTAAAAGGCAAGTTAATAAATTCTCATAATTTGACGTATTTTTATTAAGTTTTTTTATAGGTATAGACAAAATAAGCTTCTATCTGTTCACATGAGGATACATACAGGCGAAAGACCTTTGAATTGTGATATTTGCGGCAGAACTTTTGCCTTGGCGTCATCTCTTCACAAACATAAAAATACTCATAGCAATGAAAAAAAATTCGAGTGCAATATATGCCATAAAAAGTTTACTCAGTCATCTCATTTAAATGAACATATTAGGAATCATACAGGTAAGAGTATTTTTGCTAATCTACCTATTTTATTGTCCCCAATTTAAATAATAGGTTTCTAAAATTAAACTATATTTCATGCAACCATATCAAGGGATTTGCTGCATAATATCTTCCATCTGACAAATTTCTGAAGCCACATTTTAATTAAATTATTTTTTTATGCACACAAACTATGCTTAAGAAAATAAAGCACAAAGCCAGGTACCACAATAATTTAATTATATAAAGGAAGCAACTATTTATTTTCAGTAACAAACCATCATCAGGCCATTATTGAATACTTTAATCACATATTGCGATATTCATTAATAAGAAAAATTAAATTAACCGCATTATGGTATTTGAAAAATTAAACATAGTAAATGCATGAGTAATAACGAATTTTAATATTAAAAAACAAAATGATTTTACCCCGTAGACATGCACTGTTGGTGTTCCGAGACGGCTGGCAACCTCATTTTGTTTTTTAATATTAAAATTTGTTTTTACTTGTTTACTATGTTTAGTTTTTCAAGTACCATAATGCTTTTAATTTAATTTTTCAATTTTTTTCTTATTAAAGCATATTACAATATGTAACTTTATTCAATAACATAACAACATAAAATAATAATAAATATAAACATCAGAATAAAGTGATACTCGCTATAAGTGCAAGTGCACTTGTTTCGAGAGGACAAAATAAAGTAAAGAATCAAATCAAATAACAATGCTAAAGATCTAACACTTATCGCTAAAAATAAAAATTTTTTCCTTTTATTTTATTTAGATACTGGATACATTTTACGTATAATGTGTTCTAATTCCTTTATATATTTTTTACTGCTGTATTTATTATTGGTCTATGGTCATCTAAAATAAATGTTTTCAAACGTCTTCCGAACAACGATCCACTACTGACTGTACGGTCTTTGGTACTATATTATATAGTTTTGGACCCAAAAATGAATATGGCCTCTGACTAATCGCTTTTGTAACTAATGGTACAACTTGTTATTTTCTATTTCTGGTGTGATAACAATGATTATAGTTTGATGTGTGCTTCTTATGATGATACTGTTCACAGATATAAAAAAGCTGTCTCAAGTCATAACCTTCATTTATTCATACAGTAGATCAGAAGAGTATCTTCGTTGCTTGGATAATATTAATTTCAGGAAGCGTTTCTGCGTAACTTCAAGAACATTTATATGTCTTATAAAGGCACTGCCCCAGACTAGAATTTCGTATCGCAAGTGACTTTCAACTAAATTGTAACATAATAGTTTTAAATATTTGATGGGTAAATTATTTTTTAGACATTTAAAAGTGTGCAATATAAACTGAAGTTTTTTGACTATATAGTTTATATGTGCCTGTCGATATAGACACCAATATATTTCACCTCCGTCATCATTGCATGCAATATATATGCTTGTAATTGAATGTCCAATTCTAGTTGGTTTAAGTGATGAAGACCAGATGCGTTACAACTGAAGAGCAAGTAATTGATTTTTGTTAGGTTGACAATTGACATTTTATGATCTAGCCAATTTTTGATATTAAAGTAGACTTTAGGGTTTTCCAATCATTTCCCTCGTAAAAAATTGCTGTGTCATCTGCAAATCCCATAATTTCACAAGGACCCTCAATTGCTAACATTGCTATATTCTAAACCATAAGTGATACGAAGACAATTAAATGGCAAAAAATTAACCATTTTGAAAAATATTAGATTGGCCGAAAAAATTTATAGGGACTCTCTCGCCCTTCTCGAGTTATACAGGGAGATCTGAAAATGCCATTTTTGCTTTTTTACGCATCAAAACAGGTATAATAGGCATACTTTGACATTACCTAACAATTTGGATAGATAAAAAAGATAATACAACATAACAAAAGTTGAAGATTTTGATAGTGAAAATATAAACTATTTTAATTATTTGTTAAAGAATATACGCCCATGAATCGGAACGACCCAAAGTGCCTAATTCACATTGGCGCGAGAGGGTGAGACAGACGCAACTAGGTTAGCAATAAGCAATCATCATAATTTATCTTGTTTGTAAAACTCGCATGTTTTCATTGTTTTATTTGTTTAAATTAAATTAATAATCGTACAGTCCACTTTACAATATTCATTTCTCCATAAACCCCAATAGATTTCAAATTTGATTTCTCCCGAGTCAATTTTTTTATAAACTGTTTTCATAATTCTCATATTCCTTAATGAAGAAAATATCAGTTTCTGAACTCCCACAGTCCGAAAATGTAAAAAAAATCTGTTCGGACGTCTGTCTGGATGTAAACACTCGAACGAAAACTCCGATCGAGTTTCGGTTTCACTTTACTAGTTATTTTTCTCCAGTGAAGAATCCTATTGAATTTGAGCAGAATTAGTAAGTAATTTTATTTATCAAAAGATAATAATATACAAATATAAATATAATGGCATATAAATAATTAAACAATAATACCTATAATAAACATAAATATACTTCATAATAAATTCAAAATGAAACTAGTAACATTAAATTAATTTTCAAAATTATAATACATAACAACATACTGTAACAACATAACAATAATACACTACAATATACGTAACAAGAGTGCAAGTACTTAAGCTAAATAAAAGAGTAATTATTTAAATTTTTTAACTTTTATCCAGTGAGTGATTAATTATTTTTAACATAATAAATGAGTTCATTCTTAAAATGACTAGTACTGGTACTACTTTTAATATTCTCAGGCAGAAGATTGAATTTTTAGAACTTTTTCCACGCATAACATTACCCTACATGTATGTGAGAAGTTTGGCAAGGATTGCACTAGCCATTCTGGTTCCTGATGGGCCAAAGTCTCGAAACGATGCATTACCGTTTGAGCGTTCCTCTAGAATTTGTATAATTTTGTTTATTTTACTGATGATAACGCATCTTTTTTATCGAAATTGTTAGGTAATGTCGAACTGTACCTAGTGCTATATTCGTTTTGACAAAATGAAAACGAGTGTGTATAAAAGACCGTAATTAAAAATTATTGTCACAGTTATTTCAGATAAAACGTCCTTAAAGTGTCAAGTGTGGTATATCACTGAATTCTAATTTTAACGATTCATCAATTTTTGTAATAAAAAAGGCAGGTCTATATTTAAAAAAAAATAATTTGATATTGGCCGTTAAGATACGAAACGTCGTATCAAAGATTTATTAGAACAGTTTTGTAGCAAATTTGAGATACAATAAAATTTTCCTTTTCCATTTTTTGATATTTGATATATATATGTATATTTGATATCTCGAGAATTACGAGATTTTTTTGACCAATGTAATGTACTCGAAAATAGTTTTTTCCATTTAATAGTCTTCGTATATTTATGGTTTAGAATATAGCAATGTTAGCACATGATAAAAGAAACAGCCTGTATGTACATTGAAAAGCACGGGACCTAGAACACTCACTTGAGGTATTTCATATTCAATGATCCTTTTGTCACTGGTTTCCCAGTTAACTCTCACAACTTGGTATCTATCGAACAAATAACTCACATATAACAATATGTGATTCTTCTTCTCACTTGTTAAAAGTATCCAATAATGGCCTGATGATTGTTTGTTCCCGAAACTAGTTGCCTCCTTTATACAATTGTGGGGTACCTGTTTTTGTGCTTTATTACCTTAAAACTTGGACCACATTTGAGATATGGATAACCTTTTGGATTTATTTAACTATGCATTTATTTGGCCACAAACGATATATTTTATTTTAGGACAGAAACCTCATGTGTGTAATATTTGTGGTAAAAATTTTACTATAAATTCAAAATTAGTAGCACATATGAGAATACATACTGGTATTAAACCATACAGTTGTGATTTTTGTGAAATGTCTTTCGCAAGTAAGTAAAAATTCATGTTTTGTTTTTCATTAATTATGAATAAACCCGGTATTTGACAAAAGAATTTTTTTTAGGCAGTACTCAATTAAAAAAACACAGCAAGATTCATACTGGGGAGAAACCGTATCCTTGCTGGCAATGTGGCAGAACTTTCCGACATAAGGAGACTCGAGATACACATGTTCGTTATCATACTGGAGAACGACCTTATACATGTGGAATATGTTCAAAAAAATACGTAGCTGCCAGTCATTTACGTGTAAGTATATAATTTGTCAAGATTAGTAACTTTATTTTTGCACCCTGTATTATTAATTTGTCGTGGAATTTAATTCTTGATAAAAGTTAGGTTTATTAAATAAAAAAATATATACAGGGAATTTCAAGAACATGTAAATTAACATTCAAAAATAGTTTTTCTTTACACATTATTATTGACGTATCAGCGAGTTTAGGGCTCTATAACAGTATATTTAAATTAAATAAAGGGATATTTGAATAATTTTGATAACCATAGAAAAACACTAAATAAAATTAACGAACAATATATATTTGTTATTAAATTTCAGTCGTTTTATAAAATACCTACTATTAGTATACAATTTTTAGTTTATGTCACCACTATCACCATTCAATACTAATAAAATAAAAGCTTTAATTTATAACTATTTGTAGATTAATAATCGTCATCTGTGATACAATTTTCAACCATTTCTTTCAGATTAGGATTTTCCATTGCAGCAGCTATTCGTTCCTTGTCATTTATTTGTTTATTTATCTCTTCTTCAGTCGCGTGCGCCCCTTTTTTAATAAATATATCCAATTTGATAGGATTCGGAACATTCCTTTCCACTTTAATCCTGATACATAAACCTATTAGTGTGGCTAGAGAGCAATGAGGTATGGTAGGATTAAATTCCACTCTTACTACGAAAAATTTACTAGAATTTGGTAACTTTACCGTAATACCATCTTCATATACCACTTCAAGTTGTTCTAAAGTATTTGGTTTTTCAGGGTCTTTTATAGTTCTTATTATATCGTAGATATTATCTTTTAATTCGTTAACGTCTGTAACGTTACCGTAGGATATTATTTTCGATTTTGCTGCATCATTTTCGATCGATTTTTTGCGAAGAAAATTAAACATTTTTAACTTAACTTAACCTCACTTTTTATGTGTGTAAATCACAATATGTCAAATAATTAAAAGTAAATAAATTATCAGTGTTGCCAATACCAAACTTTTATACGCCTTTGTAGATTTAGCTTTGCAGCCACACCTATTCAGTCAGACAGAACTGCAAGTTCCAAAGTGCAGTTCAATAATACGAAAAATATCGGTTTGGTGAATCCCGGCTCCGGCCTATTTTAATTGATCAATGACATTAAGTATGGCCTTCTCTAAAACAAGCAGCCAGCTTCTTTTATGCGCCTTTGTAGATTTAGCTCTGCAGCTACATCTGTTTACTCAGACAGACTGACAAAAGTTTCAAAATGTATTTCAACAATACGAATTTCTGGCTCCGGCCTGTTTTCGTTGGTCAATGACATGGAGTATGGTCTTCTCTAAAATAAGCAGCCAGCTACCAGTCAGCCCCTGACTACGCGCGTTTCAATAAAAGTAGAGTAGAATACACACTGAAACAACAGGATGAGCTATTTGGCGGAAAGTGCAAAAGTAAATGCAATTTTTTATTAATGATTAACCACGGTTAGATTCCGATAGTATTTTTGTTTTGTTTATTTTTATCCTAAATAATCAGAAAAAACAATTCAACATTAACAACTCGTGCGAACAATGTGGAGCACTTTCCGTCTACTAGTTGTCCAAATAAACTCAAAAGTATCTAAATTTATTTCTAAAATAAATTGAAATCCAAAAAGATCTATAGTTTTTCCCAGAATGTACGGAAATTATACGGAATTTCAGAGTTAGAAAAAAATACGCTCGCAAGTCAAAATATACGAAAATCGTATAAGTATACAATCGGCAACACTGTAGATTATGGTAGAGGTAGAATCAGGGTTGCCGATGATGACTTCATAAATACCCACAAGCATTGTTGCCATTCCCAGAAATCCTCAAGCATCAAGACGGATCCTCAATAGACATAAAATCTGCAGCTGATTTTTAACAGAAATTTTGATATTATAAATGAATACAATGAATATATTATAGGTTATGAATTTAGTAGAATCCGCAAAAATTATTTGCGCATCCCCAACAAAATTGGCGGAAATTTATTTAATAAATAAATAACATATTTTCTACGGTCGAGCCGGGAAAGTCCTGGGGTGACACAGCTGATTTTTTTTTAACTCAACCAACCCTTCTATTTATAATATTTTATAACAAATCATACAAATTTCCTAACACTTACCCAAAATTACCGGGTATATCAAATTTCATAACAATATATTATTTTAAAATTTTTAAAAAGCATTGGGGCTTACGGCCCAAAAAAAACTAGAAATGCTATTTTCTCGGTTTTATCTTGGGAAAAAATTGCGAAAAATGTTGTACTTTTTATGTTTACACTACGATATTAGGTAAACAAGCTTTTAAAACAAAAAAAGTTACTCTTTATAAAAGTTTCTAAAATGTATGTAGATCATAACAAAATATCAACCATATTTTTGCGTTGATTGATAATCAACTTATAGCAATTAATATAAAAAAAAATTAAAACGGCTCGCGCTCGTTGATCAGAGTCGGCTATTTGTGTCTGCTTTCTCACCGCTTCGTATATCATATCTCAGTTGCACTTACGACTCTAAGCATGTATCTATCTCTATCGCACTACGACACTAGCCCAGCCCATATTATTAATAATTATAATAATAATAATAATAATACTCGCCCTACCACTTCTCGGTCGTAATTTTTTTTGTAACGTGTACTACAATATGACCATAAAATCCAAAAAGTCATTTTAAAAGTTACGTAAATATATTATTTTAAACATTTTGTTTAAGCATTGGGGTTTACGGCAAAAAAAACTAAAAATGCGATTTTCTCGGTTTTATCTAGGTCTTTCTTTTCTTTTTTAGTCGTATTTAAAATGGAAAGTACCGATTACTCATCTAGTTCAGAAAGTGATCTAGAACTGTACAAATATAATATTAATAAACTATCAGATCCTGATAAACACTGACTCTGGGAAAAGCGGCGATTATACGAATCTAGGCTGGCACAAAAATTGTTATATTAGTTATTCCAGTAAAAAAAAAAATTAAATCTTTAGAAAAAAAAGTGAGTAGACAAGCAGAATATGATCGTGCTGGCGTGCAACCACCTCCTGTAGTAGGCAGAACCCTTCGAAAGAGGAACGTTTGATATAAATAGGGGAATTTTTGTCAAGAACGTCTTGCTAAAAAAATATTGTGACATTTAAATGTCAAAAATCGTTGAAAACAAAATTAAACATATTGCTACGTTTTCGTCTGATGTCCTGCAAAGAATAGGAACAAACGATTTAATAGCAGTGGAAGCTAAATATCACCCAGATTGCCTGGTAATCGCTTTAAGAAAGAAGAAATGTCTATTTAAAATTTTAAATAAATCTTTAAAAAGGAACTGTATTACCGACAAACCATTCCAGCATAAAATACAATATGTTAAAGCTGGAACGGAAAAAGGAAAGTGCTTTTCGACAACATCTATATTCAGTAAATATAAGGCACTTGGTGGGTTAGACTCAAAGTGAACTACAATTGGTCGTCTAGAAAGGAATCTAGCTGGACAAATTGGCATTGTAAGGTTCAAAATCGATAACTCTGATACCGTTCTCGCATATATAGAAGAAGCTTCGTCATCAAATTATACACCTATATGTTTACAGGTACTTCCAAATTAGCTCATCAGGTCAGATATCAATTCTCAGTTAGATCAAATTCCAAACATAGATAACTACTTCGTTAATTAGTTATGTAACTTTTACATCTCTTGACTTTTGATCAATGTTTTAGTAAATTAAAGAAACACTTTAACGACCTGTAACCTCGCTACTGATAGAGATCGGACAGTTGATGAACTTTTTTGCTTAACATTATGAGATCTATAAACTGTTTCAGTTGGGTCCGTACAATTTGGGACACCCTGTATAAAATATTATCAGTACTATAGTTGTCATCTACAAAAAAAATTAAGACCGAGATGTGGTGGGGCGAGTATTATTATTATTATAATTATTAATAATATGGGCTGGGCTAGTGTCGTAGTGCGATAGAGATAGATACATGCTTAGAGTCGTAAGTGCAACTGAGATATGATATACGAAGCGGTGAGAAAGCAGACACAAATAGCTGACTCTGATCAACGAGCGCGAGCCGTTTTAATTGATTTTTTTATATTAATTACTATAAGTTGATTATCAATCAACGCAAAAATATGGTTGATATTTTGTTATGATCTACATACATTTTAGAAACTTTTATAAAGAGTAACTTTTTTTGTTTTAAAAGCTTGTTTACCTAATATCGTTGTGTAAACATAAAAAGTACAACATTTTTCGCAATTTTTTCCCAAGATAAAACCGAGAAAATAGCATTTCTAGTTTTTTTGGGCCGTAAGCCCCAATGCTTTAAAAATTTTAAAATAATATATTTACGTAACTTGTAAAAGGACTTTTTGGATTTTGCGGTCATATTGTATATAGTACACGTTACGTTCTATGCAACGGTAGCAATATCTCGTTTTTTGAAAATAGTGCCCTTTTGCACAGTCTAATTTTGGATTACCTTCGGTTTTAGAATCTCCAAAATATTAGTTTTCAATAAATTAACAATTTAGCTTGTGACACTTAACCCCCCACAGAAAGCATAATTTCGATTCACTGGCACTATACTATTATTGGGTTTTCACCATGTTCGACTAGACGGACCTCTAGACACTCTCTATATTTTTGTCAGAAAACTAATGTTTTCTTTAATATAAACAAATTAGTTAAGAGCCGTATTTACCAAAAGGTGTTTAACGCAGACTTAACTAAAGCGAATTAAAATTTAACAGTCTGTTAAATAGGAGCGGTATTCATCAAAAAGTTTTAACATTTATTTACAAATAGATTGTTAGGTAAAAATCCCTCACAACTTTAAATTGACTCTCTTGAGACTTTAGTAAAAAAAAAGCCATTTCTTACCTTTAACCTTATAAAATCAACATGATTTTCGAAATTTCAAGTTGTTTTTTATCATTGTCTTTATTCTTTGCATTTTTTCTTTAAAATATGGAAAAACCCGACAAAAAAGATCTCCAAATTATACCCAGAGGGAAAAAGAAATATTAATCTCTCTGGTGAAAAAATATTTGAAAATAATAGAAAACAAAAAAACGAATCAGCAATATTATCTCGAAAGAACCTGTCGCAAAAATCTAAGGCAAATTAAAATTGGATTTTTTATTAAATCAGCATATTTCTCGCGTTTATGGGTTCAACAATATTTTCGAGTAATTTTTCAAGTCGTTGAAATCTGTTTTTATTCATTCTGAACCTTCTTTTCAAATCCAGGCTGAACAAATATGATTAAGAATCGATATAAGTTTGGAATAATTATACTAGTTGTTAGATTCGTTGAAATCTAACTGTATCAGTTCGAAGGACCAACCTTAATACAGAGTATCAAGGATTTATTATATTAACATAAATAATTCATTTAAGTGAACTATATAAGGGCTATTTACTAACCCATTTATTAGAAAACCAAAATTATTAATTATTACATTTTTATTACAATTTTTTTATTATTATTATAGAGCAACTAACTTATACAAAACATATTTACAATTTATGTACATTTGAATATAAAGAATTATAATTATTAGGGTGCGGTCAACCGCTTTTTATAATGCCGAGACATTTTAGTAGATACTTGATTTTCGTAGATACTTATAGTGGGTGGATACTGGTGGATACTTACCCTGATAGCACAAAGACGTTTAATAAACGTTTTAAAAATGTACATGACCGACCGTTGGGATATTTTAAAAACGTTCGTTAAAACACCGGAGAACGTTTATAAGACGTTTTTCTCTAGTGTAAATGTCACAACTTCTAACGTCAGATAGACGTCGAAAAAAGACGTTTTCAAAACAGACTAAATAAATGGTTTGATAAAAAACGATTTTTGGACGTATTTTAGACCGTCCACTGAACTAAAGTATTTAACAGTGATTTTAAAAATGACTCAAATAAAACGTTTAAACTTTCTCAAAATATACTTTTGCGAACACAAAACCACAACGTCTTCAGAACGTTTTTATAAAAACGATATACAAAAACGTAACTTTCTGGTTTTTTTGTGAAAACATACTTTTAAGGAGCTAAACAAAAGGTTTTTCGAACGTTTTTACTTGTGGATTTAAAAAAAACCGTTGTAAGAACGTCCCTGTTCTGACTTTATAAAAAACATTCTAACATGGACATTAAAAAAACGTTTAGTTGTCGTTTTTTATCGTAGATTTTAAAAACGTCTTGAGCATTGTAGCGTAAAAAACGTTTTGTTTTTAATTATGAGTGTTGACATATTTTGGACGTTTCTTTATGAGCCTTTTAAAAACGTTCGTGCAGAAACGTTCATAAAACGTTTTATTTTAGTCCTTGGACGTTCTGACGTTAAATGAAACACAAGAAAACGTCAATCGGAGCTTTTGTGCTATTAGGGTATTTAGTTGGATACTTATTTAGATGGATACTGATTTGTTATGAAGCTATTTCCTTTTTTTATAGTGCTAAAAGATTTATAAGTGGGGGTTTGTAACGATTTTCTTCTTTCTAATATGAAACCGACCCGTTCGGCGATCACAGGTATTTCTGCGCTTGTCGCTCTTATCAATATATTATATCTCTTAGAGGAAGAAGAAGATAGGGTGAATTATTTTTCACAAACTAGATTTTTGCACAAGATACGAACGCTAAATGACGCACGAATCGAATAATCTATTTTTAGATTATGGAATGGTAAAATATACAGTACTGGCCAAAAGTATAAATTAAAAATAAATCTTATTAAAGGACAATGGGCATTTTGGACCCACCCTCAACAGCAATAAAATATATGTCATCAGAAAAGTATTTTTATATAGAATAATAATCTTAATTCAAAAACATACCTTTGGTACCGCAGTTCCGAGTTATAGGGATTTAAAGTTACGGAATTATTGATTTAAATGACAGGTCAATGATTGCTTTTTTCAGAAAACTTCAAAAATGATGCATTTTTGAACAAACTGTATATATAAAATTTTTATTGAATGTAGTAGAACTTATCCTAAACATCTAACCCTTTTCCAAATATCCAATCGTGTGCGAGCAAAAGCTACTTGAAGTGATAAAATTAAGAGTTTTTCACACCCTCTAACACGTTACTTTGACTCATAAGTTTGTTAAAATGAGATTTTTAAGGAGAGATCTAAAATGTAAATATATAGGATGTGCCATTTAAAAAAAGAACAGTCTGTGTGAATCTTGTATAGTTCTTAAAATCAAATGGCGATCCTTGAAACTTTTGTACAACAAAGATTCAGATGTGGTCAAAATATAATTAATGATACTGTAGCGGGTAACTTGTTATGTCAACCCTTTCTTTACCCTAATAGCACACAACGTCCTTGGGACGTACAATTTATGTCCATTTAATGTCGGAACGTCCATGGACTTAATATGTATGTCCTGTGGATGTTTGTTTTTGGACAGTATTAAGACGTCCACGATATATATATATCCATTATTTGTACAATTTATGTACAATGTCCATACCGGATATCCAGTAGTTGTCCGTGATGGATATAATATAACATATCCATACCATAGTCTTAAAACAGTCCCTCGCCGACTTAATACAGGCAATGTCCAAAACATGTCCGGGACAGACACCTAAGAGTGGTCCTCACTCGACATAATATGGACCAAAAGTAAAGCTCCGCCTGAAAGATGGAGACACTTGCGCTGATGCTTCTTAGACACCACGAATAGTATGGTATATCGCGATTTAAAACATCCTATTAAGTCTGCTCCGAGCTCGCTCAACGAGTATAAACGGTGGCTATTATTCACGTAGATGAAGTTTCCGACACGAGCAGGTGTTGAAATAACAATTTCACAATTACAATTGAACTGGTGTGAATAATATAACAAAAAAAATCAATTTCTCTGACGTCCACTGTACCAAAATAGGACGTTCTGTGAATGTCCCAGGGGGATATCCAATGGATGTCCGCGGCGGACGTTCGAATTCAGTTCAAAGTTGTGACATTAGTGCGTCCCTCGGACGTCCATAGAACGTCCAGTGTACCAGAAAAGGATGTCCTAAGGATGTCCGGAATGTCCGAAGAGGACGTCCTATGGATATCTGTAGGACTACTTTGTGTTATTAGGGTATCTCAGTTATTATTAAAAATATAAAAAAGTTTTTTGCAAGTCTTACGGTTTCATAACTAGTTTATAAAACTTGATAGAAAATGTGTTTTGAAATTATACACACATATTTTTACAATTTTAAATTCTCGAAAAGCTAATTTCAGTAAACTAAACACTTGGGGTCTAAAGTAAATAGGTAGTTAGAGTTACAGGGTCTTTGAAGTTAAGTCATTTTTACGTCAAAACGATTGAATATTTAACTAAACGGCTTACATGTAACTATCTAGACTTTTTAGCAACATTCAATAATCGTATATAAAATCATATACAAGGTGACCAAATAAAGAAACTTATGAATTTTTGATCACATCTTTTACTTTTTTTTATAACGCAGAAAATAACCGGTAAAAAGTTAGGATAGGGACATGTAAGCTGTTTTGCCAAATCCGTAATAGTTTTGTTGACACAGAAAACACCCAAGGTTTAAACATTGGTGATTGTTAATACCCTGTAATTCTGTAAATATGTAATTTACACCCCAAGGATTATACTATATTGAAATCAACTTTTAAAGTAAAAAATAAAAACAAGTGATATTAAAAAAAAATCATTTCAAACTAGCTACCTGTGGCCAATATATACCTAGGGTTTGGTAGGCACCATTTATTTAATGGTCCTGCAAATTATCTAAATGATGTTATAGTTAATGAAGAAGATTAAAGAACAACTGAGTATAATTAAGTTATAATACTTTATTCCAATAAACCTAATCAGAAGTGTTAGATTAGATTCGGTGGGGCAACGTGGTTTGGAAGGGGAAGGGAAGGTTGACCTTGGGTACTAACCTGGCATAGAATAATAAAAAGGCTAGCGTTGTATTGGCGCCGTGGCGCGAAGCCATGATTTAAAAATTACACAGGTTAGACACTCAGACGTCCCAAATTCGTCAAAGTTTGCGCATGACGTCAGGCTGGAGTCCAGACTAAATAATTTAACATGGGATTGCATAGGGTTATTAGTTGTATTTCTTTTGCACTTGGGTCAGTTCACTTGGATCACTTTTGAACGGGTCAAAACTGACCACGCAAAAGTACAAATAAAACGCTCCTAACCAAATCAACTGACGTTGTCGTTCCGTTCCTGTCAATTATCATCTGCGACTAGCATCAAAGCACCACAAAAAGATCATCAAGAAATGGCCACCGACACCTATAATTTTCTTCCTCCAGATGACGAATGTTTGGAGAAAATGTATTCCTAAAATTGAACATTAAACATTTAATAAAAATGTACTGAAAAGTATTGTACACTAAAAAGTGATAACTACTTTAATAAAGGTATAAACTTTTTTTACGATTCTGATGTGTTCTGTATTATAAAAACTATTTAATTGCTGGATGTAAAAACCAGAAAATGCCCAATTATGTTATGGCTAATTTTATCGTTAAACTAATTGTCAAATATGTAACAAATAAAATACTTTAGATTAACTTTAGTGATTTTATAAATGTTTAATCAAAAAATTATTTAAAAAAAGTGATTTCAAATAGCTTACTTATATTATCAGTGAAACTTTTTGATACACATACATTGTTATTGCAGGTTTATGTTACTTAGGTTTTCATATACCTAGTGCTTAATTTACACTCTAGAACGAATATGGCAAATGTAAATACGAGTATAACTTAGATTTACAGTCATACAAGTTGGTATGTAAAATAAATGTTATAAACTTTTTCATAACTTGTGAAGTGCTTTATTGTCATTATTGAATAAATTGCTAACTAATAAATGAATTTAGAATACGTAACTACTTAAAACTATTACACAATACATCTTAAAGAACTTTTTTTGTATTATTTAAAATAAAGTCTAAAAATGTTAACATGTTTATTCATATAAAACTTACTGTTTTTGTAATAAAGGGCACTTCGAAAATCGAAAAAACTTTGTACTGTTTTTAGAGCGAGTATTACTTTTACACCAAACATAGCGCAATACATTTTTAATCAGTTTATAGGTGAAATTAAATAAAAATATGTCAAAAAAGATAATAACCTCATATAATGACACATTAAAAATTTTTGATGGGCACCAGGTGACGTCACACACCCTGCGCAATGTCTAACCTGATATACTTCAACCATGGCGCGAAACCATGTGTTAATACCATGTAAATAAAACAAGTAAATATCATTGCATAAAAAGCATGTCATTTCAAATCACTATAACACAAAACTGCGGTGCCAAAGGTATGTTTTTGAATCGAACTTATCATTCTACGTAAAAATACCTTTCTAATGACATATAACTCATTGGTGTCGAGGGTGGGTCTAAAACCCCTATAAAAATGCCCATTGTCCTTTAAAGGAAATATTAGTTTATTTGGTGAATTCTGGATAATATTCCAGTTAAACCTATCCACAGGTCATCTAATTGAACCAACGGAAAATTTCTGGGTTTCACATTTCTTTCTCTGCGTATATCCTCAACATATCCACTCTCTGAAGATTCCATTAAATAAACTCTGTCGATAACGTCCAGTCTATTAAGACTATTCATTTTAAATTCAATTTTGGAGCAGAATTCAACTCGTAAAAACGATTTATTTTTTTGCTCTTCTATATTGCTGCCAATAGCCAATCCTCAACTGAGTAATAAATCCAACTTTAACAGTCAGTTAATTAGATTACCAAGCCAAAATTATACTTTAATAAGCTGTTAGCCATAATTTAGTGATGGTGAATATCAAAAAAGAACTTAACTGAGTGAACAATTTAACAGCAGTCTATTAAAGGTTGGTGAAAACGGCTGTAATAGTTGTTTTCTAACAGTTTTATCATCAATACAGCGTTACCAAATTTTACTAAAATTTAATATTGAGCTATATATTATAATAAATTAGAAAAATACTTTTTATTTTTTAGGGACATATGAAAACTCACAGCAATGACCGGAAACACGAATGTATTATATGCTTGCAGAAGTTTTTTGATTCAAAAACATTAAAAAACCACCTTCATACGCATTTAGGACAGAAGCCGTATTGTTGTCAATATTGTGGCAAAAAATTTTCACAAAACGGAGCTCTTTTGACCCATGTCAAACATTGTCACAATCAATAAATAATTTACTTGAACTGTTTTTATTTTATTAAATTTTCTATTCTTGATATTAATACTAATAAAATTTTATAAATTAGAATAGAAAATATCAAAAAGTATTCTATTCTGATAAATAATTTAATAACCATATTAAATTGGAAAATTAAGCATAATAAAGTAATTTTTTTCTTAATGAAAGTTTCTAAATCTAAGAAATTTTATTAAATTTATGACCGTAATAAGTACATCTGTACTATTTATTCCTTTAAAAATATATTTTGGCAATTAGGATACATTTATTAAAGAAAAATATACAAAGAAAATTCCAAATTTAACAAAACAAAGTAAAAAAATCTAAAATATAATTTAATTCTAGTTACTAGGAATCACATCGTTTATCCATTTCAGATACGCATCGTTACCATTTTGAATAGGAAGTGAAATAACTTCACATACTGTATATGGATGATTAGCCTTAACATAATCAGTCAAATTATTTACTTTAGAAGTCCTGGTCTTAATCATCATCAGCACCTCAGAATTTTCATCAATTTTTCCTTCCCACTCGTATATAGAAATAATTTTTGGTATTATATTAACGCAAGCGGCAAGTTTGTTTGAAACCAGTCCAGTAGCTAGTTCTTTAGCGACCTCCTCACTCGGAGCTGTAACGTAAGCTACGGAATGTTCGCCAGGTAGAATGGAAGATGCTTTATTAAAATTTGAAATCTCTCCAGACATTTCCTTGGCCGCTGTAACTGAATATCGCCGAAAAACCCTAAAAATACACATAATTTATGCTGAAATAACCGAAACTTACATATTTAAAGGATAATCTTTCAATTAAATAAAATATAACCTTAATTTAAGCTGAAATAACTGAAACTTAAAAAGATTATATTTGTAGTAACATACCCACAAAATAATGTTGTAAATAATAAGCCTTTTTGTATTATCATTCCAATGATTATTTTTATTTTTGAAGGTAATTTTACTTACCAAATATTTGGTTATAAATGCGCAAGATAAAATAATAAAGTTTGATTGATTATCAAACGTCAAATCAAATCTGTCAGTATACAATAGAAATGTAGACAACCCAAAAATCATTATGGAGAAACACAAATTGCCTATAGACCTTGTCCTTAGAAGTGGAAGCGACACCGCTCGGTCGATAGCGGTACTTTTTTTATTAATGGTCGTATTTATAGTTGAGACCATTGTAAATAGTATGGAGGGTATACGCTCCATAGTATATAGACTTCCTAGTAGGATACCCTACGTGTAATTATTGTTGGAGCCACTTGCGAGCGACATCTATCATAAATTTTGTTAACTTGACACTATTTTAGCCTATACAGATACAATGGGAGGAGGAAATTCTAACTAATGAGTATGGCAATATAAAGTGCCAGAAACATATTTAGGGGTCGATTCTTACATTTATATTAATAAAAAATAATAAACAGCCTAAGTAAAATTAATAATTTACTTTTGTAGGAAATTTTATGTTCTACAATTTTTACTTATTCTAATTTTTCATAAAAATGCATATTTTTGGCTAAAAATTTAAAATTAATGGTATTTTTTCAATTTTTTAATTTTAGTATTTACCATTAAAAAAATTTCACAACTTATCCCTTTCACAACTTTTTATAAATTGTTACCAAATTTGACAGGGAGGTATTTAGGTAAGAAATATGATTTTATTTATTATTTTACATTTTATAGGGGCACCATATGAGCGATATCTGATGACGAAATTAGGCCAGAACTTTTTTAAAGAAACGTTCTGATAATATGCGTTGTGTCAATATGTTTATACCTGTTTGAACTCGATTACTTTAACCTTTTTCAAATCACTTACGATAAAATGAGTTTCCTTACACAGATACAGGGTGTTTTATTTCAAAATTAAAAAACACTATGTATCTCGGTAAGACAAAGCACATTTTTTCTATGTGTTTTATGTTAAAACTCCATATTTTAAGATGAGGATTCTCCAGTTATTTTTCTCGAAAACGGTTGAAGTTAACGAGTTCAAAAAGATATAACAAATTATCAAAAAGTTTCTTTAAAAAAGTAAGGGCCTAATTTCATCATCAAATAAATATCAATTAAATGTCACCAATAAATATTAATTAAATATAACAAATAAATATTAATTAAACGTCAGTGCAATGTTAATAAAATATTAAGAAGTTGTATTTGTGACATCCATTAAACATTTTTGTAATATTTCAATTTACAACGTTTACAATTCAATATTAAAAAGCGGCACAAAGTGCAGTTGTAACAATAACGATAATGTAACATTAAATGTATCTTAATTAAATATAACGGAATCACAATGTATTATTGTAACAACGTTGAAATTGTGTTATTTGGTTTACTGAATTTTACACGCTTTTAATAAAAGGATAGTATAAATAACAATTCTAATTTACGGAGAGTAAATTGCAGAGTTGAAGGACAAAAATTCAGTATCCATTGATGAATACTTACACAAAGTGTCTCATTTGAAAAAACTGTAATGAAAGATTTTGGAATGTCAAATGTATTTTAGATCCAAAAATAAAAATAAAAAATTTAAAACTGAGTTTAAAAAAATCTACAGTTTATTGTCTTTGTACATTGGTAATTTTAAAACTTGTGATTTTTTTAAAAATGTCGTGCTCACCCTGTATACCTGAAAATAATTTTAAAATATTTGCTTTTAAGAGCTATTGCCCCGATGAGTCAAGTAAAAATACCGAAAAAGGTGCGCTGCGATATTTTTTAATATAAAATTCAAAAATTTTTAAAATAACATTTTATTTTCACTTTCTCAATCCATTATTTTATTACAATTTAATAAAATATTCTGTAGTCAAAAGTTTGACATTTCAATTTAAATTATTAATTTGACTTTTAGATGACAGTCACGGCTTACTAAGAAAATGGATAAAATTTATAATCGTTATATCACAATGGTTAAGTATAGGAAGAGCGGTGATAAAAAGTAGTGAATAATGATTATTCACTGCTAATAGTGTATAATATATACCATTTTAAGTTAGAAAATTCTTCAAAAATGGCTTCATTATAAAACAGTCGTGGACAAAATAATTTTTTTTCCATAGACATTCATGTGATACCAATTATCTACAAACTGCTTGAACTTTTTTTTTATTAGATTAATAGTAAACTCACAATCCTTAAAACGCCGACCCATGGTCACATGTAAATTAATTTTTTTTTCTACGGCTATAATACAAAACTGCTCTTTCTTAACTGTTCTTGATAGATCAATGAGGTACATTGGATGTCTCCAATTTCATTTCCGTATCTGATAACACAATAATTTATTGTGTAATTATTTCAATGAATCAGGTCTTTCATGGAATGTCAATTTCAAGTAATGACAGTTCTATTTTCGTATATTTATATAGCTGTGCCCCAAATCAGGCATGTTTAAGTTTAATTCTAGAATTATCTAAGGAAAAATATGAAAAGTCCTACAAATCATTTTTCAAAACTTCTCATTTATACTAAGTGTAATTGATATTTTAATTGTACCTAAATAGAAATTTTGAATGACGTTAAATTTGAAATTCATGTTATTTGTTAAATCATTTCGCTATTATCTATTACAGCCGTAGAAAAAGTATAGTGTTTAACTCTCATGGAATGCTAATTTCCCACTCGTATGATTTGCAGCATTCGCCTGCGGCTCGTGCTGCAAACTTCATACTCGTGGGAAATAACTACCATTCCTTGCTCGTTAAACAATATACTATTTCTTGATCATATTGAGTTTTTTGTTTATATTTTAATGTTGTCCGGTAATCCTTAAAACACACTTTTGGTATAAAAAAAAATCAAAAACCTATTTTGAAAATTGTAACTTTTATATCAAAAATGCGTTTTTCGGTATTTCTAGCCGACTCACTTCGGCAATAGCTCTTAAGCACCATTAATAGATACCTTTCAAATAAATCTGTAAGTTTTACACAATATAAGAGTTATAGAACTACGACAGAGGTTTACCGAACCCTGTATATAAAATCTCAAAAATATATTATTACCTACGTATGCTGTAAAATTGATAAACAACACAAAATAAAAATATAATATAATGCGGATCTGACCTGACCAAAAAGGGAAAACTAGGTATTTAAATAATTGTTCAAGGTCAGCGGATCCAACCCTCGACAAGCGATTATGTCCCTTAACAGCAAGCTGGCATCCAAATACAAGTGCTGCCATCTAGACTCAGCCTCCATCTCGGTCCAACGTAGTCTCCATAAGAGTATCCTACTAGGAAGTATATATACAATGTCGAGACTTGAGCCCGAGCTCGAGCTTGAGAACGCCTTGAGACGAGAACGTATTTCATAGTCGAATCTCGAGACCCACAGCTTGAGAAAAGCTGAAACTGCGCATGTGCGAGTGGAGTCTTGCTCAAGACAGCCTGCGACCTGTCTTGAGCTCGACTTGAGACGCGGTTTCTGACATTTGTCTTGTTATTTGTGGTTAGATTGTGTTTGTAATAGAATAAAAATTTTAATAGTGATTAGTGAAAATGAATTATAGAGAACACGAGGATTTTTTGGAATTTCTTAATTATGTGGAGGAAAATATGCCAAACGATAGGATTCCAAAAAGATACATACAAATTTAGCGAAGGGTTACCAATTCCGACACTATTGCAATTATTAACATGTTTGCGATATTATGCTACTGGAAATTTTCAAGTAAGTTTTATTTTGAATAAATATCTTGTGAAAATGATAAAAAAATTGTTTTAGCTGGTCAGTGGAGATCTACGGGGCATAAGCCAGCCGACTGTTTCCTTCACAATAAAAAGGGTTTCAGAATGTATTGCTGAGCGGTTGCGAGAATTTATATATCAATAGCCAGGCAGCAGAAGAGACAAAATATCATAATGTTTCAGGCTGAAACAAATTGTTTTATGTAAATTTTGATATAATTATCGACATCAAGGAACAAATTTTTATTTAAATTAAGAATATACTTACTTTTATATAATTATAATTTTAATTTATAAAAAAATTCTAATAAGTCCAAAAAAGTCCGAAATTCACACACAAACAATAAAGAAAATAGCCAAAATATATACAAACCACTCCATAATGTAATGAAAAAGAATATAAACACACTATTTTTATTAAAAAAACACCAATGAAATTCGAGTATATAGTAGAGACTTGTTCCCGAAGCGAGTTCCTATAACTTGTTATGAACATACTGAGTTGCGCATTATAAAAATAATGGACCAGGAGTCAGCGCAGTAGAAAATAATGGAAGAGTTATTTTATACTGCGCAACTCAGTATGTTCATAACATGTTAGAAACTCGCTACGGGAACAAACCTACTACTAAATCAAGCCATGTGGACTGACGCACAGGCAGCCGCGGGACCGCGTGGCCATGCGTATTGATGTATAACGCACTCAGTGACGCGCGCGCTTGAGCTACATTTAAAATTATTATATGGACAGTAAGCGAGCACTTTTTTGTCGGGCAAAGTGATTTTCTGCTTTTGGGACATAATCTTCCACGTAAAAAAAAATGTAATCTTAGTCATCAGAAAAGTAAAATGACAGGAGCGATGTGTTGAGATTGGCAGACTGGACCATGGCGGGCACTTTTTTGTCTTCCAAACTGATTTTCTGTGTTTTTGGGACATAATCTATCACTTAAAAAAAATTATTCGTAGTCATAAGAAAAGTAAAATGCCAGGAGCGTCATGTTTAGCTTTGACTAGAGCGAAAAGTTGGTAAATCTATAACATGAAAATTTCAAGAAACGGTAGACTGGTTTATAGCAAGCGATTGCGTCTACCCTAACAACACAAGTACATCCAAGGGACGTCCTTCATTTGCTACTGGGACATCCCTGGGATATCTTTCATTGGGACATAGTACGTATACTAGGGACGTCCCAGAGACATCTACTTTCCGACAAAAAGGACATATATGGGATGTTCTTCTGGTACGTTCCAGGGATGTACAAAGTTAAAACAAAGGACATCAAAGGGACACTCTAGGAATGTTCCAGGGACATCATTGGGATATATGCGAGGACTTCCTCGAATGTTCTGTTTTTTTTTTCAATATTAATTTAATATGAAATGTTTCTTGGAAAATGTGGAAAAAAACTAAATCCAAAGATGTTCAATACAAAACAACTTTACTGCAAATATGAAATTACTGGTTTTAGCCTTGAGGATACTTTCCTTATAATATCCATTGTGTTAATATGTACTTAATATATTGATAAATATACCATATATAAACCTCGCATAAAGAAAATATTCAGAATTGAATAAACCCATTGGAACAATCAAGTCTTTGATCCAAAAGAGGAAAGAGTACATTGATACCTTGATTATTGTTATACCAACCTTAAACTCAACTTATTATTTCAATTTTACAACTATAAAATACACAACATTAACTAATCAACAAAATAAAACAAAAATCGTCATTACAACAAATCTTTTTATACCTTTGTACATAAAACAAAAAGAGTTAGAAATGAGACGTGCACATTAGGGAAAGTGAGATTAACGTTGTTGACAGACTAAACAATGTTGCCAAAGCCAGAAACCGGATAAAAAAACTGAAACGAAATTTATTTGAGATTTGTGTATAATTTGTATCATCCTTGGATATTCAGATTAAGGGTATTATGCATTAACAATATTTGCTAATGCGAAACAGTCACATATCCCAGAAATTCTTAAACTATTTTTTTCAATTTCTTCATAAGAAGAAAACAAGATTTTTAAACAAAAATATGAACTTTAAATCTTGAATTAATATTTTAATGAGTTTCGATATTTCTTATGTGAATGTATATCAGAAATATCAGGGACATGAAAGGGACAACCTATGGATATGCCAGATGGGATGCCCTCTACAACCTCTGCGGGACATCCACTGGATGTCCCAATCATATCCTTATACCGCGGTACATAAAAAGGACATACCTAGGATATACTTGTGTTGTTAGGGTAATTGCACATTCGTAACAATGACCCGACAAAGTGCATTTTATCCCACGGACTATTACTGCCGATTTCGGATAAATAATATTTAAACTTGAAGAGGAGAGTATTATAAGGGACAAGATATTTGAGAAAACATTTGAAACCTCTTTATCAGAAAATAATCTATAATCAGTTGCAATCATAAACAATTAGTGCAGGGTTGGCTCCGTTATAGTTTGTGTTGAACAAGTGGGTGACAAATAGAAAGTCTTAACGAAATATTTATTTTTTCTATTTACAGTTACAAATTGATAGGTCAAATAGGAACAAATAAAATTCTATTATAAACTGTATAAACAAAACCTTACCTTTAATTTTATGACATTATTATGGTATTATACGTTTACTTTTAGCATTAATAGGGTATATTAGTGAAATATTGTAAATAACTATATCTATTAACGTGAAAATGTGGCGTCCGTGGAAGAATATCAACGAAACAGGCGATAATGAAGAAAGTGAAATATCACCGATTCATTTTGTAATTGAACCTATTTCAGGACCAAATAATGAACGTTACGTTTCTAATAAAAAACATTTAAGTGAAGAATTCCAAAATCTAGTGCTTAACGTGTCCGAAGGTCTCTATACGCAAATGAAAAAGTCTGAAGCACTTGATCAAACTGTTTTTTTAACAAGTTTCTCTTTCAACAGTATATAGGCTTATAAAACTGGCGTCAAAAATTGAAAAACAAGAAAAGACTCTGGTACTTTTAAAAAGATTGAAGCTCACCTTTGAAGACCTATGTGTTATATAATAAATGTTTGCATCCAACATTATGCCCATTTTGGACAATTTATTAGCCACTTTGAAATAAAAGTTTATAATCGAAGACTGTTCAACCATTGGGAAGATTTTTAAAAGAGCATGGCTTCAGATATAAAATTGTTAATAAAAGGCAAGCAATAATAGAGAGTACACGGTTGATAAAGTGGAGGAATGAATATATTGAGAAAATTACGGATTGTCGAATCAGTCAAGGCAAAAAAATATATTATTTAGATGAAACGTGGTTTGATAGCCATGATACAATTCGGAGAGCTTGGACAGATAACTCAAAGAAATGTAGAGCTAATGTTCCACACAATAGGGGTAAATGAATTTGCATATTGCACTGTGGTGGAACAAACGGATGTGTAGATGAGGCCTTGTTGTTAACGTCAAAAAATATTAAGGACAGCAGTTTAGACTACCATCAAGATATTGAAAGCACACTATTTGTGTCCTGGTTTGAAGAATCATTGTTAGCAAAAATAAAGCCAAACAGTGTAATAGTATTAGATAACACGTCGTTTCATTCTAGACAGACTAGAAAAATCCCTACTAAATATTCTAATAAGGCCACCGTTCAAGAATTTTTAGAAGCAGATCTATACCATGAGGAACACTAGATAAAAGCTCAATAGAAGTATTAAATGTAAAAATAATAACAAAAAAATATTTTGTAGATAAAACGGCAGTTAAAAATGGTCATTCCGTCCTTCGTTTGCCACATTATTGTGTACTAAATCCAATAGAATTATTATGGTCTCAATTAAATGTAATGTTAGAAAACATAACACTTCTCCTAAAAATGCTGAAAGTGTTGTAACTCTAATCCAAAAGGAATTTAAAAATATTAGTGCTGATATAACTGGAAAAACGCAATCAATCATGTAATAAAAATCGAGATAGAATACATGAAGAATGTTCCAAGTTTGCGAAAAATTATAATTAATTTAAATGATACCGAGTCTCTGAAGATGATTTTGAATTAGAATAGGTGTGTACATATAATTTAATATTTTTTGTGACTACAAAGAATAATTCTTGTGTTAGTTAAACAAATATTTCTGCGAGTCTTATTGTAAATATTTTTTTTGACTATAGGCTGCTGCAATGCGGTCGCTTTAATATATCACAATTTATTTTTTATATTTAAGGCGCCATAAATAAACATCGTTCTTCCTTGATCTGGTTATTTCTTATTTATTTTTAAGTACAAATTCTTAAATGTTGTTCTTTATGTTCTTATCTTTCCCAAATAGTCTATTAATAATTTGTGGAATTCCATTTATTTTATTTTACATAATGAATTATTAATAGTCGGATGAAGCCTACCCTGTTATACATCCAGCGCTGTGTCATAATCCATTTACAACTGATTATTTTCACATACAGAATCTTCAATTTTTGTCTCAAATATCTTATCCCTTATAATACTACTATGTATAAAAGTAAAGACAATTTAGTAAAATTCCTTTTAATAAGATTCGGCTTAGCGCTTTCGGTCAAGACATTTCACAATGAGGGTTTTCAAACCTGTTTAAGTAACTTTCGCCTTAAAACAATAATTATTATTTAAAAATTTATTATCATATGGTTCAACCCTTGGAATTGTTAACCACTTCAAGGTCCCAGTAAACACAACAACGTTGATTTAACCTTTTTTATAACCAGAAACCATCCAATGAAAACGTTTATTTGGACGTTGAAGTCACGTAGAATTGTCGCCCAAAACAACGTTAGAAATAACGTGTTAATAAACGTTATTTCAACTAGGTGTCAAAACCGGTAGTAAACGTTGTCAAACTGATAAAAAAAACGGTTATTTCAATATGATGAATCCTCTCGATTCGATATATTAGCCACGGGTTATCGACGTTATTTATACGTGAATTTAATTCGTTACAGCTACGTAAAAATATTAACTCAATATAACGTTAAAATTACGTAGAATTGTCTATGAAAAATAACATTTGTATATACCACTTTCGTCCCATGAAATATATTGGTAACGGAGTTCTCCACGTTATTTATAAGTAAATTTAAAACGTTAGGGTTACGTAAGAATATTAACATAATATAACGTTATGTTAATCACGTAGAATTCTCTATGAAAAATAACGTTATTTTTATGTATCAGTACTACGTTAAATATATATCGCAATCTTAAATATTTACTTAAATACAGCTGATCTATTTCTATTTTTTAAGCCCAAATATTAGGAAATGGATCGTTGACCAGCTTATTCTGAGCTGTTCAGAATGAAAATAAAACTAATACATACCACATATAATTTTTTTTTAATAATCAAAGGAACACAAACTTAAGTTTATTCTATTCTTGAATTCTTCAATTTTCATTCATCATTCCTGGTGATTACCTACAAAATAAATAACATTCTCAGTTACCTGTAATATTTGTAAACATTTAGAAATTCGTAAAAAAAACCTCAGGCAACAGAAATAGTTCCAGATGCATCGTTACATTCTATTTAGATATATTTTCTTTGCCATTTTGCGGTATTTTATATTTTAACAAAAATTAAAAATATTAAAAATGGAACACCTTGTATTTGATCACATTTTTGTAATCTTCTTGAAGATATGTGATTTCAACAACCTATAATACTTGGTATTTAATTAAGAAAGTACATGGTGTTGAAAATCGCCTATTTTTCAACTTTACGTTACTTTTACGACAAAGCTAATGAATATTTGCAAAACTTTTCAACAGTTCTGCACTGTTGTTACAGAAAAACTTATACAAGGGGAGATCCAAAAATTTATAATTTTCGTTATTTGGGACCACTTTGTAAAGTATTTCAGTAATATCAATGCAGAACTGTTTAAAAGCTTAGCTAAATATTCATTAGTTTTATCGTAACAGTAACGTAAAGTTAAAAAATAGACGATTTTCAACACCCTGTAGCTCCGTAATTAGATACTTTAGATGCAGTGTACAACTGCTACCAAACAATGCAACTTTGTCGTTTTTATTTCACAAAATAATTAATAGCTTTAAATTAAAAATTTGACACCCAGGAATATCTTAACAATAAACCCGGCCCTGTAAAAGGGGATACTCAATTTTATTTAAAAATAATAAGCCATTGAGGAGATCCTTAAGTGTTCTATACTTATACTAACCCGATCATATATACAAGCACTGATATTTATTCTTAAAGAATTCAGAACATGGATTATTATCAAAAATTTGATTACAGGTTAATAATTTATTGATTTAAGTGAGTATTTACCTCTGCTTTAGCTTTAGCCTTTGTGTAACGTGTCTTTGCATATTTAAGCCAGTCCTTGACCGTGTTTTCCACCGCCACCATATTTTTTTCTGCTCCAGGGAAATGTTTAATGGATGCGGTCTACTTCTGTAACACTTATAAATTTACCAAAGACAATTAAGTAGGTATCTGGAATAATAAAAATTATTAATTCGGATTGATGATTTAAAATGGCGGCAACTAATTGATTTGAAAGTCAAAAACACAAATGAGAATAAAACTGCACTCGTTCACATTGAGAGTGAAGAAGACGTTAAACATAAAGCACTAAAAACACTTGTTCATATTCCTAGACTTCAATTAAAAACGTTTTTAATTAACTTTTAAGATTTCAATTTGTCTATTTATATGCGACACTGATGTCGTTTTCATTTGTTTTTTATTGGGAGGTATCCCCCTTTGTGACGCTGAAGGTGGTCATTGCCGACAGCGCTAAGCCGAATCTTATTACAAGCAATTTTACTAAATTGTCTTTACTTTTACATATAGTAGTACTCCCATCTCCAAGTTTATTCATTTAATATGTACTCCAGGTCTATTATTTTATAAATAATATTTACTTTGTTTATGACTTCATATTAAACCCAAGTAACTGATTGGAGTGCGATGAGAAAAAATGAATATATCAATATAAAATTAAAGGATTTTTAATGGTCTGATTTTTCTATTTTATAGTCCAAACATTCTTTGTTCCTAAAGTCTTATTTACTCTATTAATTTGAGAAATAGAAAATGAAAGTCCAATAAATACAATAAATAAATATATTAATACCAAATACAGTCTATACAGATCATTAAAATTAATTCAGTCAGTTATAATAAGAAAATTAATTTCTTAAAATTCGCATTTTATATAAAACAATATTTATTATTACAAAATATATTAGTTAACTTTTTAAACAGCGACTTACAGTAACAGTACATTTGTACATTGGACCCTTTAGCGCAGTAAGAAGTCGGTGCATATCTATCCAACCTGTTAATTTCCTTCAATTCCATTTTTACTCTATTTTGAAGAGTCACTTTGATGGTAGCTTCGAAATTAGCTTCGGGATTAGTAACAATGCCGATAACGTAGTTTTCTTCAGACTCAGGTTTAATGATTAATTTTTTAATGTGAGAAATTTTGTCTAAAGAAAATGAAATACACTCGTTTGAAACAGATCCATAGGATCTGATAAGTTTATTAAGTTCACTAATAAAGAAAGCGGCTATTTGTTTAGCCATAGTTGTATCCTTGTCGAATTTCTCGTATTTGGAACATGTACAATAATGTTCGGGGATTCCTGCGTCTGGACAAGTTCGGTTTGATTCCAGTTTATTTAGTAAAGATTGACAGTGAGGACAACCTTGGGCTGGTTGTTGAACAAAATGTGGATTATAGAGAGATATTACGTGTTGTAGTGTCATGTATAAATCGTAGGGAGATGTCAGTCTTTCGGTGTTTTCCAAGATATTGTGATATTCTTCAATGTGAGATTTCCTAAATTAGAAAAAAATATCAAAAGTGTACAGATGTAAATGAAGGTAAATTTATTTTTCACACCCTGTATTAATATTTTTTCAGATAATGCTAAATCTACGTAAAATTAATATTTTTTCTTCATAATCGGTTTCATTAGTTTGTTCGAAAATTGTATTCATAATAAAAATTTCTAAATCAAAATAATATTATTACATTGGAAAAAATATCAAAAATATACAGGGTGATTGAAATAATACATAAATTATTAAAAAAAATCATGTACATAATATTTTCTAATTTTAATAAAATAAAAAATGATGTAAAACTACCTGAAATTTTCAGGTATCCAAATATAAATAAATGGAAGTCTTTCCTCTAACCACCCAGTTGGCGTAAGTCTGATTTTACCAAATCTAAAACCATGATCACTATAAAAAATTATAATGGTATTTTTTAAGTGTCCATTACTAGCTAACTTTTTAAAAAACATTTCAAAATCTTCGTCCATGGAAGAAGGGCAATTTACGTCTTCATGGCTAAAAAAACATATATAAGTAACAACATTTTTAGGATTTTTTTACCTTTACCTGAAAGTGTTCATCCAGAACATGCCAAAACCTGGTGTTTTTTCTTTTATAGCGTCCAAAAAATCTGATATTAAATTTTGCATTCTTATTCCAGTTTTTTCAGGTCCTGTGCAATGAGGTTTTAAGCATAAATATTTCGGTGTTAATTGTTCGATCGTCAAAAAATAAGGACGGAAGTAAAAATCTGTTGGTGGAGATACGAACCCAGCTTTGTTACTGTTAAAAGTACCTAAAAATAGTAGACTACAACAATTGTGCAATAAAAATAAATCCAGTTTTTTTCATAGTAAACGTGTCAATTTTTGGAAAAGATGTAACAATGATAAAACAGAATCTAAAAAACCTTTTATTTACAACCATATATGTAATGTTGTCATTCCTAACTTTGTACATTGAAGGTTGGGAAGTGTCACATTACACACCTCTACTTCCCGCCCTCACTTTCCCTCATATGAATATTTTTTTATATTTAAATAAATAACACATGTACCGATGCCTACTTTTCTCTGGCACCAAACCAATATATTTACTTGATTATTCTTAGAAAACCTCATGTTTGGTAATTTGTCGTTAAACATAATATTGTAATTATATGTTCAGAACTAAACACAGATTTATTAATTTTGATCGAAATATGATGGTTGTAAATAAAATAGTATACAAACCTCGGTAGGAAGCTTAATTCCTCTCTCGAGATTATAGCTAACCTCGACGCTACGCGTCTCGGTTAACTAACTAATCTCACGACAGTAATCAAACACTTCCCACCTCGGTGTGTAATATACTATTGCAAACACATTTTGCAACACATGATCCAGTGAAAGTTTAGGAGAAAGGATCATGGGTCTGCTAGAGGTTGGATATCTTTCAATGAAGAAAATCAATCTTTGTTTTGTATGGCTTGTTTGGCATTTTCAGCTCCAAGAGATATCGAAGGTTTTGTTGATGGTTTTACTGACAGAAAACATATATTCACCAAAGAGCGGAAGAACACGAGGAAAGCGATCTCACAGAAGTGTGATGAGGTTTATTTTTTGAGGGTGAATAAAGCGGACATTGTATAATTAGTATTTTCAAATCAGATAAGGGCTAGGTAAGACCAAGTTACGAAAAGAAGGCTGGTTATGGAAAGGATTGTTGATGTTATTAAATTAATAGGAAATGTGGGTTGAGCTAAAAAGACCATAGTGAAAGTGCTTATTCACTTCATGATGAACTAGCTGATCGTGGAAACTTTTTATAAATAATATTGCTTCCGGAAAAGTTTGATGATATTACGAAGGATCACGTGGGTTTGTCCATTGGAAAAAGCCGAGCTGTAGATGCTGCAAATAAAGCCAAAAGAAAAAAAACTTGGTAGTGAAAAAAAGTCTAAGGGACGTGGAAACTTGGGGACTATGTTGTCTAAAAATACCATTAACAATGTGATTATTGACGTTATTAGTAGTGGTGTTAAAGAAGTAAACGAAGCTAAGCTGTTTTCCATTTAAAGAGACATCACATAAGACATTTCTTATGAGATTTTACTATACAACAGGAGATTCAATGCAAAAACTCTTCTGGAAGTATTAACCAATAACATTCAGGTGATTAACTGCAATGACAGTTCAACAGACGTTGCTGCAATTATGCAAGGCCAGTACAAGGGCTTGTCTACCAAACTGAGAAATGAGTCTCCTGAACATATTTATTCATTATGCCCACATTTTAAATTTGGTCATGGCTGGTTGATACAACTAACTCTGTTATTAATAGTTCATCGCTCTTTTCTTTGCTAAATGATACTGCTGTCTTCATTCCTGTTCCCATATTCGTATGGATGTTTGGGAAGACTTGACTAAAGGTGGAAATCGACAAAGAAGACTAAATACAGTTGGGGAGACACGATGGTGGTCAAATAATAAATTTCTTACAAATGTGTTTGATACGGACGGACTTTTACGGTATGAAACAATACTTACGGCTTTTGTGTTCCTCTTTCCAACTACTCGCAAACTTCTGGACTTGATATTTTCAAAGCTCATCAATTTGTTCAAAATGTAATTAACAAACTGGAAGACTTACGATCTACCTTTGAAAATGGCAAGGAAAAAGCAGACGATTTTGTCTGCTAGATTAAGACTAAACTGACTGAACGTAATGTTGAAGCTGATTTATAATCTGAACTTCCTACGAAAAGAATAAGAAGCAAGAAGATGATTCCTGGCGAAAAGTCTCGAGATGAGTTTTTTTGAAAATCCAAGCGATGTTTACAAAGTCCAGGTATTTTTTGTTATTGTGGACACTGCTACAGCCAGTATTAAAAGACGATTTGATTCTTATTCCCAAAGACTGTTTGTTGACTTGTACTTACTAGATCTAAAAAACTATTCAAGACATAAAAACTACGAAAGACATGCCACCACAAGTTTTTCAAGAATTCAGCCAAAAACTTTGATGATAACTGGGATACTATCGAAAGGTCTAGTTTGGAAGCGTATGCTATTGAAAAAGATGATCCCGATAACGAAGATGAAGACCTCATGGAAAACGATCAACAACTTTCATCAGCATCAACCAAGATTTGCAATAGGCAGGTCCGACATTTCTGTTTTTTAACTGAAATCGAGATTTTGTTATTTGAAAACGATCAAAAAAAAATTGAGGGAAAATATTAATATTTACGTTCGCTGTAAGCATTTTAAAATCAACGATCGACGAAAGGCTGGAAAACGGTACCTGTACGTGAGACTAGACCGGTGACGTCAGTAGCCATGAACGGTTCGCCCCTGACCCACTGCTGCGCTGTATTCACACACATTTTACAGGGTTACGGTTTTTAGTAAATTTCCTACTAAATTAGTAGATTTTTAAGAAAAATGAGGGTGTTTGGTAGAATTTTAGTAGAATTGATAATAGGCAGGTTCGATATTTTTTTAACTGAAATCGATTTATTTTTTTATTATAAAACGATCAAAAAAAAAATTGAGCGCAAAATATTAATATTTACGTCCGCTGTAAAATTCAGTAGATTTTTCAGATTTGAATTTAAAACTATATTTTATCGCTATCTATCTATGGTATATTTAAGACTAGTGTCTCATCGCATAAAAAATATTTTGTATCATCCAAACGTGACACGTGATTTGCTTAGATAAGTAGTTTGAACAAACATAAGTATGAGCTCTAGTAGCAGCGTGGAATAGTGCTGGTTAGTGGTGCGATAGGTCCGAGTATCGAATCCCGCACACAGCATATCTTTTTTTTGGTTTTTTCGATCGTTTTTTAATAAAAAAACATATCGATTTCAGTTAAAAAAAATGTCGAATCTGCCTATTATCAATTCTACTAAAATTCTACTAAACACCCTCATTTTTCTTAAAATTCTAATAATTTAGTAGAAAATTTACTAAAAACGGTGACCCTGTAAAATGTGTTTGTATCGTGAAGAGAAGTTTTTCTGTTTTAAAGTACATTTTTTTTTTGTTCAGATATTTAACTTTTAGATTACATTCTTTGTCTTTGGTTGTAATTTTTCAAGTGTTTGTAATAAAAAAACAGCTTTGTAAACGAATATCAAGCCTCTTAATATAGTCCCAGATAGCCTTAAAAACCTCCCAGACTCCCCGATGGCAGGGCTTTGAGGGCCGGTCTGATGGAGAAACTTCCAGGCCGAAATTTCTTCCCAGTCCGACCCTGAACTCATACCGTCATTTTAGATGTTTTCTTAATTAGTAAAAAGATGCTTACTCAATTTTAAAAATTTTCCAACTGATATTTTCTTTATTACTCGAAATTACTAGATATGCTATGCTTACCGATCGTTGGCGTATCCTCGGCATAAGCGGTACTGTAATTATTACTTTTAAACATTTTCCAAATAAAATTACAAGATTCTAATTGTTTTGAATCGTACGGGTTACAATCACTAGGAATAAAATCTTGACTGTAGGAAAATTTGGCGCCGGCAAGCGTAGCTATAATATTAGGAAAAGTGTTATCTTCAACTTTATTGTATCCTTTCAAGCTGATCCAGCCAGTGTCTCCTAATTGTCGGTATGTATTCGGCATGGTTCTGATAAAGTTTGACCTTGAAACACCGTCTATACCTAAATATATAAAAAGTATTAACATAGAGTAATTGTTTTGAATATTTTAACATCACTGTAGTTCTAACCTATGAGGATGACATTGGGATCTTTTTTGTTTGATACTTCTTCTGGTGACTTCAAGATGGCGTGGACATTTTCATACACGGTACGAAATAGATTTGTACATTTTACTTTGATTACTTCTTCTTCTATACTAATACTGTCTTTAAACGGTATACATTCTGAAAAACTGATAAAATATAAATAAATAAAATAAACCAAGAAATATTAGTCAATGATAAATAGTAGGGGAGAGCGGAGTAATACCGCGCGGTGGATAATATCGTGCAGGCCAAAAAAACTGGCAACGGAGCCTGCCGTAAGAATTGTACTAAGTATACGGGGTTAGAAAAACCTGGCAACTATGAGGAAAAAGTCTGAAGCCCACTTAATCCATTTAGTTGCGCATGGTAGATGAAAGTGTTAACATTGCAGTTTTGTTTATAATTGTGTGCTCTTCTAAAATAAGAGAGGTAAGTGGAAATTTTAAAACAAAGTAAGATTCGTAAGTACAGATATTTTCGTCAATTCTTGTGTGATATTTGTCCATATTTGGTCTTTAATTTGTTTTTCACTTATTGAAGCTATGGTTAGAAAACCAAATCAAGGTCGGTACGGGGCAATATCGTGCAGAAATGCGCGATATTGCCCTTCACTTGTTTCAATGACAACTTTTCTTTCTAAGTTTTCTCTGGGTTTTTTTTAAATAAAATAAAAATGGTATGGTATTAATGACTAAAGATAATCCTCGTTTAGGATGGTCAGAAATTACAAACGAAAGACCCAACGGCAATTCTGGTCAATTCAGCAGCTAAATAACGCCATAGCTGCAATTGATGCAGGTGCTAAAATACGTGCAGCTGCTAGAAATTTCAATATTCCGGAGTCAACACTACGTGATCATTTAAAGGCAAGAGGTATTGAAAATCGAGCTCCTGTTAAAATGGAATGCATGGGAAGAAACCCAGTCTTTACTAAAGAATAAGAAGCAGAGTTAGCAGATCACGTAATAAAACTGGGGAATTTGTTTTATGGTGTTACGCCTTGGCAGTTAAGACGAATGACATTCAATTTCGCAGAAGTTAATCAACTGCAATACAAATTTAACACAAACAAGAATGGACAGACAATCACCATCATATGTGCTGTTAGTACACCTGGTTCCTATGTCCCCCCCATGATTATTTATCCTAGGAAACGGTTATCTCCACAGTTAGAAAAAGATGGTCCGATATAATGTATATATACATGTTCAGACCAGGAATGGTCAAACGATTTGCTATTATTGAAATGGCTTAAGTATTTCCAGAGCTACGTAAAGTCAACTGAGGCTGATCCAGTTTTGCTGGTATTGGACAACCATTGCAGTCACATATCATTAGATATTTATAATTTTTGTGGTAAGCCCCTGGATTTGACATTTTTTGGTCCACTTAAAAAATCTCTCTTTGTTGTTTATGATTCTCATATGATTTCGACTGCACATGAGAAGATCACGGTGTATGATGTAGTTCGCTTGTTCAATCAAGCATACATAAAGGCAGCAACTATGGAAAAAGGAATATCAGGATTCAGAACTACCGGAATATTTCCTTTCGACCCCACTAAGTTTACGGCAGAAGACTTTAGACCAGCTGAACAGTTTAGAGAACTTGTTTTAGAGGCTGAACTAGGAGAAAATGAATCAACACCATCAAGAGGTACTGCGGAACAGACACCATCAACATCAAGAGCTACTGTGGAACAGGCACCATCAACATCAAGAGCTACTGCGGAACAGATACCATCAACATCAAGAGCTACTGCGGAACAGACACCCTCATGTTTAGGTATCGTTAAAATATTAGATGTAGCTCCTGTTCCAAAGAAAATAATTAAAAAGTTTATGAAAAAAAACGAAAAATCAGAAATTTGGACTGCTACACTAGTCAAGAATATTCTCTTGGAAAGAGAACGTAAGCGAGATGCGAAAACTGAGAAGCAAGCGAGGAGAGAGCAGAACGGTGATATAAAAGGAAAAAAGGCAAAAGAAAACTTAATATTACTAACAAAAACCAACAGAATAATAGATCTCTGATAAAGAAAAGCCGTATTGAAGAGAATACGTCACAATATCACGCTCCTCCCGTAGCCAATGAAGTATGCATCGAATTTGGAAAAAACAAAGAACTTTGGTGCTGCATTGAATGTGAGGCATGCAACTTGTAATGGGTGGGAGTCAGCTGAAGGTTTTAAATGCGATGAGTGTAAAGAAAATATTAAGATGAATAAAAAGAAAGCAGAAGAATCGAAACGACGTTTGTTTTAATATAGTTGAAAAACGTGTTACATCCGTCGTAAAGTTTAAACTTGTTGTTTTGGTTTATTACAAGTTTCTTTGATAATCTTTTGTTTTTATTACATCGCAAGGAAAAATTAACATGCACGATATTGCTCCACTAGCTAAACGATATTACCCCACCTGGTCGGGCAATTCCGCGAAATGCGCGTGTTGCCTATTTGTAAAATATTTTAGATATATATATTTTTTTTTACTAATTCTTGTATAGTTTTTCCATTCTCAGTTTGAGCAGGCCGAAATCAATCGAGGTTGTCACATTTATTTTCTAAAATTCTTTCTTAGCTTTACTATAAAAATGTTCTCGTTATTCCAGTAAAATTTTAGTTAGTGACGCTGTTAGACAGATAGTATATTTTATTCGTAAATATATAGATATAAGTGTATTAGTGTTATATTATAATTAATTAGTTCCACCAATGATAAAATTTACGTTAAATATAAAAATTCGCCTTATGCATGAAAATTTTGGTAACTTGGCAACAGCCGGTCTTTGCGGATAAATACAATGGGTTATAAATCTTTTAAACAGTAGTTTCTAAGGGTTTGTTGCTATCGTAAAACCACTTCTTGGAAAAATTGACCATAACTTTTCTACGAACAGTGTAACCCTCTAGTCGGGTATTATAGGGGTAGCGTGTGTTAATACTAGTTTATCAAAGTTTGGATCAAACGAGTGATTTTCTTCTATTAAATGATTGGAATAACTAGAATCTGTTTTATTATTTTATTGTGAAATACGAGTTTTGAAATTTCCATACGTTCTTCCGATGAATGTTTTAGGACAATCTGCACAATTTAGTTTATATAAACACCTGACTTTTGAATTATTTGAGTTTGTTTTATTATTTTTAATGTATTTACCTAAATTATTATTTGTCTTATAAGAAACTGTACAATTTTTTTGTATAAGGAATGATTTTATTTTATTACTTCATTTTTCTCCCTATACAAATTTTATATGCATGTCGCCCACAATCATTTGTGACTTTTATAGTAGCACGTGTCCTCAAACTGAGAATGTAAGAACTATAACATCTTAAACCAAACATATTTGTGCAGAGTTTAGCTAACTGTTTATTGTGTAAAATGTAAATTTTAGAAAAGTTTAGTAGATAGGGTAAGTTGGTTCTACTATCACTATAGGGAATTCAATGTGTTAGAGAGAGAGGTATAGGAAATTCAGCGTGTCAGAAAGAGACGCAGATAAAAATGGCGGCACGTGGCATACTTTAAATATTGGGATAAAAAATGGCTGCGGACTGCAAATATAGTACTCTACATAACTCTAAGATGTAGTACTGCCGCTAACAAACAGATGGCGCTACTAGCCATCTTTTTGTAGCCATTTTTAATCCACAATATAATATATCTTCGTAATTAATGGACCGATTTGGGTGGGTCAAACGGCATTATATTTGAAATATAACGTAAAATAATTACATGTCAATAAATACTGTGTAGAAGAAACGGCAAAAGGGCCTTAGCTTATATCTCCGTTACTATTGGTCCGATTTAAACGCGGGAAACGGCAGTGTATTTTAAATGTGACGTATACAAAATACGTAAAGAAAAAACATGCGCAGTACGAAAGCCAAAAGGACCGTAGTGAATATCTCCGTTACTATTGGTCCGATTTAAACGCGGGAAACGGCAGTGTATTTTAAATGTGCCGTATAATAAATTAATAAAGAAAAAACATGCGCAGTACGAAAGCCAAAAGGACCGTAGTGAATATCTCCGTTACTATTGGTCCGATTTAAACTCGGGAAACGGAAGTGTATTTTAAATGTGACGTATAATAAATACGTAAATGAAAAACATGCGCAATACGAAAGCCAAAAGGACCTTAGTGAATATCTCCGTTACTATTGGGCTAATTTTTATGGGGAAAACGGTCCTGTATTCGCAATGTGTCGTATAATTAATACGTAGAGAAAAACATGCGCAGTAGCAAAGTCATAAAGTCCTTGGCGTCTAACTTTGTTATAAATAACCCATTTTGAATGTGAAAAAACGCCCCGATATTATAAATGCGACGAATAATAGATGTGCAAAGTTACTTCGCGCGATCAATGACAAAAAAAGCGTTAAATTTTAATTTTCATTATTATTCATTTAATATTGAAATATTTATAATATTTAATTTTTCCAATTTTTACCTAGTTTCGCGATAAGAATGTTCGCTGTTATTTGCGATAAGAACAGGAAACGACATCCGTTGCAAACAGATAAAAATGAATGAAATTATAACATAGGCGGAGAGGTATATACAAAATAATATTTATTGCATTGGGGGCTTATAAGTAATATAGATTTGGTAGAATCTGTCAGTTGTATGATGGCATCGGCAGAACACGCACGTAAATTGGAGGAATTTGGTGAGAAAATTCGAAAATTATATCAAGACGTAATACTTTACGAAGATAAAAGTAAAACGATTAAGCAATTTGGCCGTCTGTCTATAAGTTCTGCGTGGGATAAAGTATTTGAAAATCGGAAATTACCGCAGACTCAATATCCACTAAGACGAATTCAGCCTACAAAATGGCCGCATTGAAAATGTCTTTCATAATTCTAACAGCAGTGTTGAACAATATGCTTTACACAAACGTCCCTATTGGAGTAAAACATATAGCCGTATGTTTTAACGAGGGATTTGAGTGTCAGCGTTCAGAATGGCAGATGATGTCTTTAAATAAAGTTAATGATGGAAAATTGCCAGTGTTTTCGATTAATGTACCAGCTAATCAGACGACATACAAGTTGAAGCTCGTATTTCAAGATGGGACCGAGGGTGACGTTGAGACGTGGCAACACATCTCAACAGCTGAAGTCGATTTAAGAAGTATTGGTATTGAAGCAGCCCCGTTATCATTATGGAATAATAATAAAGTCATTCAAAATGAACTGTACAAAATATTTTCAATGTTATGTGCGATATTATCGGCACTTTCTGTTCTATTGATAAAAATTGTCATAAAAAATGTAAGAAATCGATATTCTTTAACAAAATAAATGAATAAAAATATACAGGGTGTTTCAATAAAACTCATATATAAATAAACATTTTTTATTTGAAAAAGTACATTATCTAGGTAATATAATATAATACAACCAATTATGTAACATATTAACGTTGCGTTCAGCACACAGAAATTTTCCAGATGCATGGTTTAGACACGGCGTATGACAAGATTCAAATCTTCTTGTTTGACAGAGCAATCCATCATATTTTGCGACATCATAAACGGCAGGATGCGGGGTACCCAATAACTGTTGGCATTTCTGCAGTAAAAAATCCTCCTTTTGATTTCCTCTAACGTAAATACAGTCTGCAGCATATAGCAAATATTTTTCCAATATATCGTTAATTTCCGTATACTCGATGTTACCAGAGCTGTAGTTTATTCCATGAATATATTTCTCTACATGTCTAACTGTTTTCTTATCACGTGCACTTAAATTAGCGTAGGGTATTGCAGGCTTGAATAGAAAATTAGAAACATGGGATCCGATTTGAATTGACATCTCCTTTGGATGGAAACTGCCCTCAATATCGAACCCTTGGATATCACAGAGTGCTATTCTCATCGTGGCAAACGTTCAACTACTGACATTTACTAAGTGATATCTAATTTAAACTTTTCAGTACTTCAGAGAGGGGGAAGTACTCCATTAAACAGTCGTGAATTATAATACAGTAAGCTTTAGTATTAGCGGGAAATCCAGAATCGGCTTCGATATCCAATCTCACATCAATAGTAGATGATTTCATGGTTTCTTCTTGCTTGGAACAATCAATGATGAACAAAGAACGGTTTTTAAATGCAACATAGTCCAAAAGGCAACTCTTCGAAGCAGAATTGGAATAACTAGTTTGAAAGTTGCTATAGTTGAAATGGGCTTCAGCAAAGTGATTGTTTGCAAAGTCCAACTGCATACGTTCGTTGGGATAGTATTCACCATTCAATGATACTCGAATGCTAGCAGTACTCACGTGATCAAACAAAGTCGGATCTTCCCCAACAGCATCACGTTTATTAGTTTGGAAACATACGATAATGAAACGTGGCCGTTCGATTGCGGTGCTAGTTTTAACTGCCCAGATTTCTCTTCTCGCGCCCGCTGTAATTGCAGGCAATTCATTCAGTTCCCATTTTCTAAACGGAATTAGTATCGGTTTGTCAGTTTGAATAGCTTTCAAAAGTTGTTCTTTCACATCATCATTCGGATAAATGTGTTTGATTTTCAGCTCGATACTTTGAATTACGATTTTTACGGTGGTAGTCGTTGCTGTAGCAGTACCAACATTTTTCTCCTTTACAATTATGCAATCGTTATCGTTTCTAGCTCTTACAAATCTAAGAGTTTGTCTGCCGCACGTAATCATAGGATAGTCGTTGAAAATGTTGAAAATATGTTTAAGCGGCATCAACAAGCTAAAAGACTTGTCATGAGCGGCGAGAATAGGTGCTGTAGGATAATTCCAGCCGGCGATAGCCATATGATTTGAGTCTTCTTTGGCGTAACAACTGTAAGCTCGAACAGCACTTATAATTCCAGGATCGCGTACTGCTTCAACTTCTCTAGCGGATTCGCTGTACGTGCAAGAGTCGAAAAGGAAAGCTCCAAAATTGGATGCTAAAGATACATCTCCTCCGCCGGTTATTTCCAATTTTCCTCTAATAGCCAGCAGCGATTGGTTCATAGCAAAGAACGAGTCGACTTGGTTGATGCTAAATTCCACAACATCGTTGCAATTGAATGATTTTACGAACGGTGTATAGGACCTATACTCTGCCTTACGAATAGACTCATCAAATGTTGGGGATCGATATAGATCAAACATCGGAGAAGTATGTGCTTCGTCAATTTTTCTTCGTTTGTACATAGTCACCGTTGACATGATATCCAAGTGAACGGAGAAACAATATATTTGCTGCAGTTAGATGTTGACGCTTAGACGCTTGCGGCGACAATAAAGATTTGGAAGCGCCTCTATATCTTATAACTAGTCCCATCGACTCCTTGCTCTCAATTCCAACACAAGAGTACTAGTTTCACCTCGAAAGTTTACGGGATGGCCGTCTTGATCCAAAGCCAAGACTGTAATGTTGGTTATTTCTCGTTGTGGTATAACTGGTAAATATAGCAAATTTGAAGGTGTTTCGTCGATAGCGTAGCCAGGATCGACTTTTACAGCAAATTCGTAGATCGTATGTGCAGGTCTGTCTCCATCAAAGGCTCCCGACGTAATGTTGGCATCAAAGTGTATGGTTGATACTTTTATAATGTTTACAGGCAAGTCCGATGAATGTATTAGACCAGGATTAAGATTTTTTTCCGAGAATCCCAATACATGCCCAATATTATTTGGCTTTTTAAACGTTATTTTATAATATTTGCTAAAGATTTCGCATTGCAGTGTATTATTGTTGGGTTTTAACGAGAAAAACAGTTCAGGATTAACTTCATTTTCAAGCCCCATCTTCGTTCGTATAAATGCTTCTATATCGGTAATTTCGTAGCATCCTGTAGGAAACTCGATAACTTTCAATTTGTTAGTTTTATCGAAATAGTAAAATTTATCGCCTTTTTCAATGTTCGGTATGGAATTGTACGAATGAAAAGATCTAAGTGCTAATTCATAATCTTTTTTCGGGTCCAACAATATTGGCGTAGAAGGACGAAAAGTGAAGACGTGAGTATTACTGTTTACTCTCAACAAGTGCGACATGATGAATGAAACAATTATATCTGTGTACAAACATTTATTGAATTATTTTTTTTAAGGCTAATTTACAAAAACAACAATCTTCTTGAGCATCAGCAGGTCCGTCCCAGTGTGTTATCCAATCAGGTCTATTGTAGTGAACATAGCATGGAAGCCGTATTTGAAGATTAAACTTTGACGTGTATTCTGCAGACAGTTTATGCCATATACTCAATAGTTCTCCAGGTCTCACATTTTTTATTAAATATTCCAGCGGGATATGCTTCAACTCTTCTGATGTAAATTCCGAAAATGTTTTATTATCATTCAGATGCGACATTATGACTTGAACGCCCATATTATCCGCCATTATTGTGTAGAAATTTCAAACACAATTTTCCACAATTAGCTTGATTGTACGTTTGATATGGATCGTTGTTGTAGAAAATTTTTACGTTCCCCAAATAGCATACAAGTTCTCTCGGCGGTTTCAAGTTACCAAATGAATCAAAGTAGTCCACGTGATTGTTTTTCTTGTTGTAGGCCACCCAATGAGTACCATTATTGTCGGAGGTATCCAAATTTACAATACCACATTCACGTTTACGGGGACTCGAAGGTAAAGTGTCTCTCATAAAAACACCTCGAAAATGAGGTATTTTAAGTTTTTTAGCATAACGTGTTAGTTCGAAATCGTACAATGGCCTATTGGGTAGCATTATTAGTTTTTTTGCTTTTTCAGAAATAGGCCGAAGCCTCCTTTAGCGTTTTTTCGCAAGTAAAGTCCTTTACCAACGGCTTCCATTGCTTTGTTGTGACGTTCATCTTCTTCGAGCTTCTTTTGGGCGTTCTTAGCATCAATAGCTGTTTTTGCAATTGCACTTGCTCCACCTGCGAGACTGCCGAGTGCTCCAAGCGCAGCAAAAATCGGTATTAGAGGCAGAATCCCACCAGATTTGGTAATCGGAATAATTCTTGGAACTTTAACACGACGACGACCTCCAACCTTTTTCACAGCAAGTCTTGCTACCTTCAATGCATTCGAAGCAGACTTTGTTACAGTTGATGATGGTTTATAGGACTTTGCAATTTTCTGAAGGATCCCACGTTGAAAAGAAATAGAAGGCTTTTTGACACCCATTCCAAGTTTGCGTTTACCCTTCATTCCAGTGGTAACGAACCAGGCAGCAGTTTTTTCACCAACAGAAGCGTCTTTGGACTTTACTCGTTCCCAAGCAGCGTTTTCAAGTATCTGATCGGCTTTATGACGTTCCACTAAAGATTTGGTATGTGAATAAGCAATGTCGTGTTGTTTACAAGCAGCGTCTAACGGATTAATGCCGGGATCTCCGCGTGCAAGTCGCTTATGTAGTTTTGTACCTGGTCCACAATATTGATAGCCAGGAATATGTAACTCGACTGGCAGTTTATTGATGATGGAATTCAAGACACCTTCACCCTGATATACCAACATGAAGACTGATTATGAGATGTAGCGTCATCTATATTTATTATCTGACATTTCTTCCTCGAACGACACAAGATGAAGGTCGTTCAACAAGAACAGACGCTACCCATCGTCAACTTGGACTTTACACCAAGTAAACAGAGTAAACATGGTAAATTGCTACCGGATTCGTTTCGCGCCATTATATGTGGACCTTCTGGATGCGGAAAAACAAACGTTATGCTGTCGCTGCTCTTCGATCCCAACGGCGCTAAATTTAAAAATGTGTACGTTTATTCAAAGTCTCTGTACCAGCCAAAATATCAACTACTTCAAGAAGTGATTTCCAGTGCTAAAGGCGTTGGGTACTATCCCTTTAAAGACAACGAAGAAATTGTAAGTCCCAATAAGGCTAAAAATAACTCTATATTCATATTTGACGATGTTGCCTGCGACGGTCAGCAGAAAATTCGAGAATATTACTCAATGTGCCGGCATAAAGATATTGATGCAGCATATCTCTGTCAAACTTACTCAAAAGTACCAAAACAGCTAATACGAGACAACTGTAACATTATAATCCTATTTAAACAGGATGAAATTAACCTAAAACATATATTTGATGAACATGTGTCTCCAGATGTTACCTTTGAAGAATTCAAGAAAATGTGTGCAGAGTGTTGGGCCGAACGCTATGGTACGTTAGTTATTGTTAAAGACTTTCCACTTGGTCATGGGCGATACAGAGTAGGCTTCGATAAATACATAAAATTGTAGTGCATATCGTCATTCGACATCATGCTGGCAAAGAATCAAGTAGCTGTAGCTACTCATAAGAGAAAAATCGCTGAACTTGCCCGGTCTATACGTAAAAAGTATCTGGCATTAAAATTGAACAAAACGGAACAAGATGAATCTATTAGGAAACTGTTCAAGCCAATATCTGAACCTCTTCAAGAAATAGTAAAAACTTCGCCAAATTACTCCGTCAAAAAAGAACAAGTAAAAAATGAGCCCAAAGTTGAAGGCTACGAAATGTCATCCATTACGTCGAATTTTAAGCCTCAAAAAGCTTCATCACCCAAAAAAACCGATTTTATTTCATTGGAAGATGTAGCTGAAGGAAACAACGACAACACCGAACAGTTTAGTGAAATTGATGAAGCCTCTGTTTCTCAAAAACCGGTAGCTGTAGAAGCTATTAACGACTATCTAGATCAGTATCCTCCAATGAGTCGACAAGTAGTTCAAGACTACTGGCAGAATAACGAGAGAATCGATCGAGTGTATGGTCCAGTGTACGAATCAGAAAATGATTGGTGGTTTTTGGGTAACAAACGTATAGAGTTTGATGCTAAAACTGAAAGTATAAACGTACTTTATGACAATCAGTGGAACGGGGTGACTGGAACTCCAGGATTGTATCAATTAATTTTTTATGATGACCCTGCTTTTGTTGCAGATGACTTAAACGCTTATAAAGCCATTCTAGAAGCAACAGGAGTTCATCGAAATTCTAAAGGACATTTGAAAGGTACAAAAAAACCCAAATATATGGACATTATCCGTCTCCTGTTTCAGCCTCGAGAAGGAGCAGGATTATCGAAACCAGCAACACGATGCGATTTGATTTATAATGAAAAACCTATAGAATACGTGTATTGGGACGATCCCAATGAGTTGATCGATCGTTTAAAGTTGTTAGTTGCTTCGAAACATGCTGGAAATACTTCACAAGATAATGAAATTACAGCTATTATTAATGAGCTCCGGGAAGCCAATATAATAGAGTAACTTGGTTCCAGAAATGTCATTTGCAAGATGAGTCTCGATAAATTCGGACGTCGTTTCGGGAAACACAAAACAGTTCCGTATAATCGTGTACCTCCAAAATTAGCACTTCCTCATACTTCCGATGGAAATGTTGACTTTGAAAATGTAAAGTTGTGCAACATAAAGGAACCGACAATTGATTCAGATGCTGCAACGAAAAAATACGTTGACAAATTGAAAGTCTTGACCGAAACCGACATTAACAATAAAATGAAACGTCGCATTGAAGATGTATCGGGAAAAATGGAGCAAATATCGCACAGATTGAAAGATCCTCCTGCGAAAAGTAAAGACCTGACAACAAAAATATACGTAGACGACTCCATAGTACGAGCTAAAGAGTTTTTAAGAAGGGAATTTAAACAAAGTTACGATCCGGTTACTACAGCATTATTAAATACTGAGCAGAGTTTACGTGAAAAAGCCCAAATTTCAGACGTTAATGCATTGAAAACAGAGTTATCAAATGCATCGCAGCAAACGACGACCAGATTACTTTCCGACATTGATGATTTAAGGAAACAGCTTGGAATTGAATCGAATCGTACGACATTAATTGAACCCAAATTAGTGGATTTTTCCAAACATTTGGAAGAGTTGAAAAATGTAACAGTTCAAATAATTACAAGTTTTGAAACGCTAAATACCACCGTTTCGAAGTCTTATCATGATTTGAGAACTTATATAAATGCATTAAATGATGATGTTAAAAATAGCATTGGCGATATTTATACCAAAATCGATCATTTTAAGGAGACAATTGAAAATAATGAAACAGGCATAGCTACAATTAGCGGCAATGTTGAGGGTATTGTCAAAAATGTTGAAACAATGACTGCACGTCTTCATGGAGTAGAGGCAAAATTAAGTAAAATAACTGTATAGGCACCAGCAATCTCCTTTCAATCGTCAACATGTCGCCAAAGGAAAAGATTCAACTTGTTAATGAACTGCATAAACCTGCTCGAAAAAATTACCCTAGACGACGAACCATCATTAAAGGTTTGGATGATTTATGGCAAATGGACCTCATGGAAATGAGAAATTACTCGCATCAAAACAAAGGATATAAATTAATCATGGTTGTTATAGATTGCTTTTCGAAATTCATATGGACTCGACCGTTGAAAACGAAAACTGGTGAAGAAATTACCAAAACATTTAGTGATATTTTAGCACACACTAAACGATGTCCGAAAAATCTGCAGACTGATCAAGGTACGGAATTTTTCAACGCAAAATTTCAGAGTTTAATGAAAAAACATCATATTAATCACTATAATACATGGTCTGTTGTAAAGGCTTCAATGGCAGAGCGGGCAATCAGGACGTTGAAATCCAAACTATACAAATATTTCAGTTTAAACGGTAGCTACAAATGGCTGGATGAATTGCCGATAACTACAACACAATACAACGAGACTAAACATAGCAAAACGAGATTTAAACCGATCGACGTCAACAAATCCAACGAACAGAAAATTTTAAGTAAATGCTACAGCCATTTGAAAATTGCCGGGCCGAGGAAATTAAAAGTCAGTGATATTGTACGCATAAGTAAAGCCAAACATGTTTTCGAAAAAGGCTATACGCCAAATTGGACTACGGAATTATTTAAGATTAGCAAAGTTAACATCACTAACCCCATTACCTATCTCCTGGAAGATATGCATGGATCACCAATCAAAGGGGCGTTCTACGAAGAGGAGTTACAAAAAACCACGAATCCCGACATATACCTGGTGGAAAAGGTCTTGCGCCGAAAAGGAAAGAAAATGTACGTGAAATGGCTTGGACTCGATAAAAAACATAACAGTTGGATCGAAAATGCTGATTTAGTATAGAAATCAATGTAAAACACGAACAAATTTCTGCAATTGAGGGGCCTTTTGTGACTCTAAACTGTTCGTTTCCGGCGGTACAACTAAAAAATGTATGGTGGAAGGGGACTACATCTATAAATACCACCTCTCAGACAATTTACGCCTCATTCCTGTTTAGTAATTTTGAAAGTATCGTTTAAAAAAGTATGGCTTTCGCTAGTGTTGACCAACGTAATATGAACCTGGATGCAATTATCGAGGCTGTAGCTACTGGTGCTTCTGATGAACCTGGCAAACGTATTGCACCGGATGATGGTGATGATAGCGGTTATGAGAGTAATTATGATAGAGAAATCGACCGAGTTTTGGAGATGTATGAAAATGCCGCCAAATTTGAAAATTACTATTTGCTTAATACAGCGTTTCCACTTAAAAACTTTGACATTAGAGTGGGCCTCTCTCCAGTTAGGACATTCAGCCCAGCAGTAGTGTTGTGTCAACCATTAAAGCAGAATAAAATGTCTTTTGGCGTTTATGAATGGTCTATATTTATGGAAATATTACAAAATAAAATTACCGGCTTTTTCTCGAATAAAGATGGCCCAGATGTCCTTCCATGTGGAAACTATGCGACAATCACTCAATTGGTCTACGATGAAGCAAAGTTTATTCTAATATCAAAACATGGAATTGAATTCTACATCACTGAAGAGGATGCAATTCAAATTGTGGAAGCTGATTTTGGACTTGTTAGAAATAAGGTGGATCTATTGCAAAATTTAAATTTTTGTGCATATTATCACGCAGTCATAAATAGAATCAAGTCTTGGTTCCAACAAGGACATTATTTTTCGTTAAGTAAGTTAGATTTATTGTATGGATTTTGTGATTGTTCAGATAACACTTTATTATGCAGTGCACTTAGGGAATTCATTTATTATTATAAACCAAAAGTAATTAATGATTTAGTTGAATAATTTGTATAAATAGTTAAATAAAATAAAAAAAATTTATAGGTTTTTCTTTTTTTATTTATACCTTTTTTACTCAAAAAAAAAATGCTGAAAACGTCACATTTTACAGCGTTTTCAACGTTTTTTTTAACGTTTAGTATTTTGAAGCGTTAAAAAGCGTTTGAAATGTCACATTTTTCAACGTTTTCATCGATTTTTATCGTTATTTTTTTTTTTTTTTTTTTAAGTGAAAAAACTTAACTTGTTTGCCTCAAATACACGTATTTCCCATAAGGAACCAGGTGAAAATAACACATTAAAATTAATGAAATATGACGTTGTTTTTTCGATTCAAAATTCTAAACGTTAAAAAATGTCGAAAACGTCACATTTTACGACGTTTTTTATCGTTTACTTTTTTGATTCGAAAAAAAGTTTTTGACGTGTTTCAGCTTGTTTAATTGAAAAAAAACACAGAGATAAAGATAATTCATTTATTAAATATATTAAACAATAAAATGGTATTAAAAATTATTTACAATATAAAATAAGACAATTGTTAAATGAAGCCAAAAAATTACAAATAAAAGTCAGAACCATCATCTTATATTAAATTTAGTTTTACTTAATAATAATACTTAAAAATTATACATTTTTACAACACATAAAATGCCAAGAGATAGACAATTTTTGTTTTACTTTTTTTTTACATAATAAGTGATACAGCGAAAAACTCATATGCTGTAATGCCCCCAGGGCAAAGTATCAAACGTGCCTGGCAATAAATGGCGTTTATCGTCATGAGGACTTAGACTGATTTTCGTCTGTTCCACACTAAAAACTTGATGTGCAAATGATCTTATGCAACGTTGGGTTGCCGTTTGTGTTTTGAATTCTTTTAAGCAATTTTCATAATCCTCATATGTAATATTATTTTTAACGACTCCATATTTAACCCCTTTTGATTTTTTAGTTACTCCAAAATTGTTTAATTGATTATCTATCCTTTCCCTACTTAAATTTTTCCGTTCTAATCGTTTTCTTTCTTTTTCCCTCTCCTCCAGTGATATATCTAATTTATATGTGTACATTTTTGAACGTAACCCAACAAATTTTGAAACAATTTTCCCACAGGCTTCATCTTTCATTAAACCCAACACTTTTTTATTTACTTGAGGCATGTTGTAGGGATTATCGGAAGCATAGTCAGATGTATCAAATTTCGCCAAGTCTGCTTTTATAACGTCATTATACGCGTCGTCGCATTGTATTTCGTAAATGAAACTGTCTGTGTCCATGTACATTAGTTTACATTTTGCGGGGCCCAATTTGGTCATCATATGACTATAATGAAAATCGTACATGCAAATTTTTGACAAATCTAAAATGGCCATGCCAATATACAGCGGTTTATTGAAAATTAGTTCAGTTTTTCGTAATTCAATGGCTACGATGTCATCGTCAAAAATTGTCCGACTGTGAAACCGAAAACTTGAAATCAAATTTTTGGCTCCGTAGCGGCCATTCCATGATTTTACCAATTTTACCACACGATGTTTACGAATATTTTCCATCGTCTTACCGAACACGGCATTGTTCATTAGCTTGTATAAATTTTTTTCAAAAGTATTGCGGGCTGCAGTCCTCAATTGAGTATTTTTCTCAATGTAGGGCCGCAGCCACGTCGACTGATTGAATTGTAAAATTTTATGAATCCTTGTAATTACCAAACCATTAGCCAGCATTTGTTTTAAATTTCGATAATGTACAGTATATTTTTCTTTATTATGTAATGTCGTCATTAACTTTGGTAATTTTGCGCCAGGAGGTATACGTTGTTCGGCAGCAAATGGAAAATCTTTGTGCGCATCGTGAAGTGTTTGAGGATATTCCAAATCCACCTGCAAAATGTATCCTACCGGAGAATCGTCTGCTATTGTCGTTACGTCGAAATTTGTACAGTCTTCAACCCATTTGAATCCTCCGTATGGGAGAGGTTCACACATGGCCCAACCATACAGATTGTTTACGTCCAAGTACATTAAATATTTTGATGGTTTTGTCGGATCATAGTCAGTCATGTATTTGTTATTAGCCTCCGAAAATCTACTACTACATACCGATATCCCTCCGCGAATAGCCTTCTCGATAAACATTATCATGTCAACATCACGTAATAATTCTAGCTTACATTTAGTCATTTTAAGCATAGCATCCCAGGTGTAGCCAGGCATAGTATAGTACCATGCCGGATCCAAACCATAGGTTGCATGACATTTTTGTCTAAACTGTTCAAAGACATCAGCTAGAATTAATACGTCTGTTTTCAGATACAAATCGGAATATTCGCCTAGAGATTTTATGTTAAACGTGGACCAAACTGAGAGAGCGTGAGCATACTTTTCTTCATTAATGTTTTGATTGTTTAGTTTATTGTAGAAATTTTGAATAGGCGGCAATGAAGCGTCATTTAATTTTTCCCAACAATCTATATAGTCGTAACAAAAAACTCCCTTTTTAGTTAATAATTTAAATTTTTCTTCGTCTACTTGATTAAATTCCTGTTTGACGATTTTAAAATCATTTAGATCCATATAAGACGATAATTCGTCTAGGGATGTACCCATAAATCTAAATGAATCTATAAATCTAAATTTGATATCAGTTTCTTCGTCAAACAATGTAAAAGAAATATATTTTTCTTTATTAATTGGAAGTATGCTCAACCTTCCCTTTTTACACAAATTGGTTATCATGAAATGACTATCATAGCCGCTCAAATTGTGAAAAACGACGGGAACGACAAACAACTTTTTAAAATTCAAATTACAAGCTTGATGAGCAAATCCACGAAATTCTCCAGTAAAATGATTATGATCACGCACAATAATGTCCTTTGGTTGAAAGCTTTTTTCGCATATGTGACAACTAGTTGCCCCACATCGATCAGGTCTTTCAACCATAGGAACAATGTTTTTAATTTTCGATTGAATAGTTTTAGCCACGTTCGTCATTTCATTGGCGAACCAATCCATGCAGTCCTCGCCACGATAACTTTTGAAAAAAGATAGACTGTCATCGAAACCACATTTTACATAGTAACCAGCACTGTAAGCAATATGTTTTTGGTATTTTTTCGATTTGCAATTGTTTTCATTTCTGTCGTTAAAATTTTTCAATATGCACTCAAAATCTGCATAAATAACAAAGGGTGTTTCCTGTTTGTATGTAAAATTTCGAAAGCTAACACTCTCGTACTTTGGAAAAGTCATTTTATACTCGTTTATTTCAGAACATAAAGTTTCATGATCGTCTAATTTTTGTTGAGTAGAAAAATAATTAATGCATCTATCACAAATAAATGTTTTATTATTATGTTTACTAATTTGACTATTAAATAATCTAGACATATTTTTTATATGACAATAATGATACTTTATTTCCGTGTCGTCTTCGTCAATAGTTGGTGCCTCATAGTCGTTTAATTTTTTAAAATAAATGTTTTGAATCAAAAGTAAATTTACATGTTGTTCTAGTTTCTTTTTAGTTAGTCTGGCTGGAACTACCGTGTAAAATGTTTTTTCGTTGACCGAATTCAATTCTAATGCATAAACATTTATGGAAATATTATTTAATTTTTCAAATTTATTGATTTGATGTAACGGCATTGGTGCTTCTAAATCTTCTGTATTTAATACAGTAGTATAAAATGGATATGAACGCGTCAGTTCTGCATTTGCTCTGGCAGGATAAAGAGCACTAACTACCGACCAATAAAAACATGCGTTATCGGTATTTTTAATATTAATGCAAGCCTTTTTGTCCGAAATTTCTTTTGGGAGTTTAATAAAAGATGAGCCGTTTCCCATTTCAAATTTATTAATATTAACTTCCAAAGAAATAACCTTATTAAGTGCATAGCCTGATTCGCGTTCCTGGAATTCACCCAGTTTAGTTAAAATTTTGTCTTGAGCATTTTCGACAAACCAACGATGTATATCGGTTGTCACATCAATCATAGCATTTTTAGTATTAAAATATTTCAAATCTAAAATTTCTGTGTCACCAGATTTTTTTACAAATTCTCCACAAAACGTAACGTTTACTTTAATGACTGGAAATGATTTTAAAATTTTGCAAATTTTATTTTTAAATATAATAATACAATCACTCAGAAAATATATCAAGTCCTTATGACGTAAATTAACTATGACCCCCGTTTGAATTCGGCTAGAAAAAGATGATGCAACATTTTCCCATTTAACCCGCTGCCCCAATTTTGTATTATTAAGTCCCGCCCCAACATGTCTATGTAAAATTAATTTTCTAAAATGTTTAAAATGTCCAACGTTAGTCTGAAGTTTTTTCAAAGTCCCAATAGATAATTTATTCCGTTTTCCAGCACGAATTTCTTTACTGCAAATTCTAATTTGTCTGTCTAAACGTCTTAACCAAATTTCAGCGTCTCTAGTCGAAAAATTGTCAAATAAAATTTTCTGAAGTTTTTTTATTGCCAGAAGCACGTTATCAGACTTGGTTATTACTTTTTTTACATCCATAATTGTAATTCACTGTATCACTTAGTTTAAAAAAGTAAAACTTACCACTTAATTTTCTACAATTTCAAATTTTGTGGCAGGGTGTGGTTTTCCCACGTCGACGATCCCTCTAAAAATTATCGAATATCCTCCTGAGGATAATTGTTGCAAATGTTTTCGGTATGTTTCCGTTACCCTCTGAGGTAGAAACAGTACTTTTTTCTCCAATTCCACCAATATGCTTTCTCCAAATTTGGTCTTTACAATTTTTGCCTCAATGATTTTGAACGGTTTATTCTCAGGCAGACTGCTTAGCTTAACTGCTGGCTTGTTTTCTTTTGCTAGAAGGGAACAGTTGTTTAGTTCACTGAGATCCATCTAAAATAAATTACATGCATTTAACAAACTACAGGGATATTTCTAATTTTGAATATTTTATCAATTGAAGCATGAATTTAATTTAAAATTAAAAAACTTACTTTTATATTTTGCACAAAAATTACTGAGCTGGACGTTAGCGACTAGACAGGGAGGTGCTGCGATGATTCTAGAATAAATACGAATTATAATTATTAAATTTAAAAGAATAAAAAATGATTTTTAAGTATCACTCCTACTATTTAAAAACTCCCTATTATAGTTAAATTTGAAAAAAAATTCAAGTACCTCTCCTACTATTTAAAAATAAACCATTGTTTTTGAAGAATAAAAAATTTTAAACTATTTCTGGAAGTAAAAAAATTTAAATCATGTTTAAAATAAAAACTAGAACTATTTTATAAATAAAAATTAAAAAAAACTTACCTTTATATTTTACTAGAGAGCTGAACTGAACTGGCTGAAGTCAAATGATTAACTGATGAATTCTGTGCACTATAAGATTATATTCTGCTATGCGAAGTCCAGAAAACCATTGGGTTTTTTGTTAACCGCAAACGCTTGTTTTAAAAAATATTATCATCCGTTTTGGTTATACATTTATTAATCAGTTTCCTACTTTACATCCGTTGAGGTTTTTTTTTGCTTCGCCACAAAAGATTGTATTAAAAATATTATCACCAGTTTTGGTTAAAAATTTCCCTGATTAAACATTCTTATCACTTCCTGTTTCAATAGCAACGAACGTTATAAAATATAAAATGAGATATAAATATTTTAATAATTATTAACCTGATAATATTAATTGGATGCGTTTGTTTTTACCATGTCTATATATAAAGGATTTGATCAATGACAAAACATTCTTATCGCAAATAACAGCGAACATTCTTATCGCGAAACTAGGTAAAAATTGGAAAAATTAAATATTATAAATATTTCAATATTAAATGAATAATAATGAAAATTAAAATTTAACGCTTTTTTTGTCATTGATCGCGCGAAGTAACTTTGCACATCTATTATTCGTCGCATTTATAATATCGGGGCGTTTTTTCACATTCAAAATGGGTTATTTATAACAAAGTTAGACGCCAAGGACTTTATGACTTTGCTACTGCGCATGTTTTTCTCTACGTATTAATTATACGACACATTGCGAATACAGGACCGTTTTCCCCATAAAAATTAGCCCAATAGTAACGGAGATATTCACTAAGGTCCTTTTGGCTTTCGTATTGCGCATGTTTTTCATTTACGTATTTATTATACGTCACATTTAAAATACACTTCCGTTTCCCGAGTTTAAATCGGACCAATAGTAACGGAGATATTCACTACGGTCCTTTTGGCTTTCGTACTGCGCATGTTTTTTCTTTATTAATTTATTATACGGCACATTTAAAATACACTGCCGTTTCCCGCGTTTAAATCGGACCAATAGTAACGGAGATATTCACTACGGTCCTTTTGGCTTTCGTACTGCGCATGTTTTTTCTTTACGTATTTTGTATACGTCACATTTAAAATACACTGCCGTTTCCCGCGTTTAAATCGGACCAATAGTAACGGAGATATAAGCTAAGGCCCTTTTGCCGTTTCTTCTACACAGTATTTATTGACATGTAATTATTTTACGTTATATTTCAAATATAATGCCGTTTGACCCACCCAAATCGGTCCATTAATTACGAAGATATATTATATTGTGGATTAAAAATGGCTACAAAAAGATGGCTAGTAGCGCCATCTGTTTGTTAGCGGCAGTACTACATCTTAGAGTTATGTAGAGTACTATATTTGCAGTCCGCAGCCATTTTTTATCCCAATATTTAAAGTATGCCACGTGCCGCCATTTTTATCTGCGTCTCTTTCTGACACGCTGAATTTCCTATACCTCTCTCTCTAACACATTGAATTCCCTATAGTGATAGTAGAACCAACTTACCCTATCTACTAAGTTTCTACTTAGTTGAATCCACCTCATAACTAAAGTTCCTGTAGATCACAATCAAATTCGTTGAGCCCCATATACTGACTAAATTTATAAAATTGGTTTCTCTATTAAAAGGTCGTTAACATTATTAAACATGCAAGTCGGTGATATATTTAATCGATATTATATTTGTGGAAAAATCTATTCTTAGCTGAAGGTATCGTTTAAATAGTAGGTAATGGATTTGGTTAAAAAGGGGAAAAATATAATAAAAAAATTGGAGTGTAAGAAGCAAAATTTTAAGTTGGTATGTTAAATATACCTATACTAGACATAATTAATTAATTAATTACTACCAAATTATGTTTTAGCAAGCTTGGATGTGGTTTTCCTATTGAATAAACTTTGTTTCAACGCATACCTATACTTAAAAAAATGTCGATAAAAAGTTCGCTATCTGCATATAAAATTCGACTGTAGAAGTTACTGAGAGCTATTTTTTGTGACTAGGAATTAATTTTAATACCGTATTTATTATTCAGTTAATATAAATATTCTGTTAATAATACTTACATGAGATTGTCATCAGGATTTGGTCCAACGTGATTTCTTTTGACGGTAACATAACAACAATGTACTTTTAAATAACTATATTCGTTAATAACTGTTGTGTTTATATTTAATTTTACTTCATTTTCAGTTCTTGTGGTGTAAGTTAGAAGTGTTTTATCGGTACAAGAAATAGGTTTGATTTGGTGTAACAAAGCTCGTATTTCTGGACTGTAAACGTCGATGTTTTCAATGGAACATCCTGGAGTGTCTATTAGATATTTTTTAGCTAAAACAATAAATATAATTAAAAAAATTAGCAATTTATTTTTGTTAAAAATGTGATATTATTAACATTATTCAAGAGGTCCGTCTAACCGTTAAAATGTTGAATACTTTGAAAAATTTATCACTAAGTAGTTTGCGTGTAACATCAAGATATTTAAAATCTAACTTCAGATTCTTGTTTAGGACGAAAAAGTATGTGAATAAAGTGTTTTTAGTTTTGATGTCGAACGAAGGGCGTATACGAACTCTGTCACAAAATCGAGGTAATCTGATTTACACAAGGGTTGGGAATTAGTATTGCATGTCTTAATAATCCTAATTACGGTAGTACCTTTTATACGTAATAAAATTACAAATATTGTAGTAGGAAAAAATAAGATACATTTCAAAGAAAAATTTATTTTTAAACATTACATTTTTTATTTACATATTATTTGTAAATTCCAAGTTCTCTAGTGTTCACCTACTTATTTCTTTATTGGTATATATTAATATTATTATCAATAAAACATTGCCTCCTTTGTATATCTTTTCTAAAAACTTTTTTAAATTTATTTGGGGTGTTTAATTTTATACATATTTCTTTTTAGAAATCTAATAAAATATTTATGAAATTAAAAATACCTGGATGATGTTCTTAAAATAAATCATAATTATTTATAAGAGTCAACAATTTTTTTGTGATCATTTTTTGTTAATTCTGATTATTTTTAACAGTTAAGATTTCTTTTATGATCGTTTTTGGACTTCAAGGATCAATTTTTGTAAATTTTAAACACTCAAGAAATATTCTGGTTATTTTTTAAGTATCATTTTATGTTAATTCCAATTATTTTTTGAACCTTCGGGATCATTTTTTGTTAATTCTGATTATTTTTAACAGTCAAGAATTATTTTATGATCGTTTTTGGACTTCAAGGACCAATTTTTGTTAATTTTTATCACTCAAGAATTATTCTGATCATTTTTGAATCTTATGGATCACTTTTTGTTCATTCTAATTATTTTTAAGAGTCAACAATTATTTTCTGATGAATTCAGGATTTTCGGGATCATTTTTTATTAATTTTGATTAATTTTAACAGTCGATAATTATTTTTTGATCATTTTTGGAACTACAGGATCATTTTTTGTTAATTTTTACAACTCAAGAATTATTATAATTATTTTTGAATCTTCAGGATCATATTTTGTTAATTCTGATTTTTTGGACTTCAAGGATCATGTTTTGTTCATTCAAATTATTTTTAAGAGTCAACAATTCTTTTATGATCATTTTTTGAACCTTAGGGATCATTTTTTGTTAATTTGATCATTTTTAAAAGTCAAAAATTATTTTATGATCGTTTTTGGACTTCAAGGATCAATTTTTGTTAATTTTTAACACTCAATCTGATCATTTTTGGATGTTCTGGATCATTTTTTTGTTAATTATAATTATTTTTAAGAGTCAACAATTTTTTCTGATCATTTTTTGTTAACTTTGATTATTTTTAACAGTCAGGAATTATTTAATTATCGTTTTTGGACTGCAAGGATCATTTTTTGTGAATTTTTAACAATAAAGAATTATTCTGATACTTCTCGAATCTTCAGGATCATTTTTTTTAATTCTAATTATTTTCAAGAGTCAAAAATTATTTTCTGATCAATTCTGGATTTTCGGGATCATTTTTTGTTAATTCTGATTATTTTTGACAGTCGATAATTATTTTTTTATCGTTTTTGGACTTCAAGGATCGTTTTTTGTTAATTTTTACAACTCAAGAATTATTCTCATCATTTTTGAATCTTCAGGATCATTTTTTGTTAATTCTAATTATTTTTAAGAGTCAACAATTTTTTTTGATCATTTTTGAATCTTCAGGATCATTTTTTTTAATTCTAATTATTTTTATGACTCAACAATTTTTTTCTGATCTTTCTTGTTAATTCTGATTATTTTTAACAGTTAGGATTTATTTTATGATTGTGTTTGGACTTCAAGGGTCATTTTTGTTAATTTTTAACACTCAACACAAGCGTTCGCGGATCAAGCAAAATGAATATAAATAATTCGAAAGGACGGACTAGAGCCAGTTGAATTTTGTATGTGTTATTTAAAATAATATATTTTGTTAGTCGTGTTTCAAATAAATTAGAAGTTGTGTGACTTAAATAAATTAGTTATAATTCAACGGAGTGTTTAAATTCGAAGGAACCCAAAGTACAAAAATATTACAATACAATTATTATTTCAAAGAAATTTGTTTGTAAATTGTAGTAATGACTTTATCAGGATCAATTCTTAGGTACCTGTATTTGATATAATCATTTTTACCTACCTGCAATTTGTGGCAGAATTCACCCATAAATAATCCCCTACTTAATCCGTGGCAGAGTTCGATGTTTCCCCGAAAGAACCGTACCGAGAAAATGACGGACAAAGTAAAAAAAAAATGAAAAATCATCTATTAAACGGTAATAGATATTAAAATGGGACCACAACTAATAAGCATATCTATTCATTATTATAATGAAAAAATTACACTACTAACAGACAGACATATAGATTCCAAAACAGGAGTTTGCGCGGTACATGCTAGAAGAGTATTTCCAGATGTTTATTTATATACTAAGCACATGTAAAGAAATATTTATTTACGTAACAAGTTCCAAAAGTGACATTTTACGGAACAAGTAGGCACATTCCAGTCCTGTAAAATCACTTTCGGATCGTGTTATGTATAATATTTTTTCTGCAGCCGCTTATTCGAATTTAAAAAGAATATTAGTATTATACAATTTTTTTCTACAAGCGTGCGGAAAAGTATACTTTTCCGCACGCATTTGAGTGCGGAAAGTTGTACTTTTCCGCACTGATTTTATAAATGCTAAAATGATTAAAAAAATATTTGGTAACTAAATAAAAATATTGTTCATGAAATATTTAATTTAATGTAAAAATTATGAAACAATTTACAAAAAAACAAAAAGTTAACTAATAATATTTAAGAAATAAGGGCCTCCAACATTAACGATTATTTTTGCTAAAAATTTTTTTTAATTCTAGGCGCTTGTAGAAAAAATATTGTTCCTAACACTTGCGTAAAGTATCTTTTCCCCACTTAACTGCAATTGCGTGCGGAAAAGTATAACTTTCCGCACTTGTTAGGAAAATAACTATTTGACAAGTGTTGTCCAAATAAAAATCGAGTCAATTTTGTTCCCAAAGTTGCCTACGTAGATATTAAAAATCGTCTCGAAAGTACAAAAAACGTACTGAAAGTAAAAATTTCCGAACGATTTGTGTAAAGTTGTACTTTCGCTCTAATAAATCATAGCGTGTCTCGAAAGTACAAAAAACGTACTGAAAGTAAAAATTTCCGTACGATTTGTGTAAAGTTGTACTTTCGCTCTAATAAATCATAGCGTGGTTTACGTGACAGCTGCAGAAAAAACAAATATTTTAATCCAATATAAAATAATGTTAAAAATGGGATAAATGTATAAATTTCATGTTAAATTTATCCAGAAACAATTTAATCAAATAACACTTTTTCTAACTTAATATTGTAATCATATTTCTAAAAATTACGTTAACGTTAACATTTTGGCTTAACCCTTTAACTGCGGCTGTCGTATATAAATTATTTGTAAAAACTTTACTGTGAAGTGGACATCGTAAATAAGCAATATTAAAATTTTGTTATTTCTTTAAAATTTTTTATATATTTTTACATATTTTACAATTTTTTACAAATTCTTACAATTTTTGTAATTTTTGCAAGTTTTTGAATTTTTTCATATTCCTGGAATTTTTGAAAGTTTAAAATTTTCTGACTTTTGGATATTTTTGCAATTTTTGAAAATTTCTGATAATTTATTAAAAGATTTTTGAAATTTTTGATATATTGTCGAAAATTTATTAAAATTCAGTTTTTTATTAAATTTTCGTTTTTTTTTTAAATGTTTGATAAATTTTTGAAGTTCTTATAACAGTTAATATTATTGAAGTTAGAATTTTAAAAGTCTCGTAATTTTTAAACTAAAATTCTCGGAATTTTTGAATTTCTAGACATTTTTATTTATTTATTTTTAAAATTTTTTTAATTTTCGAATTTTTTCATATATTTCTTAAAATTTAGTTTTTTTTGTAATTTTTAAAAATTATTAGAATCACGTTTATTGACGTTTTATTTAAATTAACTCAAAATTCAACTAATGCCAATGTAAAATTTTACCCGCAATTAAAGGGTTAACTGTATTCAGGGCCGCCAACGGGCCCTGGTGTACACACAAAAATCACGGACCCCCTAACAGAAAAAAATTGCTGATAACGGTGTAAAAATATTTACAGTGAAACTCTTTAAATAAAAGTTTTTTTGAAATCGTTTTTCTGTTACAGACTAACAAAACTATTCAAATCTACAAAACACGTTTGTGACTGCTAAAAACACAAACTACGATAACTAGACTACTACTCGATAATAACACGAACAATTTATTTTAATGATATTTTACGACTTTTTGCAAATGCGAAATTTTCAATAATTTTAGAAAAGTCGCAGTTTCTAGCTAATCTAGACTCCATAGCTAATATAATAAGAGCACTTAACTGTTCCTGAGCCTTAAAGTATTTTTAATTTTAGAATGATTACCGTAAGTTCGTTCTGCTACGGTTACAGGGAGAGTCCAAAAAACCTTAAAGATATAATTATATTTGGAAACAAGGAATCTAGTTTTATTTGTGAATTTTATTTTAAAAATTAAATGGGGTACTGTCAGTATTCTCAAAATTTGCAGAAAAGATGCTTTTAAAATGTTGCAACGTAATAATTTCTATATCTTTTAAACTTAGAAATCTCCATAACACACTAAACATGTTCACAATTTTTTAGCTGCTACAAATCTTATTAATAAATTTAAAATAACAGCATCTAAAATGACATGAAATTCTTTTACTTTAAAGTATTCCTCAAGTTCTTGTAATGAATCATTTGATAATGCTTGACATTCAAAAATTATTAACCACAAGTTTACATTCATTCAAAATGTTAGGTCAACGATTTTACTTTTAGCCACATTGAGACCATTAGAAGGCATTCAAAAGGGTCCAAATATTTTAACAAACTATGTAATTGAACTGTTACTTTTGGTTTTAAATTAAGGTCCAATAACTCTCCAATCGCCTCTTTTATTCTGGGTAACTTCTCGCAGGTTGGTTTTAATCTATTTGAGTCTGAGGAAATTGAAATTTAAAAAAAAATCAAGTGGAAAACTAATTTGTCATTAGAGGATTATAAGAGAATTGTCATTGAGTTTTTGAGAGAAATAAAAGATGTGTTAGATTTTTATAGAGTAATTTCTATTTGTTTAAAATAAGAAAACCTGCTGTGCTGGACTCGGGCCCTAATAAACTCCGGGCCCCGATATTTTGTACCGCCTTCAACACCCTCTCGTCGGATCTGACTGTATTTTTCATATACTGACTCATTTTAGCAGACTCGGTTAGGAACATTGTCACTTTTCAATCTAACTTCATTTCATTTTCTCCTCTATAAAAGTACAGGGTTATTGGTTGACCACCCTATTATTTCTATTATGCATACAGATACGAGAAAAAGGTTTATATAAAAGATGTAGGAGTATAAATTAAGTTTAACAAAATATACTTTGCACATCAGTAGCGTCCATGCCTTAGGGTATAATTTTTATTTTCTCCACGACCATTACTGAATGTATGAATTTTGAAATCATTTTTAATAATAGAATGTAAACATTCACACTCTAGAGTCTGAATATTTATTCTATAATACTTGCCACTTATGCATTTTGCATGTATTTTCATTCTTTATCAAGGTAAAGAATGGATTTTCTGTAATCGAAATAAACAATATGGATTGCCCTGGATTTCAAAAGTGTCACTGTCAGATATAAAATGGCGACGGTAATAATTATTTTCAAACAAGTTTTAATTTAAGAGGGGGTTAACCTTTCATAAAAGATCAGAGTATATTTGCGGGGTGAGAGACGAGGTAAAAATACAGAGCTGTAAAGGCGTGACCTGATGATAAAGAAATATATATTTAGTGTCTCTGTCATTCGGCTTTGCGTAAAATTATCGTAAACATCTGATCGTCTGAGCGAAATAAAATCATAACACATTTCGACTTTCGAGTAGTCCTTTGTAAGTGACCGCCTATCGCTCCGGCTGACAAAGATATGGTATTTTAGTTCGGTTTCTTATATTTTACATTTTACTTGGCTCCGTAGCTTTTCTTTAATTTTTAATCATTTACATCAGGGTAGAGTTTACATGAGATTTTTACTCTCTCGACCCACCATCCGAGAAGGGAAAGTATTGTGAACGAGCTAAAAAATTTTGTCTGTCTGTGTGTGTGTCTGTTTGTCTGTGTGTCTCTGTGTCTGTCTTTCTGTGTTTGTCTGTGTGTATTCTTCCACGATAGAAGCGCTTGAATCAGTGATGAAAAATGCTCCAAAATTCGCTTGCAGTGGTTCCAAAAATCATTTTTGAGGGTCTAATTTTAGATAGATCTTAACAATTTTTTTTATCAATAAAGGCAAATGTATAAGTGAGGCATCTCTCAGAGTACTTTTTTGAAATAAACTTTTTTTTGTGAGATAAAAAATAATGAATCTGGTCCATTTTGTCAATTTTTTTTCTTCAATTGTTTCTCAAAAATTAAGAAAATCTTCGAGATAAATACGGAAATATCCATTTTGAGATCCCCTGAGACGATTATGGCCATTTAAAGATGGAAGTCTGTCTGTGTGTATTGTTCCACGATATAAGAAACACGCTTAATCCGATTAAGCTCAAATTTGGTATATGGGTTTCGGTTATCCATAGGAAGAACCCATCAGTTTTTATTCGACATCTGTTAAACGAAACTGTAACTGTCAAAAAATAACAGAAGCAATATGTCACAGAATTTGACTTGTAATACGTCATTTGAAAGCCCTTGAAAATCTGTCAGAATAGTCAAAAAAAAGTCCAACTGTCACGTGTCAAAAATAAAAAAATGTCAAAGTTTGAAACATAAAATATCTGAAAAAGTGTGCATCTCTGAATACTCGTTAGGAAAGTTTTGGGGCGACACAACCGATTTTTTTTACCCTGTTGGATGTTACAATGTTTATTACTTATAAGAAGAAGAAGAATAGGTAAATAGGAAATATTTTGAATAATAATAGTATTTAAATATTCGTAATATTTAAAAAACACCAATAATATTAAAATAGACTCCAATATAGATCTCATTTAGTTCAATAAAACAACGTTTTATAATTTTCACAACAAATATAACAAAAGTTGTTTAATTATCAGTTACATGTTACGTTATATGACAACTTCATTAGATTAAATATTATTAACAAAATTACCCTAAAATTTGTAATTTTTATTATACGAGCATGTCTGTGTTACTTTTTTCAAATTTATCTAGAAAAAAACAGTTGATAATAGAATCACTATTATTAAAAATAATTAAAAAAAAGTACAAAGACGCGCTCTAAAGAATTACATACATAATCGATTATAGTATACCGGGTGCAAATGGGTCATTGGCCACCCCTATAACACTTTAACGAGTAAACAGATTTATATCAAATTTGGGTTGATTAGAGCTATTTTTAGATTTTTTTTACATAGAAATCCAATATGGCCGATATCCGGTTCGACTGGAAATCACATATAAATTGTAAATTCAAATGGAAGACCCGCTACATTTCTACATATTTGGATTCTACGACTTCAAATACGTACACGTCGAATATCAAATGTCACTTAAGACGCCATTTTTATTTTATTTTTGATTTTTTTTATCAATTTTTTTAAATGAAACAGATAGGCCACCCAGTATTAAAAATTGTTTATTCGATTACCATTAAAATGATGTATGTACATAACAACTTTTTTTTCTCAAATAAAGAAGAAATGTTATTTTTTTTTAATTTCGATACAAAATTCTTCTGAAGACATCCCTGTTCAAAAAAGGATATTTACAACATCATATTTTAAATATAAATAATTATTAATAATAAACAATAAATAATTAAAAAAATTGAGACTTTTAGTTAATTTTAGTTTGATTATAAGCAATTTAGACTAACTCATGACCACATATAGGATGAATAAAAAAAATTCAAAAAGAGAATAAAAAATGGCGTCTTACGACACATTTGACAGTCGACCTGTACGTGTTTGAAGTCGTAAAATCCAAATATCTAGAAATATACCTCGTGTTTCATTTTAATTTCTAATTTTCATATCATTTCCGGTCAAACTGGATGTCGGCCAAATTGGATTTTTATTTTAAAAAATCCTAAAATAGCTCTATTATAACCCACCAAAATTTGGTATAAATCTATTAACCCGTGTAAACGTTATAGGGGTGGCCCAAGACCCATTTACACCCCGTATATGGTATAACAAGTGGGATAGTAATGAAAAATGGTAACTCTTGATTACTGACACAATTTTGTAATAATTTTAGTCAGACATAACAATAATTTTTCAATATTTATTCCGTTTCTGTAATAGCTTCAATTTATTTTTATTAATTCTTCTTTTATTTCATAATTCTGTCCTTTTGTACTGACCGCCCACCGCCGCATTAGCAAAAAATGTTTTTTATTAATATCGTGTCAAAGAAAATGCCGAACAAAGAGTCGCCGTCAAAGAATGCACATGCTCTAGGTGCAAAAATCCCTAAGCTCCGGCCAGACGTACATACTTTCCTTCGAGCCTGGTTTGCGCAAACCGTTTGCACAGTTAAGTCTCTACGTGTAGCCGGCAAAACTGTATACCGTACATACCAAAAAGTACGACTCTCCGAATCGTCGCTCTGCTAAAGATTTAGTTTGTGCAAAATAGTCATGGGTAACACCCACAATTTTCTGGTGTTGATACAATAACACTAACACTGTTCGATGTATCAACACCCTGTATCAGCACAATTGTGTCATGATGCGCCGTGGCCGTAGTTCACAGAATCATTCGCGCAGCGCAACACTATTGGGTTTCGGTCGACGAGTATCGAGCATTGGAGAATCGGAGGGAGTATCCAGCCAGAGTATCGAATATTTATCTATATTTCACTAGTTTCGACCGTACCGAGTGCCAGACCAGCACCTGTTAGATATAAACACTCGGTGTTGCCAGACCCTCAATATGCAATTGGTATTATTTTAGACTTTTTAGGTCGTTATCCATTTGTCTCTATTTACCTATTACGGTCCGCGGGTTGAATAGAGAAAAACGTATAAGACTTTATTTTTTTTTGTCTAGAAAAACAACTTCGAAACAATAATCTACAATTTATAGAATTTCAAATATCGAAATTATGTTACACGGTTCCAAAGAAGACAACATTTGCGCTGGCAACAGTGACACTGATACGATCGGATTCTGATTCAAGTACTCAAGTAGTGAGTGTGTGTGAGTGATACTCGCATCGCACTCGTCCACACTTACACTGCTTACCCGGACCCTCGATTCCCACCGCTCGCCGACTAGTGTATTACTACGTGCCACTGTGTTATGTACGCTGCTTCAACACTGGCGACACACTTAAAGGTGTCAACACAAAAGTGCCGTTCAGCACAGTGTTACACATGACTAGTGCAAAACTCTGGTTTGCACGGTTTTGCATGAACGTGTAGCCACACATCAAACATGCCGCCGCACTTTTATTGAAAATTTATATCATTCGGAACTGTATATATCTGTTAATAAAATAATTTGAATGAATTTTTTTATAAGTTAATTGTTAAAATGTTTCATAGCATTAATAATTTTATGTTGTTTGAATTTTATGAACAGAGTTTATTGTTAAAAAGTTTGATTTTTAAGAATTTATTGATTATAATTGGCATATAATTTATTTTAAATCAACAAGTGTGGAATATGAAGAATCTTATTTTTATTTTTGGCACATATATCATTATGAAAATAAAAAAAAGTTGGAATGATTTTAAAAGAAAATTTAAGTAATAGTAATGTGCAAGATTTGAATTTTTTTATGATTAATCAAGAAAATTTTTTAATTAAAAAAAACAGTTGAAAAAAAATAATAAAGAAGAGTAATCATAAAACCTGTATAATGTCAGGTATATAATTAAAAAAAATGTATACCAAATAATTAAAAGTATTTATATACCAATATGTAAAGTATAACTATATAAAGACAATATTTACCAATTGAAATAGCATAATTTTTTATTTCAAAAAAAGCACATTAAAATTTTCAAAATAAAAGAAGATTTATGGTATAGGGGGTAATCATAAGAAGTTAACTGGATGACTGAATGGTAAAAATTGTATAAATGCGGTAACTGGATAATAGAAAATTTATAGAAAAAGGAAATCAAGTTGGGAAATTTAATTTGAATGGTAGTAATTAGAAGAAAATAGAAGAGAGGTCAAGATATAAGGATTTATTAGTGATTTAATTTAAAATTGCAATTAAATTTACATGTGAATAAATATAACGACAATGTTGTAAACTGAAGTTTACAACATTGTCGTTATATTTATTCACATGTAAATTTAATTGCAATTTTAAATTAAATCACTAATAAATCCTTATATCTTGACCTCTCTTCTATTTTCTTCTAATTACTACCATTCAAATTAAATTTCCCAACTTGATTTCCTTTTTCTATAAATTTTCTATTATCCAGTTACCGCATTTATACAATTTTTACCATTCAGTCATCCAGTTAACTTCTTATGATTACCCCCTATACCATAAATCTTCTTTTATTTTGAAAATTTTAATGTGCTTTTTTTGAAATAAAAAATTATGCTATTTCAATTGGTAAATATTGTCTTTATATAGTTATACTTTACATATTGGTATATAAATACTTTTAATTATTTGGTATACATTTTTTTTAATTATATACCTGACATTATACAGGTTTTATGATTACTCTTCTTTATTATTTTTTTTCAACTGTTTTTTTTAATTAAAAAATTTTCTTGATTAATCATAAAAAAATTCAAATCTTGCACATTACTATTACTTAAATTTTCTTTTAAAATCATTCCAACTTTTTTTTATTTTCATAATGATATATGTGCCAAAAATAAAAATAAGATTCTTCATATTCCACACTTGTTGATTTAAAATAAATTATATGCCAATTATAATCAATAAATTCTTAAAAATCAAACTTTTTAACAATAAACTCTGTTCATAAAATTCAAACAACATAAAATTATTAATGCTATGAAACATTTTAACAATTAACTTATAAAAAAAATTCATTCAAATTATTTTATTACAAGATATATATAGTTCCGAATGATATAAATTTTCAATAGAAGTGCGGCGGCATGTTTGATGTGTGGCTACACGTTCATGCAAAACCGTGCAAACCAGAGTTTGCACAAACTAAATCTTTAGCAGAGCGACGATTCCGAGAGTCGTACTTTTTGGTATGTACGGTATACAGTTTTGCCGGCTACACGTAGAGACTTAACTGTGCAAACGGTTTGCGCAAACCAGGCTCGAAGGAAAGTATGTACGTCTGGCCGGAGCTTAACAGCGGTTTTTCTAATAATAATAGCTATATCTTTTTTATTGGATATGGGTGTTTCATTTTCAATTTCACAAATGAATTCACTATCCATAATAAAATAAGATTTTTTTTAAATATTGGATTGTTTTCCAATTAACGCATTTAAGACAATGATTATGCTCATCATATATACACTTAATAATATGTCATAGGTATTCGAAAAGGCAATCCACCCATTTGCAACTTCTATTGATTTCATCTCCTGTGCTATTTTTAGTATTTTTATTTGAACACTTCTATTGATTTTATCTCCTGTGCTATTGTTATGTTTAAGAATGAAATTGCGATTCATTCAGCAATTCATAGTATTCATATAAAAGTGCAAATTTGTGCGAGGGCGCTTGGATCAGTGATGAAAAATGCTCCAAAATCCACCTTGAAGGGGTTCGGCAAAAATCACTTTTGAGGGTCTAATTTTCGATTGATCTTAACAATTTTTTTATCAACAAAGGCAAATGTATAATTGAGGCATCTCTCAGAGTACTTTTTTGAAATAAACTTTTTTTTGTGAGATAAAAAATAATGAATCTGGCCCATTTTGTCAATTTTTTTCTTCAATTTTTTCTCAAAAATTAAAAAAAGTACTTCGAGAGATGCCTATATCCAACCTTTCTTAATCCAAAAGTAAAAAAATATTTTGAATTTTTTAACCACAATCCGAGTAGTTTGATTTTTGCGGTACATTGTTTTACTTACAATCACATTAGGGTTAAACCCCTCTTAAACAAAATAATGAGTGAAAAATCAAGCGAAGTAGAATTTAATAATATCTGAAATTGCAAATTATGAAAAAACACCAATGCACCAGATTTTAATATCGGTAAGTGTATCACAGCACTATAAATATTAATACAATGTAATACAAATATGTCAACAAATAACTTGTGTTCAGATTTAATTTAATTTTGATTTATACTTTTTGATCGTGGAGAAAATATAGTCTGTTACTCGGTCAGAATGAAAAAATTCGACACTCGTGGTTCCTCACACTCGCTTTCGCTCGCGTTCGGAATTTTCCACTCGTGTCGAATTTTTCATTCTAACCTTGTTACAGAATCTACTATTATTTTTAACGGAATACCTAGTTTTTATACTTTCAAAAATAACTTAACTTTTGTGCACAAAAATTAGTTGGCCAATTAAAACTAAACCAATTAAAAAATCAGGCCGCAAATCGATTCATGTGTGGTGTGGGATTTTTAGAGTAAATTAGTTGGTCCAATATTTTATAATTATAATTTAACGGGTCACTTATACTTTTATGACATTTTGCTCCAAGTTGACGATTTACTTCGGCAATTTCCGCAAGATGCGCTTGATGTCATGATCTGGTGCAACTCAGCATAATGTAACAAAAGTGCAAGAACACTTAGATAATAGTTTCGCAATTTGGATAGGTAATGCTGGAACGATTTGGTGGCCGAAAAATGGTCCTGATCTAACGCCTTTAGATTACTTTTTATGGTGCTATTTAAAATAAAAAGTTAATTTCGATTCCAATACCAGTATTGCAATAATTAGGTAGAAAATTGAAGCTGAAATAGAACTTCTTAACGATCAAAATAATAATGCAATTTCAAACAGTATAGAAAATTTAAGAAGGTATGAACTTTGTATTGAAAATAACGGCGGTCATTTTGAGCAATTGATTTAATTTGTTTATAATTTATAAAAAGGCACTCTCTGAATCTGTCATAATCCCGTAAGGCGTGGAGACTACAGGTGTGCAAAGTATATTTTATTGAAATTAATTTATACTCCATCCTTTATATAAAACCTTTTTACCTCTCGCCCTTCAGATAAGAGAGGTATAGGAATCATGCTAAAAATTGGGTAGTGAGTTTTTAATGAATAAACACGTTTTGGGGTCCCTAGAATACGATTTTAATATTTTCGCGATGATGTCTGTGTGTGTGTGTGTGTGTGTGTGTGTGTGTGTGTGTGTGTGTGTGTGTGTGTGTGTGTGTGTGTGTTAGTGTGTGTGTGTGTGTGTTTGGATGGATGTTGTAGTAACGATAACTCAAAAACTACTGAATAAAAAAATTTGAAATTTTGCATACAGGATTCTGATACCCTAGATTAGATCTGATTAGATTTTGGTGCCAATCGCACAACCAGAAGTGGCAGTTGCTATGGGTAATGACTCCATTATTATACAAAACGGCAATAAAGTTTTACACATATATTTTGTATACCATATAGTTTATTTTCATCTCATTAAAATTTTCGAAACTTTTGCCATTGTTGCCAGATTTACAAAAAAATAATTTTTTTTCATCCTTTTTTGTGTCAACCTGTAAATTTTTGATTCCAAAATGGCGAGAGGTCATGTGCTGGCCACATCAGATTTTTTTATCTGTAAGCATAACAGAAATAATAGGGTGGTCAAATTATAACCAATAACCCTGTACTAACAACACATTTTGATCACAAAGTGACTCATTAAAAATCATGTGACTAATATCAGCCAATCGACATTAAGCATCGCTCACCACTCTTCACATAAACAAAATTAGTTATAGTAAATGTCAAACATTAAATTCAGTGTAGTTTTAAGTGGCAGGCGGGTTTGCCAAATTTCAGCATACCTCTCTTCGGATAGAAACCCAACCTGTAATTAAATCCTCCTTTTGTATTCCACAGCAGTGAATCTTTTAAATATCTTTTTCTCAGCGATCATTAAACAAATGTTTGTACTACATGTCTGTTTAATCAATTATTTTTTATTTAGTTATTAGTTACATTTATTTTATAACATAATAGAGAAAAAGTAACTCTTTTTAATAAATAATAGTAAAGTGTAAATAAGATATTTATAATATGATAGCTATTAACGACCTCTATGTAGCTGGAAGACCCCATACGACAGAATTTAATGGGACATGCGCAAGGTTTATGTGCTATTTATGAGCTAATAAAAAATTTTGTGCTCTTTTGAAATTGAAAAACATTTTTGTTATCTCCTATTTATGTGCTAATTTCGGACGCCAATAAAAATTTTTGTGCTCTACTTTATTTAAAAAATACAAGGGGTAGTGCTGGCTTCAGACCAAGCTGGAGTAATCCAGGTCAATTTTATTGAAAAATAAAAATTGAAATATATTTTTTTATCTCCTATTTATGTGCTAATTTCGGACGCCAATAAAATAAAAAAAAATTGTGATTTTTTCTTTTAAAAATTACAAGGGGTTCTTTATATTGGCGTCTGAAATTAGCACATAAATAGGAGATAACAAAAATGTTTTTCAATTTTTATTTTCCAATATATTTGACCCGGGGACATTCCAGCTTGGTCGGAATAAGTCCGGAGAACCTCTTATAATTTTTAAAAGAAAAGAGCACAAAATTTTTTATTGGCGTCCGAAATTAGCACATAAATCCTATGCATGTCCCATTAAATTTTGCCGTAGGGGGTATTCCAGCTACATAGACGTCTATTAACGTGTTACTTTTCATCGCTTTCTAATTGCAATAATCTGTGAGTTCTAGAATTCCATTTGTTTTAGTACCTATACTATACTAATTACATATTAATTATTTTTCAACTATTAGTTGTATAATAACAATTATAAGAAAAATCATTTAGCTACATTTTATATATTAGTTTTTATGCATCACATGTTAAATATTTTAAATAACTACACAGAAATATTTTCTATTACTGAAACCTACAAAAAGTTCCATCTAATTTTGTTACGAAATTGTTGAAAACCTCTGAATATCTATGTTGTAGTCAACAAGGGGGCATTTAGTTTCCACTACCCTATCCATCATACACTGAATTTAATGTTTGAAAGGCTTTATTGCTGGGTAATTTTCATTACGCTGGTATTTTATCCGGTCACTAAGAAATGTATTTTCAAATAAGATTTTTTTTACTTATAGAAACAATTATATTATAAGTCTTAAAAGATGCTAATGTAAAAGTGAATGTGAAGTGCAGTTCGTTACAAACATAACCTAAAATATTTGCCGGTATGCTGTTTATTAACCTTTCTATATTTAAAAGCTCCAAATTAGTACTGGCCCTTCTTCATTATATATTGAAGTTTCATAATCTGTCTTACATTCCATTTAATAAAGAGTCTTGTCTCTCTCTCTTTCAATACGATTTATGCTGTATGCGCAAGTGCTAATGATGACCAAAAAAAAAGAAGAAAATGTAAGACTAGCAATGAGGAATGTATTAGAACCATATTAGAACCAGTAAAAATCAATGATAATGCATTTAGAATAAGAAGTCAGAAAATTAAGAAATAATTAAAAGACACAATTGGATGGATATTGATACAGAACCAATAAGGGGAAGACAAACCCATATAGCACAAGTATGTCCCCAAAACGTACGGAAATCGTCCACCAAGACGTATGTACTGGAGATGATCAGATTAGGTACAATCGACGGCCCAGGTACGTATTGAGAACGTCCAATGGGGAGTTCAACTTGAAATATTAGTCCATCTTTTTTTGCATTATTTGAGAAAAAAATGAATTTCTTTTTAAGAAAAAATCGTTTTTTCTTTTTTTTTCTTTAATTTAACATGAAAAAATTGATATTTAAAAATTACTGCATCTATGCAACTTATAGTACACCTACGTCACTTATGTGCAATAGCTGTAGCATAATATTAACGCGGGAAAGTTTCTCTAAATAAAATTGACGCTTTCAAATATAGATGACGTTTGTTTATAAAGTGTCGTTTGGTCAATATGTTTTTAATTGTGGTTACTTTTACCTTTGTTTACGTATCTTTACAAATACAAATAATCACGGAAAATTATCAACATCAACCATCTCTACACAGTACAAACTACAACAGTGACAGTGAACTATGCAGTAAGCAGACGCGGACGCGACCTTTCACTTAATCAAGAACGGTTGTGCCCAGCACTTATGTACCAAACAGCAAATTATTACCTGATCTCGTTAAAATAGTCGTTTTCTTTATCTAACAGCGAAATCTAATATCGATTTTGAATGCGAAATCACAGTGGATAGGTCCAAGTTGTCATCTGTATCCAATTATCATATAATGGTTTTCTCTATCTTTGTCTGTATAAGTGAGATTTAACAGCTGTTATTCATTCGTATTCTCTTCTTTACATATTTTGCAGTTAATGGCTTGACGGTAACTTCATTGCAAATAAGTGACGTCACGATGGTAATGGCGGCATATTCAAATAATTGGAAATTTGAATTTTTAAATTAATTTATTCAAAAATCTACCTCAAATTACGGTAGATAGTTAAACTCAATGGGTTCTATTTGATCAATTCTAAGTATTAATAAAGAAAAAACTTGAGGTTATATTTTTGTTGAACTCCCCATTGCCGCGGTTTCGTACACCAGTACGTCCGTTTTGAGCCATTAACAGGACGTTTTGAGTATGTGACCAAAACGTCAAGTCTAAAGACTGGACTACCTATAGGTAATTGAGAACCCAAAATGAGCTTACTGGGAACGAACGAATGCGCGGAATCTGTTCGTTGTCAGAACTACAATTAGTTCTGGGATTCTGTTGGAAAAAGGCAAAAAAATGACTGAAATCACTATATAGATCTAATGCTGACGTTTCGACTTTTATAAAGTCATCCTCAGAGCAATGTATAGTAGGCTCCTTGTCTTATTAAATATATATTAGAAGCAATGGTGTATTGGTAAAATAAAAAGTGCCGGAACTTATGGTTATAGCTGAGGGGAGAGGGGAGCAAAGCTGATTATCTTTAAAATGCACTACTTCTTTTTTCTTATTCGTCAATTTAAAATATAATTTTCCCGTCAGGAACGAAGATTTTTTCACTATTAATAATTTTTTAAATGAGAAAAAAAATCGGAAAAACCGAAAAAATTTAAAAAAAAATCAAAAAAAATCAAAACAAATTGAAAAATTCAGAAGAATAAGAACAAATGAGAAAAATTTGAAAGAATTTGAAGAAATCAAAAAACAGTAGAAAAAAAACATCAAAAAATGGGAAAAAACCAAAAATTCTAAAAAATCAGTGGAATAAGAAAAAATGAGAAAAAATTATACAACAGAAGAAAGAATTAGAAAGAAAAAACAGAACAATGAGAAAAAAATGAGGAAAGTTTAGAAAAAACCGAAAAAACTAAAAGAAACGAGAAAAAATCAGAAATAATCAGAAAAAAATCAGTAAATATTGGAAAAAACTGAAAAATAAAATTGTATAATAATACGGAAAAAACGAAAAAATCAAAAAAATGGTAAAAAACCGAAAAAAAAACCGCAAGAAATTGAATATCCCAAAAAATAAAGAAAACCGTAAAAAAAAATAAAAAAAAATGAAAAATTCGAAAAAATTTAAATAAACCACAACAAAAATTTCAAAAAAATGGCAAAAAAATGGCAAAAAAACGCAAAATAATCGCAATAAATCAGAGGATCAAGAAAAATAAGAAAAAAATAAAAACCGAAAGAAATTAAAAAAAAAAACAGAACAATGGGAACAGACTAGAAAAAAAAACAGACAAAAGCAAAAATCAGAAAAATGAGAAAAAACGAGAAAAAATCAAAAAACACCTCTTTCTCTCTCTATAACATAATAATAATTGATAAAAAAATTCCAAATAAGAAAAAATTGTAGAAAGAGACAGAGAGTGAGAGAAAGAGAGGGAAGGCCGCCCGGAGCGGGCATAACGCTTTTTCCTTGCGTTACGCTTTCTGCCAATTAACTCCTACCAAAAAATATCCGTTCTGAAAAAAAGTACCGGAACGTGTTCCGGTTTTGAAAAAAGGTACCGGAACGTTTAGATCCCAATTACACAACTGAATAGAAGGGACAATAACGGGAGGAGAGTTTGTTCCTCCCGTTATTGAAACATATGAATAAGGCGAATACTTTCAGTAAAAATATTAAAAAAATATTACGTTTGCCAAGTATTGAGTACGTAATAGTAGATTCTGTAACAAGGTTAGAATGAAAAATTCTACACGAGTGGAAAATTCCGAACGCGAGCGAAAGCGAGTGTGAGGAACCACGAGTGTCGAATTTTTTCATTCTGACCGAGTAACAGACTATATTTTCTCCACGATCAAAAAGTATAAATCAAAATTAAATTAAATCTGAACACAAGTTATTTGTTGACATATTTGTATTACATTGTAGTAATATTTATAGTGCTCTGTGGTACACTTACCGATATTAAAATCTGGTGTTTTTTCATAATTTGCAATTTCAGATATTATTAAATTCTATATCTACTTCACTTGATTTTTCACTCATTATTTTGTTTAAATTAAAACTTGTTTGAAAATAATTATTACCGTCGCCATTTTATATCTGACAGTGACACTTTTGAAATCCAGGGCAATCCCATATCGTTTATTTCGATTACAGAAAATCCATTCTTTACCTTGATAAAGAATGAAAATACATGCAAAATGCATAAGAGGCAAGTATTATAGAATAAATATTCAGACTCTAGAGGGTGAATGTTTACATTCTATTATTAAAAATGATTTCAGAATTCATACATTCAGTAATGGTCGTGGAGAAAAAAATGTTTTCAGTACGTCCTGAAATGGTCCAGGACGTTCAGACCTAAAGTGGACGTCCCAGGATATCTCGTGCTATATGGGGAGGTGACATAGATATGGAATAATGTACAGAAAGACCTAACGGCAACAGGAACACGATATCAGGAATAAAAACCATATATATGAACGTTTGTAACAAACTATTTTGAGTACAATATAATAAAATCGACCCCGAAAATACAATTAAAAAAATATTTGACTTGGTTTTACAAAGGGTGTATAGCAACAAAATGGAAACCACTAAATTTCCCCTATTTTCTACGACACTGCTTAAATTTTAATACTTTAATTTAATGCTGTGCAATAGAAAAATCAAGTTTTTTAAGAGATATGTTTATTAAGCAAACTGACATTATTTTTTGACGTACTTTTAGCCCCAGAGAGTTAGTCAGGTCTTTATAAAATACTCTGTATAATATAAAATTACTAAAAGTAACAAAAAAAAACAGTAATTAACTAACCTGATTTCACTGAAAACTATGTTTCCATAAAAAATAAAATGAGTTTACTTACCGTAATCTGAAGATGTAATAAAAGCAAAATCTGGTTTATACAACGGTAGGCAGTAAATAAAAAGTGTCAACAGAAAAATACCCAGGTTAGTTAAAAAAACCAATAAAATTTTATGGCGATATTTAATAATCAACATGACAATAAAAAGGTTAGAATACGTCTACACTGAATTACCTAAGGATAGTCGAGATTTTCGGTTGTTATCTAATATTGTTTACAATCAATAATCGCGCCCATAAATCATTATCTTATGTTAGATAACACGTCTAAATAATCAATATGACAAAAACTAAGAATACTTGATAGATTTTTTGTATAGAGTGTTTCCAAATTCCTACTTTCAGCTTTATACTGATTTTTATTTTCAAATGAAAAGCCGAGTCTTGTGATACATCATTTGATAGGTCTGTTTTGTACTGGGAAACTATGATTTACTATAATACAATAATAATAATAATAATAAATATCTTTATTTGTACATAAATACAATTAATTGTTCAATTTACTTGAGTCGAATTTTGGTGATTAAGAGACTTCGAACAAAAAACAAAAAACTGTTGATAATGGAAATCAACATTCGACGTCAAATGACGTGAAGGATTCACTATATTTTTATTAATTTTGATGACTTCGCCATACTTGGTGACGCTATTATGACGTGTTAATCACGTTACCAGCCTGCCTGGGGAAGCTGTTTAAAACTGTTATTAACATTATTTATTTATTATTAAGAAGAACATACATGTTTCCCTAATTACATGTTCTTTTCTAACTATATAATAAGTTTTAATAATAGTTTATAGATATTTAAGCGAGGACCACTACATAGACATTGATTTAAGAGAATATCTATGTGAAGGAGATTGATTCCGAATAATCCATCCCTTGGAGATTGGATCCCCTAGATTGCAAACTTGACTCGCTTTAATTTAGAACTCCTCGCTTTTTGTCTACTCCGCCTCACTTCTAGTAATCGTATGGGGTGCGATTGCGAGAATACTGATGCAAACTTCCTCTATCACGAGTTCCCTAAGGCTCAGTGCTTGGTCCTGTCTTCTATGTCATATATACCCACAACATCCCACTCCCCCCTCAACTAGCCAAGACATACTTGCTCTATGCTGATGATACCCTAATTCCGCCTCAGCACCTTCCACCAGAGCTCTAAACATCAAAACCCAACAACTCCTCAATTGCTTCTCCTAAATGGTGTAGCATCCTCAAAAAACCCAACTCATTACATTCAAACATCCCTATCGCTCCCTAACAGCCAAAGAAAACCCCAATGACATCAACCTGAGGCTCTGGGGAGAGAGGCTCGTTCTTTCGGATGAGGTTACCTACTTGCCTCACGCGTACTCTTTAACTGGGCGACCCAAGTCCAAAAATTTTTTGACAGCGTTAGGAGACGGACCTCCCCCCTCGGGGCCCTGGGTGGACGATTTGGAAGGTGTAATCCTCAAACGTTGCTGAACACTTACAAAACCCATATCAGTCCAGGAATTAATTACAGAGCTCTGAACTTCTCAGCACTTTCTCCTTCTCTCCTTCACGTGGTTACGGCAACAGAGAGGAGAATCCTAAGAAAAATATCCTATACTCTCTGGCGATTCCCATCAATCCAAATGTATGAACACACTAATATTCCACCTATCATTCCCAGATTCAAAAAACTACAAAGAGGATACGTCAGGAGACGATTGGACAGCACAAACACCCACGCCCAAGAAACTCAAAAGATCAAGTAGATAGTTGACAGGAACAGACGAACCTTCAATAAAAGACTCCTCAAGAAATCCAGGATCTTTAGCGAAGCAAGCGAAGACATAGATCTCCCGGACGAGCTCCTTGATCTATTGGAGGATGTTGCACTCAGCATCAGATGAGCTCGACCAACCACCACTGAATCGCACAGGACACCGCTCCTGAGCCTCCCCTTCCGGGAGGCTCGTCAGTATCAAACAATATAGATACAATGGAATATCTTAAGCTATTTTCAAAATAATAAAGACCCACTGTATCCCTGAAAAGGAGAAATCTTCTCCTACATCACCAAAACAGGATAAATTATCGAGGAGGGTTTAGCATGTATGCCCCTGACTCTGTTTGCAGAGCGATCAGGGGAGAGTTCTGCACTACCTCACGCATAGAACCAAGCGTGAGGTGTCTTTAGAAGATTCCCGCCTCCACAACACAGGACAATACTTGTAATACAAAAAAAAAATCCGAATAATCCAAGACATAGATCTGAGACAACAGTTATATGGCTGGCATATTTTAGTTAGTGCATTGTCGTTCCTAGTCAGAAACAGTTGTGTTCTAGGACGAGTTCTGTGGTCAGTTGCATATAAGTTGACTAGACTTAAAAGAATCGGAGAGTCTTTAAGACGATTACAAAGTTTATACAGAATTATTAAGCTATGGTGGAGTCTCTTATATACAAGTTTCACGACGTCAAGTTCTAATCTTAAAGGTTAATAGGACCAGGAGGGACTTTTTTTTAAATAGAGACACTTTAAGAATTTGTTCTGAATAGTTTCAATTCTATTAAACACTTTTATTAATTTGATTGCATTCACAGTGCAACACATAAAATGTAAACTAAATTCTGACTTCAGTTTCTGAAAGTACCCAACCAAACTAGCAAAAAAATTCATGATGGCAAAAAAAAATTTAGAATCAAAGGAGAAAATACAGTCTGGTTAAAATGAAAAAAATCGTACACTCGTGGTTCCTCACGCTCGCGTTCGGAATTTTCCACTCATGTCGAATTTTTCATTCCAACCTTGTTACAGAATCTACTATTCTTATATTGACATCGTGTGTCAAAGTACGGAATATTAATATGTTACTTAAATATGGTGGTATTAAACTTTTTAAAATGTTGAAAACCAGAGAAAGAATTTAAAATTTTCAAAACTAGAGAAAGAAATAAGTATTTAAATAAGTTGTTGATATTTAGGCAACCACTTATGCGAAAAGCCTGCGAAATATGTTTAAATTTCCTGATTATTAATGAATCTACAACATGCTTTGCAAAATTTGAACGCGATTTTTATTTGTACCAAACTATGATGAATTTTAGCTTTTATATGAATTTCTCAAGGTCAATATATTTGTCAGAATATAGTAGTCTAAGTGAACAATAACATTTTTGTAAAAAATTACTTAGATGTTTATCAAATTTCTTAGATATATTCATCAAAGTAGAGACCCAGAATTTTTGCTACTGATTCATTAGCGATTCTCTCATTTGATATAGTTAATAATGTATTTTTTATTAATTCATAATAATGCTTATTCATAAAATATATTAGCATCTTGGATTTATAGCAGCATTTATGTACAAGTTATGGGTTGAAGAGAAAGAATTAATTGCTTCCAAATCACGATTTATTAAATCTACAGCATTAACATAATTAAGTACTAGGACAAAAATCAAAGTACAATTCTGTATCATCAGCAAAAAACTGAGCAAAACAGTTGCTAATTTTCTTGTATAGAGGTGATGTATAAAACAAAAATAAAAGTGGTCTTAGAAATGAACCCTGAGGACAGAAACACACCGGACTTTATTGCAGCAGCAGTTGATGATAACTTTTTGTGATCGACTATGTAGATACAATTTTATGATGCCTAAAGAAATATAATTGAATCCATAATAAGAGCATTTTGGCACTAAGAAGTCTGTGCCGAACGCTTTGCTAAAATCCAATAGTACTAGTATACTAGCCTATTTTTTATCAATGCTCTTGTCACGCCCTCAACAGTATAAGGGTTGAGCTTCCTTGGGGACAGTTAATTAAACTCAGGTATCAACAAATATAGTTGGGATTATTACCAACAACAATGGATAGATATAATAATAAAATATATACCGGACACGGTGGCCAGGTTGGTTAAGGCATCGACCTTGTTCGGGTCGTGGGTTCGATACCCATAAACCCCAAGTGGAATTAAAGTCAGACTGTGGGTAAGTGCAAAAAGGTATTGTGCCATGCGCAGATTCATTCACGCCAGATTAGATCGGATATCTCGTGGAACTGATAGGGGTTGGTGTCACAATTACACACTTGCTAGTCGGCAGATCACCTGAATGACAAAGGCATAGTTATGGGTTTAGGGTGATTTGAGGACCGTGGTTCGGATTACTCGATAAGCTGTAGGTCCTGTCCAGATTAGCCCCGGTAGCAGAAAAGAGACGTTAAAAATTAATAGCAAGCAATCAATAATAAAATAATAAATATATAATCAATCAATACGAAAGGGTACACTATAATTATAGTTTCTTACGACAAGCTTTAAAAACAATATATCGACCGTTATTAATACTCGATATTGTTTTTACAAGATGCGTGATCGACATCGTATAGTTTAGCGTTATTGAATGTACGAACAATAAATATAAACAATAAGAGATCGAATTATTTAATTTATTTGATCTATTTAATTTGTTTAATTATATAAATATAATTTGTAAACAATTACTTGGAAAAGTGTAAGACACTTTTCCTATGTGACACTATTTAAAATTTTATCGCATAGATAAGATAGAGCCGTTATAGTACTAGACTTGTTCCCGAAACGAGTTCCTGGGTAGGTTCAATGTGAGTGGATCGTTTGTTCGCCCCTCCACTGCCGCCAGCAGAGGGCTATCGTGGCTCACTCCTATGGGCTATAATTCGCCATACAATCCACACCTTCTTACGAAGTCTATGGTTGATTTAGGTGAAGCTTCCTTGAAGTCGGTAGGCTCCAGCTGTACGAAACCAAACGTACGAAGTCTATTCATCTCTAGGGCAGGACAGGAGCATAAGGGTTTGACTATGAACGCTTTAGAGTGAGCTAACCCAGGAATACCTTTCCAGTGCTGGAGGGTTTTCCTCTCGGCCCATTTCCAGATAGTGTCTTTGGCACTGCTTTTGGCTATGTCGAAAAATGGTTCCGGTCCAATGAACTCGGATTCTGCACCTCTTCTCGCAAGAGTATCGGTTTTCTAATTGCCCTCCACCCCTTCGTGCTCAGGTAGTCAGAGTAGGGTTACTCTGTTACTGGTAGCAATGGGATCCAAGGATTCGATGCAGTTCCACACCAGCTTCGGGTCCTGCTGGTTAGAGCTCAGTGCTATTAAAGCTGCCTGGCTATCCGACATACTTTTGTTAACAAGAGGATGATTTGCCAACTCTCTTTCACACAATTCTATAGCGAAGACCTCCGCCTGAAAGATGGTAGCATACTTGCCGAGGCTTATGATGATGTCAACTCTCGGTTTTCTGCTGTACACTCCGGCGCCCGCACCATTTGGGGCATTTGAACCATCTGTCTACAGTATATAAGCCGTCCCTGGAAAGAGGATCTCCCTCTTTTCCCATTCGTCTCTTCTCAAAAAAGGACGTTAAAGGACTTCTGTATGTAAGTTCTGGCGGATAGAACGTCCGAAACCATTCCGAGAGTGCGGTGGGTACTCATCTCTCGCAGCAGTCCAGAGTGGTCCCATAGCCTCTCCCCCTCAATTTGACTAGCCACTGAAAGCGAGTTCTTAACTCGTTATGAACATTTTCAGTCTCGCTCCGGGAACAAACCTTATGTCCTGGTTGAAAACCCGCTTCATGCAAGGGTAATATATTATTATGGGAGATGAATTCATAAATTTGAGAATATAAGAAACGTTCTAGGATTTTTGAAAGAAAAGAAAGAAGCCTGATATGTCGCAGTTCATTATATGACTCTGGATTGCATTTTTTAGAAAAAGGAACAACCAAGGCCTCTCTCCAAGACCTAAATGTCAATTAGAGGCAAGCACAGTTTTAGCATCGGCATGTTAATGTCCGGCATTAGATTTAATATTTCGAATGATTTTATAAAAAGTAGCAATAGGGATAGTTTTGAGATGAAATCTAAGATTTTTATTATAAGAATTATTTCCGTATAGAACCAAATTGAACACAGACACAAAGTGATTATTTATTTCAAAGGGATTGGACAGTATAGAAGGAATTTCGGTATTTGTTGCAGATTGGATTTTCTTTCATGTCTTTTAAAGTTTTATAAAATTTCGAAATTGAAGACGTTTGTTTATTATAATAAAAGTTTATACAGTCTTCATAAGAAATCAAAATCATATATTTTTTTGTAATTATTCTATTTTCATAGCGCACAAATAGTATATATAAAAAATCTATTTTAAATAAAAAATAAACTATTTAATAACTAAATCCAATAAGTTATCCATATCTCAAATGTGGTCAAATGTTAATCATAAATGAAAACAACACAAAATCATGTACAACAATAACATTTATTATACAAATTTAAAGGCAACTAGATTCGGTTAAAAAGCCATCTTCAGGCCTATACTAGAAATACAACATGTAGCGAAAAATGTTTACAAAGAAAAAGAAATAACTTACCGGAATCAAACAGATATAAATCTTAAATAATTTCAGCATATTGCTAAAGTGGCCGCTACTAGTTACCTTTAAATTTGTATAATAAATGTTATTGTGGTACAACTGTCCCCAAATTAATATTATAAAATGATTTTATTAAATTTGAAACGATTTCTATTAAAAACGGTTACTTACTTTATTTAACAGGACGAATTTCTTTAGGATTTTATTGATTTCCTGTGTAAAAATGAAGAAATAATTCTTTCTAGTACGCCTCTGGAATTTTTCAGGATTCAAGCAGGCGATCGGGGTTGCCGATATAAGATTGTAGGGATGCAGGCAGACGCTGACACCGCGGCGCCAAACTTTGCAATTACAGTTTAACTAGGTCACTTAAAGGGGAAACATGGTAAATTTACCGCAGTTCGGATTAAAATATTTATTTTCTTAAAGATTCTCTTGAAATTTAATCATTAGATTGATCATTTATAACAATTTTAAAATAAATGATTTTTTATATTTCCTTGATTTGAACTTCAGATATGTAAATTTGAATTTCTGTTACGACAAATATTTGATATATTTTCGGCAATTTTCAGATAAGTAATCTATTTAGTTACTGATATTCCTGTAAAAACCGAGGTAAAAACGCCGGTAGTAACTGATAAGGCTTATAATAATTTTGTTTTGGTTTTAGCAATTTTTTTGTTTATTTGTATTTATTTTATTGATTTTATTTGTCAATGCCCCAGATAACAATGCAACGTCTTTCACATACCGTTTAAATAGTTATAAAAACTATTTCGTAATAATTTCAACGAAAACTACATCACATAATTTAATCACATCTTGTATTATACCAAGCCACATACTAAAATATAAATATGTAAATATTTCCATTTTTGTTATGCTCGTTATCGTTTCTTATTTCTACGTCATTGGTAAATTAACTTATACCTACCTATTAATACATTTATGTAATATAACACGTAAAATTATTATTTGTTTGGTACTAACTGGTTGTTTTCCATGTATATGTAAAATATTAGCTTATAAATTACTTTGGATATGTCTGAGTCTCCATATTTTGCATAAATCCATCATTTCTATTTTTAGATTTATTTTAGGTTTTATCTCTTCAGTTCATAACATGAAGCTTTCATTTCCACTCCAGGTAAAAACAAAGTTTTCTATCTGATACTTAAATATTGTTTAAAAATTGTAAAACGGTGTCGTTAAAAAATTCTAAAGTTTGTGAATATTTTGATGCTACATCTGAGCATCCATTAAAAATATTTTAAAAATTCTAAATTATATAGAGGATGTGTTTTGAGAGGTTTAAAAAATAAAAGTGATTAAAAAAATTTGAAGCTTTTTAAATGTAACGCGTTATTAAATTTAACGCGTTACTAGTAATTTCGTTACTTTTTAAAGTAGACGAAAAGTAACGGTAATTGCGTTACGTTGTAAAATTAACGTGAAACCTTTACTTCGTTACAGTAACGCATTGCTTTAAAACTAAGGTTTCTTTTTTGTTGCTTCTGTTAATGGCTGTTTAATGTGAAATAATATGTTTTTATTATTTTTTTGTACCCTGTCGATTTTGCGCGCCACTGTGTTTTGGATAGCATTTAAAAAAATCAATCTCAACCATACAACTTTTATTTGAAAAAATTGTTGGTATGTGCAATAATAACGTGATAAATGGTGAGATGGGGTATACCCAACTCGGCCCGCTATAATCCCTTAATCCTGTAACATTTCTTAACTGATTTTTGAAATTACCGATCTCGGCCCGAAGTAGGAAATTAGGTATTTTCGCAGGTTCGCTGGTCATTAAATAGATTGTGGGAAATTATTATTTTTTTTCAGTTTTAGATCCTTACATTAATATTAGTTATTGTCTAGAAACGAAACCAGCAGGTTTCAGTTTTAAAGAGTCTCTTTTAAAGTGTGTTGTGAAATTTCAAATAATGGCAAGTTTTAAAAGTGTTAGTTCCGATTTAACAGAAATGTTCAGTCAAAGAGGAAAACTGTTATTGGTTTATAAGTGTTATAAATTTAAAGAACATAATCGGAAATTGGCTTTAGGGGAAAATAAGTGGAGGTGTATCAAAGATACGTGTAAAGCACATATAAAAACGCTTGGAAAGTCAACTCGCCGTGTTATAACCAGTTTAGATAACAATCACAATCATGATCCAGAATCAAAAAGCGTCTTAAGCCATAGTGCAAAACGAAAAGCTGTAGATGATGTCTCAGAAAAGCCTTCCAAAATTATCAGAAAGGAATTGTCTAAAGAGCATACGTTATCCAGTCTGACAATAAATGATTTACGTTGTGCAAAAAAAACCTTTTTCTACAAACGTGTTAAAATGGAAATTTTAACAGTGTCTACTAACATTAAAAAATCGGCTGTGTCAATCCAGAACTTTCCCGGCTCGACCGTAGAAAATATGTTATTTATTATTATTATTATTTTAATTACAAAATACTAAGCATTACATTAATTTATGGAATACATTAAAAATAGCGAGCCGATGGTGAATACGTCTACCGAATTGATAATTCAATGTTGATAATGACATAATCTGCGCATGCGCACGGTGTATATCACACTGCTACAATTAGGATCTTCTAAAATCATATGTGAAAACACTATTGGGAATTTGGGAAAATTTTTCATACAATGGTTGTAGGAAATTTTATGCTTTACAACTTTGCACTAAAGAGCATAATTTACCTCCAAATTTAAAAACATGGAAAATCCTAAATGTGTATTTTTCTCGCCATCTAGCGGCGAAACTTTGAGGAATTCAATAAAAAGAAACATAAAAGCTAAAGAAAATGTGATGCTTTACAAATTTACAACTGCACAAGAAAATTTAGTACTAAAATACATTGTTTGTCCTCAAAATCAAGAAAAACTAGAGAAAATATACATGCACATATTTACGCGCCCTCTAGTGGCGCAACTATTGGAGATTCTAGAAAAAGCTTAAAATAAAAGTTGTAGGGAATTTTATGCTTTAAAACTTTGTACTACAAAATTTTGCACTAAAGTGTATTATTTATCCTCAAAATCAAGAAAAACTAGAGAAAACCTACATGCACATTTTTACGCGCTCTCTAGTGGCGCAACTAATGGAAATTCTGGATAAAGTTTACAAAAGTTATAGGGAATTTTATGCTCTAAAACTTTGTACTATAACATTTTGCACTAAAGTGTATTGTTTGTCCTTAAAATTTAAAAAAAGTAAAAAAAAAATTGTTACATGTGTATTTAATGTCGGTCTTGAGGACCTTCTACTGTACCAATTTAAACCAAATGGTCGCATTCGAGGCACACACCGACCCTCCATACAAAATTTCAGCTTGATTGGTTAAACGGTTCGGCAGTTATCGTGGAAGATTACACACAGACAGACCATGCGCTGGAAATGGTTTCAATCTTCTTGGGGGACCTCAAAATGGATATTTCCATGTATATATCGATTTTTTTGCTCGTTCACCTTACTTTCCCTTTGATGGGCCCGGGAAAGTAAAATGTTACTTTAAGGCACTTGGTGCCTTAAAGTACCTACTTTAAGGCACTAGTATTAAAAGTAAAATGTCAAGTAAAATGTCTTACATTTTTGACAAATCACAATAGCCAGCACTAACCTTTTAATAAAACTGTACAGGGCCTTTCAAATTTTAAATCTTGATGTAAGAGATTATAAACATTTAATTTAAATTATTGTATGCTTTTTATTGCTGTTTGTAGAAAAAATATTGGATGATATTTGTGTTAATAGCTATTTGTGTATTAAGAGCGGAAAGTGATACTTTGCCGCTTGAGGCAGAGAGTTGCCCGCGCGACGCGTAGCGGAGCGCGGGCAATCTGCCGAAAGCGGCAAAGCACTTTCTGCTCGAATTGCACACAAGATTTTTTCTACGATCACATTATTTTTAGACAAATAATTAAAAAAAAACATGAAAATACACTTCATAACCTAAAAATGAAATAATGACGTTTCATTAATTTCATAGTCTACTATTTGCACAAAGCAGTAAGTAGATACTTAAATATGCAATCACTATTTCATATAGGTGTACCTAGGTGTATCTAGGTGTACCTTCTGACTGTTATATTTTTACTAGATAAATTTTATAAAATAAAGTTTAATTTCGTTCGAAATATCTTCAAATATTAATATTTCAACTAAAATATTCAGACTGCCCTACATTTTGTTTTAATATACCTGTTATTTACTACCTTTCTTTAGTTTATTGTAAATGAAAACAGGCGAGCGGAAAAGTACGCGCTAGAGCGACAATAATGTCAAATTATTACAGATCACGGAAAACGTCAACTTTGCGGTTAGATTTGAGTGTGCAAAAGCCTACTTTGGGTAGTGATCGTAGGAAAAAGTATTTTTAAGGCATTCATGCGGTTTATAGAACTCGCTTCGCTCGTTCTCTAAATTTCCACATACGTGCCTTAAAAATGTACTTTTAACACTTATATTATAAATAACTATTATCATGGCCGTCCAAATTTACTGCCAGCTTTACCAAAATCATTTTTTGAAGTTCATGGAGATTTAAACAAACTAAAACCAAAAACCAATAGAGAAGAGAACTTTTTAATAGTTAACGACGCAGTTTAAAACTTACTGATATTTACGTGCGACAGGTGTTTGTGTGACCCGAAAATTATTTACATGGATGGTACATTTTCATACTGTACTAAATTATTTAAACAAATGTTTACTATACATGGCTTTTTTAATGGTTAGTATATACCATTAGTATTTTGTCTATTAAAAGATAAGAGTGAAAAATCTTATAAGTTTTGCATGTTAAAAATTAAAGAAAATTATAATTTGAATTTGAAATTTGCACCTCAAGAAATAGTGGTCGATTTTGAAGTGGCTATTCACAACGCTGTTATAAAAAATTTGGCCAAATTGTAAAATTAATGGTTGTCGTTTTCATTTATCTCAGGATTGGTGTAGAAAAATTCAAAACCTAGGTTTAGTTAAGGAATACCGAGATAAAAATTCAGACATTGGAAAATGGCTTCATTACTGTTCTGGTCTTTTATTTTTAAACCCAGAAGAAATTGTATGAAATTTGTATGAAATTAAATCTGAATCTGAGAAATTAGAACAATATTCTGATTACCTTTTAGATAACTACTTTACAGTAAATTCGAAATTTCCACCATACATGTGGACAGATGCTTCTGCTGCTTTAAATAAAACTACAAACGCTTGCGAATCATTCCATTCTCATTTTAACAGTTCATTATTTATCTTTGTAGATGCAATTTTAAATGTACAAACTGAGACCTATGTTAAATGCAATAGTATTAACACAACTCATAAATTTAAAAATTTAGCCATAAAAAAACCGACATGATTTTATAAATAACAAAATTGTGGAATATAAAAATAAAACGTTGTCCAAGCTTGAGTACGTTAAGGCTCTACCGTTCGCTGATTTGTTGGAATGATTTAGGGGTCCAGCTCGTGCTGGATTATAGCAACATATTTAATTTTCTACTTTAATTCTAAATTTTCTTGGCACTACAAAACATAAAGCTAGGATTGTATGCAAGTCAAATTTAAAAAAAAATAAAAACGAAAAAACTACGACAATTTAAAAACTATAAAAATACTACAATTTCTTGGTAACTTTTACTGGTTCTGAAAAATTATAATAACATTTTACATGCATACAATCCCAAAGTTAACCTTTATCTTTAATCGAAAAAAAAACAAAATTGTATTTTTTTTAAAAGATAACCGAGTAATCGTGCACAGCGGAAGGTATACAAACCTAAATTTTGTATTTATTCATATCCGTTCAGTGCTGCCTCGCACGGACCGCGTGGAATGTTCGTTTATACTTCTCAATGCAGCATGCAGAGCCTTAAAATAATTTCACATTATTACGACTTATTCAAAATATATGCCTGTCAATAATCCCGTGGGCCGAGTTGATATATCTAAAATCGGGATGTTTTAAACTCCGGGCAGAGTTAGAACAATTTTAATTGATCTACCTGAATCTCGGGCCCAGCTCTGCTCATTGTGTATATATGCGTATATATTAGTGTATATGTATGCTAAATCTCAACAACTTATTTCTATTACAGATTTCAGCCGCTTTAAAACTACCTATAAGTTTAAATAAACAAGAAAAATATAACAATTATTATATTGGACTAGTTACACGTTCTGTCAATAACTTCATCATAAAAATATTATTTATAAAACCTCTGATTTATCTAGACTAACTTCAGCAACGTTTTTAAGAGATTCCATAAATAATCAAGAACAACATTTTATCAAAGATCGAAATAAAAATATGAAATTGTTGGTGCGTGTATTCTACTGAACGAGACCTTATAAAAGAGGTTCACATGATTCACACTACCATATGAAAAATAATCAATATAACGTTGTGGTTAATATCAAATGGCTTAAAAAGGGTTTTATGTTGTCAGTACTAAATATTTACTTCGGATTCAACGCTTTCTCCAATCACGACTGCTTTGAATATGAATCTAAAACACTTTAGAATTTTTAAAATTGACAAAAAATATTAATATAAAAGTTGTTCAAATTCAGATTTTTAAATTATTTTGCTAGTAAAGAATATTTAATTTATTCATTTGTTGGTTCCTTCTTTTAAGCAGGATTTTTAGTAAATCACAGCTCAGATAGCGAGTTATTTTTATATGTTAAAAAAATAATCTACAACTTTCATGTTCTGAGTATTCATAATTATTAACCTTACTCATACTGGGATTGATACATGGTTGGTCACCTTTAGGGTTGCCTTCAATTGGTGAACCCACTTACAAATTTAAGTTTTTTATTACACCGTTTATAACATGGTACTCACCTGTGTTTACTCCTTATGGTGTTATAAGATTTCGATTTTTCCATCCCTTATTTGAGTTTTAATATACTCTCGGTACCTCCTTTAACACTTTCTACAGTTTTTAGGGTTATTAAAACTGATGTTTTTAAAATGTTTGATTTCCTTTCTTAGTACCACCTACAGTCTTTACCCGGGTACTACATAGTACCATTTTCCAATTTTAATTAATTACTCAGTTTTCAAATATAATTTTTTGGTTAAGTTTTGTCACTATTTGCATTCCTGTTACTGACACTATATTATAGGGTTGGTGATGGTAGTATTTCCATAACTAGTGGCTGTTTCCCCCTCTTCAATTTAACAATTTAACTGTGTGGTACATAATTTAGAGTTTTATTACGTCATTATTTGACCACATTCGAGATAATGGATAACCTTTTGGACTTAAACAAGAATTTGACATATTTATTTGTAGCCTGACCTCATGTATTAATTGCTATTAATTAACAGGAGCAGCCCTTTACCAATCAAGTGATAATTTTAATAATATAAATAAGTGATAAAATACCAAATGAATATTAGAAATATGCCATAAAACATGTTAAGAATACCTACAATAAATATTTTCTCTGTTAGCGCTAATAAACTTACGTTTTTTAAGCATATTGAATAACTCGTAGTAACTTATTAACATTTAATATTGATAATTTTGTGTTTGTTTTTTCACAATCACTAATCCATAAAATATTCAATGGATATCCATTATATGTACGTGGATATCCCTATTAAATGGACTAGAAACGGATATTGTGTGCAATCTGGGAACGCCTCTGGATATTATCTTTTGAAAATTATTAATTACATTAAAATTGTTTCATTTATTTACCTTTATAATTGACTACTTCCTCACTTATTCCATCTTCTTCACTTATGATAAAAATATAAACAAAATAAACAATGGTACATAAGACAAAAACACTTAAATAAAATTTTTGACGTCCGTTAATGTTTTTCACTTTGTTCCAAATTTTACACATATTTTATTAAGCATATGTCTGTTTAAAACCGTTTTAAAATTCGTTAAAAGCAACATGAGTCCCATTAAATTAATTGCGATGTTAAATATGCTATGCCGCAGTATTTTCTGATGTCTACTCACGTAGAGTGGATTAAAATAACTAAACTTAAAACTACTGTTACAGCTGTTTTTGCTTTTGCCCGCGTTGTCGAAATGTGTAGTTATTTGTCCCATTCTACACGTGACTGTTCAAATACCTGAATGAGAGATAGAAAATAAAAGATTGTTACCTGAATAAAAAAGATTTTACGCTATTATATTTTCATCAGATATTGTATGAACTAACAATGGTCGATGCGTGCTGTGCCCTTGCTTCTGCTTTTGTGCTGGTTTGATGAATACCAGTGACGTAGGTTATGCAGGTAGCTAGATCAATTTAGCCGCAGAAGTAGGAAACCAGCGCCCAAACACAACGACAATTTGTCATCCATTAAAATTTATTTTTTATTTTAAATAAAAATTAATTGATTTAAAATTATACTAAAAACATATATTTAGGAAACATATACAGTGCAACTCAAAAAGTCTGCACCATATGGGAAAAAAATTTATTATTCATTTGACAGAAAATTTTATTCTTGATAAAAGTTGGTGCATCGCGTAAAACTGCTATTGCAAGCATCAAATTTTCAAATTTATAAATGGTATACAGGGGCGGTCAAAACATAAGAATTTTGACCAAGAGTAAAGTACCCTTATTTTTGACAATATCAAAAAAAATTATTTAAGATAGTTGTTTAGAATTAAAAATTACATTCAGATTTATAATTACAGCCTCCTACGCAAAAAACCATTTTTTTATGTTTTTAGCCTAGCTCAAAATAATATCATTTCGGATGAACTTTAGGGGCCTTCCTTCAATCACTATAATACATGTTGGTTAAAAAAAATTGGTTTTCTTCGTTATTTTTACAACATTCTCGGCCTTTTTTCAAAATTTTTATGATTTTTGGTTTTTTCTTGATGCAAAGTTGAAATTTCACCCTGTAGACATATACATAAAAACGGCCATTATGATTTAATTGAAGAAAATGGGTAAAAAAATGATATCCAAAAGTTTTTAGTACCAAAATGTAAATAACATTCACTTATTTACGTCAAAAAATATTTTTCAATTTAACGGTGTAAAACAAAATCTAGCTAAAATTAACTAAAAAAAAAATGAAGCTTTCAAAATAAAAATAAAAAAGAGAAAATAAAAATAACGAACAAAACCAAATTTTTTTAACCAAAATGTATTATAGTGATAGAAGGAAGACCTTTAAAGTGCATCCGAAATGAGCTTGGCTAAAAACATAAAAAAATGTTTTTTTTTTGCGTAGGAGGCTGAGATTTTAAATCTGACTGTAGTTTTTAATTCTAAACAACTTTCCTAAAAAAAATTTTTGATATTGTCAAAAATAAGGGTACTTTACTCTTGGTCAAAATTCCTATTTTTTGTCCACCCCTGTATACCATTTAGAAATTTGAAAATTTGACACTCGCAATAGAAGTTTTACGCAATGCACCAACTTTGATAAAGAATAAAATTTTTTGTCAAATGAATAACAAAAATTTTTTTCATATGGTGCAGACTTTTTGAGTCGCCACTGTATACAGTCAAAAAACAAAACTTTATTGTAGTTATATAAAGTTGGCACAACAATTATAGCATAATCTCATCGGACCTTTTTCATATTTTTGCGCCAATTATGTGTAATTTTTTTGCGCGATTCGCGATTTTTGTGTTTCAAAATTACTTTTGTAAAATGGTTTTTTTTTTATAATATATTTGTATAAAGCTAAAACTTTTGTTATTTATTATGCGTTTTTTTTTTAAATTACCAATATAATTTTGTGCGTTTTATGTGCAAATTATGTGTGAAATCAAAAATTATTTTGGTTAAATAGGGTAGAAACAGCCCTCTAGATTAGAAAATAATGTATGTAGGATACCAGAAAAAGAGTATCAAGATGAAATTCAATGGGAAAGGTAAGCATTAGTATGTAGAATCTCGTCCTATAAAAGCCCCATAATTCGAGTATTTTGAAAGGGTAGAAACAGACCTCTAAATTAGAAATTAATTTATGTAGGATACACGAAAAAAAGTATCGAGATGAAACTCACTATGGAAGCTAAGCATTAGGATATAAAATCTCGTCCTAAAAGGCCTACCAAAGTGCATACCAAGGAAACCAATTTAAATATTGCCGTGTTTTCAAAATCCTCGAAATGATAGGGCTTTTATTACCAGATTCTACATACTAATGCTTACCTTCCCCATTGAATTTCAACTTGATACTCTTCTTCTGGTATCCTACATAAATTATTTTCTTATTAAGAGGGCTGTTTATACCATTTCAAAATCCTGGAAATCATAGGGCTTTTAGGACGAGATTCTATATACTAATGCTTACCTTCCCTAGTGAATTTTATCTTGATACTCTTTTTCTGGTATCCTACATTAATTATTTTCTAATTTAGAGGGCTGTTTCTACCCTTTAAAAATGCTCGAAATCATGGCTGCTTTAGAAAGTGACTGATTGTACATAAGCTGTATTCGCTCAGTGAATTTTGTTTGATAGGTTTTAATAAACCTGATTTGAAAAATATTTAGAAATTAAAGGGTAAGTTTTACCCCTTTGATGGTTTTTAATTAACTTTATTTTTTTAAATTTCAAGTTTTCTTAAACCAGCTGAAAAAAAATGTGCATTGAACAAACGCCACTGGTTGTTCGGCTATATTCGGAAAACGGTCTACCAAGTTTGGGCTACCAACAACACACCGGTTTTCTCAAATACAAGACAAGGTCCCACCTTCTTACTGGCGATACGTTCCCAGTAAAGATAATCCTGCTGATTGTGCTTCTCGGGGCATTTCCCCTTCAGTTCTAATAACTCATGACTTATGGTGGTCTGGGCCTTCTTGGTTAAGATACAGTGAAGAGTTATGGCCTACGGATTTGCTTATTGATATTAATGTTCAGGGAGTTTCAAAACAAGAACGAAAGGTTACTCGTACCACTTATTTATCTTCTTTTAATTTCGCTCATGGTCTTTTAAATCGATTTTCTATCTTGGGAAAGGTAAAAATGAAATGGAAAAACGTACAGAAAAGATGTGGCCCCTATACTATTTTAGAATTGCAGCAGGCTGAGCTGGTGCTGGTTATGCGTAATCTTTGCCCCTTTCTGGATGAGCGTGGACTCCAAGTCGGTGGGCGGCTTGTTAATTCTAGCTTATCTTTTGATCAAAAGCATCCTATTCTTTTGCCTCAAAAGCATCGTTTCACACAATTATTAATCTTAGACTATCTTTAACCTTTCTTCATCCTGGTGTTCAGACTCTTCGGTTCTTAATTTTGGAAAATTATTGGATTATTAATGCCAAAAGAGCTATTAGAAATGTACTCTCAAGCTGTGTTCGTTGTTTTAGATTATGTCCCACAGCAACTACCCCTTTAATGGGTAATCTTCCGTCGTTATGATACGTTTTTTTACGTATTTTCATTATTCCTCTACTCCGTATATTTTATAGTTTCATATTCGCTTGATGTTCCCTTTCTTATTTCCTCGCGTCATGCCCCCTCTTCTCTTGGCATTCTTATAAAATGCCTACCCATGCTAAGAACCTTCCGTTTTCTTTATCTATTTAGTACAAGCAGTAGACTTTATATATCTTTATATCGCCAGTGTTTTCTACTGAAGATTTCTTTCTTGTCTCCCATTTATTTATAGGGTAAGTTTTATTATAATATATTATATTTTCACTAAAATTCATTGAGATCGTTATTAATTAATTCGACACTTGTAATTTTATTTTTAATTCTATAAATCTCGGTATATTTCATTTATTTATTTACTTAAAAGTTCATATCTTATCATATATCATAAATTATTGATTTCTGTGTGTCTATATACGAAAAAGAGAATCTAATTCATAATTTGTTTTTATAGATTGTCTTAAAATTTAATTCATTTTAAATATTTTTGTATTTCATATTTTGATCTAAAATTCATGTTTTTATTTTGATATATCATTGCTTTATACTCTTTTTCAATAACAGATACCACGAAATCTGGTAATTTATAAGATTTTAATCTTAAACTTACGTTATGTGAACTTTTAGGGTTCTTATTTGGGGTTTTATATTGCTGGTTCCACTTCAATCCCTTGTAATTACCTGGACAGTGGTCAAGTGCCGGGTCCAAGGAGTTTTTTTGTTCTCTGAAAAATAGGAAAACTCAGAAGAGGACAGCTGACAAAAGAGCTTTCGTATGAAACCAATAAGACAACCTACCTTAAAGAAGCTAAGTTTTTTATTTGAAAAGAAAACAAGGATCTCTGATTTATCGTTAACTAAACAAATATAACGTTTCATATTTGAGTTTAATTTCCTTAATCCAAAAAAAAAAGAAAGGACGGATTTTGAAATATATCATAGTTTTTTTGTCAATTGTTTCTAATCACATCAAAAAATCAACTAACTGGCGTCCAAAATTTTTTTTATTTAATATTTTACTTCTGATATATTTCAAATTCTATTTGTGGAACGAACCCATAATATAATTTGAGCTTAATCACATTAATTATTTTTAACAACTTAAAGTGTCGCTTCAGTTACGAGTGACTCAATCTAAACCATTTTCGTGTGTTGGAATAGACTTTTGTGGCCCTTTTACTATGACTCATTCCAAGATTCGCAGAGTTAAAACATATAAGACATATATCTCGGTTTTTGTGTGTTTTGCCACAAATGCTATCCATCTTGAATTATGTTCCGAATTATCTTCTGAAGCATTTCTTGCCGCCTTACGAAGGTTCATTGGTAGACGAGGTCGTTGTTCAGTCTTACACTCCGATTATGGTACTAACTTTCAGGGTGCTAATAGGTACATTCGCGAAATATTTCAGAATGCTGTGGATACAGAACGTATAGAGTGGCAACTTAATCCACCTTCCAGTCCACACTTTGGTGGACTCTGGGAAGCTGGAGTAAAATCTGTAAAGGGGCATCTTTTGAAAACTGTTTGAGAGCAATGTTTAGAATAATTTGAGGCATTGCTTAATTCACGACCCATTCTAGAGTTTGAGCAATGATCAAAATGATCTAAGCGCTCTTACCCCCGGTCATTTTTTGACCCTTTAACCACTATTGGTAATTCCAGATCCTAATTGTAGTCATCTCGCTGTAAATACATTAAGTCGCTGGCAGTTGTTGCAACGAATTTACCAGCACTTCTGGAAACGATGGCATACCGACTATTTACACACGTTGATGCAACGTATGAAATGGACAAAACATTGTCCACAGATTAAGGTTGGTCAGTTGGTTTTATTGAAATAGGATAATTTACCTCCCATGAAATGACGATTAGGCCGCGTATGTCAATTACATTCGGAATCAGATGGTGTGTGCAAGGTGGTCATAGTAAGAACCATCCACTGTTCTTTTCAGAGACCTGTGGTGAAGATTTGCCCTTTACAACAGACTTAACTTCAATAACTATTTTTTGTTTTGAAAATCCAATATGTTATCCATAATCTCAAATGTGGTTCACCGATCAGTAAATGAAAATCAAAGTCACACTTTCCTTTTCCACTCTTCTTTGCCTATGCCTGCTCCCCGTCACTGGGTACCTCGGTTGAAGTTCTTTATTAGTTTAAGAATAATGTAGCTAATCTTAATTTTAATTTTTCAGTTTTCACTATTCACCATACTTTGTTATTGCTTTTAGGTCTCCTCTATTGTTCAAAAAATTTTAGCTTTAAGTTAATTTATATTTATATAAGATTGATCAATTGTAAACTTCATTTGTCACTGTCATTACTGTCATTTGTAAATTGTCACCTATCAATATCGACTTATGTCAATTCAAACTCAGTTGGTCTGTCGCGTCGCAATGATCACTATCTTGTTTATGATCTCCAAATTTCTCCAAAATTTAATTTGGCCGCCCGTAGGGCTGCCTAATTACATTGTGAGGGGTACTGGGGCCAGTTTTACTTCTGACCGGGATACCTACCTTCCTCTTAAGTCTCCTCACCACCTTTTCTTTAACCTCCTTACTACTTGCCGGTTCCCGAACTCGGTTCGTATTTTATTAATATCCTGTTTCACGCCACAATGGCTAACGTTTTTCATGGGTGTTAGCCAACTTTCTTGTCTTCCTGACATTCAATAGATGCTGACTTTCCATCCCTATCAAGTTAATATTCATTTGTTTTAATTTTTCCTATCATTACTATGTACCGTCCCTCCCTAATTGTACCACAATTTAATTTGGAGTTTAATGTTGTTTTTTAATTTTAGAAACTTGTCAAGTGCGCCTTGTTAGTTAACCAATTTTATATAATTATTAATTAATTTAATTACGTATTTCTATCACTGTTAAAAATATTTGGTAAGTTTCAACCATATTGTTGACATCATTTTATCTTTACACGGAACTTTGTATTTGCCTCTTCCAACTTTAATAAATACTTGTGGTACTAGACCTTGATTTTCATTTAATCTTTTTTTTTTTTTTTTTTTTTTTTTTTTTTTTTTTTTTTTTTTTTTTTTTTTTTTTTTTTTTTTTTTGTTTTGGTATAATGCAAAATAGAATCGGTTGTATTTTAGTGTGGGGAAATGTTGTTTGGGTTTTAAATTTAATTAGAAAATATATTAATTACTATCTTATTATGGGAATATTCATGTATTTCTGGTTGTCTATTTGTGGCCCTAATATTAATTTAAATACTTTCGATACCTGTCGTGATAAATATTGGATACCTATAGGTGAAAACAGTGCCTATCGAATCGCCGATTAAGCTGGGTCCCAAAAAACAAAACACGTGTCTGTCGATTGTGAATTTGATATGAAATCAATGATTGCAAGTAGCTACATAAGAAGAACGATTCATAAATTAGCAAGTCCTAGATAATTCCAATATTCGTACATAAAAGAAGCGTCTAGATCCCAATTGCAACTCGAGTGCCCACCGCTGTTGCCATCGTTTTGTACGTTAACTTGAAAGTTTGATTATATATTATTGTGATACGAAGTGGTCCAGTGCTAGAGTGTATGCTTCCTGGTTCGAATCCCGAGGAATTTTTTTTTTATTTATTTATTTTTAATACACAGGTAGATTTAGATAGTCAAGACTTCTTTTAATAAAATAAATATTTTTCTTTTCGTCAATGAAACACTTAAACCTGGCAACAGCGGTGCGCACTCGAGTTGCAATTGGGATCTAGACGCTAGTGTACATAAATCATCACCTCTATTAATTAGTAGTAATATTTTATTTGACGTTGACGTTACAAGGTACTCCTGACAGATCAATAATTAATTAAAAAAGTTGATATTGAAGACGGCTACCCATTTTTGCGATTTGTGTTTTTGCGGCACTGGTCAACCTGAAAAATAATTCCCCGCAGTAAAAACGTTGAAGTTTAAATTCTGTCTCAAAAATGTGGCGGGAAATTAGACTTCACGTTTCTCGGTTTGATGATGTTGCCATGGTAACTTTAAAGCACCGAGTTTTTAAAAACGCTGAAGCGTACTTTAGATAAGTAAAATAGGTTACCAATAAAAAAAGTTTAATAGCAAGGTTTAAATTTTAATTTATTCTAATTAATAATAATATGGCACAATACTTTGTTCAAATTGAATTAGCCAAGCAGACTTGAATAATTTTGGAGTGTTTAAATTTTGTTTTTAAATTTATTACTAACATTCTTTATATGTTACAAGATCCACCTAAGATGCGGAATTATCCTGTACGAAGCTATTTCTATTTGCCAAAAAATACTGTTAAGAATCCTTCTGGAATAAAATTTAAAGAATCATGAAGGGGTAAATTCAAAGAATATCGACTTTTAACAGTTACTGGAATCTGTGTACAGGAATGTGTTTTATTTTTTACTAAACAGTAAACATACAAATTAAAAATACTTTTAAAAAAATCTTATTTATTAAAAAATCAAATAAATATTATATACAAAATCTTGTTTTATTTCTACTTATCCAACATATTATCGTGATTTACTTCTAGATATATCCTCTGAACATTATCACCATTCAAATTAGATTTTCCAACTAGATTTTATTCTTTCTTAAATTTCCTCTCAACCAATTACAGCCTCTATACAATTTTCACAATCCAGTCTTCCTGTAATTACGCCTGTTCCAAAAATGTCTTCTTTTTATAATTTAAGTTTATTATTTCACTTTTGTCAAATAAAAAAATTTTATTTCCATGGTATATAATTTATCGTTTCAATTCTATATGTGTATATAAACACATTTAATTATATGTATATATATTTTTATAAAACGTTATATCTTGACATTCAAAAATATAAATTTCAAAATTGACTTCTTGTTTATTATTTTTTTATCCGTGTTTTTTTTAATTTTTCGTACTGTATTATATTTAAAAAAATCACTTTTGTCTGTCTCTTATCTAAAATTTTCTTTTAAATCCAAAATTATATTAGAAATTTAACACAAACTCATACGGAGTATTTCATTACAATATATCACAAAAAGGAGACGAAACTTTTTAAATACTGTAAAAATCCGGAACAATAACAATATTGTTGAACTGAACCACCTTTAAGACAACCAGTTACTGATTTGTACCTGTCTATTCTGCTTATATCACCTAGCAGAGTAAACTCATTTTTTTCTTCACTAAACGAAGCTTCAACTGTAGCTTCAAATATAGCTGGTGGTTTAGTATCTATCATTATTAAATAATATTTAACTGTTTGATTGCGATGGTTGATGTAAGGCTCAGAAACGCCAGCGGAATGAACTTTATCTAAAGAATACATAGAACATAAATTACCACCAGGAGATATTTTGATTATAATATTAATTTCATTAACTACAAATTCTGATACAAATTGTACTAAATGATTTTCAGGATTAATGTAAGTGTGTCCTTTACAAGTACAATAACTTTGAGGGATGCCAGCATCATCGCAAGTTCTATTTTCAGGCACTTCTTTGAATAATGAATTACATTTTGGACAACCTTGACTATAATTTGATTTATAAGAGTCGTTACCTAGTTCTAATATATCTTGAAAAGTATTATATAAGTCGTAATTATTAGTTAACCTTTCAGTATTAGTCAAAAAGTTATTAAATTTTTGAGGAAATAGTAACTGGAATTTTAAAGGTATATGGACATAAATGAAAGGCAATCTTTCTTCTAACCAACCAGAATGTGTATATCTAATATTACCGAATCTAAAACCGTGGTCACTAAAAAAAACTAATATGGTAGTTTCTAACGAAGCAACAAATTGAGGATCACTTAGGAACTTAAAAATCGATTCATCCATAGCAGCCGGCAAGTTAATATCATCATGACTGAAAGTGTTAGTCCAGAATAAACCAAAAGTTGGCACGTCTTTAAAAGAAATAGAAAAATCTTTAGCGGCGTTAATTATCCTGTCTCCAGAAGTTTCTGGACCTGTGCAATAAGTCATTGAAAAACGTCTTTTTACTGGTAGTTGCTCAGCAGCTAGAAAATAAGAATGATAGTAAAAATCAGTAGGCTCAGCTGAAAATCCAGGACGGTCATAATTGAATGTACTAATCGCACATTCGTCTTCTGCATAAGCTGTGATATAACCAGCTTCCCTAAATGTATCCCAAATAAATGGACAGTGATTTAATTTAAGAGATCGATTACAAAAAGTAACCAGCTGCTCTTCATTATGACCCGTTAGTATTGTCATTAAGTTAGGAAAAGTGTTTAATCCTACTTTATTATAACCTTTTATATTGTACATTTTGCTCTTTAAGTAATTGCAAGTTTTTGGCATATTCCTTTTTATGCTGGATTTTGACATACTATCTATTCCTACCATTAATATACTAAATTTCGGATTTTTTGGAGTATCGTTAGTTCTATTTGGTAGAGGTAACGTAGTTGCGTGAACGTTAGTGTAAACGTTTAATTTTGTTATTATATTGTAACAATGTACTCTAATGTAAGGAAATGTGATGGTAACTTTATCTTCGAAAGGGACGCAATCTGTCAATCTGAAAAAAAATTATATGCATTGGAATGTCGATAAATACAAAACAAATCATCTTAAGTGTGCTACAGTTGAGAACTCTTATAAAATGACAAAATTAGACAAGTTTCCAAGATACACAGTGTTAAAGTTTAAAAAATAAAAGTAAAAATTTGCCTTTATTCAAAAACGGTTTTTAATAAAATTTTTAAATTTGGTGTACCATTGCAACACTATCAAAACTAAATTCATGCAATAACTAACTTATTAGAAAAAAAATAAAACAATTGGCGCGTTCAACACCTTTTTTTATTTTAGAAAGTTTGAGTTTTTTATTCGGACGTTTAAGCCCCTAAAAAAATTACGAATGTTGGACCGTGCGAAAACAGGGCAGAGCAACGCGTGGCGTCACTTTGCATATTTTTGTTGGGGCGACAGTCGAGATAAACGTGAGGCGTTTGTTGTTTCTGTAATAAAAAATAAGTGTTATTATTAAATTATATATTTTCTATCTTCTTGATGGTTTAAAATGAGTGAAAAAAATCTTCTAACTAGCGGGAAAGTGGACCATAACACATTATTTTAATATAAATTAAATCTAGAGGTTCCATCTATTTACGATTCCTAAAAAAGTAATAATATTTTTACTTATCTAAGCAATTTTATTTTTCGGATTTCTGTACTTATAAAGGCTTTTTTTATTAAAATAGTCAAACACCATAAACATATCTACTTCAGGTAAATTTCCTGAATTTGCTTTGATAAAACCACTATTCACTAAAAACGCTACGAGCAAAAAAAACCAATAGTCGAAATAATAATGACAATAATAATAATTTTGAATTGGAAACAAACACCACTTTTATACGGATTATAAGACCAATGTAGCCAATTCGAAATCGCCCACGTCGACGACCTGTACTGTATATGCAGAATGACGTCACGAGTCTGCAAAAGCTTTTTAGAGAAACCCAATGTTTAATATTGAATATCTAACGATTGGATATACTTATGAAGCTGAGATTTTAACAGCTTATCTAGTTTATTGAATTCTATTGAATACCATTAAAAAATAATATGGGTAACAAGCCCATTACTTGAAATTTTTTCCTTTCCTTTAGAAGCAAATTCTATAACGTTTAATTCATAGCAAAACGTATTTATGAGAACAAAAAGGTTTATAAAAACAAAGTTTTTGCGTTGGGTTAAAATTAGTTAATTAAAAATCGAAGAAAAAAAATAACAATGATGTAATTATTGTCATAGGGTCTTCATTTACCCTAAAACTTTTTTGTTTACTTTATTTTTATAAAATCTTTTGACTGCATCAAACATTTTGTAAATTAACATTAAACAATTTTAGAAGCATTAGTTCGAGTAATTAGGTTGCTGCTAATAAATACTGGATTATTTAGAAAAGTTTAATAAATTCTAAGTGTAGAAAATATAATATATCTATCAAAACCTAATTCATGAAACAACAAATTTATTAGAAAAAAAATTACAAAGTGTGTTATTATACGACTATTGTTTTAATTTTTCATTATCTCCTTAAACATTATTTTCATCATTCATTAACCCTAAAACTTTTTTATTTTTTATAAAACTTTCATAACCCATTTTGTTAATTATTTTTATCAATTATATTAACACTGTTTAATATTTTATAATAAATGCATGCCCAGCATAATTGATGGGTAGATTTGCATATCTATTTATAAGAGTCTTAAGTATTTAGATTTCTGGTTAAAGATAATGCTACGAAAAAATAAATAAATATGAATTAATGATTATAATTAAACTTACTTGATTTCATTATCAGTTTCCACTTTGTAATTAATTCTTGTAATATTCGAGTAGCAGCATTTAATTAGAAATTTATTTGTTTTTAAAAGCGTTTCATTTAAATTTAATGTAACAGATCCATTGGTTTTGTCGATATAAGTTAGAAGACCATATTTTGAGCATTTATAAGGTTTTTCCTTTCTAAAAAATCCAACAATGTCTTTGTTGAAGGGATCGTCGTCTGGTATCCGACATGTCGACGTATTTATCAGGTACTGTACTTCTTGAACTCGGTCCCGATGTATCTATTGTAAAAAGAAATAATTTAGAAATAATACAATAAAATAAAAATAATACCATATTATATAATTTTAATGATTTGTTTACAGTTGCTACCTGGAGAGTAAAGTACCTACAATAATAAGGATAATTATAAATAAAGTTAAAATACAAATAATTAAAACAATAGATAACTTTAATTTAAATTTTTATAGAAATTTTATAAATTCCAACAGTATAAATAATTTAAAAAAATTAATTAATTATTTATAATGATTCAACTGTATTGAAATCAAATTAATTGATGAAACTCAATTTATTTGTAGTAAAAACTTTTTTTTTTTGTTATGGGCCATTCATCATACAGTTTAGTTAATGGAGACCGGGCAGTTGGACCACGAGTACCTGCAGTAATACTTTTTTGAAAAAGGTCAAGTTAAGCCTACCCTTCAGTTCGACCAGGATAAAATTTTATTTTCTAATCGATTTAATGGAATTCTTCGAAGATAATTCCAATATCATATCACGCGTGTGAATCATTTCATTCTCATTTTAATTCTAATTTTTATAGTTCTCACATAAGTTTGTTTAATTTTGTAAATATTTTAATAAACTTTCAAGCAGAAACATATATTAAAATCAGAATAAATAAAACTCCATGATAAGTACCACAATATAATTAAAACAAAAGAGATTTAGTGGGCAACTAGTTTCGGCTTATGAGCCATCCTCAGGCCTAGAAACAAATTACCCGGTGTGTAACATACAATATTAAACAATACAAATTTTAAAAAACAAATTTAGTAAAAAAGAATTAATTGTAATAAAAAACATTTTGTAATCAATTTACATGTTAATGAGGGTGAAGAGGGTGGGCAGTAGAGTAGGTACAAGAAAAATTATTTTAGGAACGAAAAATTTTTAAATTAATGATAAATTAAAAATGGAACTGTTGTCCTGCGGACCGGTAATAATGAGTCCAAAAATTCTTGGACCATAGTAAAGGAAAAATAAATTCCGTAAAATGTTCCACCAAAAAACTATAAAGTGCAACACAGAAAAAAAATGATTTTATTAAAGCTAAGATAGCAGATTATAGAAATGGCCTTTTATCACAAAAAGATTTTGTAAAAATTATGTCATATTATAATACTCCTCAATAATAAATAATATGTTAAGTAAATAGTAATTGTTTTAACTCTTAGAATACACCCTTAATCCGCTCGAAGAGCGGTCGTGGTCCAACTGATCGGTGTACTTAAAACAGGTACCTGGCCCGTGGTCCAACTGTCTGACTCCCTAGTTAACAACTCAGTAATTATTTCCAATAATTTTTAATCATGAAGTTTATCCTTTTTTTGTCACATATATTAAGACCACTTTGTTGCAGTCTGTCGGCCCTTTCTCTTTCACGAAATCGTCTCCCAATAATTTTCCTACTTTTGTAATAACAAATACTTGATATTTATATAATTTTTATCCGTGGGGTTCATCATTTTTTTTATTAAATTTATCATTTTTGATCGCCCGCCCCTGCTTTAATCTTCCTGAGCGCGTTATCATATTGGCGAGAGAGCTAATGAAACCTCTCTGGTTATAAATATTGCATGTACCTTATACCTTATATTTTTATGTAGACATTTTTTTTGTATTTATGTTGCCCATAGACTTGGTTAAAAAGTAATCTTTGGATATTTCGATAATAGGTTAAAATGGATGATGGGCAGTGCATTGGCAATAGCGCAAGCTTTTAAGTATTTACCAAGGGCTCTATAAATATGAAATTCCACAATATAAAGTTCATTGCATAAATACGCAAAAAATGCTTTAATTTATACATTGTAACAATATAAATCGGCTTTGGGGTCTAATTAAATTAAGTAGCGAAGCAAAGCAAAAGTACAATATCCGTTTGTCCGTCTGTCTGTCTGTCACAGCAATAACTTGAGAACGGTTTTGAATTTTTGGAACTCTGTTTTCATCAATCGATAGGTAGCTCGCCCACCTACCATTTTCAGTGACCTAAATCAACTAAAACCGTCTGTCAGTCCGTCTGTCCGTAGCTGAGATAATATGATATTGTTTTCTGGGTTTATTTATAACGAATCGGTTATTTTGAAATCAAATTAAGTGATGGCATTATTTATGTCTATAGCTTATAATGTTTACAAATTTTATATTTAACTTGAGTAAGTCTTTATAAGTTTATCTCAGGATATGATTAAGAGGCCCTCACACCACGTTGTTGCTGTTTAGAGAATTACCCAACGAAATGTGCTTGTATTCTAATAAATTAAGTGTAAAAATTATTTTTTTATCATTTTCCTGTTAATATTAAGTAATTCTACCATCTAGTAATTTTTTTTCTGCACACTACAAGGTAGAGTGCAGCAAAACATAATTATCGGTTTTTGGACGATGTCTTGCCTAATATAGCAACTAAAAATATATGGTTTTTTCCATAATATATAAAATATTTATTAGAAGAGCGCGTCTGTTCTGCTTTTTTCAAATTTATCTAGACAAAAAGTTGATATACCCATTTTCCTTAAAAACTGGCAGTAATGGAATGTTAGGAATGTATAACAGAGTTGCCACATTATCCAATATTTGGAAGAATTCCTTTCATCAAATAAAATTATGCATATCAAATCTTGTATAGTAGATTGCAAATTATAGTAGAATACCTTCCAGGAATTGTCAAGGGTAGGCGGCATACAGGGTTGGAACTAGGTGAACGTGATTCTAACAATTTCACAAACAGAAAAATAGATTTTTACATGATTACAATGTGAAATAAAGCAATTAATAAAACAAAACATGAAAATAGATTTTTCTTTTGTTTGTTGCAAAATCAAATAAAATAATTAATAAAATAAACTACGAACATATATTTTTAATTTTTGTACTTAACGTTAGAACATGAAATAAAAAAATAAAAAACATGAAAATAGAATTTTAATTTTGTACTTAGGAAATAAAATAACTAATAATTTGATTTTGGAGTAGTACACGAATATCTTACTTTCCTGGTCCTATCAAAGGGAAAGCCTAGTGAACGAGCAAAAAAAAAATTCCAGATGTGATTCTAATAATTTTACAGATTTTATAGATTTTTAATTTCTTTTTGTTGTAAAATCAAATAAAACACGAAAATAAATTTTTAATTTTTATACTTACAACTTACTTTTTGTTGGGAATTCACTATAATATGCTGCTGTCTATTTTAATAAGAGAGAGTCACCTTACTAAAAGCGAAGAAAGAGAAGAAGATAACTCGGGGAAATAACATTTTTTATTTTTTAAGCATTAAGATCTGAACCACAGACAGTGGTAGTCGCAGTCGCCTGTCGCAATATATTTTTTTGTTTTTAAAATATTTATAGTTCATTATAAGTTTATGTGAACAGTGTGTTTTTTCTAAACCTTTTCGTGGGAATTAATCTCCCAACAAAACACTTTTGTACAACAAGAAATAAAGTAATAAAAAACATAAAAATGATTGTTACAAAATTTGGGTTTTTCCTTCTACCATAATTTGACCTTGATCCTTAAATAATTTTATTAATAACAAACTACCCTAATTATTTTCTTGAAATGCATGTCCCACCCTGAATATTTTTTTAATAATCTTGAAAAAAAAATAATTAAAATTAAAAAAATCAATCAAAATTAAAAACATCATGATTTTTATAGACTGCTAAAAGTTTAAGTCAACTTTAATTACATTATAAATGTGTGGAGTTTCGACATTTTAAATAAATAAAATAAATCCAGGTCGTTAAGAATGGTCAGTTCTACCCTGTTAACGCTTGCCGTTTCAATTGTGCAATGCTTTAAAAGAATACATCTTTAAAAATAAGGCCATTTAAATGTAAGACTAAATTAAGTACTACATAAGGATTACAGTCGTTTACTCAAATTCGAACATCTGTCGATAACTAGGACTGTTTCCGCTGTAATAAAATTTGGGTATTTCCTTTCTACTATAATTTGCAATGCACTATAAATACATAATTATTGCTTAATATTATGATATAATATATTTAAGACCACTTGTCTCAGAGGTAATTTACAATACTTAAATTTAGGGACCTTATTTAAATGTTTTTTTTTATAAAAAACAACGACAACACTGTTATGTCGTTCATCAGATTGCTAAGGCGTTGCCATGTGTTTTAAAATTTATTTTCTCCCATTTTTTGTCATGCAATAAAAGGAGAACATCTGATTTGTACTTCGTATGGAAAAGGCAACGTCGCTTATATGTTAAACGATCAGAGCTTAGTTAGGGAGTGGCTTTGAGATCATGTGTGGTGCGTATTGGCGGGAACAACACTTCTGCTAAAAAGCATCATTATTCTGAAGCGAAATTTAACTCAATTTGAGAAAAATTTTCAGGTTATTCGGTGGATCAGGCGGTAAAATTTTGTGGGAAATTAACGAAAATTGCCCGCTACTGGAAAAATCTCCTCTTTCACCTTAACTACCGAAAATTTCTACTACTTTGGAGCAATGACAGATATCAATATTCCTTTCACATTCCTTAAGACATTCCATTACTGTCAGTTTTTAAGTAAAATGTTTAAAAGTCGTATCACTTTTACTTAGTATAGTTTAAAAAAGTGCCACAGACGCGCTCTAAAGAATTAAATACGCAATCGTTTTATGGAAACCGCAACATCCTATCTTTAATAACATATGGTATTGGCGCCTCTTAAGGTGCCTTAATGCAGTATAATAAAGGGTTAGAGGAGGGATGTTAACAGGTGCCCGTTTATTTTTTTAATTTAATTAAGTTCTTCAAAATAAACAAACATGGAACTTAGATTTGTTTACTGATAAAGAAATATAACTAATATTTTAAAGGCGGAGTAAAAATTAATAATAACTATTTAAAGCCAATAAAACCATACTGGACTTTTTTCAATAAAAATCACTCGTAAAAAAATATTATACCTACAGAGTGTTATTACTTGTAATTAAAGGAGTAATTACATTTTAAAAATGTATGTTAAATCAAGCTTACGTCACTGAAGACGATATAGGTCATGTTGAACTTGACCTGAATTAGACATCAAAAAAGATCATTGCCTACTGCTTTATTTCGAGATTGGCAGGGGTGCGAATAATACTATATTCTATAGTATTTTTAAGATAATTACAGCTTGATTAGTGATATTTACGTTTATTTTTATTACAAAAAATTAATATTGTCTTTCAATTTTTTATAATTTCATGTTCAAGCTTAAAAAAATTTGTATTTACAATTTAATGTATTATATTATTTGAAGTAATACAAGTATGACATTTTTACTTTCCCACTACATTACTATAATTTATACATGCAAAGTATTATGATCGAGTAATAATCGAATCTTGTGACTTCAATTGTATTTTGTGTTTTCTTGGGTCAAAAATCAATTTTTAAGAACATGTTGATTACTTTTTTAATTGGTATATAAGCATGTATTAATTAAAAATAGTATAATAAAATTACAACAATTGTCGTACATATAAAAAAATCTTCACTAAATTTGAAATCTAGTTGGAAAAACAAAAAACAAATAAAAAACAGTTTGGGTTGAGATATTATTTAAAAAAAAATGTCAAAATAAAATGATATATGTTAAAAAAGGTTTATTGAATGGTTTTTATAGAAAGACAAACGGAAATTGAACTCCAGAAAAATAAAAATTTTATATATAAAAGGTTTATTAATAAAAAAAATATTAAAAGAATACAAAAAGTAGGAAAATGAGGTAGTTTAGATTAGATTACACGGAAATACAGAAATAGAGGGAGATTGGAAAATACAGAAGACAGGAAAAAAAACTAGGAGGTGATATTTAAAAAAAAAGAAACATATTAAAAGAAGACAAATAAGTGAAAGGGAAGAACCGAAGAAAGGTGATAAGTGACTGTCATCTGTATTGGGTGAAATTTTTTTTTGTTTTTGTTGATTGATTTGATAAAATATTGATTGAAGGATTTTTGAATGAAAAGTTGAAAATAATATTTAAAATAAGTATTAAAAAAAAGGTGGACCTAATAAAGAAAAATAAAAATTTAAAATAATTTATGGTGGAGGAAAAAGTTTGGTGAAAATGGACATATAAAGATGGAAGGGATGAAGAAAAATTAATAGCAAGTATATTTATTTATTTGAATGGGCGTAAACTTTAACAAAGCCACGGGCGATAAAATAGTTGGGCCCAGTCCTGACTAAATACTAAATAAATGAACTTACCTGTGTCAAATCGGATTTTAGATAGTATATGTATGTATATATTATTAATAGGCATAAAAAAATAATTATCCATAAGTATCTCTTTCTTATATATTTATATAATCTACCAAATAGAACCTAAAATAAATATTTATATTGCTATTATATTCTGTACAAATAAGAACAGAGAAGTTTAAACACTTTTTTAAAAATTGTTAAATTAATAATATTTTTACATAACTATATTTATATTTATTAAAATTTTACTGTTATATAATAAAACGTAATACAGTTAAAAACGTTTTATTTTCGATAATCTTATAAAACACTAATTAAAGGATTGCAAATAAAAATCTTCAACATAGTTACTAAGATAGTGGCTGTTATTTGGTAATTAGTTACTAAGATAGTGGCTGTTATTTGGTAATTTATTTTTGATACATAAATAAATATTTTGGCATTGTAATTATTGGTTGGAGTTGTAAATGATCATGAGGCAATATAAAAAGAAAAAGCGAAGGATATAGTTGGATATCGTCATAGTGATTTTCATGGATGAAAATACTTAATTATTATTGCAAAAAGCGAGGAAATTTCATTCGAAATCTCCCCTTAAAACTATATAAATGAATAAATAAATAAGATGGTTAGAATTTTTTTTAAATATGTAATGGAATCAACTAAGAAACATTTTAACTCACTTTTATACACTTTTTGAGACATTTTTTATACGGTCCACAACACATTTTTTTCATATTATTCATATTTATTATATTAGTTATTTTCTATAACACCAACAGATTTAATAAGTTGGGGAAGATAAGATATCATATAAAATAGATTACTTTTATTTTTGATAACAAAAATCTGATTCAACTGAGTTTATTATACTTCTATAAATCAATTAGAAAAAATGGATTGTGGCCAACGTATTATTATTATAAATATATTAAATATTATCACTCTTAAATCGAGGACTGTTTCTTGCATAAATAATAATTGATTGTGCTCCAGGTCATATTTTCTTGAATCTTGTGTTACGTTTTTATTTCTGTACCACTCTGTATTTTCATTATTCCTCTGCTCAGTATACCTTAATTTCAGACTCGCTTGATATCCCTTTTTAATTTCTTTTCAAGATCTCGCTCTCCTCTTGGTATTACTATAAAATGTCTTTCCCATGTTAACAAATCTCTCTCTCTCTCTCTCTCTCTCTCTCTCTCTCTCTCTCTCGTTACCTCTTCAGTCAGAATAATTGACTTTTATATCGCTTATTGAAGTTTTCTTTTCTTCCCCTCGTTATATAGGGTAAATTTTTATTATATTTTATGATATATTCACTTATGTCCTCTGTTATCATTTTTACTTTCCCGACCCACCTCCAAGAAGGGAAAGTATTGTGAACGAGCTAAAAAAAATTTCGAGATAAAGATGGAAATATCCATTTTGAGGTCACCTGCGAGATGATTAAGACCATTTCCAGGTGGAAGTCTGTGTGTCTGTGTCTGTGTTTATTCTTCCATGATAGAGGCCCCACGTTTAATCCCATTGAGCTGAAATTTGGTATAGGGGTTTGGGTTACCCGTCGGAAGAACCCACTAGTTTTGGTACGACCTCTGTCAAACGGAAGTATCACTATCAAAAAAATCGGTTGTGTCGCCCCAAAACTTTCCCGACGAGTATCCATGAATACTTTTTCATATATTTAATGCTAAAGTTTCAAATTTTGACATTTTTTTATTTTTGACAGGTGACAGTTGAAGAAACAATTTTGACTGTTCTGTATAGAGTGTTTCAAGGGCTTTCAAATGACATATTGCAAGTCGAATTCCGTGACATACTGCATCTGTCGTTTTTTGATAGTGACACTTCCGCTTGATACATGTCATACAAAAACTATTGAGTTCTTCCGACTGGTAAACCACATCCCTGTACCAAATTTCAGCTCAATCGGAGTAATACTTTTTTAGATAATTAATGCTAAAATTTGGTGACAGTTGAAGAAACAATTTTGACTGTTCTGAATAGAGTTTTTCATGGGATTTCAAATGACAGATGCAATATGTCAAGGAATTTGACTAGCATTCTGTCATTTGAAAGCCCTTGAAAAACTCTATTCGAAACAGTCAAAATTATTTCTTCAACTCTCACCTGTCAATAATAAAAAAATATCAAAATTTGAAAATTTAACATTAAATATCTGAAAAAATATTCGTGGATACTCGTCGAGAAAGTTTTGGGGCGACACAACCGATTTTTTTTAAATTATTTCGATGCTCTAACTTTTTTACTGTTATTTTTAATTCTTTTTTATACCGGTATATTTTTTGTTGTGTTTACTTAAAAGTTCATATTTTATATTTTATAACAATATAAATTATCTAATGTTTGTGGTGCTCTTTCAGTCTCAATTACAATTAATTTGTTTTTACAGATTGTCTTAAAATTTAATTCACTTTGATTATTTTATATTTCATATTTTGATCTAAAAATTCATGTATTTCATATTAATATTATTTTTTTAAAACAGAGACCACAAAATCTGGTAATTTATAAGATTTTTGTCTTATATTTACTTTATGTGAACTTTTAGGGTTTTTTGGACAGAACAGTTTTTTTCTGGGACTGTATGTATTTTTTGCACGTTTTCTTTTCTCCTTTGGGACCGTACGCTTTTATTTGGAACAAGTCCTTTTTTTCTTTTTTAACAAGTTTTTCCTTGGAAAGTGACATCTTTTACTGACGGATCCAGGAAGACAAGCCCAAAACCAAGCTAAGTCACATTTTCCAAAGAAATAAAAAGAAAAAGTCTCTGAAGGAACGTTTAATTTGAGTTTAATTTCCTTAAACCCACAAAAAGATAGAAAGGACAGATTTTGAAATATGTCATAGTTATTTTTATCAATTGTTTCTAAATACATCGAAAAATCAATTAGACTGGCTTCCTTTTTTTTAATTTAATATTTTAATTTTTGATACATTTCAAATTCTATTCGTGGAACGAAACCATAATAAAAAGAATTGATCTTAAATCACATTTATTACTAAATCACTTTTATCAACAAATTAAAATAACGTTTCACTTGGTACCATTTTGCCAAGAACGTTGTACAATATGCAAGATATGGGTAAAAAGTTCGAGCGTAATCGGAAAGAAATGCATATATAATTATAAAACAAGATATGATTAAGAAAATGAATGAAAATAGCGAGAAAATTGGTAAGGAATATTGTGATTTGATTGGTTGAGTAGTGTAGGTGTCAAATTCTTCCAAACCTAACAGCACAGGCAAAAAAATGACGCACTATGGATGGATCGAAAATATTCAAACCACGTCAAGAAGATTTATATCCCCAAGGATACAAATCCTTGGTATACGGCGAGATAAATAATATCTACGATACCAATAACGAGACGATAACGGTAATTAAAGTTAAATTGAAAACTGAACTAAAACCCTACAAAAAAAAGAAAAAAAACTATAGGATACAAATATCTAAGATTTACAGTTGGGAGAGATAGATTTAAGAAATAGCAGGCTCACCTTAACCAAAGGTTTATATCCCACACAAAGGGAGACAAAATCAATAATTCCCACATAAAGCGAAAACGTACCCGGTTCACCGGCTTACAAAAATCATTGTTAACGTACAAATGGCAATTAGTGTTGTCTCTTACTTTTCACTCAAGAATTAAACTCTCCATCACTCTCTCTTTTAGTTTTATTTTAAGGTGTGATATTGGCGGTCTAATTACTATAGGAATAATCCAAGTAAGAAATTCATTTTAAAGAATCAATGGTGTTATAATATAAATTTTGAAAAAGTAACATGTTACAAGCCAACTAGACTTGAATACTTTTGGAGTGTTTAAATTTTGTTTTGAAATTTATTACTAACATGTATTACATGTTACAAGATCCACCTGAGATGCGGAATTATCCTGTGCGAAGTTATTTCTATTTGCCAAAAAATACTGGTAAGAATCCTTCATGGAATGAAATTTAAAGATTAATGAAGAGGTAAATTTATAAAATTCCAGGTTTTAACAGTTACTGAAATTAAATTTAAATAATTAAAACAACGTTTAAAGATTTCCACAAAAATAATAACAAAAGTTATTAATTTAATAGTGACTAGTTTCGTTACATAGTAACTTCATCATTAGTCTGATGAAGCTACTATGTAACGAAACTAGTCACTATTAAATTAATAACTTTTGTTATTATTTTTGTGGAAATCTTAAAACGTTGTTTTATTTATTTAAATTTTATAATGGATTTTCATCAAGTAAAAGCCGACACAGTTAAACAGTTACTGAAATCTGTATACCCAACATAACAATTAAAAATACTTTTTTAAAAAACTTATTTATTAAAAAATAAAATAAATATTATATACAGAATCTTGTATTATTTTTACCTATACAATATATATCACAAAAAAGGGATGAAACTTTTTAAATACTGTAAAAATCCGGAACAATAACAATATTGTTTAACTGAACCACCTTTAAGACAACCAGTTACTGATTTGTACCTGTCTATTCTGCTTATATCACCTAGCAGAGTAAACTCATTTTTTTCTTCACTAAACGAAGCTTCAACTGTAGCTTCAAATATAGCTGGTGGTTTAGTATCTATCATTATTAAATAATATTTAACAGTTTGATTGCGATGGTTAATGTAAGGCTCAGAAACGCCAGCGGAATGAACTTTATCTAAAGAATACATAGAACATAAATTACCACCAGGAGATGTTTTGATTATAATATTAATTTCATTAACTACAAATTCTGATACAAATTGTACTAAATGATTTTCAGGATTAATGTAGGTATGTCCTTTACAAGTACAATAACTTTGCGGGATCCCAGCATCTTCGCAAGTTCTATTTTCAGGCACTTCTTTGAATAATGAATTACATTTTGGACAACCTAGAGTATAATTTAATTTATAAGAGTTGTTACCTATTTCTAATATATCTTGAAATGCATTATATAAATCGTAATTAGTAGTTAACCTTTCAGTGTTAGTCAAAAAGTTCTTAAATTTTTGAGGAAATAGTAACTGGAATTTTAAAGGTATATGGACATAAATGAAAGGCAATCTTTCTTCTAACCAACCAGAATGTGTATATCTAATATTACCAAATCTAAATCCGTGGTCACTAAAAAAAAACAATATGGTAGTTTCTAACGAAGCAACAAATTGAGGATCACTTAGGAACCTAAAAATCGATTCATCCATAACAGCCGGCAAGTTAATATCTTCATGACTGAAACTGTTGGTCCAGAATACACCAAAAGTTGGCACGTCTTTAAATGAAATAGAAAAATCTTGAGCGGCGTTAATTAACCTGTCTCCAGAAGTTTCTGGGCCTGCGCAATAAGTCAGTGAGAAACGTTTTTTTACTGCTAGTTGCTCAGCAGCTAGAAAATAAGAGTGATAGTAAAAATCAGTAGGCTCGGCTGAAAATCCAGGACGGTCATAATTGAATGTACTAATCGCACATTCGTCTTCTGCATAAGCTGTAATATAACCAGCTTCCCTAAATGTATCCCAAATAAATCGACAGTCATTTAATTTAACAGATCGATTACAAAAAGTAACCAGTTGTTCTTCATTGTGACCCGTTAGTATTGTCATTAAGTTAGGAAAAGTATTTAATCCTACTTTATTATAACCTTTTATATTATACATTTTGTTCTCTAAGTAATTATACGTCTTTGGCATATTCCTTTTTATGCTGGATTTTGACATACTATCTATTCCTACCATTAATATACTAAATTTCGGATTTTTTGGAGTATCTTTAGTTCTATTTGGTAGAGGTAACGTAGTTGCGTGAACGTTGGTGTAAACGTTAAATTTTGTTATTATATTATAACAATGTACTCTAATGTAAGGAAATGTGATGGTGACTTTATCTTCGAAAGTGACGCAATCTGACAATCTGAAACAAAAAAATATTTACATGCTTTGGAATGTCGATAAACACAAAACAAATCAGCTTAAGTGCCTTACCTACAGTTGAGAACTCTTATAAAATGGCAAAATTTTACAAGTTTCCAAGATACAGTTTTAAAATTTAAAACGTAAAAAGTCAAAATTTGCCCTTATTCTTTTCAAATTTGGTCTACTATTGCAACACTATCTGAACTAAATTCATGGAATAACAAACTTATTAGGAACAAAAATAAGATAATTATAAAAATTACTTGAAACTTTTACATTTTATTAATTTCAAAACGAGTTTAAGAAAAAAAAGCGGTTATAAAAACAAACAAAAATACAATTAGATAATTACAAAATGAAGCAAAAAAACGATTATATATATGTTATGTCATAACTATATATTATATTATTAAGTCCCGGTTTTATAAAGAAGAGTTAAATATCTCGAGTTGCCCCAAGGGTTAAGACTCGGATTAAAATGCAAAGATCACTGTGAGACGGGCGCAACATAATATTACAATTTTTTTAATTTTCTGTGGATTAGTAGTGACGTGGAAAATTTTAAGTTCAATAATATCTTCGGTTGACTGTTTAGAGAAACGGAAACGCGCTATGAATTTTTGATCAATCCAGTAATCTAGTTTATATTCTAACCCTAAAAACCCTAGGCCCTCGAGGTGCCTCAAATATTTGAATAATATCTTCCTCATCATCTGTTAGGAAGTCATCAACAATTTCAAATAAAGAACCCCGCACAAACCTTATGGGAGTTGGCTCCCGCTCAAATTTGCTGAAGTTTGGATATGTTGTTTATTTCGGCATCCTGAACAAGAGTCTCAATGAGCACAAAGTTCAATTTTGCTTATTTAGGCTCCTACGGAGCTCCAAAGCTCTACGGATTCACCATTATTTACTACTTAAAAGGGTAATATCTTCGAAAGTTTTGGTATTTGTTGTATGAACAAAAAGTTCCCTCTTATGCTAAACGCTAAACTACAGAGTTAACCCGAGCCAAATGGTGGGACAAGGTTAACTCATATCCTGATTTATAAAACGCTGTATCACTCACCGGTTACCGGGTTAACTCTTGGGGAGGAGTTACCCGAGCTTATAAAATCGGGCATTATAAAAAGACTAAAAGATATACTCTATTTTAACAATTATGGTTTTTATGTACGATGCGTTTTAAGAATCGCCCAATTTGAAATGAGGTTATTATAATAATCGGATAATTATTTTTGAACCATCCGTTATATTACTTTTGATGAAACTTATATACCTATTACCAAAAATTATTTACCTCGACAAATTGGGCCGTTATTAGACGTATCCAGTATTTGGTGCCAGTCTCACTGGCCTCCCAATTTTTGGCTGGCATAGTGCTGGACCCAGGTCGGTTACACGTATCCAGTACCTAGCGCCAATCTCACTGACCATCCAAAACAAAAATAAACAATACGCCAATGATTAGCCTTTGTAGGTTATGACAGCGAGATATCCAGAGACAGCGACTGACGCCAAGGTGTTCAAACGTTGCCTGCAATACTGGCGCGGGTGTTAAGGGGTAAGGCTGGCAGCTACTGGCAATATAAATAGACGCGTACTCTATTCGCTCTAGCGCTGGCAGCTAGCGCTGGACTGGCACGAAAAAGTATTCACAAGATGCCAGTAATATGCCAGATAGTGAGACTGGGCCTAGATACTGGATACGTTTAAATGCGCCTTAAATCTTTTTAAATGTGTCATTATAGGACCATTACTTTCATCCTTCACTAACTCGAAAACTTTTTTGTTTACTTCATTTTTATGAAATATTTTTAACAAATTTATTAGAAAAAAATTACAAAGTGTGTCATTATACAACTATTGTTTTCATTTTTCATTAAATCTTAATTGATTGATTTATAAGAGTGCTAGTGTCTAGATTTTGTGGGAAAAAGTTAAAAACAAATAAATGGTTATTATTAAACTTACTTGATTTCATTATCAACTGCCACTTTGTAATTAATTCTTGTAATATTCGAGTAGCAGCATTGAATTGGAAAATTACTGTATGCTTTTAAAAGAGTTTCATTTAAATTCAATGTAACATATCCATTGGATTTGTCGATGTAAGTTAGAAGATCGTATTCTGAGCATTTATAAGGTTTTTCCTCTTTAAGAAATTCAATAATGTCTGTGTTGAAGGGATCGTCGTCCGGTATCCGACATGTCGACGTATTTATCAGGTACTGTACATCTTGAACTCTCTCCAGATATATCTATTGTAAAAATAAATAATTTAGAAATATTATATTAAAATAAAAATAATACAATATTATATAATTTTAATGATTTGTTTCCACTTGCTACCCGGAAAAGTACAATACCCACAATAATAAGAATAATTATAAATTAAGTTAAAATGCTAATAATTAAAGCAATAGATATCTTTAATTTATATTTGTATACAAATTTTATGCATTGTAGAAATTATAGAAATTTTATAAATTCTAACAGCATAAATAATTTAAAAAAATGAATTAATTATTTATAACGATTCAACTGTATTGAAATCAAATTAATTGATGAAACTCATTTGTAGTAAAAAATTTTTTTAGGTTATTTATGTCGCTCATGGACGTGTCTGAAAAATAATTTCTGGATATTTCGTTAATCGATTAAAACGAAGGTGGATGGGCCCTTAATAAAGGAAAGAAAAAAATGTAAAACCGTTTGACTGTAATACCGGAGCCTTAGCACTGCATTGGCAATAGCGCAAGTGGCAAGGTTTTTAGGTATTTTCCAAGGGCTCTATAAATATGAAATTCTATAAATACGCGAAAAATACTTTAATTTTAGACATTGTAAATTAATTTTGGTAAAATTAAATTTATTTTGAAAAAACACAATTAATTATTTATGTCTGTAGTTAAAAAGGTTACATACAAAAAAGGTGTACATTCTAATAATCTGACGATTTCAGTGTAACGTAGGAAGTGGAGGAGATACAAATTGAAATACTCGAGCGCGGTTATTTTTTTCATTTTGATGGAAATAATGTAAGGATCACGATAATAATATAATCTGCCGATTTCCTCAAGCCGGAGTACTTAAAATCATCAATAAAGTGTGGTGTGTGCAGCTGCTGAGAATTATGTATTTCCCACTCCGCGCCTCTCTTCCCTTCTCACTCTTTTCTATCTCTCACTGTTCGTATATTTATAATGCTTTGATTTGTTTATTGTATTTTAAAAAAGTTTAATGAATTAAATATAATGAATTTTACATGAATTACGATAATGAGTGAAAATATTTCTACCCCTTCGTACGGTCACCCCTAACTAACAAGCCTGCAGATTATTGTCTTTTTCTATAAATATATGTATCCAGTTTAATAAAATATACTTTTTTCTTTGCATGCTATTTCCTGTACTTTTTAATTTACCAAGTTCAATGATTAAAAAAAAATCATTAAATTTTTTTTTAAATTGTCAGATTTATGAAATTCCTTCGAATAATTGTCAGATTATTGGTCAGCACATCTAAGACATTGTGATGAACCATATACATATATTTTAATCTGACGTGCTCGAGTACTTCAAAAAGACCATTTTTTTTCTGCATTTTTCAAAAATCACCGAGAGTTTGCGATACGTCCAAACCGTCAGAATATTAAATGAGAACTTTCTTAGGGTATACTTAAAATATCTGACACGCTCCATTATTAAAGATACGTTTTGCATACATAATAGCGGTTTATTTTTACATTTTTGAAATTCTATAGACGCTCCCCCCACCGATATTATATAACATTTTTTTTCTTTTTATCATCTAAGCTTCGAAATCTAATAGGTCTTCCCGACGCTCGAGTAAATCCCCCTTTAACATCGTGGCCTCACATGTAACTACAGTTAAAATTTGCATTTTTGTAGACATACCTTTTAAAAATAATTTTATAAATATAAATGGATATAATTGCATATTTAAACATAATTTTTAATTCTGATCAACTTTTTTTAGTAAAATTTTTCGATAGTGTCAAATTTAAAGGTACTTTATCCTTGAGTAAAATCATATTTTTTAACAAACCTCGTACACCATTGAAAAAATTTGATATTTGATGACTGAATTCTAGGTTTTAGATAATGCAGAACTTTTTATGAAGAATAACTTTTTTTCCTAAAATTAATAATAAAAAAGTTTTCTATATGATTCCAACTAAGTGGGACACACTGTATATTGTAGTGTAATTTATTACACCTTGTGTATAATAGTTAATAGTTAAATAAATTACTTTAAAATAATTGGTATATGAGGATTGAAATTTATAGAAAGCAATAGGCCCACGCCTAAAAAAGTTTGTGATTACCTAACCGTTAAGACTTTGTATGTATCTTCTTTTTGTCGAGTCGAAATGTGGAAAATTCTGATAAGGGGGGCACTTTCTTTTTCATGAAATTTTTAACTTTAGCGTGTCCGACAACAAATAACCTACCAAAAATTTGTCTGACAAGGATACCAAATAATTTTCAATATTTTTATTAAACGACTTGCAAACATCAGCTGCGAGGTACTAAATTTCCTGACGTCATAACTTTGCCATGTTTGGGGTGTCGGACGAGCCAAAATTCCAAAATATTTATCTGACAATATTTTTTACGCTTTTCAATTAAAAAAACTTCCGATTGAAAAAAAAAACTATATGTAGGCCATTAATTTTCCTGGTGCTTTAAAGCAATGAATTTCCGATAGACCAGAAAAAAAACGCCCCCCTACAAAAATTTTTCCAAGTAAAACATTTATCCGACTCGACATAAAAAACATATATACGAAGTCTGAACGGTTAGGGTATCATAAACTTTTATAGGCGTGGGCCAGAGTCCTACAATATTTTGTGATATAATATATGGGAATCGTATATAATATTATTTCAAAATTATATAAAGAATATAAATTGGGAGCAGAGTTGTGCAGTTACTTTTAATTTAAGTTACTTTTAGTAACTTAGTTACTACTTTTAGTAACTAAGTTACTGTAACTAGTAAAAAGTAACTACATAGTAACCTAGTTACTTATTGATAGTAAGTATTACTTTTAAGTAACGAATGCCCATATGCACCGTCAATAAGTTTCTTAACTAAGAAAGGTTTCCGGACTTAAGTCGAGTTTTTTCAATTCACCGTCGTTATAAAACTATTTAAGTATTCCTAAATTTAAGTACAGAATTTTGTTGACTTAAATCGCTTAAGTTGTTCTTAGTGACGGTTTAAGGTTATGTTATGCTGAAGAAGGGCTAATAATATTTTTGTGACAATTCAGGTTTACTCATTATAAAATGGAATGTGATGCATTTTTAATCGATGACGATTTAGATGTGATAGATATTATTAACTTTGGTTTTCCTAGAAGGTTATATATTAGAGAAAATTATTTTGATACTATGGACAATTTGCCCTTCTTTAGAAGATTCCGTTTGAGAAAACCTACAGTTTTAAATGTATTGGAGCAAATTGAACCATTATTAGAATTTGACAATGATTTGTAAGTACAGATTGATATATTGTTACATACAAAATAGGTACAGGAATATCTGAACATTTTTTTATAGAAATAATAGTATTTCGCCAATGAACCAACTATTAACAACATTGCGATCTTATGCATGTGGAAATCACCAAATTGGTATTGGAGACTTTATAGGAATTCATCAAACGACAGTTTCAAGAATTATCAATTATCAATTATCAATTATCAATTATCAAATTGTTAGGTATGACTTCCTTACAATAAATATTAAATAATTTTATGAAAAGAGTTTATTCAATATTTTATTTCTACATACATTTTCACAGTTTTTTCTTCGATATTGTATATATCAGATTCATAATTGGGTTGATTTTGTTGCTCATTTTTATCAGTTTCATCTTGTAAATATATAAATTCTAAATTTTCAATTTGTTGAACTTTTTGATGGGGAATACTATCACTATCAAACTGATGTGGAGTTAGCCCATAAATAGTTTTTTCATTCATTATAGAAAGCATTAACTCTTCTGTGCCATCAATTTTCCTTACAGGTAACTTGCCACAACCAGTTTGCATTAAAAACTTTTTCTCCTCCTTAACATCTCTTTTTACCTTCTTTTTTCATTGCAGTAAAACTCCTGTAGTGTTTTTTGTGTAGCAGGTACTAGACTTTCAGTTCCCAAAGAGCCATGTTTAGCATTTTCTGCCTTCAGAATGCGTATATCATGCTTCTTATTACAAAATAATTTTTTAAGCCGGTCACTTTTCCTATATATCCCTTCTGTACTAGAATTATTGAATTATTTTTCCACAAGTTCCCACGCTTTAGTTTTTGCTTCCGTTGACGTTCTATCTGTCTTTTTATCTTCGATTATATGAGCATATTTGCTTATAATTGATATTAATAATTGTTTTTCACTAGCGGAAAAATTGCTTTCACGTTTTCTTTTCAATTCATTCATTTTAGAGAACAACACAACCACACCACAAAAAGCTAGGTTAACTTAAACCAAATGTCAATCAAAATTGTTAACAGCAAACTTAATAGCACAAAAATTCCTAAGAATTGCGACGTTGCCAATGTTATTGTGTTCTTAGTTAAGATAACTTATTTGGATGACGGTGCATAAGAAACTTTGTCTTAAATTTAAGATCAACTTAACTAAGTTGATCTTAGGCTTAAAACGGTGCATACGGGCATAAGTTACTTTTTTTAAAAAGTTACTTTCGACAAAAATCAAGCCGATTTTCGCAAATATATTTGGGCCAGCACAATAGAGGATATTAGTCAATGATTCACCAGTGACGGCGATTACTGATTCTACAGGGTAAAAGTTGGTCAGTTAAAAATATAACTTAGTTATTAGAATTTGATGAAAGGATAATCAGATTTGTAACAGGAACAATATCAGCTATTTCAATAATCGATTCACAGCATTTTCGTCAACTATTTCATGGAATGCCATATAACATAATGTCTAGACGTACACTAACAAAGAAGATATTATTAAGATGCCATGGTATTATTTAAAAATGATTTTAAACATATTTCTTATTTTTGCACAATTGTTGAAATTTGGTCTTTAAAGAGAAGGAGTTTTTAAGTGTTACTTGCCACTGGTTGACTAAGTTTTTAGAAAGAAAGTCGGCAACTCTTGCCTGCAAACGTTTCAGTGGTGGATATAGTTATGACCGAATTGCTGAGCTGCTTGACGAAATCCAAGAAAAATTTGGTCTAAATAACAAGAATATTTTAGTTACGGTTTCTGACAATGGTTCAAACTTTGTAAAAGCGTTTAAGGAACACGGACTTCAATTAGATACTAATATATTACGATTGCGCAATATTGAACAAACACAAACCAGTGATTTATCAGAAGATATACCTAGTTGGGACAGCAACAGCACATATTCAAGTGATGAAAGCGACATTGAAGAACTTATAAATATTACTACTACTATTTATGAATAAAATGAAACTGATCAACTTTCTTTCCAAGCATCACAGATGTGCTAGCAGTACTTTAAATTTGCTAGCTACAATTGATCTAATGGGCATTATTAATTCAAATCAGTCACTACGATCAAAGCATACCGTGGAAATGGATAAGTGTTCAACGTTGCGGAATAAAGCAGGAAGACCCAAGTCTGCGGAAATAATGAAAGAAATTCAAGGAGGGGTTTTGAGTTATCCAGGAATTACTCGCTGGAACTCGTACGATGACTCATTGTCCCAAATATTAAAAATTAAAGACAAGAAAATTGTCACTATGGTTATCTTTTGCCATGTATACTAAATTTGCATAATAAATTCCAACAGTATGTTGCTGAATCCTGGTAAAATAACATTTTTATCAAGAGTGGTGTCTCTCATCCCAAATTTAAACTGAAATGGATGACTTTGGATCCAGATATCAAATCGAGATTATCAGGGATATTCAAGAAATGCTGATTGAAGAAGCAATAAGTTTAAATTCTGTACCTGCACCTGTTGAAAATCTTGTAGTTCAACTTAGAAAAACAGAAAACGCCGTTTTTTTCGAGTTTGAAGGCGTGTATATAGATGGTAGAGCTAAAATGAAACTGGAAATTTAGCAATATTTACCAGATCCCATTTGTGATTTGTAAACCCTACAAAAATATCCTTGCTTAAAATCTATTTTCCGAAAATATAGTATTCCAATACCTTCGTCTGCGCCTGTAGAAAAGTTGTTTTCTTTTGCTTCATTTGTGAATTCACCTTATTCGATACAAATTTCGAACATTGGGTTTTACTCCGCGCTAATGTTCACTAAATAACAAAAAAAAGTTTCATGATTCTGTTCTGTTTATAGAACGTAGGGACGGTTCAGTTTAGTTGTTCTTCTTACCCCTTTATTGATGACATTAGTTACTGTATTTTATTATTAGTTGTTAGTTGCTGATTGCTGTATTATAAATAGCTATAGCTACATGCTATGGCTAGGGAAATTATGTCATAAAAATTGTTAATAATTAAAATTATTAACTACAAACATATTTCTATTTAATAGTTATGTACATAAACTAAAATTTTAAAGCAAATTTCAATTCAAGTGAGTATGTTTATTTTTTTCTACTGTTTATTTAAAGTAACTATGTTAAAAGTAACTTAGCTACTAGTAACTGGAACTATAGTTACTCTCTTCATAAAGTAACTAGTTTTATAATAGTAACTAAGAAAAGTAAGTAGTTACTTTTTACTTTTTAAAAGTAACTATCCCAACTCTGATTGGGAGGATTATCAATTTAAAAATTTTAAAGCAAAGTTAAATCATGAAAATTTGTAAATTTATAAGTAAAATAACAAGTCAATGAGAAAATTATATTCTGTAATGTCCAGAATTTTTTAATTTAAAATAGTTAATTGGAAAAGTAATTTTGAATAATTGATATTTATATTTGCTGGTTATATGTATGAACAATAAAAAATCAGAAGAAAGAAATCAATTAAAAAGAATGTTATAAAATTCTAAACCTGGTGGAATTAAAAAAAACTAATCAATAACAATATTTTAGAATAAAAAAATTAGGCAAGAAAATATATAGAAGAAAAGAAAGTATCAAATCAGACAATTTTATGGAATTAAGCAGATAAGAAGAAAGAAGTATGAAGGAGTGCATAAAAGTATACAGTGTGTACAAAAAGAAATGTAACTTGTTAATATTTCGTTTTTTGATATGTTACAAAAAAAAGTTTCAAATAAAAGTTTTAGGAAATGAATACCAGTAAGAATCAATTTTAAATATACAGGGTGCACCATTTCTCAGCAATAAAACACTGTTAATGTTATTAAAATGGCATACCCTATATATTTTTTCAGTATTTGGTACTCTGTTAAATTAATAATACAATATCAAAATTATATGTTCCTATCTTTGTTGAGAAGAAGATAATATTGAGTATATTAAGTAGAACAGTATTTTAAAAACGTTTTCTACTTTTTACTGTCATTAGTCAAAAGAACAAATAATTTCAGTGCTCCTGTTGAAGTTATTTCATCATTAGTATATTGTTACTCTTTTCTGTGTTGTAACCATAATGGAATTTTAAAAACAACTTCAAAACGAGTACTAAAATTATTTAAAATTTTTACTAATAAGAGTAAAAAGAACAAAATATTTTTGAAATACGGATCTACTTGATAAGAATAAATAATTACTTTGTATTTTTAATTTAATAGATTATCAGAAATTAACCGTGTTTTCTTCCAGAGAAAATGTGCACCCTGTATATTTAAAATTGATTCGTACTTTCCTAAAACTTTTATTTAAATTATTTTTTTTTGTAAACATCAAAAAACGCATTATTAACAAGTTACGTTACTTTTTGTACATACTGTATAGATAACCTTGTAATTAATTTATATTTATTTATCTCAATGGGCGCAAACTTGAAAAAAAAACCAACGAGGGATAAAATAACTAAGCCCAGTCCTGATTAAATAATAAATGAACTTACCTGTGTCAAATGAGGTAACTTTTCCGATTCTAGAGAGTATGTGTATGTATATATTATTAATAGACATACAAAAATAATTATCCATAAGTATCTTTTTCTTATATATTTATATAATCTGCCTAATAGAACCTAAAAAATAAATATTTATATTGTTATTATATTCTGTACAAATTAGGGCAGAGAAGTCTAAATGCTTTTATTAAAAATTTTTGAAGTAATAATATTTTCACATAACTGTATTTATATTTGTTCATAATTTAACGTGTTATGTAATAAAACATAACACGGTTAAAAATGCAGTTTCGAAAAAAGAAAAAAAAAGTTTTATTTTCCATAATCTTTTAAAACACTCATGAAAGAATTGCAAAAAAGTTGAACCCTCAATTATAAAAGATGGGTGCTGTTATTTGTTCTTTTATTTTTGAGACATAAATAAATATTTTGGCATTTAAATTTTTAGTGCGAGTTGTAAATGATCAAGAATCAGTTGCAAAAAGAAAACGAAGGACATAGTTGGATATCCTCATAATGATTTTCATGGATGAAAATATTTGAATATTATTGCTAAAAGCGAGGAAAATCCATTCGAAATATCCTCTTAAAACTATGTAAATGAATAAAATGGTTAGAATATATTTTTTTAAATATGTAAGGAAATAAACTAATAAGAAACATTTGAACTCACTTCTATATACTTTTTGAGATACTTTTTAAACGATTCACAACACATTTTTTTCATATAAAAAAGCTTATTTATTAGTTATTTCCTATAACACCAAACAGATTTATTAAACGGTGGAAGATAAGATATCATATAAAATAGATTACTTTCATTTTTGATAACAAAATTCAGATTTATTTGAGTTTATTATACTATAAATCAATGACAAAAAATGGATTGTGGCCAACATATTATTATTATAAAAATATTAAATATGTAGATGAATGTTTCTTGAATAAATAATAATAATTTATCGTGCTCCACATATTACAAAAAAAAAGAAAATTATTTTAAGCAAATAAAAGAAATAGCTAAAGATTAGAGTATAATTCATCAAAGAAAGGATCGAAACACTAAAAGGTAAATGAATAAATACAATAGGCGAGATCCCTAATTGCTGGAAAAAAAACCACAACCTTCTGAAAGATGAGAAAGTGGTTAGATTTTTTTCAATTTTTTTTTAAGTAGTTTTTCTAAAATTGAATGTCTTACTAACTTGGAGAGTTTTCGAGAAGCGTTTATTCAAATCTTACATGATTTCTTCTAGGAAACACTATGCATACATAATATTTTTTCACTATATTTCAACTACAAGCATATAGTCAGTATCTAAGGTCCACTTTCTATAACACTCGCAAACAACCCTCAAAAAAAAATTGATTCTTATGTAAATCGACCTGACGGATCCGATTTTTGAATTCGCCAGATAATTTGGAATTGGGAAATTGGCCAAAATAGGCAATTTCTGAAAAATCTCATATTTTATGGAATTTTTTTAATTTTTAATTACCACCTGCTTAGTTTATGTCCGATTAAATTGAAATTTTTAGGAGAACCAATTTAGACCTTTGTTATCACGACTTAGATGACGGAAATGCAAAAACAAATTACTGGTGACACGAAATTTGGTAAAAATGCAGTAACAAATACTCGATTTTTTTGATAACTGGATTGGTTTTTAATATAACGGTGCCGCAATGTACAAGGTAACGCCATACGTAGCTTGAGAGCGCCAGGATTTGTATTGTATTAATAGACTAGTGAACAAGTGCTTTTTAAGCCAAACTTTTTCTCCGCCTCCGAAAAATATGTCATTCAGATAAGAGAGGTATAGTAATCATGCTAAAAATTGGGTAGTGAGTTTTCAATGGATAAACACGTTTTAAGGTCCCTAGAATACGATTTTGATATTTTCGCGATGATGTCTGTTTGTGTGTGTGTTAGTGTGTTTGGATGGATGTTGTAGTAACGATAACTCAAAAACTACTGAACAAAAAAATTTTAAATTTTGCATACAGTATTTTGATACCCTAGATTAGATCTGAATAGATTTTGGTGTCCATCGGACAACCGGGAGTGGCATTTGCTATGAGAGATGACGTCATAACTGAACAAAATGGTAATAAAATTTCACACATATATTTTGTATATACCATAGTTTATTTTCGTATCAATAATATTTTCAAAAATTTTGCCATTGTTGCCAGATTTATAAAAAAGTCAATTTTTTTCATACTTTTTTGTGTTAACGTATACATTTTTGATTCAAAAATGGCGAGAGGTTATGTGCTGGCCACATCAGATTTTTTTTTATTTTTATACATTTTTTTATACATTTTTCCATTCTTATACATTTAATCAAGACATCAGATTCAAACAAAATTTTTATACATTTTTTTTATTTTTATACATTTTTTTTATACATTTTTTCATTCTTATACATTAAATCAAATTAGTCTATATTTAGAACGTGGTGTTATGTGGTATTCCACGTAAGTAGTCGAGAATATTCATATCTGGATTGTATGTACCTACTACTCTTTGTAAACGTCTAGCATTGTCACGGTATTTTTTCTTAGGCCTTGGAGGTTCTTCTCCACTTAAACACTGCTCCATGCGTAGTTCGTTTAAACTTTGTTTTTTTTAATGGCCGTGATGAATTTCCAATTATTTGGATGATTTGCAGATACTTGTTGCTCAAATGCCATATGCCATCCTTCGACAGAATTATTTGTTTTAGGCAATCCTTGCAAAACTGCTTGGTAACAATTCCACACATCATGATGAAATTGTGGTGGTCTTCGTTGCTGACGTCTGCCAGGGCGTCCTATCCACGTGTCTTCGAAATAATCGACGAATCACCCTGTATTTTATTTTTTAAAAAAATCAGTGTATCAAGTATTACATTTTTCAGCGGTGAATTGATTAGGCGGTGAATTAATGGCGATGAATTGCTGAGGCGATGAACTGACGGCGATGAACTGACGGCGATGAACTGATGGCGGTGAATTGATGGCGGTGAATTTAGCGGACACTTTCAGTAATGCCACGAGAAGGGACATATAAACAATTTTGCAAATAGAGCTAAAAATAAGCTATAATAAATCTTTCTAATAAAATATCACAGGTAAATGGCGGGAAACCACAAGTCATATTTTAAGTTTGCTTTGCTCAAAATGGTTTCAAGTACGGTAGCGTGGGATAGAGAGGGCGGGAAGGATAAAGAGGGAGAGTTTTTTTATTTCTTTCCAACTATTTTCTGAAGAAATGAGTGTGTTGTTTTCGATATTTTCTGTGATTTTATCTTCATACTGTTTTCTTATTTTCTCAGTTCTTAAAATATCTATGTTAAAAGTGCTTCTGTCTTTTGTTGCTCTATAGTTATTTTCGTCTTTTAGGCCTCATACGTTCTTGTGTTCTTGTATCTATTATTTTTTTTTTGCAGATGTCCCCGTTTTCATGATTGTTTCATGTGGTCAAACAGGTATTTTCTTTGTAAAACCACGATATGGTAGGATCGAAAAAAGTTTGAAGCAAATTAATTTTATAATATTTAGGACATGAAAAAAGTCTCATGACCTGTTTCAATATTTTCAAAAATGGAGGATATGCGATTTGTTTTAAATATCAACCCCATTAGATGTAGAATGCCCATTTGCAATACGCAATGAATTACTGCCTTTCTTGAAAGTAATTAAGTAGTTCATGAGACTTTTTTATGTCACAATTATTATAAAATTTATTTGCTTTTGAAACTTTTATCGATCTGACCTTCATGGGTGGAACTGGAATGGGTTGAAATTTCAAAAAATTCATATCTTCACCATCTTTAAAAATATTGAAACAGATCATGAGATTCTTTTAATGTCCTAATTATTATAAAATAATTAATTTGCCTGAAACCTTTTTCGGTCCTACCATATCGTGGGGTAGCGAAGAATGAAAAAGTCTCAAATTTAGACAAGAGGAATCTACGTTCATCTGTCGACAGAAATTTTTTTATTAGTTTTTGACAATGAATTGTAGTTTAGGATTTTTTTAAGTACGGTCCTGTTCCATTTTCACTGTAAATATTTATAAATCTTTTTGAATAAAATTAATTATAAATTGAGTATAAATATCTGAATTAAAATTTTCTTAAATAACTACAATCAGAAAATAAGGAACATTTATTTAAACTTCAATTATTGAACAGATAACTAGAATTTACAATGTATTAAACTAAATAGTCTTTGTGAATTATTTTAACTATGAATTGTTCAAATTGTTCGAGATATTTTATAATTCTTGCATTCGTATTTTCAGGGTAAAAATAAACAGGACTGTAACGTACTTCTAACTACAGTTCATTGTCGAAATCTAAAAAAATATGATGTGGCTAGCACATGACCTCTCACCATTTTTGAATCAAAAATTTACACGGTGGCACAAAAAAGTATAGAAAAAATTTACTTTTTTGTAAATCTGGCAACAATGGCAAAAGTTTTGAAAATTTTAATGATACGAAAATAAACTATGGTGTATACAAAATATATGAGTGAAACCTAATTGCCATTTTGTTTAGTAATGGCGTCATCACTCATAGCAACTGTCACTTCCGGTTGTCCGATTGGCACCAAAATCTAATCAGATCTAATCTAGGGTATAAGAATCGTGTATGCAAAATTTCAAGTTTTTTAATTCAGTAGTTTTTGAGTTATCGTTACTACAACATCCATCCAAACACACACACACACACAGACATCATCGCGAAAATATCAAAATCGTATTCTCGGGAGCCCAAAACGTGTTTATCCATTGAAAACTCAGTACCCAATTTTTAGCATGATTCCTATACCTCTCTTATCTGAAGGGCGAGAGGTAAAAAGTGTTTTACATGGTTCCATAGAGAAAAAATCTGATGTGGCCAGCCAATGACCTCTCGCCATTTTTGAATCAAAAATTTTCAGGTTGACACAAAAAAGTATGAAAAAAAATTATTTTTTTGTAATTCTGGCAACAATGGCAAAAGTTTCGAAAATGTTATTGAGATGAAAATAAACTATAGGGTATAAAAACTATATGTGTAAAACTTTATTGCCGTTTTGTATAATAATGGCGTCATCACCCATAGCAACTGCCACTTCCGGTTGTGCGATTGGCACCAAAATCTAATCAGATTTAATCTAGGGTATCAGAATGCTGTATGCGAAATTTCAAATTTTTTTATTCAGTAGTTTTTGAGTTATCGTTACTACAACATCCATCCAAACACACACACACACACAGACATCATCGCGAAAATATTAAAATCGTATTCTAGGGACCCTAAAACGTGTTTATTCATTGAAAACTCACTACCCAATTTTTAGCATGATTCCTATACCTCTCTTATCTGAAGGGCGAGAGGTAAAAAAGATAAGGGTGACCTTTCAAAGACGAAACGTTGCTTTACAAATTTGGATACGCTTTGTTAAGCAATGTTAGAGCTTCAATAAAAAAGTTTTCTACAGTTTTTTTCTATCTTTAAAAATTAAGGTGTTAATTAAATAAAATCGTCATTTTCGGTTATTCCAAAATAGTCAAGATTCCTTTGTAAATGGAAACAAAAATCAGTAAGACAGAAAAATAAAAGGTAAGAACACAAAAAGAAACAAAAGAAGATTGACTCTCCTGATTGATAATTCTGAAAGAGAAAGGGAAAAAAAATACTAGTGAAATAATTTTTTTTAAAACATTAATAATGGAATAGGTTAATAGGATAGAAGAGAAATAGTAATACGTAAAAAAAGTACAATCGTATATAAAGATATCGATGTCGAAAATGATTAGGTATATACAAGTATGTCAAGTATTTGTTGTATAAATAAATCATCAATTACAAGGTAAATAATAAGAACTTAAGAGGCTCGCACACGACTTTCGTGGTTGCCGGTTAGAAATTAATCCAAGGAAAATGTGTTTGTATTGTAATAAAGTGGGTATAAAAATAATTTTTTTAATATTTTCGGGTTAATGCCAAGTAATCCTACCCTCTAGTCCAATTTTTTCTGCGCAGAACGCCACAAAACATAATTATTCGTATTTGGACGATATCTCGCCTAATATAGTAACTAAAAATATGCGGGTTTTTCATAATATTTATTAGTGCTCTTCTGTTACTTTTTTCAAATTTATCTAGAGAAAAAGTTGATAGTCTTATCATTTTTACTAAAAATAATTAAAAAAAAAAAGTGAAATAGACGCGCTCTTAATAATTAAATATACAACAGAGTGCTCGTCTAAATAACTTTTCAGGCAAGATACCATAGTGCGAAATAAAATTGTACTAAACGAAAAATTAAATTAAATTCAAAAAATAAGCACTACACTTACACTGCGCCGACAGTAGCCCGTGTCCGTCAAAAAAATGGAACTAGTATTGCTGTATAACGGCGCGCTCATGTGGTGTTAGACCTTAAGACGGTTGAATTTGTATGGTATATTTTCCTCCACGGTCGCAGCGGAAACATATGCCATGATATTTGAATTTGGGCCCTTTACAAATGGCACGAAACGTAACAATGTTAATTCGCTCAAATCGAGTTAGTAAAACAGACTTGAATAATTTTGGAGTGTTTAAATTTTGTTTTGAAATTTATCACTAATATTTTTTACATGTTTCAAGATCCACCTGAGATGCGGAATTATCCTACGAAGTTATTTCTATTTGCCAAAAAATACTGTTAAGAATCCTTCTTGGAATGAATTTTAAAGGTTAATGAAGAGGTAAATTTAAAAAATATCAGCTTTTAACATTTACTGGAATCTGTATACAGGAATGTGTTTTATTTTATATACTCACCCAACATAACAATTAAAAATACTCTTTTTAGAAAACTTATTTATTAAAAAATAAAATAAATATTATATACAGAATCTTGTTTTATTTCTACCTATACAATATATATCACAAAAAAGGGACGAAACTTTTTAAATACTGTAAAAATCCGGAACAATAACAGTATTGTTGAACTGAACCACCTTTAAGACAACCAGTTACTGATTTGTACCTGTCTATTCTGCTTATATCACCTAGCAGAGTAAACTCATTTTTTTCTTCACTAAACGAAGCTTCAACTGTAGCTTCAAATATAGCTGGTGGTTTAGTATCTATCATTATTAAATAATATTTAACAGTTTGATTGCGATGGTTAATGTAAGGCTCAGAAACGCCAGCGGAATGAACTTTATCTAAAGAATACATAGAACATAAATTACCACCAGGAGATATTTTGATTATAATATTAATTTCATTAACTACAAATTCTGATACAAATTGTACTAAATGATTTTCAGGATTAATGTAAGTATGTCCTTTACAAGTACAATAACTTTGCGGGATCCCAGCATCTTCGCAAGTTCTATTTTCAGGCACTTCTTTAAATAATGAATTACATTTTGGACAACCTTGACTATAATTTGATTTATAAGAGTTGTTACCTATTTCTAATATATCTTGAAATGTATTATATAAGTCGTAATTATTAGTTAACCTTTCAGTATTAGTCAAAAAGTTATTAAATTTTTGAGGAAATAGTAACTGGAATTTTAAAGGTATATGGACATAAATGAAAGGCAATCTTTCTTCTAACCAACCAGAATGTGTATATCTAATATTACCAAATCTAAATCCGTGGTCACTAAAAAAAACCAATATGGTAGTTTCTAACGAAGCAACAAACTGAGGATCACTTAGGAACTTAAAAATCGATTCATCCATAACAGCCGGCATATTAATATCATCATGACTGAAACTATTGGTCCAGAATAAACCAAAAGTTGGCACGTCTTTAAAAGAAATAGAAAAATCTTGAGCGGCGTTAATTATCCTGTTTCCAGAAGTTTCTGGGCCTGCGCAATAAGTCATTGAAAAACGTTTTTTTACTACTAGTTGCTCAGCAGCTAGAAAATAAGAGTGATAGTAAAAATCAGTAGGCTCGGCTGAAAATCCAGGACGGTCATAATTGAATGTACTAATCGCACATTCGTCTTCTGCATAAGCTGTAATATAACCAGCTTCCCTAAATTTATCCCAAATAAAACGACAGTCATTTAATTTAACAGATCGATTACAAAAAGTAACCAGTTGTTCTTCATTGTGACCCGTTAATATTGTCATTAAGTTAGGAAAAGTGTTTAATCCTACTTTATTATAACCTTTTATATTATACATTTTGTTCTCTAAGTAATTATACGTCTTTGGCATATTCCTTTTTATGCTGGATTTTGACATACTATCTATTCCTACCATTAATATACTAAATTTCGGATTTGTTGGAGTATCTTTAGTTCTATTTGGTAGAGGTAACGTAGTTGCGTGAACGTTAGTGTAAACGTTTAATTTTGTTATTATATTGTAACAATGTACTCTAATGTAAGGAAATGTGATGGTGACTTTATCTTCGAAAGGGACGCAATTTGTCAATCTGAAACAAACAAATATTTATATGCTTTGGAATGTCGATGAACATAAAACAAATCAGCTTCAGTGCCTTACTTACAGTTGAGAACTCTGATAAAATGGCAAAAATTTGACAAGTTTCCATGATACAGTGTTAAAATTTAAAACGTAAAACTTCGAAAATTGCCCTTATTCAAAAATAAAATTTTCAAATTTGGTGCACTATTGCAACACTATCTAAACTAAATTCATAGAATTACAAACCTATTAGAACAAAAATAAGATAATTATAAAAATTACTTGAAACTTTTACATTTTATTCATTGCAAACGTGTTTGAGAAAAAAAAACGGTTATAAAAACACACAAAAATACAATAAGTTAATAATTAAAAAATGAAGCAAAAAAACGAGTATGTGTTATGTCATAACTATTATATTATTAAAAGGATGTTTGTACTCAAGTAAATAGCTAACGCCATCTACCAATTTGACACGGTATCACTTATTACTTGGAAAAAAGATTCCACATATATGTAATAAGTGCCAGTACAAACTGGAACCGATAGATGTTCCATATCTCTAAAGGGTAATGAAACCCCAAACAAGTTTTAAAAATTTGATTTCTATGCATCCAGGCCGTATATCGGACACCTGTTTTGTCCCTTAAGGACGTCATAATTGTTGATGTCATCAGACAGCATTTTCATCTATTTCATTTTATATATTAAGGCGCATTTAGACGTATCCAGTATTTTGTGCCAGTCTCACTGGCCTGACAATTTTTGGCTGGCATAGTGCTGGACCCAGGTCGGTTACACGTATCCAGTACCTAGCGCCAATCTCACTGACCATCCAAAACAAAAATAAACAATACGCCAATGATCAGCCTTCGTAGGTTATAACAGCGAGACACCCAGAGACAGCGACTGACGCCAAGGTGTTCAAACGCTGCCTGCAATACTGGCGCGGGTGTTAAGGGGTAATGCTGGCAGCTACTGGCAAGATAAATAGCTCCAGCGCTAGCAATTAGAGCTGGACTGACACCAAAACCAAAAAGAATTCACACGATGCCAGAAGTGCTGGCCGGACAATGAGACTGGCGCTAGGTACTGGATACGTCCAAGTGCGCCTTAAATCTTATTAAATGTGCCATTATAGGACCATTACTTTCATCCTTCATTAAACCTAAAACTTTTTTTGTTTACTTCATTTTTATGAAATATTTAACAAATTTATTAAAAAAAAATTACTAAGTGTGTCATTATCGGACATTGTTTTCATTTTTCATTAACCCTAAAACTTTCTCGTTTATTATAAAAATATCATAACGATTATTTTCTAAATAATTCGAATTTGCTTATATGTTCCTTTATTTTTATTAATTATATAATAATAATATTTTATAAAAAATGTATGTCCAGCATAATTGATGGGTAGATTTTTACCTATTTATAAGAGTGCTAGTGTCTAGATTTCTAGTTCTGTGAAAAAGTTAAAAATATATAAATATAAATTAATAGTCATAATTAAACTTACTTGATTTCATTATCAACTTCCACTTTGTAATTAATTCTTGTAATATTCGAGTAGCAGCATTGAATTGGAAAATTACTGTATGTTTTTAAAAGAGTTTCATTTAAATTTAATGTAACAGATCCATAGGTTTTGTCGATGTAAGTTAGAAGACCATATTTTGAGCATTTATAAGGTTTTTCGTCTTTAAGAAATTCAATAATGTCTTTGTTGAAGGGATCGTCGTCCGGTATCCGACATGTCGACGTATTTATCAGGTACTGTACGTCTTGAACTCTATCCAGATATATCTATAAAAAAATAATTTAGAAATATTAAATAAAATAAAAATAATGTAATATTATATAATTTTAATGATTTGTTTCCAGTTGCTACTTGGAAGAGTAGAGTACCCACAATAATAAGAATAATTATTAATTAAGTTAAAATGCTAATAATTAAAGCAATAGATATCTTTAATTTATATTTGTATACAAATTTTATGCATTGTAGAAATTATAGAAATTTTATAAATTCTAACAGCATAAATAATTTTAAAAAAAACTTTTTTTTGGGTTATTTATGAAAAATAATTTCTGGATATTTCATTAATCGGTTAAAACGATGGTGAATGGGCAATTATTAAAATAAAGAAAAAATGTAAAACCGTTTGACTGTAATACGGAGCCTTAGCACTGTATTGGCAATAGCGCAAGTGGCAAGGTTTTTAGGTATTTGCCAAGGGCTCTATAAATATGAAATTCTATAAATACGCGAAAAATACTTTAATTTTAGACATTGTAAATTGATTTTGGCAAAATTAATTTATTTTGAAAAAAGAGAATTAATTATTTATATCTGTAGTTAAAAATGTTAATAAACAAATTTATACTTAAATTGACTGTGTTTATATATGGGTGTTAGTAAGGTGTCTTACTACAGTATAATAAAGGGTTAGCGGAGGGATGTCATCAGGTGCCAGTTTATTTTTAAATTTAATTAAGTTCTTTAAAATAAACAAACACGGACTTTAGTATTGTTTACTGATAAAGAAATATAACTAATATTTTAAAGGCGGCGTTAAAAATTAATAATAACTATTTAAATTTACCAATAAAACGGGAATAGGTAAATTCCCTCCCAAGGAAAAAGGGGTCAAAAATAACCGGTAAATTCGGTGCCAAATTTTGTTTGTACCTGAAACTGTATAGGTAAATTCGGTCCCGGGCAAAATATTTTAAGAGGAGAGCAATAATATAAAACTAGGTAATATTGAATAATTTTTGTTTTATTAAATTAAATAAACAATTTTACATTGTTTTTATCTAAACTAAATTGATATGTTTATACCTATAAAAGTACAACATATTATATATAATTATATATTTATATATTTAAGAATCCGATAAGACCTTTTTTACAATATTGTATACCTAATTAAACACTACAGTGAAATGACACATTTAATAAAATGCAAACGACTTATTTCGTTTTCTGTATATGATTCAATCATTTTTGTAATCAATTTTTGCCTGTTTTTAACTTTACTGTTGGTAATTTTAGCATTCAAATGTAGACTTTGTAATTTTACATATGTTTCGATTTGAAACTCTTACTGTCAGTAGATAGAACGTTCTTTAACTTTAACGGTTCTGTAACTAATGACAATGACGTTTAGATTGTGACAATTGTATAAGAAATCAACTTGTAAAGTTTTATTCTAAACGTCATTGCCTTTACTTATTGAGTCTTTAAAGTTAAAGGACGTTCTATCTACTGACGATAAGTTTATTAATCAACACAAAAATGCTTGGATGAGACTTGCAAAACGAATCGTTAAAGTGTCTATGGAAAAATTCGCATGTATTCGTAGTCCGTGTAAGTTCTACTGAGTTTTTAGCCCAAAATTAAATTTTTTTTGAAAACAATATTTATAGTTATTTATAACTACTATGGGCTTTCCTTTTTCACTCAAAATAATATTAAGATCCATGTTACAGACTACAGAGAATACTTGAATCGACTAATATATATAAACAGAAAAAATAAATAAATATTTCAATCCATTTTAGATATTTATACTATTCATTTATTAATTATACTATTTTCTGAAAAATCCAATACCATTACTTAATTACTGCTTTCTCAGTTTCCTAAAATTCTTGTTGGGAGGGAATATACCTATCGATAAATGGGTATAAAATTTTTAATTTAATCTGCTACCTGCTGGGATCGAATCTACCATCACCCAATGAAACCATATTGGACCTTTTTCAATAAAAATTGTTATTGAAATACATCTAAAAACAACTTAATTTTTAGACTATCCTAGAATGCGCAAAAATATTATTTTGAACAAATTCCTGTAATTAAAAGAGTAATTACATTTTAAAAATGTATATAAAATCAAGCATACGTCACTGAAGTTAACATAGGTCATGTTGAACTTGACCTGAATTAGACATAAAAATATCATTGCCTACTGCTTTATTTTGAGATCCGCAGTTTTGGCAATCCTATTATAATTTGTAATATTTTTAAGATAATTACAACTTGATTAGTGGAATTTATAATTAATTTTATTAAAGAAAATTATTATTGAGTTTAAATTTTTTATATTTTTATGTTCAAGATTAAAAATAACAGTTTACAATTTATTGTATTATATTTTTTGAAGTAATATAAGTATGAACATTTTACTTTCATACAGGGGAGACCGGAGCTGGTTGGTACACTTTTCATATTTCATTTTTTTATCGTTTTGTTTATGAGTTTTAATATGATATATACAACATAATACTGCATATAGTACCGACTACAGGCTACCATTATGTATAATCAAGTGCGTTGGAATTTTAAATATAAAGTTTTGGCCACTCGTTACGTACAAACAATATTTTGTGCCAACCAACCCAGGTTACGGTTCTAGTTGGCTCAACCTTTGAGGCTGGTTGGCACAACCTTTAGGGTTTGTTGGAACATATTAAGATTTCTTAAAAACCATTATTAACCTAAAACTAAAAAATAAACAAATGACAAATGCTGGATATGGTAACACGAAAAAAAGGTAAAACCTAAAAAACCATCGTCTGAAGTATAATTCTCACAGATATAGAACGGTGCGCTTTAATTTTGGAGTTTTCGAAGAAAAGAAACTCATAAGATGGTTTTGTCCGTCCGTCCGTCCGTCTGTTAACCTGATTCAACTCAATAACGGTGAGAGATAGAGACAAACGGACAGCGACAATCGATTCAGTATCGTTAAAAACCCCGAAAATGATATTAATCTTTGACCTATTTTTACTTTCCCGCTACTTATACCATATATACTATAGTATATAAGGTATATCCCTATATAGAAATTTATTTTCGTAACTTTAAATTTTCGAAAACTCAAAATTACGGCAAAAATATTGTCGTTACTTGTTTAGATTATACTGTAACCTACCACCCCTCTGGCCTGTAACATCAAAAAGCCGAGTACAAAGTTATAATTTCTTAACAAACATCTTCACTTATGATATATATTGTAGTGAAATTTATTACACCCTTTGTATAATAGTTAATGGTTAAATAAATAACTTTAAAATAATTGGTATATAAGGATTGAAATTTATAGAAACCAATAGGCCCCAATCCTATAAAAATTTGTGATTACCTAACCGATAAGTCTGCGTATACAGATTTGGCCAAAACTTTGCGGGACATAGAGGATTTTCATACAACACAATAAACGAAATGCGAGGAATAAGAACAAAATATTTGGTATACGCCTTTTTAAATACATTCGTAATTTCTCGTAGCGTTTCGGATCTACTTCGGCGTTTAGGGAAATACAAGGACAGTCTGAGACCTGAGAGTTTATCGCTCTCATCAACACGTTACCAAAGATTAGGTATACCTAATCTTTGACGTTACCCTCAGATTGGTGGAATAGAGTGGAGTCAATGTTTCGTCTTATTTATTCCCATTGAATCGTTGCATAAATACATTCTTCTTCCTCTTATTACAAATTCCCTATGTTCCTTAAAAATATTACCAGATCTGTATATGTTCTTTATGTCGAGTCGAAAAAATGTTTTATTTGGAAAATTATGTGTATGGGGCTTTTTTGCATGAAACTCCTAACTTTAGCGAGTCCGACAACAAGTACCCCTCCAAAAATTTGTGGGACAAGGTTACCAATTAATTTTTAATATTTTCATTAAATGTTCTGCAAAAATCAGCTGCGAGGTAGTAAATTTCCTGACGTCATAACTTTGCCATGTTTTCCAAAATATTTGTCTGACAATATTTTTTACGCTTTTAAATTAAAAAAACTTCCGATTGAAATAAAAAACTATATGTAGACCATTAATTTCCCTAGTGCTTTAAAGCAATGAATTTGAGAGGGACCAGAAAAAAAACGGCCCCCTTCCCAGAATTTTCCAAATAAAATATTTGTCCGACTCGACATAAAGAACATATATACGAAGTCTGAACGGTTAGGTTAACACAAACTTTTATAGGCGTGGGCCCGAGGCCTACAATATTTTGGAATATGATATATGGGAATCGTAATATTATTTCAAAATTATATAGAGAATATAAATTGGGAGAAAAATCACTAAAAAAATTTTGAAGTAAAGTTAAATCATGAAAATTTGGAACATTATAAGTAAAGAGAAGTAACAGAAGAAGTTATAGTAGATGTAGTAAAATAACAAATCAACGAAATAATTATATTCTGTAATGTCCAGAAGTTTTTAATTTAAAATAGTTAAATGGAAAGTAATTTTGAATAGTTGATATTTATTTTTGCTGGTTATATGTATGGAAAATAAAAACTCAGAAGAACGTCAATTAAAAAGAAAGTTATAAAAATCTAAACCTGGTGGAATTCAAAAAAAAAACTAATCAAGAACAATGTTATAGAATAAAAAATTAGTCAAGAAAATCTATATAGAAGAAAATAAAGTATCAAATTAGACAATTTTATGGAATTAAGATAAGAAGAAAGAAGTATGAAGGAGTGCATAAAAGTATATAGATAACCCTTGTAATTAATTTATATTTATTTATCTGAATTGGCGCAAACTTAAAAAAACAAACGAGCGATAAAATAACTAAGCCCAGTCCTGATTAAATAATAAATGAACTTACCTGTGTCAAATGAGGTAACTTTTCCGATTCTAGAGAGTATGTGTATGTATATATTATTAATAGACATACAAAAATAATTATCCATAAGTATCTTTTTCTTATATATTTATATAATCTGCCTAATAGAACCTAAAAAATAAATATTGATATTGTTATTATATTCTGTACAAATCATAACAGAGAAGTTTAAATGCTTTTATTAAAAATTGTTGAAGTAATAATATTTTCACATAACTATATTTATATTTGTTCATAATTTAATGTATTATGTAATAAAACGCAGATGAAGTTTCCAAAATAAAAAAAAACCGTTTTATTTTCTATAATCTTCTAAAACACTGATGAAAGAATTGCAAAGAAGTTGAATCCTCAATTATAAAAGATAGGTGCTGTTATTTGTTCTTTTATTTTTGATACATAAATAAATATTTTGGCATTTAAATTTTTAGTGCGAGTTGTAAATGATCAAGAAACAGTTTCAAAAAGTTCATATAAAAAGGAAAACGAAGGACATAGTTGGATATCCTCATAGTGATTTTCATGGATGAAAATATTTGAATATTAGTGCAAAAAGCGAGGAAATTTGCTCTTAAAACTATGTAAATAAATAAATAAATAAATAAATAAATAAATAAATAAATAAATAAATAAATAAATAAATGAATAAATAAATAAATGAAATGGTTAGAATATTTTTTTTTAAATATGTAATAAAATAAACTATAATAAGAACTATTTTAACTCACTTTTATATACTTTTTGGGACACTTTCTAAACGATTCACAACACATTTTTTTATATTAAAAAAAAACTCTGGCTATTTATTGATTTTTTTCTTACAACACCAACAGATTTATTAAGTGGTGTTAGATAAGATATAATATAAAATAGATTACTTTTGCTTTTGATAAAAAAATGTGATTCATTTGATTTTATTATACGTCTATAAATCATTTAGAAAAAACGGGTTGTGGCTAATATATTATTATTGTAAATGTATTAAATATTATCACTCTTAAATCGATGACTGTTTCTTGCATAAATAATAATTTATGGTGCTCCAGGTCAAAGAGTAGAAGAATAATAAAAAATCAGAAGAGAAAATAAGAAAAAAGGTAAAGAAAAAAGGACAAAGAACAGACGAAGAAATAGAAAATGTCAAAAAATGAACATAGTGGTTAAAAGATAAAATAAAAATTTTGAAATAATAAACAAATGTAGTGGATGAGCAAGCAGAATATAAAAAGTAGTTATGGGAAAGAGCAGTATAAAAACAATTGATTAAGTTACAAAATATTATGGGGGATAAAAATTAACAACAAAAAGACATTATTAAGAGTTTAAAGGAGAAAACAAATAATTCGACTAAAAGTAAAAAAAATTGGTAAACGGTACAGCAGAAAGAATGAAGTATATAATCGAGATGGATTTGAGGAAGACAAAAAGAAAAAAAATACTATATAAATTTTGACTAGTAAAATAATTTTGAAAAACAAGGGAAGAAGAGGAAATGATTTTAAATTAAGTAGAGTTATAATTTAATAATGGAAGTTAATAGGATAGAAGAGAAATAGTTTTAATACGTAAAAAAAGTACAAACGTATATAATGGATAATTTATAAGAATGAAATGAAAATTAAATATGAAGATGATGAAATGAAAAATTGAAAAATGTTGAACAGTAAAATAAGAAGAGAAAATAAAGAATTAAGTAGATTAATATCAGTGCTGGATTTACCACTAGGCTGAAGGTGGTAATACAATTAGCTTCTGTTTTCTTTACTTAAAACATTCAAAGTCTCTGAACGCACTTTCATTTTGATAAAGGCAATCATTGGCAACACCGCAAATCTCAAAGACAGTGACAGTTGTAACATAACAGTTTGAGGTTAATATTTGTTTTCTTCATCTTCTTCTTCACTCATTTATAGGCTATGAACTATGGATCAATTTACCTAGTATAAAATGTTTGTTTTCAAGAATTAATATTTAACTTCTTAACTGTTGGGTTTTTCTTGTATTTTAACTATTTTCGAATCACACTGAACAGTAATTTCCAAACAAAATAAGTTTACAAACGGCTTGTTCGTTTGTAGCAGATCTAACTGCCAATCTCGTATGAGGTATTTGCTAGAAAAAGAGCTGAAGAGAGAAAACAGATTCCATAATATTCTGCTCTGTGAAGCATATCAAGTATTAAGTGACAAATGTGCTACGTCACAGTTAATGTTTTTAGTGCCCAAGTTATACAACGATGACATACCTAATTTTAATGAACGTGACGTCACGAATCCACTTTTTTCCTGAGCATGAAAAAATTAGCTATCAGAGAATTCAAAAAAAATTCCTGAGTGATATCAGCTCACATACTTTCTAATTACAGTATTCCCTCATGGTTCATAAAAAAGTCCATAGAAAGTGATGTTATGGATTCGATAAAGAAAGCAAGAAAAGTGGATTTTATTTGAAATTTATATTTGGAATATCATATCTGTTTATTTGCTTTTATCCTTGATATTTTGTTATATAGATTTTGTTTCGTGTTTATATATAAATATAATATTTTTTTTTAATTTTTCATTGTAGAGCTCCCTATAAATTGAATATATGAAAATAAAATTATACCTTCTTTTCCTTTCCTCATAATTTTTGGATGAAAATGATAAATATTTTTTGAATTAGGGCGCAATCTTGAAATTTGCACACCGGCGGCCAAATGTCACGGCACGCCCCTGACTACGAATGTAATGCTAATATGTGCACAAAGTATATCTGGTGTTAATTATACTGGGCGATTCATTATTATGGTTGCACCAATCCCGAATTTTTTCAAAAATGGTTCGGAAGCCCATGTATACACTAAATGATGTACTTATTGATATGTATTTGAGTATACCTGTTTTACTACTTTCTTTATCTCGTATAAGGTGATTTGTACATTTTAAAAGATACAAAATGCCTAATAGTTTTAAAAGAAGGATTTTTCATACTCCTCCTTTATATCAAACTTGTATCAGACTGGATTTTGTATTTTCACGGCCTCTTACTTTTACGTGTAAAAATACAATTTGTTAACATGCCAAGTAGTACATACATGACCCTGCGACCACATATTAACCAAATAAACGTCGCCGCAAGTGCAGATATGTAACAGTCAATGATTTGTCGATAAAATATCGTCATTATTTTGTGGTCCAAAAATCAAACCTTTATCTACTATACCTTCATTTTAACGTTATAAATAAAAACCAGTTTTAACGTTAATTTTATCTACTTGTGTCATCAGAAAAGTGTACCAATTTTAACGTTAAACTAAAAACGTTCAACCGACGTTAAAATTTGGGCACAGGTAAAAATTGGTGTATTAGTTCGTATGTTTATTTATTCACAATCGAATATATAATAGCTCAATTACACACTTTTTAAAGGTCGGGAAATAAGCTATTACAAACTTTACTTACTGCCCACAGGTGGGAAGTAATATCTGTCACTTCCCGTCCGTGATCCGGATAGATTTCTCTATACCCATTATATCAGCAGAAAGCGATACATAGTATTATTAGTTACAACAATAAAGTAACAGACTCTAATATATACGTATTTCCAAAACCTATTATATTTGTTTTGATGTTAATCGTAATGTCACATGTCACATAGTCACTTTTAAAATTAATAACTATATATTCTTTTCAAATTGTGGATTAAAATAAAATGATTGTGAATAAAATAGTATACAAACCATGGAGGAAATTATCATTCCTGTCTCGGGCAATAGATCACCTCGGCGCGAGAGCCTCGGTGATCTATATTTACCCTCGACAGTATGTAATCTACTATTATCTCTGTCGAAAATAATAATCTGTCATCAGTTAATGAAAATCATAACCCTACAAAAATATTTTATTAGCATTTTTGTGTTGTTGTCATGGGTCGAAATAGGAGTTTTAAATAATTAACTACGTTTTATAGAAAAAAAAGATATCTAGAAATAAAGAAAAGAAATTTTACTTTATCTGTAGTTTTCTTTTCCGTAAAATGTCAAATATATCAACTAACAATAGAATTGGTCTTAATAAACGACCTGTGGTTTAAAATAAGTCGTCATCAGTGGTATTTTATTACCTATAGTCTATTTAAGTCCATTTTCATGACGAAAACACGCACTAGGTTAGGTTTAGGTGTAGATTATTAACTCTGCATTTTACATATTGCACGTTGTTATCGGACTATCCGTTTTTCCACCATTGCTGCACGTTTGAAAAAAATTAAATAATAAATGAAAAACCACTCCTTAGTAATGAAATTATGTTAAGAATATTACTTTTTGTATATAAATGAAACTAGTCAAATAATGTTTTAGACCCATAAGAACTGTTAAAAAAAATCTTTACACATTTTTCGTTTATTTTTTTTGCAAAATATTAAAAAGAAGGAGCCTATTAATTTTGTATGCATTTTATTATCATATTCATCAAAAAACTTGCATTCGTTTAAAATTTTTATGTGTACAAAAATAATTAAAGATTTATTTCACGATACCTCTAATAATATTGTTTACAAGTTGCCATTCTTTTGTTATAAGTATTTGTTTAGTGATTATTTGGGTAATAAAATAATACCAACAATAGAATAATAGATAAATTTTAGTGCAATATACTAAACCTGCAGCCGAGCATTATTATTATTCCGAGATGCGAAGCATCAAGGGATAATAAGTTGCGAGGCTGAGAAAAATCTTCTCTACCATGGTTTATATATTATTTTTTCCACTACTTTGAACATTTAATCATTTTTACAATATTTTTTGGATTTTTTGGGTATATATTTAAAAAGAATTTAATAGAAACGAAGCAGTTTCTGAAAACAATTGAATGGGAATATTCAAGAAATTAAGTTGACATTTCATTAGGTTAACTGCACTGTGAATTTTAAAACTTTCAAGTAGCGATGAAGACATGAAGAATTCTTTTCATTTGACAGTTAGATTTGAAAAACTATTAAATTTATTTTTAGGTTACTTTTAGAATAGGTATTATTGCATAAATAGCACTAATCAATATCAAAACATTTATTATATAACCTTTAACTATTTCAAACGAAAATATATCTGATAAAGAATTACTTACTTCTATTTTATTTGATTTGGTCGAAAATTCACTTGAAATTATAGGAATTCAATAGAAAATGCTTACTTGCTGTCGAATTTTTTATAATTTTTAAAAAAACTCTGTTAACAAACGCGATAACAGTTGTATATAATTAATTTGAAAGATTTCCTAAGATTGTCTACCTCTGATATCATATTTAGTCTTCAATTTCAATTCACATTTACCATATAACGCATGGCACTCTTCTTCAAATTTTAATTACAATTTTAAATTTTTAAATTTTTTTTTTAATAATAAGCTTCTGATGCTTGCTTTTGTTTATAAATTCATATTTTAAAATATGTTCATACTTTGAAATACAATACAGTATATTATGCTAGAGTCACTCATTCTTTAATAATTGAACTGCCGAAAAAAATATCTGAATTTCATAATGTTATTGATTCATCGATTATTATAAATAGAAACGAAAATTTTATAATTAAAAATGATAAAAGATATTGTTATCTCATCACGTTATTCAAATCTACATTTTCTTTCGGCAGTTTCTAATTGGTATGATGACGGTACTTTTGAGTAACTACTATCCTCTATTTTTTACCCAATTAATTACATTAACAAGTGAAAACGGCAATATTTTTGGCATAATTTTGAGGTTTCGAAAATTTAAAGTTATGAAAATTAATTTCGATACCTATATGGTATAAGTAGCGGGAAAGTAAAAATAGGTCAATGATTAATATCGTTTTTGGGTTTGTTAAAGATGATAAATCAAGCTAACGGACGTACGGACAAAACCGTTTTATAAGATTTTTTTTTTCTTCGAAAACTAAAAAATTAAATACTGTTTTGTTTAAAATTAAAATAAAAATCTTTTATTCAACAAATGTTAGAGGAACTGGTCCGAATATGGGCTATGCACATGTTCCTTGTGACCCCTTTTGTCATTTCCCATTGGAGGTGTTTGGATATCAATTAAATTATTGTAAAAATGTGTCTCGCCTACACTATAAAGGGGATATACAGTTGAAAATGTTGAAAATTAAAAAATCAAGTTGGAATGTAAAAGATTTATCGGATTGATTGATAAGTAATTTGTAAAAGAGTAAGTCAATTATGTTCAATGTATAAAATAAACCAAAGAGAAGCAAGCAGTATCAAATACACGACGACCTATTTACATAAGTATTATTAAAATACAAAAATTTCACTTTACCTTACAGCCTATTGGTTTAAGGAACTCTTTTAGTTTATTCATAGTTTATAATATTTATATTAACAAACTTTGTTTTCACTATATACATTACTTATTTATTATTTACATGTATTTTATAGCACTTCGTAATTATTATCTAAACTGAATAAACGCTTACATTCACAGAGAAAAAGTTAACTCCCGAAAAATTGCTAAAAATTATCTGCTGTAGCTGCTAAACAGGATGCGATAATAAAAAATGTGGCTATCGCAAGCAAGGCTTGAGACTCACAAATTTGTCATGGTTCTGAAATCTGTTCAAATGCTGAAAAACCGTCATACGAAAATATTATTGATAATGAGGACATCGAAGACGAAGACAGTACACACTGTTCAATAAAATCAACTAAATGAAATCGAAGAGGAAGAAGATGAACCGTATGAAGATGAAGATGAAGAAAACGAAAGCTGCATTAGTTTTGGCGATGAAAATTAAATTAAGTGAAAATTTTTTAGCCAATCGTCTTATCCTACCTAAGAGGGGAACCTTATTGTTTTTGGGGCCTGTACATTCATTATTTCTGGTACTCCCATTCTTGAAATATTAAAGAAAGTAAAACTATTTTGTGCAGTTTCATCACACACTGGTTTGGAAAAAGATATCAAGTCACCTATGAAAACCATGAACAATGTCATTCTGATTACGTATGTTTAATAGACCAAAATGTCAACATAGCGTTATGTCTATAAATTTCGTGGTGCGTATAGTTCTTGTGTTTAATGTTAAAGTGGTTTACTAAAAACATCATGTGTTTTTAATCCGTGTAATATTTTTGAGATTTCAACCCCCTTCAGTTTCACCTCGTAGGTCGGATAAAAAAAGTTCCATACCAATTAATTTTATAATAATTAGGATATGAAAAAAGTGTCATGACCTGTTTCAATATTTTTAAAAATGACAGATATGAATTTTTTGAAATTTCAATCCTTTTCAGAAGAAAGTTTCTAGTGAATTAGTTTTATAATAATTGGGACAAAAGTCTAATAACCTGATTCAATATTTTAAAAATGGAGGAGATATGAATTTTTTGGAATTTCAACCCCCTCCAGTTTCAACCCCCTTCCAGGTACATAGTCCATAGTCCAAAAACAATTGGGTTCCTCTCCTAGACATGAGAAGACGATTGACGAAAGAATTTTTGAAATCGGACGACTGATTCTTGAGTTATCGTCTCCATATACATCCATCCATCCATCCAGACCGACGGACATGAAAATTTTTTTCACTTAATCATATTGCATGTGGCTTAAAAAGTCGAAAAAAGTAATTATAAGCAATACAAAATTTCCAAATTTTTATTATGATTTCTAGTGCGTACCGAAGTAATAAAAAATTCTCTAGATTAACTGAAAGATCGAGATTGAAAAAATCGTTTTTTGGTTTTGCATTTTTAACGATATTTCACCATACGAACAATAACATTCTGTTACGTATTTTTGTGCCACCCTGTATTTTCATTATTCCTCTACTAAATATATTTTAGTTTCATTTTGGCTTGATATCCACTTCTTATTTCTTCGTATCATGTCCCTATCTTCTCTTGGTATTCCTATAAAATGTCTTTCCTATGTTAATAATGTTCTTCTCTTTGCCTATTCAGTCAAAATAACTGACTTTATATCGTTCGTGTCGCTTACCGAAGATTTCTTTTTTTCTTCCTCCTCATCTTTCTTTGATATCATTATTAATTATTTCGACGCTTTTAACTTTTATTGACTGTTATTGTTAATTCTTTTAATGCCGGTATATATTTTTTTTTGTTATATTTACTCAAAAGTTCATATCACATTTTATTTATAAAAATATAAATTATCTGATATGTGTTTCTCGTTTTACAAAAAGAGAACCTATTTTTTAATTTGTTTTTACAGATTGTCTTAAAATTTAATTCATTTTAATTATTTTTGTATTTCATATTTTGATCTAAAATCCATATTTTTCATTTTAATATTATCATTGTTTTATATTCTTTTTCAAAAACAGAGACCACTATCTGGTAATTTATAAGATTTTTATCTTATATGTACTTATGTGAACTTTTAAAGTTTTTTTCCTGAATCAAGTTTTTTTTCCTGGGACAAGAAGTTCCTTTTCCTGGGAATTACTTTTTTCTCTGGATGTCCAAGTTTCTTGGACTACATTTTTTGGAGAAGGAAGATTAAAGGAACCCTAAGAAAAGCTAAGTTTTTTTAAGAAAAAAAAAAGAAAAAAATTTTTAAAATAAACAAATATACCGTTTAATTTGAGTTTAATTTCCTTAACCCAAAAAAAAGAAAGGACGGATTTTGAAATAAATCATAGTTTTTTTGTCAATTGTTTCTAACTACATAAAAAAATCAATTTCTTTTTTATTATATATTCTACTTCTCATATATTTCAAATTCTATTTGTGGAACGAACCCATAATAAAAAGATTTGAGCTTAATCACATTAATTATTTACTATCAACAAAATTATCGTTTCAATTTTCATAAAGTTTCATAAAAACGAAATTATTTTTGAAGGAGATAAAAATTAAAAACGATTTTTAGCCTTTTTCTCGATAATTTTGAGGTTATGTTGAAAAATCATTAATACAAGAGTTTTAGATTATTTAATTATCTATAATTTTTACTTCAGCCACAAATCATAAAAAAACAGCATCTAACCCTTAAAATGTATATTTACCTAGTTTATTCAGAATTATTAAGAATTTAATTATCGTAGATAAAAACTTTAATACGTATTAGGACTCAACAAATGTTGTAGTAGATAAAACGTTCGTTAACTTTAACGGTTCTGTAACTAATAACAATGACGTTTAGATTGTGACAATTATATAAGAAATCAACTTGTAAAGTTTTATTCTAAACGTCATCGCCTTTATTTACTGAATCTTTAAAATTAATGGACGTTCTATCTACTGACAGTGTGCTAATATTACTTTTATGGTTCGACGAATATGGATTGTCGAAAAATGGCTTATGAAACAGCATTAATCAATAAGCTAAAATTTTCAAATTCTTGGGAACGAGAAAAAATTGCTGAAATTGAACGGTTAAGATCTTTTCGATCAAGACATCCAGAGTTGACTTTAAGAACTCCGGAACCTTGTAGTTTAGCAAGGGCTACAGGGTTTAATTGTATGAACATTCAAAAATACTTTGAAAATCTTGAAAATGTTTTAAAACGTCATCCAAGTTATGCAGATGGCACTCGAGTGTTTATAACTTGGAGGTATCATTTCAGCATATTTTTTACTAAATCACTAAAAAAATTGTTAAATTCATTGGCTATATTCGTGGTGTTATCTACGATTTCATTTTTTTCATTTATAACGTTTTCTATTTTAGTTTCAAATTTTGATTTGTTACATATATCTTTGACACATTTCCAAAGTGCTGCAGATGAATTGGAATTTTTACTAATTAGGTTATTAAAATAGCATTTTTTGCATTTTTTACGAGTAGTTTTAGTCTGTTTTTGTAGTTAAGATATTGATTAATTAAACATATATTATCAGGATTTTATTTTAGTCTTTTAAAAATTTTGTTTTTCTCATTTATAGTAAACCAGCAGTAATCCGTGGTTTTCTACTGATTTTACTTTGTGATATTTTTACAACATTTGTATTTGCTTCGATAGTTTTTTGTAAGATAGAAAGGAATTGATCTGTACATTTATTAACATCAATACTGTTGTATAAAGTTTGCCAATTTTAGTTTTGTAATTGTTCTCTTAGCTTTAGATAATTAATAAATTTTTTAAATTGATTTTCAGTTTTTGTTTCATGAGTCTCTTTAGATTGAATGGTTAGTGCTATAGGAAGATGATCAATTATTCCGTAGTTAAAAATATATGATTTAATATTACTATTTTCAGTATTTAAATTTTTTATATAAAAGTGATCTAGACGTGTTTTAATTTTAGGTCTTATTTGGTTAATATAAGAAACGAAATAGAATGTTTCCATAGTATTTTTATATTGTTTGCTAAAATCACTTTAACTTTTGAAACTCTGCTACGCCACTGTTTAGTTCCCTTTTTTCTCAACAACGGCTCCCTCCAAGGTGAGCACCGTGACAACCCTCTCTTCCACTTCAACCGTCGAGCAGTCAACATGTAAATTCATATAGTGCATCGTTATCTACCTCTGTATGGTTTTAAAGCTAAATTATAATGTCTAATGTGTGGAATTTATGGTAACAGATCTTTTCCATTTTATTACAAATATGCAAAGACCACGGGTCTATCTCATAATTAATCAATCATATGGATCATCGTGCATGAGAGCGGTGTTGCCAAACCTAATAGAACAATTTAGAATACCTTAGGACACGGTCCAGGATATACCAAGGGAGAGCTCCTCTTATGGACACCCTTTTTCTGTAATTATATCTTTTTTATGCGCTGTTGTAAAATGTATTGTGCTATATTCGGAAATATTTATGTCTTGTTCTTCCTTTGATTTAAATATACTGTATCAAACATTACCTATTTAATTGTTGTCATTTACTAGTAGAATTTAATTGTTGTTTACTAGTAGATGAATTTCTGTTTATTTGTTGTTTTTTACTATTTGATAAACATTGTTTAATTATTGTAAATTTATGTGTTAACCTTTAACGTTTAAAGCTTGCTGATTAAATCTTATCAGAAAGCAGGATGATATGTTTTATTGTCCCACGTCCCCTAAACGTGTAATAATTATAGGGTGGTCCTTCGAAATCTTTATTCGATCACGCGATAGCTTATGTGTGATTTTTTGAACCAAACTTCTATTACTACAAGTCCACAAATCTACTAAATCCATTCATTCTGATTCACACATTGTTCAACATAGTCTACTCAGATAAAAGATCAATATTGATATCTCCCATTAGAATATGTAATTTAACTTTTTTGTTATTATTAAAATAGCTGTTGGGCAAATATCGGGAGATTTATACAATGTAGTAAAGACTATAATTTCATTTTTTAACTTATTTTTCAATTCTATTGCTTTAGTTTCAGATATTTTGACAATTTTATAAGAATGTCTTAGTTTGTTATTTACATCTATAATTACCCCATCACATTTATTACGGTTTCCTTTATTATATACTATATCATATGCGTTAATACTAAAAATACTTACATCATCCTGTCTATTTATTACTGTTAGTGCAATCACATCGAAGTTAGGCAGCTGATTTAAAAAAAGTAAAAATTCATCAAAATTTTTTTGGATACTTCTGATGTTCATGTGTACTACTGAAATTTGATTTTTTGTGTCAGTTGTATTACAATTAAAATACTTCTTAATTTTTACCTCCTAATTTTATAAACTTAGGGAAATGATTTTATTCACAAACAAAATCTAATTATCTTAAAAAATAAACATAAAAATATCCCCAAATATATTTTAAGCTAGAGCTAGAGTTTGTTCTTACTAACATATTATTGGTTTGCGAATTTTCAGTTGGAGTCTTTGTTTTCTTAGAACTTTTTTGTTCTTTAGAGTTCTCCTTTATTTCTTCTTTTTTATCTTCTTCTTCTAAGCTACTGTCAGTTTCTGATTCTATTAATAAGTGATCTCCGTTGTTTAACTTTTGCATTGTGTAGGTAGGTAGGTTCAATGTGAGTGGAGCGTTTGCGCGCCCCTTCACTGCGGCCAACAGAGGCCTATTGTGGCTCACCCCTATGGGCTATAATTCACCATACAATCCACACCTTCTTACGAAGTCTATGGTTGATTTAGGTGAAGCTTCCTTTGGCGGGGCAGGAGCATAAAATATGCTCCGCCGTTTCGTCTTCCACACTGCAGAAGCGACAGTCCGATGTTTGACTCAGACCTAGCTTCTTCAGATGGTACCGCAGACGACAGTGCCCTGTAAGTAGCCCAATTATAATGCGTAGATCACTTCTACTCCATTCTAGGATCTGAGATAGGGTACTACCTGAGGGTTTGACTATAAACGCCTTAGAGTGAGCTAACCCAGGAATATCTTTCCAGTGCTGGTGAGTTTTCCTCTTGGTCCAATTCCAGATAGTTTTTTGGTACTGCTTTTATCTATGCCGAAGAATGGTTCCGGTCCAATGAACTCGTATTCTGCACCTCTTTTCGCAAGGGTGTTGGCTTTCTCATTGCTCTCCACCCCTTCATGCCCAGGTACCCAAAGTAGAGTTACTCTGTTACTGGTAGCAATGCGATCCAAGGATTCTATGCAGTTCCACACCAGCTTCGAGTCCAGACGGTTGGAGCTCAGTGCCTTTAAAGCTGACTGGCTGTCTGATAAAATGTAAATACTTTTGTTGACAAGATGATCGTTTACCAACTCTCTTGCACACAATTCTATAGCGAAAACCTCCGCCTGATAGATGGTAGCATACTTGACGAGGCTTACTGTGATGTCAACTCTCGGTTTTCTGCTGTACACTCCGGCTCCAACACCACTTGGGGTCTTTGAACCATCTGTGTACAGTACATAAGCCGTCCCTGGAAAGAGGATCTCCCCCTTTTCCCATTCGTCTCATCTCTCGCAGCAGTCCAGAGTGGTCCCATAGCCTCTAGCCCTCAATTTGACTGGCCACCGACATGGCTCTGTAGGAGGCCATTCTGGCCTCCTGCTCCAGTAATATATGGAGAGGAGTAAGACCCAGAGATCTTTCCATTGTCGCTGTCGGGGTAGATGAGATAGCGCCTGTAATAGCTACACAAGCTAATCTCTGTAGTCCAGATAATTTAGCCGCCGCAATAGACTGGAGTCCCTTCGCCTACCAGGCTATATGTGACCATTGGTTTTATCACCGTTTGATAAATCCAGTAAATCTGTTTAGGGTTCATTCCCCACGACTTGCCGCATACCCTTCTGATATTCCAGAGGGATGCCCTGGCTTTATTGATTGTTCTTTCCAGATGGGGGTTCCAGGTAAGTTTTCTATCAAGGATAATCCCCAGATATTTTACCTCCTCCGCAAACGGAATGATTACGCCTTCCAAAATTGGATGACGTAGCTTATCAAGCTTCCTCCTTCTTGTAAATGGAACTATTACCGTTTTGTGGGGGTTCACAGACATCTGCTCCTCCTCACACCATCTGGAAACGATGTTAAGAGCTTCCTGAAGGATATTGGCAATAATCTCTTCAAATAAGCCTCTAACCATTATTAAAAGGTCATCGGCATAGCATTGAAAATCCACCCCAGCTGGGAGAGCCCGTTCAGTAGGGGGTCGAACATAGTACTAGAGTTTGTTCTTGCTAACATATTATTAGTTTGCGAATTTTCAGTTGGAGTCTTTGTTTTCTTAGAACTTTTTTGTTCCTTAGAGTTCTCCTTTATTTCTTCTTTCTTATCTTCTTCTTCTAAGCTACTGTCAGTTTTTGATTCTATTAATAAGTGATCTCCGTTGTTTAACTTTTGCATTGTGTAACCTCTGCTATTGATATACAACTTATTTATAAAAATATGAGCTTTGTGGTTGTCACTCCTAGCATCTTAATTTTCCTTTTCTCATCTTCGATAATCGCTATCTTTTTTCCTTCAAACTTTTTACAATTTTTTAATATTTGTCGTTTACTCAACAATCCTGTAAACTTCACTAGTATATTTTTGTTGTCGTTATCATTACCTATTGTAGAAATATTATTTTTTGCAATTTCTGATAGTTTTATATCTAATTCTCTTTTAAACAATTCTATGGTCTATTTAATAACCAGGAGGAGCGATTTGAATTTAAGTTGGCAATTCTTTAGGCTTCTCATTGGTCAGTTTGCACTCGGTTTCACACAGCAAATTTTAGCATTAACATCAGCTGATAATTGACATTGACAGTTTTGACATTTTATAATTTATTATTATTTTTAGTTCTATTATTGCTTTTGTCCATTTGTTATTTCATCAGTTTTAGTTAGTTTTCCACTCTATTTCGTTAAAAAAAATAGTTCTTTTCAGAACTCAGTAAGCAATTTCTGCTATTATGGATCCTTATCCCTCTACTCCTACTGGTAGCAGTCACTCGCGTAGTCCACCAAAACAACGAAAACAGCTAAGTTTAGGCCATTTAAGTCAGTCAGAAAAACAGTGCATACTAAATATGTACAAACAAGTATTGGATGATAAACCAAAAACCAAAATTGTTGATGTTAAATCCAAAATTTCTAAGGTCGCCGGTAGGTTACATTTATTACTTTTTAATTAAAAATGGCATTAGCGCTTAACATTTTTCTTAGAAAGTCAACAACTTACCGAGTAATAAAAGAATACCGCAGAAGTGGAACAATATCTAGTCCAAAAAATATTGGAGGAAGACCAGGACTTCCAAAAGCATTTGATGAGGGGTTTAAAAATGCTGTTCGGAGAATAGTACATGATTTCTTTTTTAAAAATGAGTTACCTACATTGAACAAAATTTTGAAAGCTTTGAAGAAACGTTTAGATTTGCCACAAATATCTCGGTCATCTTTATATACTTTCTTGAAACACATTAACTTCAAGTAAGTCTGTAACTTTGAAGAGTTAATGTACCTGGTGTTTATTTATTATATATATTTTTTTAAATAATTGAAAAGAAGTCGTCAAAGTGTACTAATAGAACGTGATGATATATGTAGATGGAGGTTGACATATTTAAGTTCTATAAAAATATAGAAATGAAAACAGGCCAATCATTTACTTAGATAAAACTTGGACTAATGAAGGTCATAGCAAGGGAAAAACATGGGTGGACCAAAGTGTAAACAGTAGACGTCAAGCACTTACTGAAGGTTTATCCACGGGCCTGAAAACCAATACAGGAAAGGGAAGACGTCTTATTATGTTACATGCTGATTCCGAAACAGGCTTTGTAGAAAATGCATTATTGGTTTTTGAAAGCTAAAAGACAAGAGATTACCATGAAGAGATGAATTCCGAAGTATTCGAGAATTGGTTTTCTACTTTTTTGACAAACTTACTTAATGATGCTGTGATTGTGATGGATAATGCATCATATATATCTAAACGAACTACCTAAAAGCCTGATACAAGCTTTCACATGCCTTTATGCTGATGATGCAACAGTGCTCTTCACAGACAAATCTGATAAATATATCCAGACCAAGATTACTTCAACATGTGAAATACTTGTCGACTGGTTAAGCGATCATTCATTACACATAAACCCTGCTAAAACTAGTTATATGGTTTTTCACACCCAAAGGAGAACTAATGTACCCTCTTATGATGTCTCTGTAAATAATGAATCCATTAAAAAAATTAATTCCACTATGTTTTTCGGTATACATTTGGACAGCAATATGACATTTAACACGCACTGTAGCAAAGTAACAAAATCTTTAAACAGTATGTGTTATCAGATTAGGGTGTTACAGGAAGTCCTTAATGAAGGTGGGCTACGCTCATTCTACTTTGGCCAGGTGCAATCTAAACTTACCTATGCAATTACTATCTGGGGAAGCTCGTTGGGAGTTTATGACGTTTTTGTTGCTCAAAAACGAATATTAAGAACTATGTTCAATGCGCCACCTAGCTTTAGCTGTAGAAGTTTATTTAAAAAACATCAAATACTTACTGTAACGGGATTATATATTCTAGAACTGGTTACATATATTCACAAAAATAAAGAAAACTTTAAAGTAAATTCTACTCTGCATAACTATAATACTAGGAAAAAAACTGACATTCATATTCCGAATGTAAGACTTTCACTTTCTATGAAATCTTTTAATATTCTGGGGTCGCGTCTATATAATGTGTTACCCACGCCCGTAAAAAGCATTACACCTAATCACTTATTCAAAAAAAAAGTAAAGTTAATCTTACTTGAACTAACTCCTTACGGGGTGCAGGAGTTTTATGACCATTTTAAACCATAATCTGTGATTCTATTTTAACCATTATTTGTATTGTTTATATTATTTCTTACTCTAATTTTCTATTTTTAATGTATATTTTATGTAACTTTTATCTGACTTGTCCAATGTCCTAGTGATTGTGTTTTATGGACCAATAAAGAATTGAAATTGAAATCATAGCCGAAAAGTTGAAAAAATCCCTACCTAGTCATCAAGAAAAGCTGAAATGTAAAAGTGGTTAGAAACTAAAAATATTGTCTTCGATATAAATATGAAGCGGTATGAACTTTTGCACCTAATTCGGCAACATGAAGGTAAACATAATTTGTATGTTGTCGATGAAATGGCAAAAGAAAGCCAATAAAGTTGTGTTACGGTTTCCACCATACCACTGTGAATTAAATGTCTACACTTGATGGATTAATGGATGACATGATAGAGCCATTAATAATATCTGCGAACACTGGAAGCTTGGATGAATCTGAATCTTCTGATGTAGATTAATATAAATATTTTGTTGTTTTTGCATATGTTATAATTTTAATTTTGTTTCTTCTTATATACATAAAGAAAGATATATTAAAATTTTAATTAAAGTTAATTCGTGTTTATTTAGCCAGTTAAAAATAAGATTAATTACCATATTTTACATAATAACTTCTTTCATTTAAATTAAAAAACAAATCCCATTTATTCCTATATTAATTTGAACTATTTATTAAGAAATAAGATAAATCACTTCTTTTGCAAAACATAACCCTTGTAATGTATCTAAAAGGTTTAAATTTATTTTTCCAATTAAAATAAAATATTTCCAAAATTTAATAAGTTAATATCCTTTAAAAGCCATGATCACAATAATTGTTATTTATTTAACACGACTATTTCTGATTTCGGAATACGCCCTTTATAATATAAAATCTAGTAACTTTTAGTGGTGTAAGTAAGGTTTATTGAATTACTCCTCCTGGTTATTAAATAGAGTATAGTGTAAATTGTAGCAGGTGCCCGTTTTTAGCCAGAATTAAAAATTGGAACATTATTTTCTTTTGTTTTTCTCTCTAATTGTTTATATTTTATACTTGATTCATTTACTTGCTATTCCAATAATTTTGTCCGATCATTACTATTTTTTATTTATTTCATCCTTTAAAGCTGTTATTTTCTTTGTTAGATTTTCTTCAAGATACTTGTTTTCATCTTTAATAAATCTTTTTAATTCTTCTAACTGGTTCATTTAATATAAATCGTATGTAAGCCCACAGACTATTTGAATTTAAAACTAGGTAGGTCCAGGTACCACTTTTTAGGGTTCCGTACCCCAAAGGGCCGAAACGGAACCCTATTGCTCTCACTCGCGTGTCCGTCCGTCCGTCTGTCACACCGGTCTAGCAGCTAAACCGTTGGAGCTAGAGACTTCAAATTTTCACAGTTTATGCATCTTGTTGACCCAACGCCATATAAACTGTAAAAAATATTTTTAAAAGTTTTCAAGGGGGGCTCCCATACAACTAAAGGGGGGCGCTGAAAAAAACATTTGGCCTGCCCCATCTAGTGAGGTATCGTTGAATAGAGCTCATTGAGTAGATAAAAGGCATATTTTTTGTTTTAATAAATATTGCAAAACGTAGGCATGAGAATCCGCCAAAGTCAGCATTTTTTACAAAATTTTGTTCCGAAGAATTTTTTAACTTTCTATTGACCTATAAACTTGAAATTTGGTGATAATGTTTATTGTTACGTATATTTTACCAACAAATACCAATATAGTAATAAATATGAGTTTTTCATTACCATTCCCTCATTTTTAGGGTTCCGCACCTTCGTATATATGTAAATTGTGATACTCGATATTTTATTATTTTTATGTGTGTATTAGTTTTATTAAAAATTGCATTTTTCATCATATAATTTTTTTCTATCTTTGTTGGTTACGCTGATATTAACAAATTTGTTCGTAGCATTTCAAAATTGGTTAATATATCAAAGTATATATGCGAATTGTGATATTCGATATTTTATTATTTTTATCTGTGGTATTATTAATTTTGTTAAGAAACGCATTTTTCGTCTCATAATTTTGTTTTCTTCGTCGAACGCACATGCGCCAGGTTATTTTTCTTTTCACTTCTTTAAATCTTTTTACCAAGTATTTTTGGCTTATATTCTACATTTGGTACGGAACCGTAAATGTGCGAAGTCCGACACGCACTTGACCGATGTTTTTTTGTTATAGATAGGTCATACCCTGCCTGAAGGGCAAACAGGTTGAGACAAAATGCCAATAAAACAGAAAGCGGCGTTTTGTTGGGGGTTGATAGTACTTTAAAAGTTCGCTTGAACGAAAATCCTACATAATCCTTTTTCAAGTTACGTGAATTTTTGTTTTTTCGTGATTTTTCATCATAATCCAGCTCATGGTATACCGGTATGAAGCGCACAGTATACACGGCACTTTCCCGCAATAGAAAATCTTATCTGTAGAGCATAAATGCATTTTCTTTTCACAGCCATCCCCTATAATTTCCATGTTCACATTTCTTATAGGTAATAAGTATTCTCTTCAAATACCTTGTTATTTCTTATCTCTGAGATCATGGAAAAAAATATTCTATCAACTCACTTAGATCATAAATGCAATCACGAAGAGAACAGGTTGAAGGTATGTACACCATGCGGTAAAAAAATCGTTTTTGCCAACCGTCAAAGATCAGAATTTTCAATTACTGAAAATCTTGCTGGTTTAATTAAAAAGCATATAAACAATCAGTTTGACTCGTCTAATTCTAAATTTTCCATTAGCATTTGTAGTAATTGTCGAACAACCATAATGGAACGAGAAAAGGGCAATGGACAGAGGCCACTTCCAAAAATGCCTAATTATGAGGACATAAAGTTAGCAAAAGAAACCAGAACCAGAACAACTTCTGATTGCAATTGTTTTATATGTCTCACAGCACGATTCAAAGGTCATTTTAAAATAGATAAGGGCCGAGGTCCTGTACGTACTTTTGATACCATAATAGATCAAATAAATTGTGCTCTTTATGGAGCTGCTCCAAATGCCCAACTTCCGTCCACAAGTGGACGAAGTAAAACTGAGAAGCGAACGTACATGAACATTTGCCGTGAGTGTTTCCAAAAAATTGGCAAAGGCTTGCGGCATTCTTGTGGCGCAGGTCCTTCTTCATCTAGTGCCCGTGAAAACGTCTTAAGAGGAGGATTTACCTTGCGACAAAAGAGTATGTGCAAGGGTTTCGCTTTATTCGTCCTACTCGTGTTTTTTATTTTTAGTGAAAGAAAAAAATATATTTGTATATGAGAAGATCTTATCTGTGCAGCTACTTTTTGAAAATTTGACTTCATTTTTTTTTTTTTTAAATCCAAAAATTGTCTATTTTAGTCACTTTTCTAATTTTTTTTTACAAAAAACAAAGTCAAATTTTCAAAAAGTAGCTGCAGAGGAGCACAGATTTGATCTTCTCCGATACACATATATTTTTTCCATTCTTAAAAATAAAAAACAAACGTAGAGGACGAGTAAAGCGAAACCCTTGCAACTGAAGATTTTGCGCCAAGGAAGTGGCGCCACCGTTAGAATTTAGGGAACACAGCTTGTAAATAAAAATAAAATAAATTCTCTTGTTAGCAGAGTTTTACGAGGGTAAACAGTATGAAATAAATTTAAACTTAATTATAGAATTTTTGTTTTTATGAACTACAATTTTCAACATGAAAATTACAATAAAACTAATTTTACTCATCATTTTTAAAATTCTACAGGAGCTTAACAACATATAATAAGTATTCAATTAATTTATTTAGTAAGTTAAAATTGAGATTTAATTTACAAATGTATTGATACTTTTACACATCGCACGGTTAATAAGTAGTAAAAAATAATAAGATAGATTCTAGCTACCCAACATTGGCATATCGGCATTGTTTGACGGATTAATTGGTGGTGGGGGTGTGATATTTTGTCGGTACTTACTTTGGGGGTAGAAGTTTAAATTGGACTATTTTTGACACATTTTGTTATTAGTCTGATCTTTCTTAGAGATAAGTGTGGTGATTTTACTGTTCTGATTATTTCGATTATTTAAATCTTCAACTAATAATTGTGCTCGTGAAGTGAAGGGACTATTGTTAATATCAATTAGGATATTTAAAAATGCCCCGTAAAGGACTAAAAACTCGTATATTTACATCGTCAAAGCGATTATCAAAACGAAATAGGATTTGCCGGATAAAAAAGTAAGTGTAAAAATATTTATTAAATCAACGGATTTAATTACAAAAAAAATTAGTGGTCGTGTGAGATGAGGCTTTTCCGAGATGCGGTCAGTGGGAGATGCAGTAACTTTTTTTTTTCATACCTGCATGGACTAGAAGATGCATTCACATCAACCGCAGGCAATAAAAATCAAATTAAAAATAATAAAGAGGGGGTGATCCCACCCAACTTTCCGAACACTCCAAGTACAGTAATTATTTAATCAATTATTTCAGTTTTTTGCATCGAATTAGGTACTTTAATAAAAATTAAAAAAATCAAATGTTTTATCAAAAATTACCCTTATTTTTGAATTTTTTTAACTATTTACATTTTTGGCTATATAACTTCAACAAATATTTTTTTAATTTAAAATTTAACTAAAAAAATTAATTTAATAACAAAGGTTATTTAAAAATTAAAATAAAAACCAGCGGCGAAATTCGAAAAAGTAAAAACAAAATTTGTAGATAATTTTATGTTCTACAATTTTGATTTTTTGTAATTTTTCAGAAAAATCCATAATTTTGGATCAAAATCTAAAAAAGACGCAATAGTCTATACCTATATATGGTAATGAAATACTCTGCATGAGCTATTTTTATAAGTTAATTATTATTTATTTGTTAAGAGGTTTGAATAACATAAATAATTTTATGATTTTTGAATTTTATAAACAGATTTTATTGTTAAACGTTTAATTTTGAAGCATTTATTGAGAATAATTGGTGTATAAAATATTTAAAATCAACAATAGGGAACTTGCATCAATCTTAAAATGAATATTTCTTTTATTGAATTCGGTTAAGAATGTTCTAAAAGTAATATGGGACGATAAAACAGGTTAAAAAAAAGGTATTACTTTTAATTTATTAATTATTTAACAAATGTTCTAAATTGGGTAACTTTTAAATCTGCCACAACTCCTGCCATTGGCCTGCAGATTTTCCACCTAGTGGGAATCAGTTATAACGAGCTTTATATTTTTCCGCGTCAACATATGATTACAAATGTCATTTTTATTTGTCACTAAAATAATATATCAAAATACAAAATGCCTAAACAAAGTTGCCTCACTGGATATCAAAAAGCATGTTCGCAAAATTTACCGAAGTTTGGTTTGGACTTACTGATGGATTGTTTGTTAAAGATTGGAGGCCACGCTATTGAAATGAGGGGTGTGAAGACAACGAGGTTAGGTTAAAATATAATTTTATTAAAAAAATGTAAAAAATTTAAGCTAGCAAAAGTTATTTCTGTTAAATTAAATGAATTTTGTTATAATGTTGTAATTTTACATAATAAAGTGGTCTTCGCAACAATTGCTGTTAACCCCCATTTTAAATCTGCGGGCATCTTGTCGCTACACGCCACACATTTCGTATATTTTCATCATGTTGCACGTGTATATATATTTTATCCGGAACTGGTTTTGTATGATTTTTGCAGTAAGGTCCAAAACATTTGTACTTCTTACTACACTGTTTTGGCATTTTGAGTAGGTTGTATGTCAGTGGCAAAGGTTATTATTTCATGAATAAAATAATATTTTTGACAATCGTTATTGCAATGAATTACCGCTAGATTGTGACAGATTTTAGCATAAAATGACGTCACTTCCGTTTAAATATATACTTTTTCCCGCCATGCAGACATTTATTTTAAACATTTTTTTTATAAATAAAATACTGAACTAAATGAGTTTTAACATGTTTTTTCGCTACTTTCAGATAATGAACTGTATCAATAAAAAATAAAAAAAAAAATCATCCAAGTTCCCTATTATAAAAAAAAATCTTATTTGTAGTATCATATCATTATTATAATATAAATGATTATTATTTGTATAATAATTTAATAGAAAAAGTTAAATTTTGAAAAAAATATTAAAGTAAAATTTTGCTGTATAATTAAAAAGTAAATGGCAAGTTTGTCAAATTTGATAAAAAAAATTTTATTCATTAATCAAGGAACAGAAAAAAATTGAATTTAAAAAAAAAAGTCATTAAAAAAAATAATAAACAAATCATATTTTTTTTTGACAAAAATTTTTTAAATACATTTTGTCGAAAAATGTATATAAAAAAGGCGACTCTACCGTAATGTAAATTCATATTATTAAAAGTTGGTCTTTATATTTGATTTTATTAAAAAACTATTTTCAGAAACAAATTCTGAATGAGAATAACTGAAGGTCGATGGTGCTAAATTTTTATTTTTCCATCTGTTTTTTGAGTAAAAAATTAAAATTGAACATAGTTAAAAAAAACTAATTAAAAAATTTACAGATTTAATCCTATTTGCATAAGTTAATCCCGAACTGGTGTAGCCCATTTCGGCACAATGTAACATATTTATCATTATTGCCTCAATATAAATAAATAGGTACAATGTGTGATATCAATTCATTTTTTAGTTTGCGGCCAAGATTGGAACTGTTAAATTATGGGAGGTTTTCGAGGAACAGTTGAACGTGAAGACTATTACTAATATGTATGGATTTTTATAAAAAAATAACAGGAAACCAAGTAAATCATGCTCTTAAGTTTAGTAGAAAAATTACCAGAAAAGCAACAAAACCAAGTAGTAACATCGATTTAAAAAAAAAAGAAGGTCCGATGAAATTATGATAAAAAATTACGAAAAAGCAAAAATTCACGTAACTTTTAAAAAGGATCAGCTAGGATTTTCATTCAAGCAAACTTTTAAAGTACTATTAATCCCCAACAGAACGCCGCTTTCCGTTTTTATTAGCATTTTTTCTCAACTTGTTTGCCCTTCAGTGTGAGGTATTGATAAGTTCTGATAAGTTTTTACCTTCAATATTTTAAGAATGATCTTGTTTTCACTGATTTTCACTGCACTCGCCTCAATTTTTCAAGTACTAATAACTATTAAGATCTGCGATATTTACTTTATCTTCTTACAAAATTTCAAAAATTTTGGACACTTTTTAACCACTTTTTTGCAAATAATTTTCCAATAATTCGGGTATTTAAAATCGGTTTGGCCCTAATCTATGTAGAAAACGTATGTATTCCAAATTTCCAAAAAAGTTATTTAAACAACAGGTATTTTTTTATTTTTTATTAGTTTACATTTAGGAAATTTAAATATAATAAATTCAATACATTAGGTAAGGTTAATTAGAAAACATTTTTTTTAAATAATTGGTATAATATCCTAAACAATAACAATATTGCTTGACTTCGCCATTTTTGATACATTTGCTTACAGGGCCATATTTGTCTAATCTAACTAAATCTCCAATAAGAGTGAATTGTCTTTGTCCATTTTTAACAAAAGTTTCAACTGTAGCTTCAAATATAGCAGATGGTTTAGTTTCTATCATTATTAAATAATGTTTAGCTGTTTGGTTATGATGGTAGGTATAAGGTTTTGATACACCAGCTGAACGAACTACGTTTAGAGAATATACAGAACATAATTCACCTTCAGGTAAAGTTTTGATTAAAGCATTAATTTCATTAACTGCAAATTCTGATAGTGAATGTACCAAAGGGTTTTGTGGACTTATGTACGTGTATCCTTTGCAAGTACAATAATTTTCTGGTATATTAGCATCTTCACATGTTCTATTTTCAGGTACTTCAGAAAATAAAGAATAACAGTTTACACAACCTTGACTAACATTAATTTTGTAATAACTATTACCGATTTTTAATATATCTTGAAGAGTATTATATAAGTCATAATTATTAGTTAATCTTTCAGTATTAATTAGAAAGTTATTAAATTTTTGAGGAAATAGTAACTGGAATTTTAAAGGTATATGGACGTAAATAAAAGGTAATCTTTCTTCTAACCAACCAGAATGTGTATATCTTATATTACCGAATCTAAATCCGTGATCACTCAAAAAAAGAAATATGGTAGTTTCTAATGAAGCAACAAATTGGGGATCACTTAATAACTTAAAAATTGATTCATCCATAACAGCTGGCAAATTAATATCATCATGACTGAAACTGTTAGTCCAGAATAAACCAAAAGTTGGTACGTCTTTAAACGAAATAGAAAAATCTTTAGCTGCGTTAATTAATCGGTCTCCAGATCTTTCTGGTCCAGCGCAATAAGTCATTAAAAAACGTTTTTTTACTAGTAAATTCTCAGCAGCTATAAAATAAGGGTGATAGTAAAAATCAGTAGGTTCAGATAAAAATCCAGGACGGAGATAGTTAAATGTACTAAGTGAACACTCGTCTTCTGCGTATGCTGTGATATATCCAGCTGCCTTAAATGTATCCCAAATTAATCTGCACGTATTTACCATAACGGATCTATTACAAAAAGTATCCAGCTGTTCTTCATTGTGACCGGTTAGTATTGCCATTAAGTTAGGAAAAGTGTTCAATCCTATTTTGTTAAAACCTTTTATATTAAACATATTATGTTCTAGGTACTGATAAGTTTTCGGCATGTTTCTTTTTAAGCTGGATTTGGACATGCTGTCTATTCCTAATATCATTACGCTAAATTTAGGGGCTTTTGAAGATACATTCGTTCTTACTGGTACAGTTGTTGCGTGAACGTTTGTATAAACAACTTTTATTTTATTATAACATTTTACTCGTACGTAGGGGTATGTTAATTGTATTTTGTCTTCAAACGAAATGCAGGCTGTATACCTGGAAAAAAAATTAATGAACTCTGGTGATATTTAGAACACACTCAAGCGCCATGAGATAAGAAATGTGTAAATCAATAAAAAAGATAAAAGCATACTTTTATGATTTACATAATCACATTTGTTCTGGATACAGCACACGCATAATAGGAAATCCTTTAAGCCGCTTCAAGAATAATACATGTGTTATACTTATATTACCGAAAAATCTTGATTTTGATCTTTCATTGAATGAATCACTATAAATTGTCTACATATTTTATTACATCGCTGATGGTCTGTCTAAATAGACTGGTTCCGAAAGGATATTTTATATAAGTCTATTCTTTTTACAGTAATTTGTTTATATTTATAAATAGTTTTATAGAATTGAATACAAAGTTACTACATGATGAAACAGTTAACATATATATTATGAGGGTGTGTTATAAGTATTATTGACTGAATGCATTAATTGTTTTTGAAATTTGCGATATTTTTCCACTATTTTCTCTATTTTTTGCTATTACTACGGCCCGCCCATACTTCACCTTTGGTGAAGTAGGGCAAACCGTAGTATTGAAATCGTGCAAAAATCTCAAAAAATTTTTTTGCTCCAAATGACATAAAATGTCATGAAACGCGGAGAAAATTGATTTTCCGCGAAAAGAAAAAGTCTGTCTGTGTGGATGTGTGGATGTCTGTCCGCACGATAACTCGAGAACGGTGAGGCCGATCCGGAAAATTCTTTCGGCTATCCGAGGATCCTGGGCCCGCCTACTAACTAAAACTTTTATTCGAGATATTTCGATAAGGAAAGTACATTTATCGATACTGATTTCTTTTAAGGTGTGTGCAAGTCAAGACGCGTCGATTGATATCTATATCGCATAGGACTCGTTGAAAAAGAAATTGAAAAATTTGAAAAAAAATTATTTGAAACATTCCGATTTTTTCGAATTGGATTTTCTTCCGCTGACGCTTATTTCCTATTATTTTCTATTATTTAATATTTTTATCAGTTTTTCTATGTTTCCCTATTTTCTTTATTTTCCATATTTTTCACCATTTCTTCTTATTTTTTCCTATTTTTACCCATTTTTTTTCCCTTATTTTTCCCAGCTTTTCCATATTTTATCCTGTATTTCCCAATTTTTTTACATTTTTCCCTATTTTTCTTTAAGTTCCCTATTTTTACCATTTCCCCATTTTTTCCTGATTTCATTATTTTTACTTTCCCGACCCACCTCCGAGAAGGGAAAGTATTGTAAACGAACTAAAAAAAATTTCGAGATAAAGATGGAAATATCCATTTTGAGGTAACCTGAGATGATTAAGACCAATTCCAGATGGAAGTCTGTCTGTCTGTCTGTGTGTATTCTTCCACGATAGAGGCCACACCTTTAACCCGATTGAGCTAAAATTTGGTATATGGGTTTGGGTTACCCGTCGGAGGAACCCATTAGTTATTGTACGACATCTGTCAAATGGAAGTGTCACTATCAAAAAATGACAGATGCAATATATCTCGGAATTCAACTTGCAATATGTCATTTGAAAGCCCTTGAGAAACTCTATTTAGAACAGTCAAAATTTCTCCAACTGTCACCTGTCAATAATAAAAAATTTTTTCCCTTATTTTCTCCTATCTATTTTTCAGTATTTTCCCATATATTTCCCTGTTTTTTTTTATTTTTCTGCATTTATCTCTAATTTCCCTATTTTATCTATCTTTTTCTAGTTTTTTCCTATTTTCCCTATTTGTCCTTATTTTTCCATGTTTTTCCAATTTTTCGCAAATTTCACTATTTTCGCCATACTTTCTCTAGTTTTGGCTATTTTTCCTCAATTTCCGCTATTATTCTCTATTTTTTCGTATTCTCCTGATTTTTATTATTGTTTCCTGTTTTTCCATATTTATCCCTATTATTTTCTATTATTTCATAATTCCATTTTTTTCTTATTTTCCCCTATTTTTCTTGATTTTTCTGTATTTATCTCTAATTTCCCTATTTTATCAATCTTTTTCTAGTTTTTTCCTATTTTTCCCTATTTGTCCTTATTTTTCCATGGTTTTTCCTATTTTTCGCTAATTTTACTTTTTTCCCATACTTTCTCTAGTTTTCCCTACGTGTCCTCAATTTTCGCTATTATTCCCTATTTTTTCTCTTTCTTCATATTCTCCTGTATTTCATTATTGTTTCCTGTTTTTCCATATTTATCTCTATTATTTTCTATTATTTCATTATTCCATTTTTTTATTATTTTCCCCAATATTGCCCTATTTTTTACTATTTTACCGTGTTTCCAAATTTATTCTCTAATTTCCCTATTTTCCATATTTTTTTCCTACTTTTTATTACTTTCTTGATTTTCCCTTACTTTCCACTATTTTTCCCAAATCTCTCTATTTTGCTCAATTTTGCCCAATGTTTCCCTTTTTTCTATATTTTTTCCGTAATTTTTACTATTTTAGCCTATTTCTTCCTCTTTTTCGGTTTTCTCTTTTTTCCCATTTTTCCCCCTAGTTTTCACTGTTTTCTCTATTACTGAGGCCCAAAAGCCTCAGTATTAGTTTCGTTATGGCGAAAAAAGTTCTTACCCCCACTTTTTATCACTTTTCTCGACGTTTCCTGAGTCCGAAAATGCAAAAAAAATCCTGTCCGGACTTCTGTAGGTGTGGATGTAAACAGTGTAATTTTTGAAAGAAAACTTCGATCGAGTTCTGGTTTTTACTTTACAGTTAGTTTTGTCCAAGGAAGAACCCTATTGTATTTGAGCAGGATCGGACCGGCCCTTCAGGTACCCGCAACACAAATTAAAGTGGTTTGCATGGGAAAATTTTCAAATTCAAATTCTTAGAACTTTTTCCACTTCACATCATCTATAATATTGCCCTACATGTATTTGAGAAGTTTAGCCAGAGTCGCTCAAGCCATTTCGGTACCCACCCCAGAATATAGGTCTACTCAAACCAATGCGGGACTGCGGGAACGGGAGCGGGAGTGAGAAATGTTTGGAAGGTGGCACGGCTGCATTTGGTTGAGCCGGCATCGCATCGGTATGTATGCTTGTATTTCCCGCAGTGTAATTATGTCCCGTGAGAATTCCGGTCTACTCAAACCAATGCGGGACTGCGGGAATGGGAGCGGGAGCGGAATTCGCACGGTCATTTCTATTTTGTTTGTGTTTATAGACAGGCGTGTGAGATGTCAAAGACAGAAAGAATTATAGAAATTGTACAAAGGTGTCTTATTTTATATGATCTTTCTCATCCAGAATATAAAAATATAAGGAATAAAGACAAAGTATGGGATGAAATAGGATTTGAACTTAATTTTCTCATCCTGTTCTGCTGCTAGCAATAAAAAAAATTCCTCTTCATCTAATGAACTATCGTACATAGTATTTTTAAATAAAAAATAACAACTGAAATTACGTTCATTCGGCTCATTTTTGACGCACTAGTGTGAATACACTAGATTATCCCGCTTCCCGCACTTTCCAAACATTTCCCGCTCGCGCTACTTTTTATTACTTTCCCGCGTAGACCTTAAATGAGCATCATTTTAAGGCCGCAGTGGCACACTCCAATATTCATAACAATAACTAAATGTGACATATGTCATATTAATGTCAAATTTCATAAATCTATTATTCAACAGATGTAGCAATATGTCTTATTTACGATTTATTTCAGCATACATTTGACCAAATTATTTACTCGTTTTAGTAGTGACATTTTATTTCAGATTATTTATCTGGCCTACTATACAATATAATTTTAATCTTATTTCATTTTATGCCAAGAGTAAGAAAATCTCTGAGCTCTGCTGGGATATGGCAATGCTGTAAAACTAACTTTGTTTGTTTGTTTATCTTCAATAAATACGTAAAATCATCATAAATATAAATCCCAAATATATTTTATAGATATTTCATTACGGACGGACAGATTTCCTTCAAAATTGCCATATGGGGGTTTTTGGGGTTGGAGATTTCAAATTTTTTCTCAAAATTAATAAATTCAAGACGGCAGACGAGATATGTGATTATGATCAGATTCTTTTCAAAATTGGTATTTTTGGGGTCGGAGATTATGAATTTGTTTTTCAAAATAAATATATTCATGATGGCGACTCCAAAATGGTGGACGACATTTATGATTATTAACCGATTCCATAAAAACATAAAAAATTGGTGCATGGGGTTTTTTGGTGTTGGAGATTATGATTTTTTTTTTCAAAATTAATAAATTCAAGATGGCGGACAATATATGGAATTATGATCTGATTCTGTTCAAAATTGGTATTGGAGGTTTTTTGGGATAGGAGATCATGATTTTTTTTCAAAATAAATAAATTCAAAATATCGACTCCAAAATGGTGGACGAAATTTATGATTATTAACCGATTCCATTCAAAATTGGTATATGGGGATTTTTGGTGTTTAAGATTATAAACTTTTTCTCAAAATTAATAAATTCAAAATGGCGGACGAGATATGGGATTATTATCCGATTCTTTTCAAAATTGGTATTGGGGGTTTTTTGGAATAGGAGATAATGATTTTTTTTTCAAAACAAATAAATTCAAGATGTCGACTCCAAAACGGTGGACGAAATTTATGATTATTAACCGATTCCATTCAAAGTTGGTACATGGGGTTTTTTGGTGTTGGAGATTATGACTTTTTTTTTAAACTGCACAGAATTTTATTTACATTATCAAAATCAAAAAATATTTCTCCTGCAACATATATACAGTAAATCATGATTGTTCATTTTCTCAAATATAAATATTTCGTTTTAACCTAGCAGATAACAGATTGATGCGCTCAGAAAAATAATAAAAATTCGGTTTACTCGCGAGTCCCATGATCAATAGTGACATCTCATCACCAGCAGCAATACCGAACGTAGTGCGAAACTGGAAAGTTTGGTAAAACAGTAGCGCCTATTGGGAGACAAATATTCCATTATGAGAGACAAATATTCCAAATGTGGAGACAAATATTCCAAATCTGGAAACAAATATTCCATAAAAATAATTTTGTTAGCACCTATTGGAAGACAAATATTCCATAATGAGAGACAAATATTCCAAATGTGGAGACAAATATTCCAAATCTGGAGACAAATATTAAAACTCTGGAGACGAATTTTCCATAAAAATAATTTTGTTAGCGCCTATTGGGAGACAAATATTCCATAATGAGAGACAAATATTCCAAATGTGGAGACAAATATTCCAAATGTGGAGACAAATATTCCAAATCTGGAGACAAATATTAAAATTCTGGAGACAAATTTTCCATAAAAATAATTTTGTTAGCGCGTGTTGCTAGACAAATATTCCAAATCTGGAGACAAATATTAAAATTCTGGAGACGAATTTTCCATAAAAATAATTTTGTTAGCGTCTATTGGGGGACAAATATTCCATAATGAGAGACAAATATTCCAAATGTGGAGACAAATATTCCAAATGTAGAGACAAATGTTCCATAAAAATAGTTTTGTTAGCGCCTATTGGGAGACAAATATTCCCTAATGAGAGACAAATATTCCAAATCTGGTGACAAATATTCCATAAAAATAATTTCTTCTGTATCATTAAATTAGTCATAGATAAGTTTCATTTTATGCGTTCGCGGTACATAAAAATCCTGAATATATTCCTAATAGGATATGTGCAAATAACTTTGCCCTATTTGTTTCTGTTTTCAAAATTTTTGGCTATTTTTTCCCGTTTTTCTCTATTGTTTCCATATTTTCCACCTTTTTCTCTGTTTTTCCCATTTTCCCTATTTTACACTATTTTTTCCTATTCTTATCTATTACTTTCCCGGTCCCATCAAAGGGAAAGTTTAGTGAACGCCCAAAAAAAAAATTCGAGATATCGATGAAAATATCCATTTTGAGGTCCCTCAAGAAGATTGAAACTATTTCCAGAGTAAGGTCTGTCTGTGTGTAATCTTCCACGATAAAATATATAGTGTGGCTAATATGTTTGGATGTGTCTACTCGGCCATTACCAAGTTTAAAAATCTGTTGTGGCCAGCACATGACCTCTCGCCATTTTTGAATCAAAAATTTACACGTTCACACAAAAAAGTATGAAAAAAATTTTTTTTTTTGTAAATCTGGCAACAATGGCAAAAGTTTCGAAAATGTTAATGAGATGAAAATAAACTATAGGGTATACAAAATATATGTATAAAACTTTATTGCCGTTTTGTATAATAATGGCGTTATCACCCATAGCAACTGCCACTTCCGGTTGTGCGATTTGCACCAAAATCTAATCAGATCTAATCTAGGGTATCAGAATCCTGTATGAAAAATTTCAAATTTTTTTATTCAGTACTTTTTGAGTTATCGTTACTACAACATCCATCCAAACACACACACACCCTAACACACACATTCCTGTATGGCAATAATTACGTGGCCGCATGCAATAGACCAACTTTTGTGGCCAGTGAAGATATTATATACATCGGAAAGAGCTTTTTTTGAGGATTCGAATGGTATTTACGGTTTTACTATGCACTCCTTGGTTCTTATCGATTTTTGTTTAACCTACTTAGACGGTCCTGTCCACAAATGTCGTTCTTAGGTTGGATGAAGTAATTCGCGTACTAATGTGGACAATCTCTGTGAAACGCTCAAGGACGACACTCATGTAACGTTGAATGTTTCTGGGCATATAAGTCGGTATTTTTTCATAAACATAAATAGAAAGAGTTTCTTATTATATAAATCATAAGTATGTCTTTAGTTTGCACTAATTTTAATATGATGATAAATAATAATGATTATAAATTAAATTTACGGATACTTTAGGTATGGCAATTAAAAATAATAAGGATAAAATAAGTAAAAAATTTCAATCGGGAGTCTATTCACTATCTTGTGGGTCTTGTCCAAAAAGGTCCATGTAGGTCAAACAGGGAGAACTTTTGTCAAAAGGGTTAATGAACATAAAAGATCTTGTCAACATAATAAAATAGATTTAAATTATTCTAATCATTTAATTAGTGAAAATCATATTTTTAATGAAAATTTTGAAATATTACATATGCAAAGTAAAGGTATTCGGTTAAATTACGTGGAAACATTAGAAATTAATAAAATAAAACATTCGGATTCATTATTAAATGACCAACTTGATCTTAACAATTCGCAACTTTTAAATATCTTTTAATACTTAAGAGCGGAGGTACACTTTCTGTAGCATATGCCTTTCCAATGTAATCGTAGAAACAAAATCCCAGAAAAACGGGACAATATTTTTGAAAAATTCAAACGGTCAGTTAAAATTTAGGTCACTACGGATGTAGGAAAGTTATTAGGAATCCTGAAAATATTTAGTTTTTAAAAATATTAGCATATGAAAATTAATGAGAATTGATAGTTCGTAAAAAACAGTCAACAGAATATTTTTATACAATCTTAGGGACTTTCCGAGCTTAAGAACAGGTTAAGAAATCATTTAAAAAAAATTTGATTCAAAAATATTCAGTAGATTTTTCAGGATTTTGATTATAAAAATGGTATTTTTGAAGCGCTAACAGCTATCCTATGAGATTTGCTTTCTTACTCGCACAATATAGCCGTCGACGTCGTTTTAAATAAACAGTTTCTACGGACTCAGGACCGATTTGTGCCCATTATAGTTTTCTAATGGAGCTTATCTTGCTATTAATATAAACATAATAAATCAGATTAGATTTTAAACGAAGTGGCTTTTTGTTTACATATTATTTGGATCTTTTTAACTCCTTTGGTAGCTTGCATAAGAAATATAGCATAAACATGAATAAATAAATGACGGAAGAAAATTAAAAAAAAATTACCAATATTATATTGTAACATTTAATGGAACTCCCAAATTTATGTACACCAAAAGATATTAAATATTTGTATTTTCTCTGTTTACATAAGTGCATAAAATAGATTTTTTAAATTTTAAGGACAAACAGTACACTTTAGTACAAAATGTTGTAGTACAAAGTTTTAAAGCATAAAATTCTCTACAACTTTTGTCTTAAACTTTTTCCATAATTTCCAATAGTTGCGTCACTAGAGGTCGCGTAAAAAATGTGCATGTAGGTTTCCCCCGGTTTTTCTTGATTTTGAGTACAAGCAATGTATTTTAGTGCAAAATGTTCTGGTGCAAAGTTGTGAAGCATCAAATTTTCTTCAACTTTTGTATTTAACTTTTTTTCGAATTGCTCATAGTTTCGCCGCTAGAAGGCGAAAAAATACACATTTAGGATTTTCACCTTTTTTTTAAATTTTGATGATAAATTATGCACTTTAGTGCAAAATGTTTCAGTACAAAGTTGTAGGGCATAAAATTCTCTACAAGTTTTTTATCATAATTTTTCCAGAATTCCTAATAGATTTCACACATTATTTTAAGAGATCATAATTGTAGCAGTGTGTTATATACAATGTGGGCAAGCGGATTTTTTTTTTGAAAAATTATAGGAAATCAAAATTGTAGAATTCAAAATTTTATACAAAATTTGTTCTCGCCTTGTTTTGGAATTCCGCATGGTTTAGCCGATATTTTTTATTTTAATTCTAAATTTTTTTATCTTATTAAATTAATTGGTTTAGATAAATTTTAATATTACAAATTTTAAAAAATATACGATTAAATTTGTATTAAAAAACTTTATAATTGCGATTTTTTTTCAAAATTTTATTAAAAAAATTGATGAATTTTTAAAATAATGGATCAAAAAAATTACGATTTTTAAACTAAATTGAATAACTTTTAAAATATTAAAGATATGACAATGGGATTTTTACCATTCGAAAGATGATATAAAACTCTAAATTCACAATGTATTTTACTATCTTCGAATTTATAATTGTAATTATTATAGCCCAAATAAAGAATTTTTTTAAATTTTTTGTAATTTTGTATTATCAAAAAGTATAAAATAAATGAAAAAGTAAATAGTACATCTAAAAAGAATCGAAGAGTACTATATGTGTAAATTATTTCATAATTCTAAAATAGTATTTGTAAGTTATGATCAAAAATGTCAAAACAAGATTTTTTTAACTTTTTTAAATTAACTTTATTAATATATTTTGATCCAAAACCCTAAAAAAAGGTCTGTTACCCAATTTGAATAAAATTCAATGGGATATTAATTATTTATTGATTTTAAAATTATTCAAAAAAGGTTTTATTTTTTTAAGGTTAATATTAAATATTAAAAATTTGGAAAAAAACGCCATTAAATTTGTAGTAAAAATTCGAAAATATTGATTTTTTTCAAAATTTTATTAAAAAAATTGTAGAATTCGTAAAAAAATTTCGAAAAACTTTTGAATTTAATATATATTTAAAGAGAAATTGAATAACTTTAAAAATATTAAAGTTATTAAAATAGTATTTGTACCATTCGAAAGGTAATACAAAGCTCTAAATTAAGAGTATATTTTAGTTTCTTCGAATTTAAAATTGTTATCCAAAATTTTTTTAATTTTTTTGTCCTTTTGTTAAATCGAAAATAATACAACAAATGAAAAAAATTAACAATACATTCGAAAAAGTACATTATGTGTGAAATATTTTATAATTTTAAAATAATATTGCAGAAGTTATAGCCAAAATTATAGAAAGTTAAAAAAAATTTTGACAAAAGTTTTACTTTTTTAATTTTTTTAAACTAACTTTATTATTGTATTTTGATGTTGCAGAAAAACTAATTACTTTACTAGGTGTGTTCGGAAAGTGAAATTTATGATCAGAAGTCACATGAAAATGATTTAAAAAAAAAATATTTCCTATTGTTTACAAAATTGTTATAAGATAATTTAAATTTTTGTTTAAAACATAATCTTCAATGCAAAGTATGAATTAAAAAAAATCGTTCCTAGAAAATTTTTTTTGTTGCTTAAAAACGTATTTTTTAATTAAAAATGTTTTTCTACCCCCTGTAATTACTATTAAGGAATCACTTTTTTAACCATAATTTATCTTGTCCTTTGATAACTAAAAAAAAATTGTTTTTATTTATATTTTCATTGTTTATTTAATAAACAATTGTTTTAAATAATTAAATTTTTTCTATATATTTTTATTTCTACATAATGAAACAAAAACAACCATGTGTTATTTTTTGAGAAAAATAATTTATTTATATGGTCGAATAAAATTGTTAATTAACAAATACGTTTTTAAGGAATAAATAAATTTTTGAAGGAACGATTTTTTTAGAAAAAATCAAAATTTGCATCAAAGATTATGTTTCTGATCATAAAAAAACAGATCAATAGTAATATGAAAAAAAAAAATTTTTCAATGATTAATCAAGCTTTTTAATTTTTAACTCAAGTAAATAACGAAGTGAAAAATAACAATTTTTTAATTTTTCCAACGGGAATCTTTTCTGAGACCTTTTTGAGATAAGTATTTTCAAAAAAAACAAACCCCATTTTTCTCAGATAATTGTTTTGCAATTTTGGCAAGCGGCTCTTCAATTTTTTTAAAAATCATCTACAGGCAAAAAGTACCTGCTGACTATATTAACAGTTAAAAATAAAATACGAAATATATTTTTTTCAAAGAATGTGTGTATGCTGATTGAAATTCTCACACAGTCTAAACATAAACATAATACTAGAGCACGTTGGGTATATAAAAAGGTTCTACAAGTTACATCAGTCTGCATTTAGAATGAAATATTGCCATTAACAATCTTCTAATATCCGATAAAATGTCTGAGACAAAAAATTTAGGCTTGATATGCGTGCACATGCAAACGCGAATCACTAAATGCAAGAATAACATTCTGCGTAAATCAAGCGCGCAACTGTATAAATGGCTGAATCTCAAAAACTGTATTTCGGATTTCCATATGTAATCCACACAAAATTAAGACAATTAAATTCTGCAGTTTTTGTTGTAAAACAAAGTGTAGGTTAATATATCAAATAAGGGATATCAATTGAAAAATTGATAAATTGAACTAAATAGTGTACCCCTCAAGTTTTTTGAGAAAAAAAATTTAACAATGTTGAATTGCTATTACAGAGACAAAAAACAGAGCTTTCAGATAAAACAAAAACGATGTTTCTATTTATTATAGAAGCCAAATGGCACGGTCATAACGTAAAAAAAAAAACAAAATTTAACCTAATTTTTTTGTCTCGACCAATTGAGAATGTCGTAAATTTTGATTTATTATGTATAAATTCGTAATAGACGTGGGATACAAACGCCAAATCGGTGCGAGAGTTTCTGAAATTTGTGCCTCCGCTCTTAAGCCATCTTTTAATTTTTAAATATGTTAATTAACTGCTCAAAAGCAGTTGAATAATTAATGTATAACTTAATAGGAGTAGATAATAGTATATTATTCAACGAGCGGTAATGTAGGTCATAACTCACGCAGATGAAGATTGCAGCATGAGCAGCAGGCGAGTGCTGTAATTCATCAAGTGAGTTATGACCATTACCGCCAGTTGAATACTATACTTTATCTACGACTATAACAATGAATACTAAGCTGCAAGTACAGAGAAAGAACTTTACTCACAAATCTTTTGACATATTTTAACAAATCTTAACAAAATTTAACAAATCCTATCTCTGTATTGTAGCATTAGCTATTTGTCTTATTTCTGGAGGTGTACCTACCTAATAATTCATCTTCACTTTCAGAATTCATCTTATTACCTTTTGATTTATAAATTATAAACGTCAAAATTAATTAAATTAAATAAAAATATCAAGTGACATTACTCCCCTCAATGACAGTAATGGACTATTCCACTACGGCGAATCGAATTTTACAAAACTAGATACCTTTGTATAGTAAATATACTCACTCTAGTGAGTTATGAAAAGTCATAACTCACGTTATTTGTTTATGGATACTATTAATTGCTCAAAAGCAGTTGAATAATTAATGTATAACTTAATAGGAGTAGATAAAATAATTTACTTCAGTTTAAAACATATAATACTTTATTTAGTAAATTAAACATGCATATTAAAAAATGAAGGAAGAACTAAAACTATTATATACAGATTCCGATAACAGGCGTGTATATCCATTAAATGTACAATAAAAAAATAGTAATATTTATTAAACGACTGTTACTGTCAAACCTTTTTCGAATTAGTTTAAATTAGCAATCATTTTAAACTAAAAAAAAGAGCAACGGTGAAATTTTTGAAAATAATGTTTTTGCTTGTTCGTTAATTTAATTTAAATTATTAAATATTTTTGTCTCAAATTGGTCTTTTACTTATAATATGGAAAATTAAATTTAAACAAATACCTAATCTTTTTTCAAATATATAGTGTTTTATAAAAAAACGTAATCTGTAAAAATTTAATAAAGTGATTAAAGTGCATTTTATAATTATATTACATTAATTATATTTCAAGTAGATTTTTTCAAACTCTAGTAATTTTTGTTTGAAATGCACGCTGGGGAACTCTGTATATGTTAAATAAAAAACACAAATAATTGGTAAAAAACTTAAAAAATATGCTTTCTAAAATAATGGAAAAAACGTATTTCATAAATACACAAAATAATGAGTGTGTTAAAAACAAATAATGACGTAAACCGTAGTTACATTATGGCAACTTTTTTATGTATCTATATATATAATACTTTATGTCTGTCCATGGTCTATTCCCAAATATATTTGAAGTATTTAATAATTCCTTGCATTTGAGTTTTCCTGGAAATTGCCTGATTTTAATTTCTTTTTTAAAATAATCCAATACTGCTGTAATTTCTTCTTGTGACCATTTTTTTGCTATAGTTTGTTTTTTTCTTAGTCCTTTTCCTAACTTAGTAATGCTAAAATTGTGTTTTCCTGTAGATTTAGAAGTATTCGGAAAGTTTTCTGTTAGTTGCGGTGCATCAATTTCGTTATCAGATTGTAGGTCTACTTCACATTCCAAATCGGAGATTTCTTAAACAAAAATTGAAAAATTCACATAATATTACAGAAATTAAAATAATGGACGTATTAAAACGTTTTAAAACATAATAAATATTTTTTTATGATTCTAGTATATATTTTCACAATTTAGTTTTATTTCAATTATTAGTGTCAAATTAATTAGTGTTAAAAAATAAATATCCTAATTTTATTTAGCACCAATCAAAATATATGGAAAACATAAAACCTAATAATTTTAAAGGAAAAACCAATTTCAATTTCCCCTAATAGTCGAATGGTAAACTGTAGTATTTATTTATATTATTTAAAAATATAGCTACTAACCTGTATCGAAATTAATCTCGTCCAGTGATTTTCCTTTGAAAGCTGATGTTTTACCCTCATCAACGGCAATTAGCAACCTACTTACTTTTGTAAGCTCTATTGCAGATTCGTGGAGTCGATAAAAATCTCTATGAATTTTGATATCGTGTCCTAAATGACGAGCAAGCCAATCAGTTTCGTTTTCCTTTAAATCGAGAATTTGCACAACGGTAGCCACATATTTCCGTAATTTAGTACTTGTTATACACTCTGGTTTAGTAAGTCCTGCTATAGTGGAATATTTTCTCAATACATCATGTCCTCTTATACTGTTTGGAGATCCATTTCCCATGGCAAACACATAAATATTGTTATTATCTACTTTTGTAAATGATCGAGTTTGGATAAGGATATCAATGGCATGCTTAATATTTGGTGTTAAAAGTATGGGAACTTTAAAGTTTTTCCTTGATTTACCAGGAACTTCTACTACTGTTAAACGATTTGCTAAATGTATTTCCAATGGTGTAAGGCATTCTTTAACATCAACAGTAGCTTGATTTTTCCAGTCTGGTCGACATGAATACTGGGCCAGAGTCATTCTCGATACTTCTCCAGACCTACGTTTATTGAAAATGATTATTCGAGCTAGAACGATGGAGGCTAACTTGAACCAGTTCTCTTCCATTTCAATGTTTGCTTCCAATAGGTTAGTAGTAGACTCAATGTTAACATCTAAATATTTACTTAGTTTTATAATATCTTCAGTCAATGGTAAGTTTTGAGAAATATTCATTTTTCGTGTATTAATTTCTTGCAATGCGGTTGACGAAACCCTATAACTCCAGTCTATTGACATGATTTTTAGAAATGCTTTCATTTTTTTGTCTACTGTTAAATTACCTGTTCGTAATGCATTTGACCTGGCAATACAGGCACATTTTCGCAAGCTATAACCCAACTTAAGAGCTAATGAAGGAATTCCACATGCTTTTCCCTTTTCTGTTGATAAAAGGGACATTTGCTTTACTGCGTCAATTAATTTTTCAAAATTTTCAGGCATCAAAGCGTCTGATAATTTTGTAATATCGGTTTTTTCTTTTAATTGAAGTACTAAACGGCCAAGTTGACGCATAGTTTGCCGAATAAATTCATGTTGTTGAGTGGAATATTTTTCAAACATTAAAGCTCCTAATTTAAGAATAAGGTCATCTGACTTGCAGATATTTGATATATTATCTAATTTAAATACAGCTAGAATGTTCTTCACAAATTCGTTACTCTTGTCTGTTTGTGACCAACTACTCATCAGTGCATAACTTTCTATTCTGATGTTCTTGTTTGAAATGTTATCGTTTTTATTTGGACAATTTTGTTTTACATGTTTCCACATGGTATGCAACGCAAAAAACCCTAAACAGTTAGGACATGGGCCGAAACTTTCAACGTTTTGGTTCTTAGTTAACGTTGATGGTCTCCTAGATACCAATAGTTCTCCAGTTCCAATAGTTAATACTCTTGCATTGTGATAATAGTCACCTGCTCTAAGTAAACACATAAATTCTTGTTTACGCTCTTTAGAGTTTTTATCCATTGCCAAGAGTTTAGCAACTTCAATCTCATTTTGATGTACAGATTCCAAATGTCTGGTAACTTTTCCTATTATTTTGTCGCAGAAATAACATGCATGTCTCTTGTCATATGCCCTATTTCCTGATTTGGTTTTTGTTACTTTAGAAATTGTAACAGCTTTTGAACTACGATTTGATTGTTTTGTACTTTTTTTATTATGAAATGTGTGAACATCTAAACTCATATTTTTCATTGGAGTGATAGTTGATTCTGGTAAGTCGCTATCATATGTTTTTTGTTCAGATGAGCATCTATTATTAAAATTGGAGCTATCAGTATGACTAGACTCAGAGTCAGGTCTGTACTCCGATCCTGATGACTGGAAAGGTTCATCATTTTCTGAAAAATAACCAGAATTTGTTTCAGAAATTTCTTCAATTTTCTTTTTTTTCATTTTGATTATCATCCTCTCTTCATCTTTTTCACTTTGTTTAAATATCTCTATCTCTTCTTTATTAATTTTCTCCTCTTGCGACTGATCGAATATTTCTACCACAAGTTGGGATATATTTATTTTAATAGTTATATCATTAAAAACGCATTTGGTCTCATTAATGTGCGGATTCATTAGGTAATGTTCGACCCATTGTTCGTTTTTTCTATTTTGATTTTCTGCTTGATTTTTATTATCTATCTTCAATGTATTGCTTACAGATTTTGCTACTTTTTGTTTTTTCTTCTTTGGAAAAGTCACTTCTTCCCCAAGTTGTTTTAATATTTTTGACTCTTCTTGAAGACTTAAAAAATACTTAAATCTTCCCTTTTTAAAAACCTTCACATTGCAGATTACGTTTTCCTTTAATAATTTATCATCATTTCCGAAAGCATAATATGTGCCTTCTTTATCAACGCATATTCTTTCAAGCCACTTGATTTTAAATGTACTTGAATCGCTACGATTATTTTCTACACAAAAAGCAATCCAAAATGGTTCTAGAAATAAGGAAACAAATTGTGTTAATAACTAATAACATATTTTATATAAAGTAAAAAAGCCAAATTTATTTAATCCCTGAATTGCTGTTCTTTCGCTCGTTTTAATATTTTTTGAAATATATGGTTCTAGTAGAATTCCATAGGTACTAGTTACAAATTACAATTTTTTTTTGCTACTGAATTTTTTAGTCTCGATTGTAGTTTAAATTAAGCCGTAATTTTTTAAAAGCGTCATTATTTTTCTCTTTTCTCCGAGTGGGTTAATAAATTTACTATTAGATAATTTTTCAGTAGGAGAGAAAAATGAAAAAAATTGACTTCTACCTAAGAGTGACGTCAAAGGTGGCCAGAGCTTACCAAATTTTACCAATTAGACACTACGTTCATTGCGTTTATGATAAGAGTTTTTTTTAATAATAATTATAAAAAATTAAATAGCAAATAAGCACTTTCTTTTGGAATGTTATCATTTCAAGGGAATTTTCGACCTAATTAAATTAAACAGAGGTAAAGTAATTCTTTATCAGATATATTTTCGTTTGAAATAGTTTGAGGTTATGTAATAAATATTTTAATACTAATTAGTGATATTTATGCAATACATATTATAAGGATAAACTAAAAATCAATTTCATGATTTTTAAAATCTAACGGTCACATTCGGGCAAACTGAAACGAATTCTTCATGTCTTCATCGCTACTTGTACTTGTCATTTTTAAAATTCACACTGCAAATAATATACCTAAGGAAATGTCAATTTAATTTATTGAATATTCTCATTCATTTGTTTTCACAAATTGCTTCTTCTCAATTAAATTCTTTTCAAATCCAAAAACTATCATTTTAAACGCGAATGAATGTTCTAGTAGTAGAGAAAATAGTGTATAAACCACGGTACAGAACATTTTTCCCAACTTATTATTCATCAACATTCCGCAGCTCTGGATGATAATAAAGCTCGGCTGAGAAAAATATTTTCTATACCACAGCAATCACACCATATAAATAATAAATGACATTTTATATTTTCATAATAATATAAACTCAATATGGATTTTTTATCAGCCAAGCGTCTTTAGATTTAAATTTCGTAATTACAGTTGGATCGAGATGGTGATAAAGTATTAAATAAGTGATTCAAAAATCCAGATCAGCATTTGAAAAAATCAAGTTTAGGGTGGCTCTCCGAATATGAAATGTTATATTACATTTTTAATAAAACTAGGTTATACAGAGGTTAATTTAGGAACAAAAATTCCTCAGCCATTTTTTGATCATTTAAAAAAATACAAAATACAAAAACGTAGAGAAAAAGTTTAATTTTTGGTAAATCTGACAACAAAGGCAACATGTTTGAAAATAAACTATAGTGAAAACAAAATATAGGTGTTAAATTTGTTATCCTTGCGTGTTCGCTTAAGAGTCGGTTAGAAATACCGAAAAAGGTTTTTTTGTTATGATATTCACAATTTTTAAATAAATTTTTTTATACAAAAGGTGTGTTTTAAGGACTACCCGCCACCATTTAAAAAAAAAATCAATATGTTCCAGAAAAAAAATTAATTTGCATGTTACCATGGGCCGGCGTTTTAATTTAAGCTTTGTGAGTTTACTATTAGCCTAATTTAAAGAAAGTTCAAGCAGTACGTAGATACTGGATATCACTTGAATTTGCATTGAAAAAAAAATTTTTTTTTAATTAGTTTCTAGTATACATCAAAAATTAGAAAAAGTAAATAATCCTAATTTTAAACAATTTCAATTTTATTTTTGGTAAATATTTTTAATACAAATTGTAGAATTATGTATTATTTAAGAAATAAAAACAGGCGTTTAAAATAAAAATCGCGAAATCATCATTTTTAAAACCGATTTTTTTCTGTAACATGTAGAGATTATTTATTTATATTTTAATGTTTTTTTTGTAGTATTTGAAATACACTTTTGGTATAAAAATCAAAAACTTATTTCGAAAATTGTGAATTTTATATTAAAATATGTCAAAGCTTTTTTTCGGTATTTTTACTTGGCTAGTAATATATTTTAAAATGTGTTTATTGAAAGAGAAGAGATTGTTCAATCGTCGCGTCTGCCGCTGCAAAAAGCACAGAAAAATAATTATATACAAGAAGCACTGTTGTCATTTTGCTTATTCGAGACATTCCTATGCACAGCACAAATATTTACAATCTGTACATAGTTATCAATAAATTATTTACTAATTTTGTTTTGTTTTTTAATAAATAAGAGTGTAAGTAGCAATTTAGAATCATATAAAGCAAAAATGTAAGATTTTTAACTTCAATCGGACCCATTTTCGCAACAATTTTTTTAATTTAGTACCATGTATCACAAAAAATATTAGACCCTTCCTAGCATAAAATTAGTTTTTATCATTTATTAGAAGGTCTAAAAAATCAATGTATGTCTAGTTTAGAATAACTTCAGATCTTATTTTTTTCCAATTTAAAACTGTTAGTCAATTTGTCGCTTAATAATGTTCCAGTACATATAAAAGTACGTATAAAATCTTAAATCTTGGAAAGAATATTATTTTACTTTTAGAATTTCGATATTTCAGAATAATAATGTAATTCTAGATATTAATATACGTAATAGAAAATAAATTCAGACAGTCTTCAAAGTACAATATATTGCATTGTTACTTACCTTCATCACATTTAACGGCCACATAAGTTCCTTTAAACATTTTCAGAAGTACGTTATCTCTCGTGAACTTTTAGGAACTAAAAGCTCCAAAAATGATTATTTGGCTCCATATGGTTTTCAACATAGTGAGATTCATCATTGGCCTAATAAGAGAACATGATTTCCACCGTACTAATGAGGACCTCAGTCCTCAGTGCCAGCATATTCCACCTATACTTTTGGGAATGAGTGATGAATTTATAAAAGGGGGACGTTAAAAATCGTGAAAAATAATAAACTTTATTTATAAAAATAACAAATGTATTACAATAAAGTTTGTAATAGATAATAAACTCAAAATTTAAAATAAGTCAATTACTTGTTTTGAATACACAACAATTTTAATACATCAAGTAATGGATTAGTATAGAAGATCAGTGTTGGTCAAAATTAAATTTTTCCCACAATTAAAGATTATCCATTAATTAATTGTTAATTATAAGTAAAAATTTAAAAGAATAATAAGGAGAGATTTACTTAAATTTATTTTTTACTGTGTAGTATTCTATCATGAATCTGTCGTTTATTAATTTTGACAATAAATTTAAGGGTATAATATATCGTTTCGTCTAGTAATCCCTCATAAACTGTAAGTAGAAAAGGTTGTTTACCTGATGATTTATCGTTTCGTCCAGGCGGCTCGATTTTACAATTATCTTTAGTTCTAAATGTGTTTTTCAAAAAATAGGATTATTTTATTAAAAATAATTTATTTATGCTATTAAAAAGTTCAAATTTACAGCGTGTATCATACACTACTTTTCTTCATCCAGTAGAGTGTAGGTGGTGCCCTCTTTGCCTAATCTCAAAATTGATAATACGTTTATGATTTACTAAATTAAAAATATGCCGAGTTCCACAAAACTTTACCTGGTTTTTAATATTGGAGTCGAGTTCCACAAAAGGGTACAAGGGATTACCGCTATATAAAATTTAATTATTATAATGCAAGTAAAATTTTAAAAGGTACCGGTGATACTAAATGTAAACAATTTTTAAAAAAATCAAGTTTAGTCATTTCTATCAATAAATTAAATATAGGCACAATATTTACAACAGTTATCATGTTATTAGAATATTCACTAGTAATCTCCCTAGAGCTTGAATTATTACCGGAAATTTTTTTCGACTACACGATTTTTTGAAAATTATCCCGAGTCGCGAAGCGACGAGGGATAATTTTCTTAAAAAATCGTGTACGAGGAAAAGTTTCCGGTTATTAATTCAAGACCGTGGGGGATAAGAAAATTTCACACCTAAAAAATTTAAAAGTAATTAATTATTTATTTGACATTAAGATTAGAAGGAAAGACTAGTTTTGGTCTAGTTAGTCATGAGTGTTTGTTGGTATGTTAAAAGTTAAGTAGTAATTGTTTAATTTTGATTTGCACAAAAAGTAAAGAAAAAGTCTTATATGAATCAAGCCCATTACAAGTGTCATTATTTTGACACAAAATTTCCGCTTATTAATTTCGTCCAGGGTACCCTGGAGGATGAAAATTTCCGGAAATTTTTTGGGTTACCATGGTAACCAAACAAAAAAATAGACTCTGATTGGCTTAAAAATGGCGGTGTGAAATTTTCATTTAAATTTTTCGACAAAAATATTTCTTTTTGTTTAGATGTTTTATACTTTGACTTTAACGTTCCATTCAAAACTGACCTAATTTTAGCATATACTTCAATTTGAATATCCAGTAGTTTTTGATAAAAAAATAATAACATTTGGATGAGAATGAGATGAAAAAAATTCAGAATTAAATTTTGAGCGGAATGATTCTCATGCGTTTGTACTCCTGTATAATCTATCAGTCTTACAAGCTCAAATATTGGATGAAACTGAGAAATATATGTTTTATATAAATAATCGCGTAACTTTACAAATCTATTGTCATACCCTGGTACCAAATGAAATAATTCATGGTTAAAAAAAAGTTCAACTTCTGGTTTTAAGTATGGTATGCCAAATAAAGTTTTTAAATATATTCACCCTTTGGAGAGGATTCATTTTTATATTCAATGGGCAAACCGAATTTTTGAATTTTTCGAAACCAAGATTGAGATAAGTGAAACATACAAATAATTATTTTAGCACATGACCAAATGGTTGCACAAGCATGATGTATTGTTTATTCACACATCGCCACAGAATTTTGCCACTGTTAGAAATATTGTTTAAAAAATTAAAATTTTTTAAAAACCATCATTGGTTTTTTCTTTTCACTAATAATTTTTACAGCTTCCATAATATCAGATAAAAATATCAATAATACACATCTAAAGTGTATTTTCCAGCCTTATATGCAGAAATACCTAAATGTTTCTTTCCTGCCTTTTTTGTTTTTAAATGTCCAAATGAGATAAGGCGCCGCGGGGGTTACTAATCCCCGATTAAGGATTTTACCAAATGTCATGTTAATACGTTAAATAATAAAGGAATTATTGCAAAAAAACGAAAAATAAACTTTAATTTTAACACCCTGTATCTCAGTACTAGATAACATTTGACCCAAAGTTATTTAGTAAAATATTAATATTTGGAGGTCCTGAACCTATGATTAAAATATTGACCATTCCTTATGAAACAGCCTGTATAATATTCATTTAAAAATATTATAATACATATGGAAACGATAATGTACCTGAAAGACGGCTGGACGAAACCACACATTTTCAAGATTTTAAATTTTGCCCATTAGACGAAACGATATACCTTAATTACCTATTAAGCGGTTTATAGACGAAACGACAATCACCCAAATTTAATCCAAGACCCCAAAAACCAGCACATACCAATCTGATCGTAAGAGTTAAATTATAATACAGTATGTCACTTTTCTCGCTCTTTTTACTTTTTCATTATTATCAAAAAGATGTGCGTTGTGCATACGTCAAATAACCAATTTTTTTTCACTTCAGTATTTACCCTTATTTACATTTACTTACACATTTATTTTTATTCACACCTTATTTGCGCGGAAAAAGAAGCAACATGTTCAAAACTCAAAATATTGTACAGAAGTACCTACTTTTCAACTAAATAAAATGGATGTAATGAGGTATTCAAAGTTTAAGTGTAATAGTGTAAAAGTATATAATATATTTTTTAAAGTATGTTAAGAGCATTCTTAAGTAATTTTTAATTGGTTACTAAAAATAAAAAAAAACAGTTAAAAAATGTATTTAGAAGATAGATGTATTTAAACCTTATTTTAAATAATGTCAAATACCACATCGCCTATACTCCGATACTTAAATATATTTTTTTCCTATTCTGGGCGCATAAGTCCGATCGTAGTATAAGACAACAAACACACTCATCACGGATTTCAAAATTACTTCCAAATGAATAAAGCTAATCATGTGTCCTTGACTTTAAAAATAGAATGACAGCATAAGTTGGTGTAACAAGAAAGTGCCAAACATACGAAGTAACTGTAGCATTCACCGCTGAGGGCGCCATTATCCAGGTCCACATTATTCTGCGTGTTGTATGTTTTCCGCACACACGACTCGGGAGTGGACAAGGGGGTCCCACAAACTTTTTTTTTAAAAGTAGGTACCATTCGAATCAGGAGATCACGTAGATGACGAAAAACATGGTTTTAACTTGTGTGGACGCGAGTTCGGCCACATAATTTCGACAGACCCCAGTAGTCGGTAAATTTTCAGACGAAAGGCCACACTATTATAGCCATACAAACACACACACACACACACAGACATCATCGCGAAAATATTAGAATCGTATTCTAGGGACCCTAAAACGTGTTTATTCATTGAAAACTCACTACCCAATTTTTAGCATGATTCCTATACCTCTCTTATCTGAAGGGCGAGAGGTAAAAATCTGATGTGGCCAGCACATGACCTCTCGCCATTTTTGAATCAAAAATTTACAGGTTGACACAAAAAAGTATGAAAAAAAATTATTTTTTTGTAAATCTGGCAACAATGGCAAAAGTTTCGAAAATTTTAATGAGATGAAAATAAACTATAGGGTATACAAAATATATGTGTAAAACTTTATTGCCGTTTTGTATAATAATGGCGTCATTACCCATAGCAACCGCCACTTCCGGTTGTGCGATTGGCACCAAAATCTAATCAGATCTAATCTAGGGTATCAGAATCCTGTATGCAAAATTTCAAATTTTTTTATTCAGTAGTTTTTGAGTTATCGTTACTACAACATCCATCCAAACACACACACACTAACACACACACAGACATCATCGCGAAAATATTAAAATCGTATTCTAGGGACCCTAAAACGTGTTTATTCATTGAAAACTCACTACCCAATTTTTAGCATGATTCCTACACCTCTCTTATCTGAAGGGCGAGAGGTAAAAAGTAGTGCATTTTTTGAACATAATATTCCTAACAAATATAATTACAGGGAATATAATTTATAATTTAATCTATTACATAAATATTTATTATTCTGAAAAAAGGCAGGAAAACTGTTGAAATTTTTGAATATCTATATACTTTATTCTAACTTAATATTGTATCAATATATTGACGGATTATTGATAAAATTTGTGCAGATTTAGTGAGTTTTTTTTTCGCCTTGGATTTACTATATGCTTTGATCAAAACATGTTTGTGAAACTATGAATCAAAATATTTTTATTTTGATTGTATTTTGAGTATATTTTGTCTACATTGATCAGTAAGTTCCAAAAATATTTTTATTGTCGTTTAAAAAATTCGGAATTTTTAGTTTTATGTATGTTAAAATGTAGATCATGGATAGACTTTTAATCGGAAAATTAAGTACTAGAATACAAAAAATTCAGACAATTTGACGTGGCTTTCGTTCGCATCAAAAAAGTGCTAGTCTCTTTCTGAATATTTTTTGTTTGTCACAGACAATTTTCCTGAACATAAGTTTTTTGTGCGTATTTTGAATTATAATAAAATAATCATTTATCAAATATATTAAATCTTACCTAATTTTATCATCCGAAATATTACTTCTTGTAATATTCGAATAGCAACACCAGATTGGTAATATACTGTACGCTTTTAAAATACTTTTGTTGACATTTAAAGTAACAATATCATTTGTTTTTTTAATATACGTAAGAAGATCAAATTTCGAGCATTTGTAGGGTTTTTCTTCTTTAATAAAATCAATGATCTCAACGTTGAAAGGATCTTCGTCTGGTATTCGACATTTCGAAGTATTTATCAAATACATCACGTTAGGAATATTGTCCAAAATTATCTGATCTAAAAATAATAAATTAGATTCAGATACAATCAATTTGTTATATATGTTTTAATTTTATGTTAACTGGGGAAGTGGTGATGTTTTTTAATTATTTTGGTGTTAATATCTAACCTTGCATTATAAAATTAACCGTTTTCATTTCTAAAGTATATGTAAATATTAATACCGCAGCTCCAACAATCACCATTAAATATCTTATCCAAGTGAATGACAATAATTGTAATGGAACCTAAAAATACTATAATAAAAATTCTATTTTTAAATAAGTTCAGGTGTAACACTTTTCACTAATATTTACCTATTTAGTACACTTAAAATTTTATTAGTACTTTTTCAAAAACAAAAAAAGTAATTTTCTAAACTTTCGTACTATAGTTTGTACATCCAACAAACAGAGTAATCACGTGAACACCGGCTGTTTTTAAAGAATACACCCGATGTCTAGTTACTCCAAAAGTTATAACCCGAATAAAGAAATATTATCCGAAACCAGTGGCGTTGCACAAAATCAATTAAAAAATTGAAATATAAAATTTAAATTAAATTTAATCTTTTTAAATCTCTATTAATAAAATAAACCAATTATGAAGTAAAAAAAAATAAACTACTTTAAGCTTGGGATTTTCTGGATATTTAAAAATAAATAGAAATAAACTAATAATGAAATAAAACTCTAAGTCATGTAGCACATAAATTATTATTGTAAAAATTAGGGGACGGCGACTAGTTTCGGCTTAAAAGCCATCTTCAGGCCTAAAAGAAATACATTGCGATGATGTGGGTTATAATAAAAAAATCGTAATATTATTGTAACCCAAATCATCACAATGTGCTGCACTAAGTCATAAAAAAGTTTCTTGACATCAGCAATTTTAAAAGTAGTGAAAACGTTAATAACGATTAAATTAACCGTCAACAAATATCTTAAAAATGATATCAATAAACAACGCAGAAAAAGTACAATACAAAATAAAACACATAATAGAATACAAAATACAACACAAAATACAATACAGAATACAATCTCTTAACAATTCCTTAACGCACGCCACAGATTTCAACGAACAGTAAAAAATAATTGTTAAAAATACCCCGGTCAAGTCAAACTTCCCTGAATCTAAACCAAAAATAATTTAGATTTCTAGGACTGCACACACATACCTCCAAAGCTCTAAATAATACCATCAAGCATCAAATTTAAAAATTCTCTCTCTTAACAAATTTTTGAATTATTTTCATCTTTAAATGTCCTAACTCTTTATAGTAAAAAAAAAAATTATCTATCAACAAAATTAAAGTACACATTTTTTTTTAAACAAACTTGGTTAGATCTATGGCCAAATCTCAAAAATAAATAGAAAAGGGAAAAAATTACTAATACCTGATATAACTTAGTGAAAAACCAATATTTCCCCATTGTATTTGAAGACAATTAATATTTCTGTGACATCAATTTTAAACTGTCAGTTTGATTAAACAAATTAACTTTTTTAATAGTCCAAGATCCGAACTAGAAACGACCTCCATACTTATCTGTCTAATGGATGAAATTTAATATATTAGAAAATACATATATCTCGAGTGGGTTGTTAAAAAAATTCCTGGCCAGACTATGATTAATTAAAAATTGAAAAATGACTTTTTATTAAAAACAGGGTGTCCCAAATAAGAGTGATCGATTTTAAATGTAAATGTGCAATGTATTAATTGCTCTAAATAAATCAGGTTATCACTAATTGTTTTCGTTTACCCAATACTTTTTTATAAAGTATATTTACATTTTATTACGTCAATACAGGGTGATCTACTATTTTTTTTTTCAAAATAAATGGAAAAAAATATGTATTATTTTAAATGGAACAACTCTTTGTACAATTTATTAATACAGGTTTATTATCCTCTTTTAAGAAATGTATAGTTTGATATCTTCTGTTTTGCAAAGATATTCGAGATTTTAAGAACCACCGCATTTTTTCTTGCGGAAAACCTAACAGTAAATAAAAATTAAAAATCTGATAAATAATTTATTCAGTAACTAAACATCACAAACATTTAATAAAACTAATAATGTAATTAATAGTAATAAATAATGTAAAAGTTACAAAAATGATGTATGTGCCTACTCTCTTTTTTGTATTTTTTGCCATTTTTTTTGCAATTTGTGCCACTTCATTTCGAGTTTTGCGATTTTTGACATTTTGTAAGATTTTTTTGTGATTTTTGCAACATTATTTGCCATTTTTTGTGTTTTCGATTTTTCAATTTTTCCCAATGTTTCATGATTTTTTCTTTCAATTTTTTTTGATTCTTTCCATTTGTTCGGTTTCTTTTTTTTTTTTTTTTTTTTTTTTTTTTTTTTTTTTTTTTTTTTTTTTTTTTTTTTTTCAATTTTTGACGTTTTATTCGTTGTTTCTGTATATTTTAATTTTTTCTGATTGTTTTTTGTTTCCTAATTATTTTCGATCTATTGCAATTTATGCAATTTTTGACATTTTGTAAGATTTTTTTGTGATTTTTTTGCAATTTCTTTGCCATTTTTTGTGTTTGTGTTTTTATTTTTTTTGCATTATTTATTGCCATTTTTTTTGTTTTCGATTTTTCTCAATGTTTCATGATGTTTACTTTCAATTTTTTTCTGATACTATCCGTTTTTTTCGGTTTTTTTTGCGTTTTTTTTGCAATTTTTTGCGATTTTTTCATTATGTCTGTATATTTTAATTATTTCCGCTTTGTTTTTTGTTTCCCAATTATTTTCGATTTTTTGCAATTTTTAACATTTTGTAAGATTTCCAAAAAAAACTTCTAATTCCCGAATCTCTAGCTCTAATATTTATAACTTTAATTTGTTGCTGAAAATAATGTTTCGCGCGACCATTTCGGGATGAGTACGCCGCCTCTATAGTGACTACCACATCTAAAATAATTTTTTTGAAGCACTAAATATTGATTTAAAAATTTGAAAAAATTATGGTGTCATTTCAACACTTGAAGAAAGAAAGTCACGTTGGAAAAAAATTTTAAATGCATTTTTCAAAAAGCTAGTCTATTGTTAATTTTTTTTTTCATACCTCTGTCTTCATTGAAAGCTGTATAATTATTTAAATAATCACCCTAAAAAATTGTTCGCCTCTTTGAGTATTTTCCATGAATGTACTCAATAAGATGACGCTATAAAATTATTTAAAATTCCTTTATATTGCTTATAACGAGTTTTCTAAGTTAACAAAAAATGAAAAATCGTAAAATTGTTGTTAAATTTTTTTTTTCTTATGTACTTTGATACAGCTGTTTTTATATTAGAAATAAGGATTATATTATTCTGGGTAAGATTTTTTAACGCTATTTTATAAATTATTTATAAATTATTTATAAACAAATAGTTTACTTTAATATTTAAAAAAAATACCATTCTATTGTTTAGGGTCAATGATTTTTTTAAAAAAAAATTTTTCTTAAAATTCTTTTCTTATTGTTTATAATCGTTTTTTTCCAATTTGCATTATTTAAATAATTAGTTAAGAAATAATTTTATTTTTAAAAATCATTATTGACGGCTCATAATACAATTGACAAAATTTTTTTTTTCATTAATAATTTCATTGTTTATATAATTAACAATTTGTTATAAACAATGTTTGACTGTCACAATAATTTTTTTCTAACATTACTAAAAATTACAAAAACAACCATATGCAACAATGTGGCGAAAAAAAATTGTTTTTTTTAATCCAATAAACAAAACAGAAAAATTTTTTTTTTCAACTTTGTTGCATATGGTTGTTTTTGTATTTTTTAGTAGTAGGTATTATAAATAAATTATTGTGACACTCAAATATTGATTATATCAAATTGTGAACTAAATAAACAATGAAATTATTAATGAAACAAAATTTTTTTTTAATTGTATGATGAGCCATCAATAACGATTTTTAAAGACAAAATTATTTCTTAACTAATTATTTTAATTATGCAAATATGAAAAAACCGATTATAAACAATAAGAAAATTGTTTTTTTAGAAAAATTTTTTTTTTAAATCATCATTGGCCCTAAACAATAGAATGGTAATTTTTTTTTCAAAAATATTAAAGTAAACTATTTGTTTATAAACAATTATCTAGCTTTCAATGATGACAGAGGTATGAAAAAAATAGTTAATTAACAATGGGCTAGCTTAGAAAATATTTTTTTTTAATTTTTAAATCAATATTTAGAGCTTTAAAAAAATTATTTTAGATGTGGTAGTCACTATAGAGGCGGCGTACTCATCCCGAAACGGTCGCGCGGAACCCTATTTTCAGCAACAAATTACAGTTATAAATATTAGAGCTAGAGATTCGGGAATTAGAAGTTTTTTTTTGGAAATTTCCTTCTCTTTAAGTATCTTTTTTGGAATTCCCTCTACCTTGTATAGTTTTTAAGTTATCATCAAAAACTAAAAAGGCTTTTTTTCTCTTTCGTTTTTTGTTAATAACAATTACAATTTGTATTTGCAGAAAAAAATCGATATGACGCATTTCTCAGAATTGCAATCTGCGTCGAATAAGCCATCGCTCATATTTTTCCTACCCTTCTAACTATTTTTCGCAGAAAACTCACTTCTCGACCAGACTATAAATATTATGGAACTTTGGTCGAAATTTTAAAATTTAGCAATAACCGTTAATTTCATTAATTTTTAACTAAATAAGGATCAGTTAGATGTGTCTTTATGTCTGTAGGCGCTCGGTCCATAGCAACATTCGACGCCAAAAGGTTTTTGTTTACAAAAACCTATGAACACAGAAGGACGATCGATCCTTTTAAATTTCGGTATAAAAAATCTATCGTTCTTGGTGATTCGTGTAGTGCCCAACGGCATTAGATTATATCGTTATTTATCGGTTGTTAAATGGTCCATAATATTTAAAATCATGTTAGAAAGAGAAACAAAATATATTTAAAGCGACAAATTTTTTGTTAGTTTTTTGAAAGATATTTAATATAATGTCATTAGTACTGTAAAGTTAGCCATGTTTTAGGGTATATTGTAGTCTTATCCATATATCCTAATTATTCCGCATTCATAATTTATATTTTAGGAGACCGACTACTGATAGTCGGGGTAAGAGGTGGGTTCTCCTTTTCCCTTTGCCTCCCCCTTTCCTTTTCCTATTTTCTCAAATATCACATGCGTAATACTGCATAATAAAACATTGAATTCGAGGTTGTATGATAAATTATCAATGGACTTATCCAGTAGGAACGAATTTATTGGTTTTATATTAATGAATGAATAGCTTAAAGAACTCAGTTGCTTATGTTGATTTTCATTGTTCTTATAATATTCATTAATTAATAAAAATCAGTAAAAAGTAATCAATATATTTTGAAAATCGCGCTGCTCTTTGACCAATAATTAACGTTTTACTTTCTACAGCATTGCCAAGATTCTAGTTTTGTTCGTTTGTAGAAAAATTTGACGTACTTCTTTCCTTCTTTTAATCATATAACAAATGAGAACGAGAGTTGCCAGTTTTATCGATATGACAACATAGCCAAATATAATCTGCTTCAATTGGACCACGTCACAAGCCACTATAGCCCCGATATTCAAATTTTAAGAATTAATTACAACCGCAGGATCGGTCTCAGAAGGGCTGGACCCGGTGCAATGTGTTATGGTATGTATGAGTCCATCGGCATAATATTTGATACTCATTAAAGACTTACCTGTAAAATTAGGATTGAGAAGCCATTCCAGGTATTTTCTTGCTTGATTAGATTTTTCAGTTAATTCAGTGTAAGAAAACATTTTATCAGACAGTAAAATCGCACTGTAAAAACGTTTTACAATTAACAATCTCACAAGGTATGATAAATTATTATGACTGAAAATCAAGCAGATAATCATAAATTTTTATTATTCTAGCTGTCATGTATTATTTGTTTGGATGTCACTGATTAACCTGACACTAATCTAAGAATCAGATTTTTTGATATTTATTTACATGTTTTATACTTACTTTGTTCATCACAACACGTTTTACTGAATTTTTTTCTTTCAAAAATATAATCACATTTTTTATTTATACCTATGCTTATAAATTTTAATGAGATTTTTTTATAAAGAATTTTTATTTTTTATACACAACTTACATACTTCTTACAATTGTCTAGCATGATTTTATGTAACCATCAGATGGCGTTTTCGTCACGCTCCCTGCCAATAATAAATAAGAAATAATAAGAAAGTATTATATTGGCCACAACTCATATTTTTCTCTATTTTTCCTATTCACATTTTTCATTAATTTTCGTATTTTTATATATTTTCCCAAATTTTTCCTGTTTTTCATATTCTTTTCTATTTTCCCTATTTTGCAATATTTTACTCTGCTTTTTCCTCATTTTTTCCTGCTTTTACCTATTTTTAACTATTTTCCAATTTTTCCAAGTAGTTGACTATTTTTTTTTCCAATTTTTCCCTATTTAGCCATATTTATTCTATTTCTTTCTATTTATTTATTTGTTCCATTATTTTTCCTATTTTCCTTATTTTCCCTATTTGTAATTATTTTTCTATATTTTCCTCATTGAAACCCATTTTTCCTATTTTCCCCTACTTTTTCCATATTTTTAACTGTTTTCCCTATTTTCCTCATTTTTCCATGTTTCCCTATTTTAATCCATTTTCCCTATTTTTACTACTTTTCCTATTTCTTCATATTTTTCCTGTTTTTAGATATTATTTTCTATTTTTCCTGTTTTCCTTATTTTCCCCTATTTTTCCTTACTTTTCACTAATTTCTCATTTTTCCAAAAATATCCCTATTTTTCCACAATTTTCCAAGTATTTCCCTATTTTTTCCAATTTTTTCCAAATTTCCCCATTTATTTTTCTCGAATTTCCGTATTTTCTCTATTTTATCCTATTTTTTCCTGTTTTTCCAATTTTACCCGATTCTTCACTGTTTTTCCTAATTTCCTTATTTTCCTATTTTTCCCTAATCACGATTAATATATTATGCTAGATTAGGTTACCTGGGACAAAAACGTAAAGAATGGATTAATTAAGCTAGTTAGTGGAAAACATCAAAAAAGAAAGAAAAATCACGTAATGAAAGGCATAATTAAGCTTTTCGGTCGATAATGAAAGTTCGTCTTTGTGACACCATTGTTTATTAAATTTTGTCTGTGTATAAACAATATTGTAGCGTACTTTTCCATCTAAAGAAATACAAATTTTAAGAAGAAGTCGTAGATAAAATTTTGTATGCTACACGTGAGTGAACAAATTTTTGCGCATACAACTAGTGTGCAAAAACATTATTTCACATACTTGTATCATAATTATAAATTATAAAACAAACCCTATGAATCAATTTAATGATCAACTACAGATATACAGGGTGTCCCAAATAAGAGTGATCGATTTTAAATGTAAATGCACAGTATATTAATTGCTCTAAATAAATCGGGTTTTCACTAATTGTTTTCGTTTACCCAAAAGTTTTTTATGAAGTTTGTTAACATTTTATCCCATCAATACAGGGTGATCTACTAATGTTGGTCATTTAAAAGAGCGATTCATCTTCTTTTAAAAAATATATAGTGTGATATCTTTTGCTTTCCTGTCAACAAAGATATTCGAGATTTCAAGAAATACTGCATTTTTCCTTATGTGAAAAGGACATTAAATAAAAATTAACAAATTTGATAAAAATATTATTCAGCAACAAAACAAAAGAAAATAACTAAAAAATAACATTAGGGATATTATCGAAAACATTCCGACAGACATATTAGAAAAATCGTTTGAAAATTTAAAATGTCGCTTGCATTTGTGCATTTATTGTAACTTTTACATTCTTTAATACTATTAATTGCATTATTAGTTTTATTAAATGTTTGTGATGTTTTGTTGCTGAATCAATTATTTGTCAGATTTCTTATTTTTTTTACTATTATTTTTTCCATAAATGCGGTGGTTCTTGAAATCTCGAATATCTTTGTTGTTAGGAAAACAAAAGATATCAAACGTTACATTTTTTAAAAGAAGAATCGCTCTTTTAAAGGCCATCAAATATACAGGGTGTTCCATTTAAAATAATACATATTTTTTCCATTTATTCTGACTAACATTAAATAAATAAATGTTAACAAACTTCATAAAAACTATTAGGAAAACGAAAACAATTAGTGAAAATCCAAATTCTTTAGGGCAATTAATTAGCTGTGCATTTAAATTAAAAATCGATCGCTCTTATTTGGACACCCTGTATATTATATAATATAATTTTGGTGCTCTTAATAGATTTGACCTTTGTAATTAGAAACTGGCCATTGAAATTTAATTTGATGAATAGTTTTATATAGTGCAATTGATATTCAAATACCTCCAATGGGAATTGATAAAAGGGGTCACGAGGAACATGTGAGAAAAACGGCGCTCTGGGTGTTGGTCTAATTTATTTGGGGGCTGGTTAAAGGGAGTGAAATTTTTTTTGCGATTTTTCACGATTTGCAGTAAAACTTGATGTTATATAAAAAAACATTCAACAGAAAAGTTGTAGCTTATAAAAAAAAACTACAACTTTTATGGATGTCACTTTTATCCTAACCTCAAAATTTTAGAGAAAAATGAGGTAATTCGTATTTAATTTTTTTCATTTTTCACTTCCACAAAAATCTTTCAATTTTATTGAACCCTTCTGAAAGTATTCACTTTTATGTTTTAAATAACAAAAAGAATTTTGAGATGAATTATTTAAAATTTTTTTTGAGATATTAATTTTTTTTTCGGTCAAAAACATTTTTTTTCGAGTTAAAAATCGAATGGCGAAATTTCATCAAAGAGAGTTCATTGGGTAAGATTTTTTTTTAATTTTTAGGTGTACTTTTTGATACAATGATAAACTACAACATGTTCAAAAATTGAAAAATCTGAAAACATGACACTTTAAAAATGAATTTTTAAATAATTGTTGATAATTGTTAAAATGTTTAGAAAATTGAAAAACTGATTAAACCATTGAATTGTACGAAAATAGTTATTTATGCAACAAGTGTGTAAAGTGATACTTTTTTCACGAATGTGAATGTTCACATGAGTGAAAAAAGTCACTTTACACACTAATTGCATACAATATTTTTTCTACTATCATAATTTTTATGTACAAAAATAGATTTCGCATGCAAGAGATTAACAAGTTATTTTCCAAAATATTGAAGTTAACCAGTTGATTTCTCTCACATAGAACCTTGGCAAGATAAGAAACATAAGAATATTGCAAAAAATGTGTTGAACATGTCAAAAAGTGATTTTGAAAATTTTATTTTACTTTACGCACTAGTGAAAAAAAGTAAAACTTTACGCACTCCTTAGCGTAAAATAAGTACTTTAAGCACGGTAGTAGAAAAAAAATTTTTTTTGAGATATTTATTTTTTTTTCGCAAAAACACTTTTTTTCGAGTTAAAAATCGACGCATTTTTTTAATTTTTAGGTGTACTTTTTGATACAATGATAAATAACTACAGTTTCCCTTTAACAAAATGCTCAAAAATTGAAAAAAAACTGAAAACATGACAGTTTTAAAAATGAATTTTTAAATAATTGTTGATAATTGTTAAAATGTTTTGAAAAACTGATTACACCATTGAATTGTACGAAAAAAAAATATAAAATAAATTATATTTTATTGTTTGATCCCAAATTTGAGGCTTGTACTGTATTGTTATAAACATTCAACTCTGGAATGTTTCAAGCTTACAGATTATGAAAAAATCTTCAAATCTTGAAGAATTCACTTTTTAACGTAATCTTAAAATTTCCGAGAAAATGCGAAGAAAATTTTATTCTTTTTTTTAATGTTTAACTTTAAATTTTTACAAAAATAATGTAATTTTGGCGAAAATTGATGAAAATATACGTTTCTGTCCTGAAATAATCAAAATTTATTATATAAAAAAGTTTTGTAAATTTAAAAAATTTATTTATTATGATTCGAAAACTGTTTTGCTAAGAAAAATTCTACCGTGAAAAATTATCGTAGGGATTCTTGCAATTTCAGAAAGTTTAAGGTTAAATAATAAACATTTAATAACATTTTCAATAATAAAACAAACTTAAATTATCTTTGCAACAATGAATATTTCTGTAATTTTTCATAATTTAAACAAAACAAATTGAACGAATTATTATTTAAGACATAAAAGTGAATACTTTCAAAAAGGTTCATTAATACAGAATAATTCTTGCGGAAGTGAAAATGAAAAAAAAAAACTTCGAATTACCTCATTTTTCTCGGAAATTTTGAGGTTAGGGGCCAAAGTTTTTTTATAAGCTACAACTTTGCTGTTGCAATATTATTTGATACAACGTCAAGTTTCACTGGAAATCGTGAAAGTCGCAAAAAACAAATTTCACCCCCTTTAACCACCCCCCCCCCAAAAATGAGACCAACCCTCAGGGGCCGTTTTTATTTTGCATGTTCCTTATGACCTCCTATCATTTCCCACAATAGGTTTTTGGATATCAATTTATCCCGTCTGTACTATGTTTAGTCACAAAGTGCTTTTTGGGCCAAACTTTTTTCTTCGCCTCCCAAAAATATGAACGAGGTGTCATTCGATTCGGAATAGCGTGTAGATAATTTTTGAAAACATTCAAGACCTACTTGCAAAAATTACAAAAGTTATAAACAATTAAATGAAAAATAAAAATGTGGTTTGGTTTTTTGCAAAATATTTTAAAAACTATTTAGCATTTTTCAAATTTGAAAAAAGATTCAAAAAGAGGAGGAAATTTACCAAAAAAAACTATACCTCCCGGACCTGTAGAACCAATATTTACAATTTTCCCAGAGTGTTGAAAATACAGCCGAAAACAGGGACTTCGGCTTGCGTAAGCGCTGTCCGCTTTGGACCTTTAATGAATAAATATTATTTAAACTTATTAAATATGGAAATTAAAAATTGAAAAAATTCAGGCATGTACTGGATAGATTTATGAACAATAAACCGCCTTCAAAAAATTTTTATCGCGATTTTTCTATAAATTGTGCATTAGTTAATAGAATTTTTTCCTACTTGAAGATGAACATTGTAAGTGCGATAATTGTTGAATCTGAAATTTTTTCCTTATTTGGACCTATTTTTAAAAGGTCTCAGAAGGGATTCCCGTTGGAAAAATTAAAAAATTGTTATTTTTCACTTTGTTATTAACAATTTACTTAGGTTAAAAATTGAAAAGCTTGATCAATCATTAAAAAAAATAATTTTTTTCATATTACTATTGGTCCGTTTTTTATGATCAGAAATCACAAGTGCGGAAAGTTGTACTTTTCCGCACGCAATTGCAGTTGCCCGAACGACGCGAAGCGGAGTTCGGGCATGCAATTAAGTGGGGAAAAGATACTTTACGCAAGTGTTAGGAACAATATTTTTTCTACAAGCGCCTAGAATTAAAAAAAAATTTTGGCAAAAATATTTTTTTGTCATTAAACAAAAATTTTCTTAGTGCTTCTTAATAAATAAAACATTAGGATGAAAGTAAACATAGTAACGAAGCAAGAATTAATTTTTTAATCATTTTAGCATTTATAAAATCAGTGCGAAAAGTAACTTTTCCGCTCTAGTTCGGAAAAGTACAACTTTCCGCACTCAAATGCGTGCGGAAAAGTATACTTTTCCGCACGCTTGTAGAAAAAACTTATTTTCTATTGTTTACAAAATTGTTATAAACAAATGCGTTGTTTATAAAATAATTTAAAATTTCTTTCTTGGAAACATAATCCTTGATGCAAATTATGATTTTAAAAAAAATCGTTCCTTAAAAATTTTTTTTATTAGTTAAAAACGTATTTGTTTATTAACAATTTTTTTCCATCACGGTGAAAAAAAATATATAGATAAAAATTTAATTGTTTATAATAAATTATTTATTAAATAAACAATGATAATTTAAATAAAAACAAAATTTTCTTTTAGTTATCAAAGAGCAAGTTAAATTATGATTAAAAAAAATATTTCTTTAATAATACTTACAGGTGTTAAAAAAATTGTTAATTACCAAATACGTTTTTAAGCATTAAAAAAAAAATTTAAGAAACGATTTTTTTGTAAAAAATCTTAATTTGCATCAAACAATAATTTTTAAGGTACGAAAATTGTTAATAACGCAGTGAAAAATAACAATTTTTTAATTTTTCCAGCAGGAATCTTTTCTGAGACCTTTCAAAAATAGGTCCAAATAAGAAAAAAAAATCAGATTTGTTATTTAACAATTATGGCACTTAAATGTTCATGTTTAAGTAAGAAAAAATTGTTAATTAACTAATGCATAATTTATAGAAAAATGGTGATAAAAATGTTGTGACTGCGGATTATTGTTTATAAATCTATCCAGTAGATGCCTGAATTTTTTCAATTTTTAATTTTTATATTTAATAAGTTTAAATAATATTTTTTCATTAAAGGTCCAAAGTGGACAGCGCTTACGCAAGCCGAAGACCCCGTTTTCGGCTGTATTTTCAACACTCTGGGAAAATTATAAATATTGGTCCTACAGGTCCGGGAGGTAAAGTTTTTTATTTGTAAATTTCCTCCTCTTTTTGAATCTTTTTTCAAATTTCAAAAATGCTAAATAGTTTTTGAGATATTTGCAAAAAACCAAACCCCATTTTTATTTTTCACTTAATTGTTTATAACTTTTGCAATTTTTGCAAGCAGGTCTTGATTTTTTTCAAAAATCATCTACACGCTATTCCGAATCGAATGACCTCATATTTTTCGTAGGCGGAGAAAAAGTTTGGACCAAAAAGCACTTGTTGACTAATTGTGAATTTTAAAAATACTGTCTCAAACCATTTTTTTTATAGTTTTTTACCTATTTTCCCCTGCTTTTTCCTACATTTTCCCTATTTTTAACTTTTTCCCATTTTCACTATTTTTTCCCATTTGACCCTAATTTTCTTTTTTCCTATTTCTTTATATTTTTCATGTTTATCATTATATTTTCCTATTTTTCACTATTTTGCCCTATTTTTTCCTGTTTTTCCCAAGTTTTCACTATATTTCCATATTTTTTTCAATTTTATCCCTGTTTTTCGTAATTGTACCCATTTTTCCTATTTTTCAATTTTTCATGTTTCCCTCATTTTTCGTTATATTTTTCCCATTTCCCCTATTTTTTCATATTTTTCTTGTTTTTTTTTTCCTATTTTTCCTAATTCTTTCTGTTTTTTCCTGTTCTATTATTTTTTCCTATTTTCCTTATTTTCCCCATTTGTATTTATTTTTCCACATTTTCCTCATTGTAACTCTTATTTCCCTACTTTTCCCATATTTTTAACTATTTTCCCCATTTTCCCCATTTTTCCCTGTTTCCTTGTTTTCCCCATTTTTCCTATTTTTCATTATTTTTTACTCATGACCCCCTTTATTATTTCCCACAGCAGATGTTTGAATATCAATCATCTCGCCTGCACTATATAGTGAATTTTAAAAATTCTGTCCCAAACCTCGTGCAACAAGCGCTGAACGCCGTTTTTACCATTTTTTTTATCAATTTTTTATTAGTTTAAAACTTTTTTTCCCACTTTTTGTTCCCACTTTTTTTCTGAACCTTTTTACCCATTTATTTTTATCACACTTTTTTCCCCACTCTCTTTTTTCCCCACTCTCTTTTTTCCCACTCTTTTTTCCCCACTATTTTCAACTACTTTTAACTGTTGTCTTTCTTTCAAACTTTTTCTGACTTCTCCTCTACTTTAATTATTAATTTTTTCGTTTTTTTCTGACTTCTTTCCCGCTTTTTCCCCGTTCTTTTTTACTAATTTCTTTGTTTGAAACATTTTTTCCAACTATTTTGTTCATACTTCTTTTTCCCACATTTTTCCCATATTAATTTCCAATTTATTATTTTAATTTCACTTATTGATATTTTTAATTATTAATGTTGATTGAAGTCGATAACGAGCATGGCATCACGAAGGACAATATTGACGTAATATACTTTGGCTAAAAAATTTTAATAATTAAGAGGCCAGCACACCACGTGACTTTTGTGGTTGCCGGTTAGAGAATTACATAAGGAAAATAAGCTTGTATTCTAATAAATTGGGTTGTAAAACTAATTTTTTTAGTATTTTCCGGTTAATGTTAATTAATCTTACCCTCTAATTATTCGTTTTTGGACGAGAACTCGCCTAATATAGCAACTAAAAATATGCGGGTTTTTTCATGATATTTAAAATATTTATTAGAAGAGCGCGTCTGTGCTACTTTTTTCAAATGTATCTACAGAAAAAAGTTGATAGTCGTATCAAAAATTATTTAAAAAAAGTGCCACAAACGCGCTCTAAAGAATTAACTATAGATTGGTGAAAATCGCAGCTTCCTATCTTTAATAGTAACGGAGCGCCCGTCCAAAAACGATTTTAAGCAAGACTACATATGGTATTAGCGCCTCTAAATAAATTCTGTTACTAAATATATCTTATACATTTTAATATACGAAAAACAGAAAAAATGAGTAGTAAATAATTGGGATTTGTCTATGAGATTATCAGAGCTGAAATTTGTAAGGAAATAGTTACAGAATTATTGAAAGAAATAAAACTTATAAACAAAGTAAGGATATTTTCTATAAGAAACAAACAGAAGATTTTTTAAATGAGATAAAATTAAATTCAAGAAATAATACTAAAATTATGTAACACATAAACCAGACAGAAAAGATAGAAGCATTAGAAAAGATAAAAAAATAAAAGATGTGAAATAGGTACACAAGTTTAATAATAGAATCACACACGGCCAAATAACAATCCAGGAATCATTAAATTATAATTTAAATGTATTTATTTAATATATAATTTTTTATTATTATTTTAGAATCATTTGAGATTTTTTTGTGGACATGTTTCATTTAAATATATAATTACTATTAAAAATTGTAGGCATATATCAGTATTTATATTTATTTCATAGTAATTAAGCATTGAAAATATTATTACACCAACAACAATATATTAAATTTTTATAGCTCAAACATTAACAACAAAATAATGATAACAACCCGATTAAAAAAATTATAATAATTATAATAAAAGGAACTTACAATTTGCCAAGTATTTTTAGCATATACCATATTCTTCTTTTTCTAATATCACATAGTTCCATCCCAATAATAATAATAACAAATGTATTAAATCTCTTCGGCTAGAATTTTTCATACTACATTAATCATACCGGGCACTAAAAATTTGCTTCCGACCGATTGATCGGAAAACTGGGTCAAATTCACAACTGCACAACTCCAACTCCAACTTCAACTGCATGCAGGATATGCAATGTGAAAACTGCGAGCAGGATGTGCAACGTGAAAACTGCAAGCAGGATATGCAACCAGTGTGGTTATGGGAGGAACTTACGACTGTGCTGAAGTTGGTCCTATGATGTTTTTCGACTCGTCGCTAAAAAAGTGACATCGTTTATGACGTCATTAAATAGTAGATACCATTTGGCTGTATCGACTTGCATTGTGTATTTTGTCCACAGATGTCGCGACTTCAATCGCGCCTAATTTCAAACATTTCTGAGATTTTTTAAAGAATGAATAATTTTCTGACCATACTAGGATCAAGAAATATATTTAATAAAAAACAAAACTTCATAGAACTAAATAGGGCTCGTTTTTGTCTATTTAGCACAATCATGCTACATTTGACAACACTGTGTGCAACGCGAATATTACAACCCCAGACAGTTTTGTAACTGCGCCATGGACTAAAATAATCAGAGTTAAAGTAGCAGGTGAAATTATCGAACCTTCAGTGTCGTTAAACAGGGACGGATTTTTAAATGTTAATAATTTTAAAAACTTTATTTTATATTTATTTTTTAAATTCAATGATAATTAAAAAATAAGAATTTTAGAACAGCAACAAATCAAAATGAATATACCGTATTTCGAAAAAAATAGAAATGGATTTCAAAAGTTGCAGCTTTTATAATATTTATTTATGTATTTGTACATCCTAACAGGTCCATGGACCTAATTACAAGGATAATTTAATGAGACAATTAATAAAATATTATTATAGGTATATACACAAAATATTATACATACAAAAAATATTATTATACATATTGATATGGTTTTTTATTTATATGCGTAGTTTTAGTTCTGTTTTTGTATGTATTGTGGTTGACTGTGATTGAAAGGTAGAAGATTATTGTCAAATGTAAGTATGACAATGAAAATAAGGTTATGATAAGAAGTTTAAGGTGCGTGTGGATGTATTTAAATGAGTTGAAGATTTATTTAAGAATGTTTTGTGTTTAGATGATTATTTTTTTTGATTTAATAATGAGTTCACAACATTGTGGTACAAGTAAAAGAAAAAAAAAACCTTAGTTTCGTTATTCATTAAATTTACAAAAATCTAGTTGGAAAAAAACAAATGAATAGGAATGATAAACAGTTTTGTTTTTTTTGAGATTTTTTTGAAATTGTCAAAAAATAAATAATATATTAGTTAGAAGAATATTAACGGGAATAATTGTTATAGTCCAATTTAGAAATATAAAGTAAATAAAGAGAATTGAGACAATTTTATTGGGCAAAGAACTTTATCAGAAAGAAATATAGAGTATAAAGTAGGTAGAAGTTGAGATATAAAAAGTCACAGATGTCATAATAGGTTTAAGTTAAATTGGCAACACTGCCAATGTCAAATGTTGACTAACGACAATTGACATGACACTAGATGACTGAAGGTAAAAAGATAAAGTTGCGACAAATAATAAATCTTAATACAATACTAATTGATGTTTTATTGATAATCAACGGCTACATTATCACAACAGAAATAATAGCAAATAACATCGAAGAAGACAAAGAGGAAACTTTAAATTATCTAGGAAGTGAGACGAAAAGACAGACATAAAGAGAAATTGAAAAATACAGAAGACAGAAAATAAATAAACTGGGAGGTGGTACAGAAAAGAGAAGAAAGAACTGATTAAAGGAAGACACAGGAGAGAGAAGAACCCAACCAGGAGAATTGTTGATGCGCCCAAAATTTATAATATTTTTTTTAAATTTTCTGTTTGTAATGTTTATTATTTTTTTTAAGGAACCCAACCCGCAAGGGCATAAGTGTTTCATAAAAAAAACACAGCTATTCTAATATAATATATACAAAACATTATTATACATATACAAAGACAGTGATCGGAGTATGGAGCCGGAATATCCAGTTTTATT